>CM054114.1:152243319-153443319 GCA_028673005.1 Tanypteryx hageni
ATACAAAGCACATTTTGTTTTATATTTTCCTCAAATTACAATTATTATCATATCTACATCTGTATTTGATTTACTGATGACACATAGCAGCTTTCCTTTGTCCTTTTTACCATCCCGTACACTAATTCTTTTAATCTGAATGTTTTTTGGTTATCACTCTCTCATTGTGCCTCCGCACTTAACCTTTTCCTTGGAGTTTTACCATTCCCTTTATCTCCTTAACCATTACGTTAATGTAAATGGATTCAGCTATCGTTTTGTTGACACGCGTAATTATTATTTTAGTTTTCTTCGAGAGTTGCTTTTTTAGCGCCACGTAGAAAACTCCAGAGCATCAACCGTCATTGTTTTCGTGTTGGATTTTTAGTATTTTTCGCCCCGCAAGTTACAAGGTTTTTCCATCCGAAACGTTTTGGCTGCCAATCAATGATCCCTCTAATTTTTCATGACGTATGTGCCGAAGAAATTTGCCATGTGCAAATTTTTTGGAAATCTCAGATAATTGTGCGGTCTTTTTTTGCGGCGCCATTTTTTCCTCCGAATCACTCGATGCTGAATCCTTTAATATTAACCCGTCCCTTCCAAAGATTTTCCACCCACGTAATTCACCTCGCTTGCAATCGCCTTGACAACCCTTTCCGAAGCGCTTTCCCCCACCCAGAGGTCACGTGTGTCTCACCTAAAATAAAGAAAAAGGAAAAAGAAAGAAAAAACAAGTGAATAATAACTCTTTGGGTATCTCCTCCACGCCGACACTGGAATGACAGCGCCGTCATCACCAGCCTCTTCCTCCGACCGCCGCCGTCAGCTTCGAGGGTCTGCCACCGAAGTGTGACCGTCGCCCCCATACAGAAAAAAAGTGTACCGTGTGTGTTCGAATCAGATATCCTCCTCCTCCTCTTCCACGCCACCTCCTTCTCCTGCGTCTTCTTCTTCTTCTTCTATCGGTTCTGGGGTGCGTGCCAGAGGCGCGTTTACACGGCTGCAGTTAGAAATCTGTAAATGCACTATCTGGTACGACATTCCAGCACGGACGATCCGCCTCCGAGTCGATGATTCGACGTTCGATTCGATACAAAAGTTTTAACTTAATATATATATATGTGTGTATACATACATGCACCGAGTTGATCCCTCGTCGACGAGGAACTTTGATTGTTTACTTGCCATCCGCCTCGAGTGATGTGATGAACCGGACTGAGAAAGGAACAAAAGACTTTGAAAAGGAAATTATTATTATATGGGATACATTTATATGGTTATTATATGGGATACATTTATATGGACTATTCTTTTCTTGTGTATTTGTACTTTTTTTTATGTTGTGGGAGTGCTTCTTTTTTTTGCATCGAAGTGCAACCTGCAAAAATTTTGAGAAAAATTATAAGGCAGTAAATTTTATATATAAATATATATATATATATATATATATATATATATAAATATATATATATATATATAAATAAACACATATGGTAGATTCCTTTTAAGACGTGGACGTCTTTTAAAACCTTATCCTTTTGCTGATTTGTTTTAAGTTTTTTCTGTTTGGTGTATACCTTATGTTCACTTTGATCTAGCTATCGTCGCCCCTTCACAATCCTCGTAAGTGGGATATATATGTATGTATATATATATATATATATATATATATATATATATATATATATATATATATATATCTATATAGTATTCTAGTTTTAGATGGGGAGATGGGGTTTAATTGTGACACCGAATTGCGTATATCGGTGACAATTTTCCTCGGGGTATTGAGTTACAGGAAAAGTTCTAAAATCAGACTTTGACTTAACGGAAAATATCTAAATTCGTGAAATATTAAGTGACTTTACGATCTCCTCGAGGTTGATTTTTTTTATTCTGAATTGTGATTAATTTAATGGATCCAGTATAAAAATGTATAAATATGGCAAAAAATAAAAACGATAAACCTTCGGAAATGGGTGACTTTCGTATTGTAATTAATGCAACCAAAGATTCGTTTGCTTAAACATATTTTGAAATACGATGTTTTCCTGCAGCTTAAAGTAATACCTTTCCCTGTCATATAAAAAACAATACTAGATAGTATTTTTATTATAAAACTTAATAATTTTGTGAAGATTAGCACAAGTTTTACTTGAAAAAATACAATCTAGTATCGTATGGAATTCCACGAGGTCTTAGCCTCGTCCATTAACTTTACCTTTCCCTGTATTTTAGTGTTGGATTTTTATTACACGTTCCAATATAAATATGAATAAGCATTACTTTCTTATTCTGTCGTGACCGCCATAACTATTGCCTCCGAAATAAATCCCATTTTCTCCCTGCGTGTTATATTCTGACGGTTGTCACAGAACGTCTTCCTTCAGTTCGGACCGTGAATTTCCTATCATTCATGATGAACGTTCGACGAAGCCACCACGGAGGAGGGCTCTTATTTTGCGTTCCAGAGGTTGATTGAGCAAAAATCCTGAGAGCCCGGATTTCGACCTCGAAGGAAAGATCCGTTACAACGCTCGACCTTAACTTTCGTTCCGCCAGTGACCAACGCGTCCGCCCTCCGATCAATGTTCCATTTCGATCCGAAATGTTTTCGAGGCGCGCGAGAACAGTCGAACGCGAACGATATACACCTATCCCTCGATTTACACGGTACTTGATGTACACGGTTTCGGTTTTTACACGGTCAAGAAAACGCGAACATCTCTCGATTTACACTGGATCTCTGTTGGTTAATTTGTTTATGTCACTGAAGATGACAGTGATTGAGGAGAAATTTATTGAAGGTTTCGTTAAATTAGTTTTTTTCAATTTTATAATTAAATGTATTTCCTTGCTAAACAATTTTTTATTCCTTCTATTTTGAATTTTCTCTAATGTTTACTCTATCATTCCTTCTATGTTCAAATTTCTTTTATGATTTTTTTATTTTATTTTAACGTTAATTTATATAATCTTATATTATTATTACATCCGAATTTAAACGTTTTATATACATTTACTTATAATCCAAATTTCCAAAATATGATTTATTTTAAAATAAATAGAAACCTAACCCAAAATTTTATATGAAGTGTTCCTTTCGATTTACACGGTTTTGATTTACACTGCGATTTTCGAGAAGGCACATCCCGTGTTCATAGAGGGATGGGTGTAATCACGGAAATGATGTTCATTCTCGCTCCTGGAGACTGAGAATCGTTAAGAGTAACCGTAATACATTTACTAATTGGAACGTTATAAATTCACGATTCGTTGCATTAATTGTGGTTCTCCATCACACGAGTGCATGCGTGGATGACGAATTGTTTGTTCGCTGGTCGCGCAATGATCTTCAATTAATAACAAAACAACTAAACGGAGTACTATAATCTTTCAGACGCATCCAATAATAGCATATAGGTCGCTACATCCATCCTCCTGTAATAATTGTTCTGGTGTCGACTGCAACACATGAATGGGACGATGGACTTTTTGCCACCCTTTCAAATGCGTTGACACTGTTCTCAGCCATCGTGCTGCCGTTCGTGCATTAATTGAACGAGAAATCGGGATTATTTATGGAAATAAAAGAGCCATAAAAGTGTCTCATCGTTCAAAAAATGTGTCCATTTGACGATAAAACGTGTTCTTACGGCTATTGAAGGGACCTTATGACTGACGGACAGTATCTAAGAGACTTTGTCTCCTAACAACATCGGGTCCCGCTGAGTCAGTTTTACGGGACAAGCAACTACAAGATCAATTGGATTGAAAGAGAAGCTGTAATTTCAACAGCTCAGTTTGAGAGAGATTGAGAGGACAGAGTCACTCCACAGGCGACATTTCGCTCTGATACGTAGGGTAAATAGTCCTCGCCAGGACGAACATCCTAGGAGACCATTCGGCAATGGCGTCGGCGAAGTGTCTCTAAGCGTTCTCTTTTCCTCGCGGCCTACTGCTAGCTTCTTCGTCTTCTTGGAAACTACTCTTTCCCTCCCTATCCTTCAATCGTCCATCTCTCCTTCAATCTTCCCCCTCTCCTTCAATCTTCCCCCTCTCCTTCAATCTTCCCCCTCTCCTTCAATCTTCCCCCTCTCCTTCAATCTTCCCCCCTCTCCTTCAATCTTCCCTCTCTCCTTCAATCTTCCCTCTCTCCTTCAATCTCCCATCTCCTTCAATCTCTTCCCTCTCCTTCAATCGCTCTCTTCTCCCTATCTCTCTATCTCCTCTTCCTCTTTCCTTTCCCTCTCTCTATCTATTCCCTCTCTCTATCTATTCCCTCTCTCTATCTATTCCCTCTCTCTATCTATTCCCTCTCTCTATCTATTCCCTCTCTCTATCTATTCCCTCTCTCTATCTATTCCCTCTCTCTATCTATTCCCTCTCTCTATCCATTCCCTCTCTCTATCCATTCCCTCTCTCTATCCATTCCCTCACTCTATCCATTCCCTCACTCTATCCATTCCCTCTCTCTCTCTCTCCTCTCTCTCTCCTCTCTCTCCTCTCTCTCTCTCCTCTCTCTCTCTCCCTCTCTCTCCTCCTCTCTCTCTCTCCTCTCTCTCTCCTCTCTCTCTCCTCTCTCTCTCCTCTCTCTCTCCTCTCTCTCTCCTCTCTCTCCTCTCTCTCTCCTCTCTCTCCTCTCTCTCTCCTCTCTCTCTCCTCTCTCTCCTCTCTCTCCTCTCTCTCTCCTCCTCTCTCTCTCTCTCTCTCTCTCCTCTCTCTCTCTCCTCTCTCTCTCTCCTCTCTCTCTCTCCTCTCTCTCTCCTCTCTCTCTCCTCTCTCTCTCCTCTCTCTCCTCTCTCTCTCCTCTCCTCTC
Organism: Tanypteryx hageni; assembly: GCA_028673005.1. Lineage (NCBI taxonomy): Eukaryota > Metazoa > Arthropoda > Insecta > Odonata > Petaluridae > Tanypteryx > Tanypteryx hageni. Next base: position 152,248,121 of record CM054114.1, read on the forward strand.
TCTCTACTCTCTCTCTCTACACTCTCCTCTCTCTCTACTCTCTCCTCTCTCTCTACACTCTCCTCTCTCTCTACACTCTCCTCTCTCTCTACTATCCCCTCTCTCTCTACTCCCCTCTCTCTCTGCTCCCCTCTCTCTCTGCTCTCCTCTCTCTCTACTCTCTCCTCTCTCTCTCCTCTCCTCTCTCTCTACTCTCTCCTCTCTCTCTCTACACTCTCCTCTCTCTCTACTCTCTCCTCTCTCTCTACACTCTCCTCTCTCTCTACTATCCCCTCTCTCTCTACTCCCCTCTCTCTCTGCTCCCCTCTCTCTCTCTGCTCTCCTCTCTCTCTACTCTCTCCTCTCTCTCTACTCTCCTCTCTCTCTACTCCCCTCTCTCTCTACTCCCCTCTCTCTCTCTACTCTCCTCTCTCTCTTCTCTCCTCTCTACTCTCCTCTCTCTCTTCTCTCCTCTCTACTCTCCTCTCTCTCTCTCTCGCTCTACTCTCCTCTATCTCTCTCTCTCTCTCTACTCTCCTCTCTCTCTCTACTCTACTCTCTCTCCTCTCTCTCTCTACACTCTCCTCTCTCTCTACACTCTCCTCTCCCTCTACTCTCCCTCTAACCTCTTCCTCCCTCTCTTTCGAATAGAGTGGTGTTTCTTCTTTCCACAGAGTAATCCCTCGTACCTTTCGTCCCCACATAATCGAGATAGCGCTGGCATGCGCACTCGCCCCGTGCTTCCCGCGGACTTTTTCCCACCGGGAGGGCGGTTCGGTGCCGCCTTGCGGGAACCTAGGTGCAAATAACGGTCTCCGGGGGAGAGGTGGGGGGGAGTGGGTTTGCGACCTTCTGTTCCTGTGGGCGTGTCTCATTCAATTGCATTATCGCCGACCTTCTCTTTCGAATCGAATAATTTTCGTGCCGCGCGATGAAGGAGCGTAACACGATCGTCGTTTTTCTGGTCGGCTATTTTTAGTTCGGCATTTGTTCTGCAGAGGAAAATAATCTGGGCGACGCTTTTAGCTTTTTTATGATGGGTATTTTTTTCTTTTTTAATAAGTTGATGGTGTCTGTTGTTTTGGTCTTAATTCTTTTGCTATTTAAATGAATTTCAAGGCGGTTGCGGCATTTTTTAGTCGACTGTTTCCTTTTAGTTTTAGGGTTGTGTCTTCTTATCGCTTTTAGCCGTTTCTAAATTTCAATTGTATAATGGTTAAGTTGCTTTTATTTCAAGTAAACCTACAAACGCTTGACGATGCTTAAAATGTTTAAAATTATTATTTTTCGGGTTACTTGTGGTGCACCTTCAATTCCTGAAGTATCATCTTCGACTTATGAATTTTAAGCCGTGTTTAACTTGAGTCATTCACATCAACCGACGTGGTTTGCAGCGTGTTTATCGATTGATCGCTCGCTATGCTAACGGCAATCTATACATCTCCATGGATAAGTTGGAGATGTTGCTGTTGTCACTTGGAGTTTGCCTCATTAACTCGCTTTTTTCATCTAGCACAGTGGTTCTTAAACTTTTTGAGCCGCGGCACACTTTCAAAGATAAAGGGGTTTCGTGGCATCCCAGTCTTGTGACAAGCTTTATATATTTTAAGATACTGATATTACAACCTTTGGACACCCCTTTTCTTGATGCTGCTACATAATCAATTTATTAGAAGAAAAATTACTGCCCTAATTACCCACCAACACATCGTTCATTCATTTACTAAACTAAGTTTTTCGCGGCACCCTTAAATATCTACTGCGGCACACCATTGTGCCGCGACACAGTTTGTTGACCACTGATGTAGGAAACCTTCCCCCGACGCGTCGACGATGCTCTCTCCCCACCCCCTATTCGCCCCCTCCCTCCCACCCCATTTTCCCCCTCCCTTCCATTCGCCCCCTCTCTCCCCCCTCCCTTCCATTCGCACTCTCTCTCTCTCTCTCTCTCTCTCCTCCCCACCTCTCCAATATCCTCCTCGCAAGGGATAGCGTTTTTAAGGGTCCGATCCGAATCGCACAACATGCGTCCTCCAGAGGAAGTCTTTCCCGGAACCTCTTCCAAGGAGCTGCTCTTTATATTTGGCCTCCTCCCGAAGAGGCAACCCTTTATAAATAAGGACAAACTCCACGCTCCCCCAACAAGACTCTTCAGATCGCCCTTTCTCCTCTGCTCTCTCTCTCCACTTACTATCTCTCTCTCTCCACTTCCTATCTCTCTTTCCACTTCCTATCTCTCTCTCTCTATCTCTAGTTCTTTCTCTATCTCTCTCTAGTTCTTTCTCTCTCTCACTAGTTCTTTCTCTCTCTCACACTCTTCCCTACTGTCCCTGCCAACGAGCCCTACGCGCAACTCGAGGCAGCCAGCAGTCGCCGTCTTTTGTTGGTTCTACAGCGTTTATTTCGGTCCAGCAGCTCCCTAGAGAGGTGTTGGCGGGCCAGGTCTTCGGGGGTATCTGCTATACCTAGTCTCTCTTTCTTCCTCTCACTTCATCTCTCTCTCACTCTCGTTTTCTCTACTGTCCTCAAAAGTTTTTTTTATTCCTTCTTCTCTCGAGCCCGCCGCGTGCGTATGTGTGCGTGTGTGTGTGCGATTATATGAAAATAACTCCCGTTGCCCGTGTCGCCCCCGCTCACTCCGCTTGTCTTTTTTCCCCACGCCATTCCTCTCTCTCGTCTATCTAACCTTCTCCCGTACGCACGCACGCACGCCGCCATCGGCGTACTCCAACTCGAGTCAGTCTCCTTGCCAAACGAGTTTTTTTTTTAAGAAATCCTCTCTCTCTCTATTCTCTATATCCCTCTCTATCTTCTCGCCGTCCTTTGGAGAGCCGTTGGGATAGCGAAGTTTCGGAACGCGTAGCGACAAGCTGTGTGCGTCCTCACGCGCTTGAAGGCGGTGATCCGCTACGAGTTACATTTAAACGGTAGACGAATAAAGTTTTGAATGCCTAATATTCAGATTTTTGTTAAAATTTGCGTACAATTCGTTCTTTCCCGTTACGATGTTTTTTTCTTTTTTTGCTCGATTACCCTTTGGAAATGATTATGAATAAAGCCTACTTGGTTCGTTTAACATTTCGTAAAACTGGAGTGAAGACGATAATAAGCGTCGTAAGGATCCGTTCAAAGTTATCCATCTAGTAAAATATATTAGCTCTTCATTTTTTTAAATTATCAATGACGAAATTTTTCTTCGTTGCCTTTTTTCTTTCGAGTAATAATTTATCATTAGTCCATGCTACCGCAATTCTGACGCCGTTTTCGTGTAGGTCGCAAAATGCGAAACTCGTACGTGATATTGCTCAGTTTCTCTAAATGTACATATATTAACAACAGTATGTGAACCCGAGATTCTTTTATATGTTTAAGTCTTTGAGTTAACATCCATTAAAAGTCTTGTGTGTGTCATTTTTGTATGTTATATTTTCCCTAGTATTTTAAAAGCGTCTATGGTTAAAATTTTAAAATGAAATAGTCCGTTATTGATAAATGCGTGGCTGGATGTTTTGAGGACAAAACTATTGTTAACTGTATGAACTCTGAACAATATGGGATTATTTTTTGTGGTGCAAAATTATCTAGAAATTAAGGATGGGAAAATCATATGCTTTTTAAATAAATTTTTATTGTGATGTATTGCATGTGTTCATCAAATTTTCGTTTTTGTTATTCTCTTAAATGAATTGTAATATGATTGTATAGTACATATAAGTTGATTTTATTTTTTAAGTATATCTGAAAAAGTGATTTTTTATTTTGTTTATTATCTCATTTATCAATGGCATTAATCATTTTTCCGTATTTTTGTTCGCCTTTCCCTGGTGTTATGCTTCCTTGGTTTATTTCATCTTGTAATATATCTAATGTAGACCTTGAATGAAAATAAATTATTTCCATCCCCTCCTACAGTACTTTTTGTTCTGCTGATTTTGTCTTATTTTGAAAAATCACCTTGGATTCTTTTGTTTACTTCGCCCTCATTTTTTATTTGGTAAATCATCGCCACATTTTAGGGTTTTTGTTGTCATGGTGTTCACCCTTGAGACCATGCGAAATTCTGAGATTCGTCGCTCTATTCCTCAGTAAAGCCACACCTCGACGAAACGTGATGGTTTTATCGAAATTTAATTAAGCTTTTTGCTGTATTTAACCGTTATATTCTACAAATTAATATCAACTTTGTAATGGGTATCCCAAGAAATACGCCAAATATTAGGATTCTTTTGTCCTCTGAAATGAAGGTTATGTTTAATGGGTTATTTGAACCAGCTGAATTTAATGAATTTATAAATCATATTTTTAGTAACCGATAGTGAGTAACTGCTATTGAGATGCTGATAAATTGTATTCATTCTTACTCTTCCCCATCTCCTGCTTAAAGAAAACCAGTTTTAAATTTAATACGTTTTCTATTAACTAATGCCGCATTATAAGTAGGCTTGGTAGGATTCGATTTCAATCGAAAAAAGTCGATAAACGTCGATTTTTTTACATTTCAAAATCGACGAAAATGTAGTCTTCGATAAGCGTCGATTTTCCAACAAGATGGAAAAGTATTCGTCCAAAAACCTACTCTGAATTATAATATTTAAGTCGTTTCTGTTTACTTTTTTCGCAGTATTATCTTCTACCTACGATTTCGTTCCTTTTCTGGGCTTGCATTAACAGTGGGACTGAAAGAAGGGTATTTTCTTACACTCAAATATGCGTCTTTTTGAAAAGCTCACGCTTCTACTCTGGACAATCAGGTAACCGCAAGGCCCTAGGGTAATTTGAGAACACGTATTTTTTAGCCCTTTTGAGGTTTTTTAGATTATATTTGCCGACCTAATGGTCAGATATTCTACGAGTCTCTCTATAATGATAAGGTGATGGATATGTTCTGCAGAGACTTTCTCGACCCCTGTTAAACGAGGTTCGAAAGAGGATTTTCTGTGGTCGTTTGAATACCGTTTTGCTACTCCTCCCACGCATCTACCCCGTGGAGTGTATTCCTGGAACAAATGTTCCTCGATTCCTTGTTAGGGTTTTTCCTATAGATGGACGTTGTTGTATGTACTTTCACATCTTCGTATGCAATAAACCCACACTTTGGCAGTCTTCTCTAAAAGTTATCAAGGAAAGATCTCTCCGCTCTCTTGCTTTTGGCTCCTTCATCCTTTGCTACAGGTTAATAAATTTCAATTTATATATAATTGTTTAAAAAATGCAGCTAAATTAGCAATCGATACTTAAAATTGAAGAAAGATTTAGGATTAATATTTATTTGCTATTTGTTGTAAAGTATTTTGCCGATTGGAAAAACACATTTTAATCAGGATTTGAGGAAAGACTATTGATCGAGCGCTGAATAATTGTCTAATTTTTCTCTCTATATATTTTGTTAATAAAGAGAATATTTAGTACTGTGATGAAATATAAATGATACAAAGTATTAGATAGTTATTTTTGACGGCAAAAATTTTATCGCGATAATTACATCATTAATGTTTTTTTCCATTATTAGTCCTTAATTGGCATCAACTAATGTCTAAAAGCCTTTAAGCTGAACTCGCAAATTTTTTTAAAAATGTTTCTCGGAAAAAGTAACAGCATAATGTTCGGATTTCATCAATTAAAAATTTTCTTGTTAAACAATCTCAAAAGATAAAGCATAATTTACTATATGCATTCGTGATATAATATATTTGTCGACGACGTGATTGGAAGAATTATACGAAATCAAAAATATCTAGATTTTGAAATAGCAGATTATGATATTTGAGATTAAATATATACTAAGTTTCTGTGTGGTATTCTCGTGACCGATATGCAAAATGCTAATTTGGTTTTATCATCAAGATTTAGTTATTGAAAGGCTTGAATTAACTATTAATATGTGGACTTGGAGGAGAATGCTGAAGATAAAATGGACAGATAGGATGAAAAACGATGAAGTGCTACGAAGAATAGGAGAGAAGCGAATGATTATACAGACTATCAGAAAGAGGAAGGCTAACTGGGTTGGACATTACCTGAGGAGAGAGAGTATGATTAAAGACGTGTTAGAAGGAAAACTAGATGGGAAAAGGGAAAGAGGTAGGAAAAGGTTTCAGCTGATAGACGATTTGAAAGGGAAAGAGAGTTATCAAGATATGAAGAGAACAGCGGAAAATAGGAGTATATGGAGAACCAGGTTTAACCATGAATAATCACGGACCTGTCTACGGACAGACTACCTATGATGATGATGTTTTCTCATAGCTTGGCGGTCAAAATCATCACGTTTGACAAAACTTGTAAGGAGAAAAAATACAAGAAAATAAATATGGTTTCGTGTTCGCACAATGAAAATTATCTGCACCAACTATATATTGACGGTATATTTCTTCTCTGGGCGCATGGACCTGACTCCCTGCAATACTATCTACAACGCCTCTCTTTCCACCCCACGCATTCCTTCACCCACCAATCCTCTGCCTCCAACATCACCTTCCTGGATGTCGATCTCTCCATCTGGGAAGACAGAATCCACACCAGCGTGCACCTCAAGCCATCCAACCGCCTTCAACACCTCCACTTCGACAGCTGCCATCCCCTCCACACCAAAACCTCAGTTACCTACGCCCTAGCTCGCCGATGACGGAGAATCTGCTGGGACAGAAACTCGCTGTCCGAGTACTGCTCCACCCTCGAAAATGCATTTCTTCAGCGCGGATAACCGCAGAATCTGATCCGAGACCAAATCCGGCAGACAGTCGCACCCACCACCCCCAACTCTCACCCCAATACCAACGCCATCACCGATTCCACCCCTCAACTCACCATAACCACCCTTTTTTCCCGACATCCACGATATTTTGAGGAATATCCTAATCTGGCAAACATTTTATGGAAAAAAGAACCCCCAGCAGCCACTCCTCTGCACCCTGCCGGATCTCACCCCTGCGGTAGACCCAGATGTCTCACATGCCCAATAAACCCCCCTTGCAAATCCTTCTCCAGCCCCACCACTAACATCACCTACCCCATAACTTCTACCAGCTGCACCACCCGTAATGTCATTTACCTCCTGAGACGCACCCAATGTCCCGCTTTTTATGTTGGCCTCACCAGCATTCCCCTCAACATCCGCATAAACGGCCACCGCAACAGCGTCATTCTTAAACGACTGCTGCCTGTGGCCGTTCTTACGAACAATCACAAATTAAAATTTAATGATTGCTTCACGGTGAAAGCCATTCGCGCTCTCCCCGTTAATGCATCGGCTCCCCAACTCCGTCAGTGGGAGCTTTCCCATATCCATCTTTTAAACTCCTTCACTCCCCCTGGCCTCAACCTTTGCTAGCATTTCCTCCTTATCGGCCATTCCTCCAACCCCTCCGCATCCTCCAATCACTCCGCATCCTCCAATCCCTCCGCATCCTCCAATCCCTCCGCATCCTCCAATCCCCAAATTTTCCACACTACCCTTTCACCCCATTCCCCCATCCAGTGTCACTGCCATCAGTGGTCTCTCTCCTGTGCTGATGAAGGGATAACCCCCGAAAGTTTCTGTGTTTTTTGTTGTTTTTACGTGTGTCACTTCGACACCCCCAGCAGCTCACCAAATTGAAGTCATCTTATTGGTGAGTGCTTATTGGGCTTCCTTATCCCAACAACTTGTTGCCATCCATTTATCCCACTTACCTTACCTCTTTCATAAGCATTTATATATATATATATATATATATAAAAATGCTTATGAAAGAGGTGTGTATATATATATATATATATATATATATATATATATATATATATATATATATATATATATATATACACACACACACGTGTGTGTGTGTGTGTGTGTGTGTGTGAAAAACGATGAAGTGCTACGAAGAGTAGGAGAAGTGAATGATTATTCAGACTATTAAAAAGAGGAAGGCAAACTGGGTTGGACATTACCTGAGGAGAGAGAGTATGATTCAAGTGTTGCTAGAAGGGAAACTAGATGGAAAAAGGGAAATAAGTAGGAAAAGGCTTCAGCTGATAGACGATTTGAAAGGGAAAGAGAGTTATCAAGATATGAAGAGGACAGCGGAAAATGGGAGTACATATATGGAGAACCAGGTTTAACCATGAATAACCACGGACCTGTCTACGACCATACTACCTATGATGATATACTATATATGTATATATACACATACACGTAGAATTTCGAAATAAAAAATAAATTGAAATAATCGAATTGAAAGGTTGAAAACTGTCGGCCATGTATGTAAGTATTGTTCCGAATCGCGATGTTTTTTTTCCAAAAAATGAAATTTGGAAAGTAGCTCCCCCGTTATGTTCGAGTACTAGTGATTTGAAAATATCGTAAGATCGTGTTTCGAAAGATCACCGTACATTCCGCACGTCGGTTTACGAGATACAAGCTACTTGTTACATTGAAGACATAGGGCCGGCCAAGTACTTTCGTGGGCCCGGATGCAAGCATGTTTTGGGGCCACCCTATGTCAAAAAAACCTGCCATTTTGTACACATCAATGTTACAGCTTAAAGAGAACATGTACTTATAATTATAAAGTACCTATATTGATAATTAATTTAATGAAAAAGCAAAAATGTGTTTAAATATGTAAATATGTTATTTATACTCAACATTTGGGGGCCCCTAAATATCGGGGGTCCGGATGCCTTGCATCCGCTGCACTTCCTACTTGGCCGGCCCTGTGTAGACACATTAGGTGTACGTTACATTGTACTTGAAAAGCATCCGAAGCGAGAATTGATCGAGATCAATCGGCGGCTGAACCCCTCGATAGCCATTGCGTTGAAGCTATAAGTGCGTCGGCGTGTTCTTTATAACTTCCGGTTCTTTGCCACCCGTTATTTTGACAATGGGTGACAAAAAGGGTATTGATCATGTTCAGAAAAAAGGTTCTTCCAAATCCCAGGTTATAAGAGGAATCCGACGAAGTTATCACATGAATTTTAAAATAGTCGTATTGTTAAAATCCACCGGAAATGAGAAATCAAGGATGACTGTTATGCTGGCAGTCACAGCCGACGGCCGAAAAATGACTCCCTTCGTAATTTTAAATCGTAAATGGATGCCTAAGGGAGAGTTACCGTCAGGTGTAATCTTTCACGCGCAGGAGAAGGGGTGGATGAACGAGGATCTTGTGTTAGATTAGCTGAAGGTTGTTTGCGGTCGCGTAATATTCGAGGTTTAGTTTTTTCTTGAAAAACTTTCTAAAAATCTTAGGGTCGCTTTATATTCGGGGCAATACGGTAATTTTAATCGCCGATATTCGTCGAAAATCTCACGGGAAAATAAACGTCGATTTAAAAAAATTAACGTCGAATTCTACCAAGCAAAATTATAAGTAAAGTACAGTTTGCTTTCAAATGTATTTTTTCTTTCTAAATAAATTGTCTAGGTTGTCTTCATACAATTCATCAATTTGTTTATTTCGGCTAATTAGTAGATAGATAGCGGATAAGTACAGTTTCGTAACTCGAACGGAAAGTCCCCCATTTTTTCATCCTATAACCATTAAAATTAATTTCCTTTAGCGTTCTTTATTTATCTTACATGGGAATCATTTGTGATTGAATAACTATTTCTTATAGTTTATGCAGAACCCTAATATAAATGAGAGATTTCCACATTATTTGGTATAATCTCTTTCAAATATGTTACCTCTAGCTGTGTAAAGTTACCCCAATATAATTGAGAGATTTCCACATTATTTGGCATAATCTCTTTCAAATATGTTACCTCATCTGTGTAAAGTTCTTTCCTCGCAGTGGTTGCAAGTAATATTACAATGGCATGACTCCTAACCTCTTTCGGGTTACAACCGCGAGCGTAGTCTGTCAGAAAAAGACGCACGCGGTTGTAACCCGAAAGAGGTTAGGAGTCATATAAGGAAATATCGCGGAAGACTTCGTAACAATGGTATGGAGCGTTCTTCGCTAGTTTTCTACTTCATGCGATGACATAGTTAAATGCTTCCTTCTATTGCTGACGATTTCAAGGGAAAACTTACCTACATTCTGAGAGATGGCGGAGGCGTTGTGGAAGTGTCTTAGCTCCCATTTCTTCCCCATTCGTAGTCTGTGGCCTACTCCTGTGAGCGACGTAAGCATGCGCTAGTGATGGCCGTGCAAAACTGTCTAAAAGATGTCCATCGATGAGATATTTTGTTATTCATGGATTAAATCACCGGTATTGGTACTGTTATAAGCGAACGCGCTCCCAACCATCCATGAAACGGAAATTTTAATGGTACACCCGTAGAGGTTCCGGATATGAAATCATTTGTGATGTTGTTAAATTTGTGAATTGTCGGAACTTGAATTTCAAGTCCATGCTCCGGAAATTGCTTTGTTTCATAATAGCGTTCTACTCCCTCGGGCGTGTACATTCTTTGCCGCCATATTATATGTGATTTATGTATGCACGTATCGAATCCTTAAGCCCAACTCTTGCGATGTCGTCTCCGGACCCGGCTGTCAGGTGTCGAATCTTAATCCCATACTATAACTGCTAGTGCGTCGAAAACGTTTAAAGATTGTCGATTTATCTTGACTTCGATTTCGTGTTGACATCCACGGAACCGGTCTGCTCTTAAATCTAGCGTCGAAAGATTCTTCCCACTCGAGATCCAAATGACGTTTCCCGCGACGCGCTTTTCTCTGAAATCCGTTTGTTCAATTTTGGATGCTTTATTAGGATTTATAAATTTCGGAGGAAGGAAATCACGGGGAGATAATAGACGCCGACGTGCTTCGAAAGGGAAACGCTTTCTCATGGGATTTTATAATCCTCGCGTTCAGAGGATGTTTCGAAGGTGCCCACGCCGCCTTATAAAATAATCGCACTTCCCCGAAATATCCAATTAAGCGTTATCGTCCCTACGATCTTTTCCGAATGAATCCCGCGTTCACTCGCCTGTGATGACTTTAATTGCTCATATTCCGAGTGCAAATTCGCTAATACTGGGGAACCGGTGGTGTAGTGGTCCATGCCCCGCCATGATCTGCTAAAAGCGACATCCGGTTCGAATCCCCATAGGACTTTTTCCGAGGACGCCCGTCCACCTATTTGTGGGTGTTGGAACTAAGGAGATGAGGACGAGCCAATGAGGAGCGCGCTCAAATCAACATTTCTTCCTTCGGAATGGACGTTAAGCCGTTGGCCCCCTTGGTGCTCTTCGTTAAGAGCAGTCTAAAAGCCGGCACCAGGTTTCTCTCCTCCCTTCCTATCCGGCTATTCATTGCACTACCTCTTAGATACCCATTACGCGTAGGCAAGAGGTGAATCAGCAGGGCATAAAACATAACATTCGCTAATACTGACGTGAATTCGAAAGATTCTTTGCAAGGTTTCAAGTCTTCCACGTATCTGCATCAACTCAAATAGTCTTTGTATCCTACTCACCCGTTGATGCAATCCCTCACGAATCTAGATTCTATAAGGATGTCTGGTAACGAGAGAGCAGACAAGGCAGCCTAAATGGCTACTAATGTAGATGCGATAAGCTTTTCGAAAGTCCTTGTGGGCGATATTAAAGCACGCTCGAAACATTTAGTTTATCAACAGTGGCAAGGAGAGTGGAACGAGTTTGACGTGAACAAACTGAGGATAATAAAAAACACTGTGCGGCCATGGCAATCCTCCTCCAGGTCTTCGCGACTAAAAGAGGTCGCCACTCCAAGATTATGCGTAGGTCACTGTTGGCGGACGGACAGTTGCCGATTGCGATCTGAGGAACCCCTAGTTTGTGAGACACGTGACACTGCATTGATAGTGTCACATATTTTATTGTGCTGTATTCGAACCTCCCTGTCTCATTGGAAAATGATCCTCTTTTCATTAATAGAAGTATCCCATCCCTGAGGGAGTAGGTAATTTTATCTATTACTTAGCATTATGTATAGGTATATGATTTTTTAACGATTTTAATAGCCTTTTTTATAACTGTTCCATCCATTTTAAGTGGTTTAAGATTGTACTGATCATAATAGACGCTTTTATAGCCTAGCCGTAATTTTATTTATTTCATTATTGTCGGGGGACTCTTCACTTCACTCAATCTTTATTTGGCTTATTTATTTATCCATTTAATTATTTGTCGGTTGAGATATGTGACCGGATTAATTTTAAGCGGTCTCGTCTACGTTGTTTGCGTTGTGGTGTACAGCTTTGTTTTGAAGATGAAAGAGTCGTGTAAGTAAAGTTACGGCGATAATAGTCCATGAGGCTGATTCGCTCTCCGAAAAACACATGCACAGTACAAAATCGCTCACTCTTTGTCGAGTTTCGAAAATACATCCGCCCTTTGACCTTCTGCGGTCGGGAAAGGATTTTTTTCCGGAATTGGACGGAGTTGACAGTCTTTTGTTTCCTCTCGGATGGTCCCCCCAGCAACGGGAATAACTGACGAAACATATCCGCCCGACGTGTTCTAATCTCCGACCGACTCCCAACGACCTCCTCCTTACCCTTCGACCCCTGTTGCCTATGCGGTTGTCTCCTCTCGTCTTCGTCGCCTAGGCACGTGCTTCCGAGGTGATGCTCTAAAGCTGCGGTTCCCGACTTTTTTCACTTCGCGATCCCCTTGAGCTAACCTGTTTCTCGTCGAGAACCCCTTGGATTAACCTTTTATCTTCGCGAACCCTTTGAGTTGTAACAGTTTTGGCGGAAACCCCCTTATAATGGAGAGTCAAATTTGTAAAAACATATCTTTTTGAGCGAGTTTAATTCATGAAAAATAAAATGTTTATATAACACATAGTATGTAAACGTTCACAATAAAATCAGATTCTATGATATTATCATCAGTTTCTAGTTAGTACCCTGTAAAATGCAAATATAATTCGTGAAGTATAAGAAAAAATTGAAAATAAAACCATGCAAATAATTTGAAAGAAACTAAAATATATTGGTAAGAACTGTAGAACGAAGACAGTGAAAAAGACGCCATTACCAAATTTTTCTCGCGAAGCGCCGGTTGGAATACGCAGCTCTAATAACCGAACCTCGGAGCCGCTCACGATGATGTTCACGACTTAAGAAGCCACAAGAATCGCGTAACTTATACGAGTAAGTTTACTCTCGGTAACTGCAACCTGTATTCGAAACATTCCAGAGATGTTGCATATTCGCTAAGCTCGAGTCGCGTTGATCTATTCCTTAGTGCAGTGCTCTCCAACCGGTGTGCCGCGGAACAGTGGTGTGCCGTAACGAAGTATTTAGTGTGCCGCGGGACGTTCGGAGTTTATACAAGGGAAAATCCGAATTTGTAATTCTCAAGCTACAAACGAGTGTAAGAAGTGTCTTCATTTGCGGACTTATCAATTAATGATTTCTCCCTAAAAATTAGAGGGAATTCATTGAACGCAGGAACGATCGCAGTCATAACTTGAAGCTAGATGATAATATGCCTTTGGATGAGTTTTGGCTGCAAGTGAGAAATGAATACCCAACCATTGCTGAATGTGCAATTTATGCGTTGTTACCGTTTCCTGCGACATTTTTATGAGAATTTAGTTTTCAACATTGTCGCTGATTAAGAATAATAAGAGATCGTGTCTGAAATACCTCTACCAGAAACTTCGAGTGGCTCTTTCCACCATAGAACCTAACATCAAAGGACTGTTCTTCAAGACGGTCAGCTTTTTCAGTGATAAAATTATTTAATGAAGTTCCCATACATCTCCAGATATTAAGACATTCATTATAGGGAAACTATTTTCACCGCGTCTTCGATGTCGTTATAATCGTGCTGTACTGCATCTGAACATGATGATACTGGTTAAACATTTGAAAAATTAATTTTGGTTTTATTTCACAAATCCAATGAATTATAAAAATGATTTTCTATGAATTTTTGCCACAATTTATTCCCATCTTAAGAAAATATTTTATTTTTCATTTATTTATGATGTCGATTATTTTGATTATTTTCTGATGTTGTAATAAAAATCTTCAACCAAGTTTCGTGTGAAATTAATTTCGGTGTGCCGCGATTAATGAAAAAATTTATAGGTGTGCCGTGAAATTAAAAAGGTTGGAGAGCACTGCCTTAGTGAACGGTGTTGCCGATTGTGGAAAGAGTTCCTTTCTCCGGAAGAGTTAAAGAGCCACACTCTTCAGGAAAAGGAGCCGCATGTGACTCGCGAGCCGCGGTTTTGCCCACCCTGCTCTAGAGCTACAACTTTCTCCAAGAACTCCAGAAAGCAAAGTATTTAGTTTCGGCGACTTTGTTTATTGGCCATCGCTGTCGTAAAATGGGTCAGCCAACGAGGTAGTGTCCGGTTATCTCGCGAGCACCAAAGGCTCCCGCTTTTAAGGATTTGAGGCGCCCAAGAGAATTTTAAAATATTCATTACGTCAGGTTTTAAAGAGATCTCTGCATCTAATTTGTTTTTAAATCTGTGCCTGCTGTAACTCATGCTTATGTAGAGGTGTTAATGTTTTAGTTCGAGGGCTACGTATTAACCATTTCCTTCGCCAATCCGTTATATTCGTAGACATAATTAATATGGCGAGCACAGAGCACTAAAAAATTCAATATTAGTGATAATTCAGCCAAGAAAGGTTGGCGATCCATTGTCGGCGCCAACACAGGATTTTCTCATAAGGGGGAATCCTAAGTCTCAAGAATCGACAATTGAAAAATTATTAATTATTTAGCGCCCATAAGACATTATCAAAGATAATGTTGAACTCATAATTTGCGCGTAGTCTATTTTTAAATACTTTCATTTATGCGCATTTTATTTTTGGTTTTAGGAGAGTATCGTTCGGCCCCTGTGTGCCTCTGTCCGTGTTTACCATTTACTCTTAAATTTGGATGAATTCTTTTCTTAGTCCTTTGAGTGCCAAGACAAATGACAAAAAGACGTTAATTACTTTTGAGATATCGGAATATTGTGTTAGTCAGCCAAAAATGGCTTTAACTACATATACAGAAAACTGAAAATACAATATGCCCCATCTATCGGCTATATATTAGAATTCGTGGTGAAATACTAGGTGTTGCTATGAGCAGGAGCGGCCCGAGGAATTTTGGTACCCTGGGCGAGATAGTACTCCAGCGCCCCCCTCCGTTAATCTTTGTCGAGGTATTTACAAAGTACATGTTAATTTATTCATCGCTCTGTAAAAAATATTGATAATGAAAAATTAAAATGAATGCCATGAAGATTCTAGCCTGTTCCTCGATATAAATCGGTGTACAATATTTATTCACTTGCAAGTACCTAATGCATAGATAAATAATGTGGAAAGCGCCCGCAAAACTTTGTCGCCCCGGGCGGCCGCCCGGCTCACCCGTAGCTCGGGTCGGCCCTGGCTATGAGTGGCGCTAGGAATTTGACCAGATTTTTCGCGCATCGCTCAGGACGACGATGGCACTCTATCGCTTCGGGTAAATCCAGCACGTATTGTTAGTTTATAAATCTAATAAAATATCGAGAGAGAGGAAGAGAAGTGTGCGTACAGGTGTACTCACGTAGCATTTATAGTAAGTATGCTTGGGAGACGTCGTTCTTCTTCTTTTCCTCCCATTTAGATACGGACGAAGTGGTATCTCCCGCCGCCATTTGATAGTGCATTTCAAAGGTATCTCTTCCATCTTTCCCTCTCCTCAAAGTCCCGCTCCACGGAACGTGAGCCACGCAAAGAATGACTCCGCCAAGGGGATGGAGTGAGAGGAAGAGTGCGAGAGGGAAGCGGGGGGTAGGGGGGCGAAGGCTCGTTCCCATGGAAACGCAGTGGCCTGGGAAGGTTAGTGCTATGGGAATGGCTGTCTCGCGCTGTGCTGGGTGGCTGCCCTGGGAAAATAAAAGGACACACTCTCTTAATCCTTGCCCACTCTGGGTCTTTCACCCCTCGGGGGCAGCGTGTGTGTGTGTGTGAGAGAGAGAGTGGCGGGGAAGGGAGTGATAGGGGCGTGGTTGGATGGCGTGTAAATGGATGGCCCCAGATGAAGGAGTCGCTTTAGTGAGAGTTTTTTCTTTTGTTCTTCTTCTCATGCGCTCCCTCTGTTTGATTTTCACGCCGAGTCGATTGCGAAGTTATGACGAATAAAATGTGGTTTCCCGACGGCTTTCGTGTCATTTGCTCTCAAATTGGTCGCGGTTAAACCCGCTTTCTAAAGAAGAATTCCATTTCTTCTGTACGAAAGCAGAACCATAAGGAGTTGGTCGGACGACTACCACTTCTTGCGTTGAGCTGTTCGGTTGTTGATGGAATTAAATGATCAGAAGATCCTAAGCAGACAAGCATTAGCTGTAAAGTTGGGAATAATTTTGAAACGAGAAAAAATCCTGCTATGACCGAGAATCGAATCCGGTTCTTACACTTGTAGAATATCCGCCCGGTAAGTGGAAGACTCGGGCTCGATTATCGGTCGTAGCAGGATTTTTTCCTCGTTTCAAAATTATTCCCTGCTCTGTTGTGTTAGAGTTGTCTTTAACCTGCAACTTAAAAATGTGAAATCGTAACGGCGTTTTTTCTATTTTTCGGATATTTCGAGATTCTGCTACGTTTTACGACGACTTTTTACTAGCCTCGACATGTATCATGGCCATGAAAACACAAGCTTTTCACTTGGGTTAACGTAACCTTCTCTTTTAAAAACGAAGTCACGGAATTTCGCGTGATTTTTTTCGCCCGTTGCCACCGATTCAGCCGGGCATCATCTTGCTCGCCGTCCGATAGGTCTGCGTTTTCCGTTTCTAGGTGTCGCGTATCGTCCTGGCGACGGAAGAGATGTCTGCTGCAAAAGCCGTTGCAACGCTCGGAACAGGGAAATCCAGCGGAAATTTCTCCGTAAAGGCTGAAACCGCGAGCTTTATGGCTATTCTTTCGTAGGCGCTTTGCCGCTGGGCTTATTCGAAAGAAACTCGTTGTTTAAGATTTTTTATCGAAGAGGGAGATGAATGTGGCATTAAATATTACCAAGGTTGCGAATTAATTTGAGAAAATTTCTAATTTTATGTAGTGGAACTGAAAAAATAAGCGTTCTTTGTAATGAACTTTTTTATAGGATGCACAGTTTTTGAGAAATCCAAAGTTTCATTTCATTTAGAACTTAACGTATTCGGTTCTTCCGTCCATGTGCTGAATATCACTGGTATAAATACTGCAACCTGGAAAAGCTAAATTTTCAGAAATATTCAATCTATAGGAAAGCTAGACATGGTCAAACATTTGCTTGATCTATTATCTAGACTTCAAGAACAAGCAATTTAAAAATGCATAACCTCAGGTATCTCCAATAGCCACAACAAGGTTAAAGAATCATATGCGCATTGCAGCTACGAAGCAGCCTTCTTCAGTGGTAATTCACCGAAAATAGATTCTATTTATATCATTAAAATAAAGTCAGGCTCAAACTTGTGGAATTTGCTGATTATGAGATGTAATGAAACAACTGTGTGCGTGGCGTGGAAGTGACATAGTTGTTTTATTACATCTCATAGATTCTATTTAGTTACCACTGAAGACGGCTGTTCTGTAGCCGAAATGCGCATTTGATTTTTTAACCTTGTTGTGGCTATTGGAGATACCTGAGGCAATAAATTTTCAAATTGTTTGTTCTTGAATTGTTTTCAGCCATAAGACAAAATCGATTGTTCCCTGATGAATTTATTAACCAGACTGCTCGGGAGCAATCGGTGTTTTTTTTTACCTTCTCCATATACGTAGTATAGGGGAAAGTATTGTATTCATGAAAAATATTGACTTCGAGATTTCAACGGAAATGCACGTTTTGAGGTCCCCTGAACACGTTTTGACCATTTTTCGATTATGTCTGTGTGCGTATGTGATAGCTTTTTGTGAGTGCTCTAACTCAAGAACTATTAATCAGGTCAACGCGAAATTTTATATTTAACATTTTTATAAAAGTCAGATGAACTGATCAGTTTTTGGTAAAAGTCGGTCAACCGGAAGTGGGTGTTTACTCTTGTCACATCCGTTATTTTGAAATATTTGATAAATGTAAAAATGTATCGGAATAAAAGTTGTAGGAAATGTAATTGTCTACAACCTTTGTTTGAAACATTTTTCCATATAATGCATTGTTTAAGAGATATCTTATATTTTTAGCTGCCACCACCACGCCACTACCGACTATTGTTAACAAATGACGCTTAGTTATGTCTTAGTAACGCTCCTTTTTCTTTTCTTAATTTTTGGAGATTTGTGGCTATATCCAATATCAAAAGGCTGTTTGAATTTATTTCTGTTCTTTGTAAAGTGTAAAATTTCTCGCATTTTCTTAAAATATTTATTATTATGTAACCTATTTGGAATTTTTAGAAATATTACAGATACGGAGAAAGTCATGTGGTCGCCACATCAGATTTTTTATAAAAACAAGCGTCTTAGTCAATATTCTCCGAAATTATCCCTCACTTGTTTATTTAAGGAATTTGTAAAATTATGGGACAAAAACAATACCATTAGGTCTCATCACTCGTTCAGGGCTGCCACATTGCTGGAAATAAAATTTGAAATTCCAACTATTGGCTCAGGCTGTAGAATTTCGATAACTTGGACGCAAGAAAAAAATTTAAACCCGTTGAGATAACAGCGCGTTATTAAGTTCCACATATCTCTGTCAGAGTTGCCACCCTTCAGGCGTGCGTTTCTCTCGCTCGTTTCCGCAAACAGCGCTTCGCTGCGCGAGCAATAAAACCTCTTGCGCGGAATGTAACCTGCTGCATGCTCCTCGTCGCGCTTTACGAAAAAGAAGTCTCACTCATTCCGCGTGAAGTTCTCGAGTTTCACGTGTGCCCCTTCCACGTCGACATGCCCGGATTATTTTCCACCGTTTCAGCGGAATTCCCTCCGTTGCTTCGCGAAGTAACGGAAGCGCTCGCGTTCCGCACGCGTCTGCATTTCCTTATGCCGTAATGCGACAGCTTTTTCCCCGCCGATTTGTTCCAAGAGCTCTCCAGAATAACTTTCCGGGGTTGTCTTTTTTATTCCGTCGGCTGAAATAACCCTTTCGTTTGTAACCTTAGCTTCTCCTCACCCTAATGACTTCCTAATTTTGGACTCGGATTTGATTTTTTTCTTCCTCTCGTTAAGATATTTCGACCGCATTCGAACGGGAGACGAATGGGCTGGGAGCGATAGGAACCACCCAGTCCCCTCTCACCTTTTCCCCCTCCCCCTCCTCCTTCCCCATCTTTCTCGATGGTCAATGCTATCGCTTCCTTTTTTTACTTTCTCCATATACGAAGTATAGAGAAAGTATTGTTTTCATGAAAAATATCGAATCCGAGATTTCAACGGAAATACATGTTTTAAAGGTCCCCTGAGCACATTTTCACTATTTTCTCGATGATGTCTGTGACCGGAATTTTGTGGGCGATCTAACTCAATAACTAATAATCCGATCACCATAAAATTTCATATTTAGCATTTTGTATTAGAAAGGCAAGAACTGATTAGATTTTAGCTAAAATCGGTCGACCGAAAGTGAATGTTTATTCTTGTCATTTTTCCGTTTGTGTCAAGTATCGGTTCATTAACGTAATCGTATTTAATAACCTAAGTTATAGATAATTTTTTCTCTCCAACTTTTGTATTTAATAACTTTTTCTAGAGCCAATTGTTAAGGAGATATTTCAGTTCAATATTGACAGCGATTCCAGCGCCACCAACTCATAAATTACCGACTACATATGGAGGAAGTCATGTGTTGGCCATATCATATTTTTTGTTTTATGCCCTGCTAATTCACCACGGCTTAACGTCCCTTCCAAAGGACGGAGTGTTGATTTGAGCGCGCTCCTCATTTCCCTGTTTCTCATTGGCTCGTCCTCGTCTACCGGCGCACAAATCGGAAAAAGCTGGCCAAAAATAAAATTTTCAAATTTTTTTTCAGGAACCAAAACTAGAATATTTTTATTCTCCTGTATGTACTCTATAAGATAGGCCACATTTTGACTCTAAAACTTCCGCTATTAAATGACAGTAACCCTTCAAAGTTGAGGAGAGTGGGGCGTGAGTTGCTGCCGTAACTTTCCCAGCGAAATAGATGAAATGTATCTCGATGGGGACGGGCTTTTGAGCAATCCGTGGTATATGAAAGTAGATTTCTTATTGCTATACATCTATATTGATGATATACACGTGTTTTCGTATTTTTGTTGCCAATATTTTACAACTTATATGGATTTCAAGAATGGACTGCATTTTACACAAATTTTGATATGAAATGCCTGAAACCGTTTATATCGACGTGGACTTATTTGCACTGGTAGATAGTGTGAAGTCCAAAGAATATCTGGGAGACGTAAATTCTTGCTACTATCTGCTATTTTGCAATTTCTGATTATGTTTCAGTTGCACGGCGCGGAGGGCAACCCCAGCGCGCTACGTTTGATGCATCTCAAGGCGTAGATTTCTGGTTTTTATCAACAAAGGTTATTAAAAGCGTCAATAATTCGTTGATAACATATTTTCTTACAACTCGAAGATAAACGTTTGTATCATGTGATATTTTACTTTTATAATATATGTCACAGTGAAACTTGGGACGGCCGAATCACCGAATTCGACATTATTTGCTTGTGGATTTTTCTTTTGTATCATTACTTTTGGTCTTTTCAAACAGAATATAAGAAATAGGATTATTTAAAAAGCACTTAAAACCATATAAGATCTCATTTTGTACGCAGACTTCCAAGATATACCATTCCATTTGCAAAATACCTCCCGCTGTTCTAAGAAAGGTCGGAGGCCATAGTATCTTCCGGAGGCCGGAGAATGACGGGGCGGAGAGGCCTCGTTAATTTCACTTCGCACCCGCGCTTATTTTTATGGCCTACCCTATATGTATGTGATATTTGTAAAATATACTTTTTCAGGAATCAATCAGGAACTGATTTCTCGGTTTTCGGTAATTTTGAAAGCCATATACAGCGGTTATTTTCTGAATGCTCCTGCATTCACCAACTACTGCAAGGACATCACAGAACTATACGTTCGCCTTTATGGGTGGTATTACATGCCACCTACAATTCATAAGGTCCTCATTCATGGTGCAGATATTGCAGAAGGGGATATCCTTCCTATCGGACAAATATCGGAAGAGGCAATGGAAGCGCGGAATAAGGACATCCGCAGGTTTAGGGAGTTGCACACGAGGAAATTTCCAAGGCTGGCAACAAATGAAGATCTTTTCCGGCGACTCCTACTGACCTCGGATCCTGTGATTTCCACCTCCTTTGAGCTTCCAAAAAAATGCAAAAGTTTTGACGGCTGATGTTCGGGGGCTTCTTTCTACTTATAGATGAGACGGAGAGCGATACGGACTCGGAGGAAGAGGGCGAATCAGACGATGAATTTGTAATATTTCGTTTCTATTATAATTAATGTCTTTATTAGAGATATGCGTTTCCTATTGTAATATATACCATAGTAATAGTTTATGAAATTCTATAGGAAAGATACTTATGAATATGATTGTGTTATTTTTCTTTTAATTTTTCAAATATTTCGAACATTTAGTACCTCTATGGAACGTTAACCGTAACAGACATGGTAAAATTGATGGCACAAATGAATTCGAGAGGTCAAAAACCTTACAGATAGACACAAATAACCACATTGTGGTTCATAATAAAACAAATATGATTTTTGGCCAGCTTTTTTCTATTTGGAACCACTGTGCGGCGTCCTCAGAACCGAGTGTCGCTTTTAGCAGATCGCTTTCTTCTTATGCATCTCTCTATGTTTTGGTTGCTATCACGTCTCGCGCCTGCGCAATAGCGCTTATCGTCGAAGGTCATTCGCATGAGCGTTTCGACATAACGATTTTTTTCTCTCGCTTTAAATCAGCGGTGCGCAACACACGGCCCGCGGGCCAGATTTGGCCCGCCGACACATTTTGTGTGACCCGGCAGAATTTAACTCGGTGCTTTCCTTTGCCAAAACAATACAAGTAAAATGTGTTATGCATATTTATCGCACGTGTGAACAAAAATTATCCCTTATGAAATTAAACAAAGTCCCATTACGTTCAGCACTGACAGATCAGAGTTTAAGAGACATTCTAAGAACAGCATATACCGGCATTACTCCGTATATAGGATAGGGTGGGGCTATTTGGATCAAAAGAAGCATTTGACCTACTGCGCATAATATCTTTCGCATTCCGGCAGTCATTTGCAAGTGAACGATTGTAGAATACGGTTGTTTATGCTCTTGAAGTGAATTTATTTAGTTCTACTTCTGTACATGCCTTCAAAACGCAATTAAAGGGATCGAGGTGAGTAGTTACTAGTTACTAGCTCTGATTTTAACTGTATGTAACATTGCAGCCTTAGTATTTAAAGTCTAGTGTTAAAATTATTCTCGCTTTGTTCTTTATTTCTGCCTCACAGCGTTACTACCTTCTGCGCTGTTCTATGGTACAAGCAGCGCATTATGTTCGTAACTACAGGACTACTTCCTTTTATCTGAAGTCTACACGAGTGGGGCTATTTGGATCGGTCAATCCATTGCACTTGCAGTAGTATCCAATAGGTCTAGAAGATTGTAAATTTAAGAATGTTTGCGGGATAATTTTTTTAGTGTAAATAATAGTTAAATATGTTGCAAAACTATAGAAACACTCTAAAAATTAAATACCCTCGAATTAGCGTTTAAGCAAAGTATTCTGCTTGTCATCTGACATCGTCTGAAAACGTTGAAAACACCAGAGTAAAGAGAAAGTTTCATATGGAGAAAGGAATAAAAGTTAAAAAACTTAAAAATAAATCAAAATATCTAGTGATCGCCAAGAAAAGTAAGAAAACATGTGTGCGAAGAAAACTAATGGACTCAAGCAGTTCAAGTGAAGAGTCTTCATACAAATCATCGGAAGATGAAGATATACCGTGTAGTTTCTGCGGAATCAAGTATTTTGATCTGAAATCTCTCACAAACGGTGACTGGATAAGCTGCGAAACATGCAAATCTATAGCAAAACCACGAGGTGTGTAGAGGCTACAGGACATAAACGATTTAAGTGTGGAAAATGTGTTTAATCCGTAATTAATACGAATGACTATGGTCATAAAATGCAATGCGTTGTTTATATATAGTTTCTAACTTTTATAAGACTAATTTTCAGTACTTTTTTACAAGCAAATATGCGATCCAAATAGGCCCACAAAATTTGTAAAACTAATGTTTTTCATTATTGTGTATTTTGTAGTGTATTTTAAAGTAAACACGATGTTTAAAACTTAGCATTATATTTTTTAATTCAAAATACCATAATGCTATGAAAAATAATTATTGAATTCTAAAAAAATATTTGGCCACCTGTAATTCCTGATTAAATTTGAAATTATCCAAATAGCCCCACCCTACCCGAAGCGGAATGGCGAGAGAAAAACGGTGCGACATCTCCCACTAAATAATTAAATTATATTTGTTTGTCACTTCATTTTTGTCGCATAAAAATTGCATGTAAAAGTTGTTACGGTGATTACTGAATTTATATTAGTGTATTTAAAGTTTTTATGTACAAAACTTTTATAGCGTGGCCCGCCCAGCTCCAATCAAAGTCGATTTTGGCTCGTGTCAACTTTTGAGTTATGCACCTCTACCTTAAATTAATTTCAGCACGTTTTTTAATGCGCTTTATACAGTATATCCTCGCTATACGCGAACTCGATTTACGTGGATTCGCTTATAAGCGATC
Organism: Tanypteryx hageni; assembly: GCA_028673005.1. Classification (NCBI taxonomy): domain Eukaryota; kingdom Metazoa; phylum Arthropoda; class Insecta; order Odonata; family Petaluridae; genus Tanypteryx; species Tanypteryx hageni. The sequence continues at coordinate 152,271,796 of CM054114.1, forward strand.
GACAAAGTAGGGAACACATCGATTTACACGAGCGGGATTCGTTTTAACGCGATATTGTACATGGAATTTTGGATGGGAAAATAGGATACGATTTACGCGATTTAGATATAAGCGATGGTATTCGGGAACACATCTATCGCGTAAATCGAGGACTGCCTGTAGTTTCGCTTGAGCGTCTGCCTACCCGTCCGTCCGTGCTCTAATTTACATTGTGACGAAACATTAAACGATATAGAGCTGAAACTTGGAGGGTAGATTTCTGTACTGCTGCCATTTGTTTTTCCTTAAATTTGAATTTTTTGACCCATTATCTTCACAGATAGCGCCGTTTGCGATGGGTTTTCGCACGGTAAAACACTCCTCCCTTTTCCGCTATCTCCAAAATTCATTCTGTAAGGTCTAGGCCTGATTAAATTCTGTTTCCGCCGTTCGTAAAAGTATACACACAGATGCGTGGGTTAAGCGTAGAATCGCCATTTTAATCGTCCAAGTCGTCGTCTTTGCGCTTTCTACGATTAATTGCCTTCACGACGGAATTATATTCCCTCATAATCTGCCCAATTATCAAATTCAAGAGTTGCGGGATCCCTTACGAGAGCTTGTGCTAATCGGGATAACATCTCGTCCGTCGCTTTGAAATGCGCTGCTCTCGCCGGACGCACTCTCCGCCCACTCACCCCTCTCGCGCTCGTCATTTCGCTTCTTATGGGTCGTTGACCACCTCTTCTCCCCCCCCCCCTCCTCCCTTCCTCCCCCACTCTTCTCTCATCCCTTCTAATTGCGATGGAGCCAAAAGAATTGTTTGGACCGATGGGTGGAATGGCTCGCGGCGGGGCTGCTTCGGTGACGGTGTCGGCGGGAGGAATTTCGGCGGGGGTGTGTGCACCTAGGAGGAATTGCGGAACGATTTAATCCAATTATGCAGAGGTATCACTCGCTTTTATGTTCGTACCGACATGGAGCGTAAGCGTTCGCTCTAAACGGTAGTATCGCATGCAATTCCGATTTAATTAGGAGGTACTTCGTTACCGAGGGATGTGATGTCTTGTCGCCCGTCATTTCGTCTAAACGTCACCTTATTGTTTGTTGGTTTTGTGTTATCGTTCCCGAGGTCGTTTTCGCGCTGTCGTCTGCTAGAGGACTTCTTCCAGGATACATTGATCTGAGAGAATTAATGTCGCCCTCGAGTCAGATTGATCTTTCGAAATCTTGCTAGATGGAGGTTTTCTCCACTGAACCTATCTGCTACCACACCGAGAAAAACTTCAAATGCGTAAAAGTTAGCCAATCGTAATCTTATCAAAAAACGTAAAATCCGAGGAATGCATTCAGAATTTTTAGAGGCAATTCACATTTGATGGCTTTGGTGATCGATATAAATTTGAGAAAAACGTACGACTTTTCAAGTTTCCTAAGTTATTTCATTTTTGATAAAATCGTTATATTGTCTTGGAATTTTATACAACTCTTGTTGATTACTGAGATCATGGAAAACTCCAGGTCGAAACAAATGAGACGCGAGCGAATGACAGCGTCAAAAAACCGCTTGGTTTACGAAGTGCTCGGGCACGTTGATCTGATGTGAAATCCGTTTATTATTCATGAAAATTTTATGGCACTCGTTTGAAGGAAACGAAAACGAACTTAAGTGATGACGTAGATGGCCTTGCGGGTTATTTTTCTTCGCGATTTTATTCAAGCGAGGTATTTGTATCGTGTATTTAAAAATTGTAATTAGTTTCTAATTTTAGCTGTGCTATATCGCAAGAGAAGCACATAACGTCCTCAACGAACGCAGTGTCCTGAATGCTTCCAGCTAAATATCGAATAGTTTTAACGGAGTAATTAGTTTTTTGCCATTACTTAGCAAGCTAAGAACTGTGCGAATCGTGAATTGAATTTCGACTGTATTACGCAAAGAAAGCTGCCATGTCAACCGTAGTTAATTAACAGCGCTGGTTGCGTAATTATTCGGCTGTTACAATACTCAAGCTGTCGTCCTTTGAACTACCTTATGGGAATTCTGTTGTCAAGTAGTAAGCTGAGTTTACTTTTTTCTACGAGCTGAGTGTTGCTCATGTTCGCCAAAGCAGGTGTATCGCATCCGTTATTATTTGGATCGGAAGTTACAGTATGCCTTTCGTATAACACTTGAATTGATTTCTAGTATAGAGATTCTCTTGGAGTTTTTAGAGTGGTGCCGAATTTTAAATGGCGCTTTCATAACTCTCACACGAAGCGCCTACTATGCGAAGACAGTTCTACTCGAGAAAAACTTAACATTCTTGATTTTTCCTTTGGGGGCGCTGGGATCGGCTCTCCGTCGTTCCTTTTTTACGCCTTTCGGTCGTTACCCTCCTCGGCGACTAACCCGCTAACTCCTCTGCATTCCTGCGAACCATTCCCATATACTGCAGAAATTTGTGCCGCTTCCCTGCTGGTAAATCCTATTAACCCAAAGTTTTTCGTGTAATCCTGTTATCCCTCGAGAGGGAAGAACGAGCTCGCGAGGGAGAAGAGAAAGGGTTATGGAGAGAGGAGGGGAAGGGAGGAAGAAAGGCGTGGGAAGGGAGGAAGAAGGGGATGGGAAGGGAGGAAGGAGTAAGAAAGGGATGGGAAGGGAGGAAGAAGGGGATGGTAAGTGAGGAAGGAGGGGTTGGGAAGGGAGGAAGGAGGAAGAAACAGGGTGGGAAGGGAGGAGGGGGTGGGAAGGGAAGGAGGAGGGGTGGGAAGGGAAGTTAAGCAGTTGGCCCCCTTGTTGCTCTCCGTAATGAATAGGCTAATGCCGGCACCGAATTTCCCTCCTCCCTTGTGAGTGTCTGGTGTGTAAGGGGTAATGTCTATAATAATCCAAGAGGTTGATTAGCTAAAAATACAAACAAACAAAACTTTACATGGCCTGATATCAATGGTTTCGCGAGGGCGTTGCGGACATTACAATTTTTTAAAATCTCGATACAAGTTTATGGACGCACTTGTTCTTCGCGAACGATTCCGGATTCGGCTTTGCCAACCTTGATGGATCAAATGTCTTCCTCTCGACTCTCCTTGACTTTCCGGAAGCTATGCGACGTCTAGTTTTTTCCGATTTGTCCCATTCTTCTGCTACCCGGTTCGACGTCCCCATATTGAGTTCATTCACTCATTCTTCATTCTACCTGTTATGATCACTTTTTTCCTGAACAGTTCACTAGCAATTCGCATAACCACGCTTTACAGCAGTTAACATCCGCACGCATCTTTACACCGAAGACAGGAAGGCTAGAATTATTCCACTCTTGTGATAAACACCGATGGCGCACACTTAGGGTTCATACAGAAGTGCTGAGTGCTAATTTGTTCGACAAACGCTCGGGCAATCACGGGCGGAAAATGCCTTCGCCGGAATTCGGACCTGTGCCTGTTGCGTGGAAGGCCAGCGTACCAACCACTCCGAATCAACTTCTTATGCCACGTACACGAAAGTAAAAAGAACAACGTTTTCATATTTCTATACGGCTTTGTAAAAATGCACGCATTTAGTGCGAGGTCCTTCATGTAGGTACAGAATGGCCCAAAAGTCACGCTCCATAGGGATTTTAATTAATACAAGGACAAATCATAATAAATCGGTGGTGGCAGGGTAACGTCCTCGCCTGCCAATCCGAAGGTCGCGGGTTCGAATCCCGCCTAGGTGGGTTTTTCTTCACCTAGGGTATGGATGTTTGTGATAGTCATTGTTATTATGTTAATGAGCCCCTTGTAAAAGGCCGATTACGGCTGTTTAGGGGCCGCATGGAAATAAATAAAATCATGTACCTTGGGGACAGGATACATTATTTTAGTAACAAAATTATTCTAGTGACAACATTATTGCAGTAAAATTATTATTTTATTAATCATTCAGAATCCTACGGGGCTACTTTATACAAATCCCTTTAGGCCGACCTGCATATTCCCAAGTTAATTGATTTTTTCTATTAATTTAAACGCGTGCGAGGAGTCATCTCTTCCTTATCGGTCGAAGCGCATTCGACGTATCTCCTCGTGCGCGTTGTTTCAATAAAGCGTCGCCATTTCCAATCAGCGTAGCTAGTTAGTGAAACCGGATCCCGGAGTATGACCGACCCGAGTTAGTCCCGCGAGGCTTGCTCGCACCGATACTACCATTAAATAGCCGGAGTCGGGCCTAATTTGGCGGGGAGTGTAGTGGTTCGAGTGTCGGCCCCACCATGATCTGCTAAAAGTGACACCCGGTTCGAATCCTTGTGAGGATTTTTCCGAAGGACGCCCGGCCCCCCATTTGTGTGAGGTGGTACTAAGGCAACGAGGACGAGACAATGAGAAAACGAACCCTACCCGAGGAACGCGCTCAAATCGACACTCATTCCTTCGGAAGGGACGTTAAGCAGTTTGCCACCCTGGTGTTCTTCGTAAGGGCAGGCAAATGCCGGCACCGGGTTTCTCTCCTCTCATCCCGTCCAGTTATTCATTGCACTACCTCTGAGATAGCCATTGTGCGTAAGGCAAGAGGCGAATCAGCTGGGCCCAGAAACGTATAAGGGCCTAATTTGGTCCCGTCGTAATTGTTGGATCGCTCAGGCTCTGTTGGCCATTTTTCCTTCGAATTTTTATCGCATCACTCTCGAAAATTTTCCCGGAATATTACGAACGCGACACTCGGCGGAATGGAGTGTTTTCTCCTTAATTGATATTCCGGGAGCATTTCGCCTCGCGGATGGTTAGTTCGTCCTCTGGCGTCTGTTTTCAGCGATTGCAGAAAATGTTTACTCCCCGAGATCCGAAAACTAATTACTTCATCCATCCTGAATGCTAATGGCGATGTTTATCGCTAGGTCATAATTTGCGTATCATACAAGATGCATCTAAATATTTAATTGTGCTAATAATGTTTACCTTAATACCTTTATGTACGTATATCTCGCATGCTGATTTTTGCTAAGATATTATTAGGAATTTAACAAATTTCAAGGCTTTGATTTTGTGTCTACTTTTATATTATCTCCTAATGCTAGACCTATCTAATACTTTTAATGATAGAATTGAACATTTTTCTTCTTCTAAACGTCGCTGGTATTTTTATTTAGAGTTTAAAACCTGTGCATTTCTGTTCGATACTTTCTGTATTGGCGACATATGTGTATATTAGCTGCCCATTTTCACAAAAGTGACGTTGGATTTATATATGCTGTGAATTTGGCAGGAACGTAGAATGTTGCCGAGGACAGCACTCAGCGGAGAATCCGGTTTAACCTACGTAGTAGCTGAGCTGTCTGCCGACGGACTAACGATGAATGGACTGTCGAGGAATGTCGCTGCGAAGCACTTCCTAAACGGACGGACTCAATGTTTCGATAAATTTCATTTTTCGGTTAAAATTTGTTCTCGCGCTTTTATCGAGTCATTTTTGGCGAATCAAAATAAAAGTATTCGGGCTTGCGTAATATTCAGGAGACGACCAGCATTTTATTGCTTTTTTTACGTACGGCTAAGGACATTTATTTAGAAAGTTTTGAGATGTGGGTATGGAGGAGGAGGAGGATGAATGTGAAATGGACAGAGAGGAAGAGAAACGAAGCAGTATTAGAAATGGTTGGAGAAGAAAGGACGCTAATAAAAACAAACAGGAAAAGAAAAGGAAATTGGATAGGGCATATATTGAGAAGAAGAGGGAGAACAAGAATAGGAATATTAGAGAATTTAAAGCAGGGATATAGTACTTATAGCGGTATAAAAGAGGCATCCAGGGAAAGAGAGAAATGGAGGCAGTGATTCAGCTGAAACCTGTCTTCAGACAGCAGCATGATGATGATGAAGGACGTGCCTCAAAATATTTTTTCGTTAAAATTCCCTTGCTTAAATTCACTCGCGTTGTATTTAAATAAAAAACCGTATGCGCCTTTCGTAACACAGCGGGGATTTTAATCACTTTGATCAAACTGAGCTTCGGGAGGAGAAACGAATCATTACGTACAGTTAATCCTAAGAATTATCATTCTTTCATATCTCGGGGGCGTATGATATATCTCTCTCTCACTCCTTCCCTCCGACTTCGTAATATAACATCTCATTCCGATTCTGTTCTCATCCCCCTATCCCCCATCACAATCTCTTTGGCGACGCGGAACGCGGTAAATCATAAGTATCGAGCGACCGAAAACGTCTCCGCGGAATGTATGTACGGGGCCCATACCTCCCGTGCAGCATCCCCCCCTCTCCCCCCCTCCTCTTTCTCCCCCTCCTCTTTCTCCCCTCCTCTTTCTCCCCTCCTCTTTCCCCCCTCCTCATTCTCCCCTCCTCCTCCTCCTCCCCTCCTCCTCACCTCCTCCTCTCTCTCTCCCCTCTCTCTCTCCCCTCCTCCCTCTCTCCCCTCCTCTCTCTCTCCCCTCCTCTCTCTCTCCCCTCCTCTCGCTCCCCTCCTCTCTCTCCCCTCCTCCTCTTTCTCCCCCCCCTCCTCTTCTCTCTCTCCTCCTCTTCTCTCTCCCCTCCTCCTCTTCTCTCTCCCCTCCTCTTCTTCTCTCTCCCCTCCTCTTCTCCTCTCACCCCTCCTCCTCCTCTCTCTCTCTCCTCCTCTTCTCTCTCTCTCTCCTCCTCTTCTCTCTCCCCTCCTCCTCTTCTCTCTCCCCTCCTCTCTCCCCTCCTCCCTCCCCTCCTCCCTCCCCTCCTCCCTCCCCTCCTCTCTCTCCCTCTGCAAGATCCGCGAGCGGCTGGGAATTCGATAGCGAGGAGAAAGCGTGGTGTGTGTGGGGAGGGGGGTGCAGAGAGGGGGAGGGGGTGCAGAGAGGGGGGGCGTTGCGCGCAGACGCCGACTTGGGTACGTGTGGTTGGGTTGGTAAAGGTCATGGGGTTTGCCCCCACCAGGGGTCGGGGAATGACGGAGGACGGGAGGCAGGTGGATTTATGCGGAGCGATCGAGGACGGTAATGGCGAGGATAGGGGGAGGTGTGTGTGTGCGCGGCATCCGGAGGGAGTAGATAGGAGGAGGGTGACGAAAAGGGGAAGGGGAAGCGTGTTCCGGAAGAAGCGCACCCGGGGGCATTGATCCTGTGCGGAAATACCCCTACTTCCCCCACCAACACCCCCTTCCCCCTGTCACGGCACCTATTCCGTGCCCTTTGATTCCACGTTCGGCTTTACATTCTGCTATTCTTTTTTTCTCGCGTGCATCCCTCCCTCCCCGCGGCCCCCTCCCCCTTTTCCTCCCCCCTTTTCCTCCCCTCATCCCTTTTCCTCCCCTCGCCCCTTTTCCTCCCCTCCCCCTTTTCCTCCCCCCTTTTCCTCCCCTCGCCCCATTTTCCTCCCCTCTCCCCTTTTCCTCCCCTCGCCCCTTTTCCTCCCCTCGCCCCTTTTCCTCCCCTCGCCCCTTTTCCTCCCCTCACCCCTTTTCCTCCCCTCACCCATTTTCCTCCCCTCACCCCTTTTCCTCCCCACCCACCTTTTCCTCCCCTCCCACTTATACACGGCCAGCGTCGGGGGGGGGGGGCCATTGAGGTGTTTCTGATGGTTCCGCGGGGGGGGGGAGGGGAGGGAGGTCGTTGGGGTGGAGCAGGGGCGAATTTAGGGGAGGGTCGCACATGGCGCGCACCAGGGGCCCCGTGACGTATGGCAGTGCTTCTCAACTTGGGTTACGAGGAGCCTTAGGGTTCCGCTAATGATTGAGATTCCGCGTGAATCTGCGAAAATTGAGGGAAAGAGCGACATTTCCCTACCGTCCAGTTACCCTAAATCTTGAATTTCTCCCCCACACTCAGTGGCGGATATAAGGGGGGTCGCACTCGGCCCGCGCCAGGGGTCCCGAAAACATGTTCGCGTAAATAATCTCAGAAATATTAAATGTCTCCATTTAAAAATAAGTGTAACCTCTATGATTCCATAGAAAAACGACCGTTAAGAGGTGTCATAAAAGGGGGTAGCCGTTTAGGAGCAGTTTCAATAAATATTTCGATTGCAGGGCCCCCGACTGCTTAGCGCCAGGGACCCCAAATGTTTAGCCCCAGGGGGCGTAAACCTGCCACTGGGATGGAGGAATGCGGGGTGGGCGTGGAAGAGGGATTGAGAGAGAGATGAGTGGAGGGTAATGTCTGGAATTGCGGACGTGATCGGGATTCTGTTTTCGAATCGGATGAGTGGATTGTTTGTTTGTTACGCAAGGGGAACCGCGATGATATCGCCTTGCGATTCTATTCTTCTCCCTCGTCTCGTCTGTTTTGCGAGGCAATCGAGAAAAAATGGAGAAAATGTGGAAAGGGGCGAGAAATCTGGAATCCGTTTTTTGCTCTTGGTAATCACTAGATTGCGGCGATTGCCGGGTAGGCCCTCTCATTTGTATTTCTCTGTTCTACAATTTGTTTTTTTTTTTAATTACGTGTCGCGCTAGATTTTAAGCAGCCTAAATTTTAATGTTCATCTGTGGCACGGGGTTGTTTTTAATTCGTATATCCAGCACAATTTTCGGTGTTTCATCAATATAAATATTTAGGAATCCTTATAAATTTTTTAAAAAGAGATTTCTGAAATTTGAAACCTGCGATTTTGCTTTATTGGGGAATCTTTTGAGATATTTTTCTTTGGTATTATGACTCGAATTTGTGGGGAATGGGATTGGCTTTCGCTAGAAATATATTTATGTCGGTAAATGTATAGAATCGGCAATAGCACAGTGTCAGTAGTATAAATTTCTGTGAACGAAAGATTGAATCTTTGAGTGAATTTTCTGTGTGCTTGAACGCGAGAATCGCCGCCGTAGGAATAATATCAATGTAGGCAATGTTTATATCAAATAGTATACCTAATGGAAGAAGTTTCGCTCCACTTAAGGTTAACCTCCCACAGAAAAAATGTCATCTCAGACGAAAACTCGGAAAAAGTAATCTATCCAGAACGTGATTTTCTCGTATATTTCCTTTTTACACATTTCCCATCGCGTAAAATTGCTCCTAAGCCTTCGAGTCCTTGAGTAAGAAGCCTTTTTTCCCGGAGAGGCTCTCTTCCGACGTTTCCATTGGCGCCCTCTTGCGCTCCTCGCTAGGGCTTCCCACCCTCTCCGCGAATTGTGTGAAATGGCCTCCCGTCTCCATGGGGACCATCCATTTCCCCCTCCTCGGAGAGATGATTAATGGCCTCTCGCTCCCCCTCCCACCTTCCTCCCCTCCAACCTCCCCCCTCCTCTCCCCATTTTAGAAGAAGCCCTCCGTTTTTGCCTAACCGCCTCGCTACATCCATTTTGGCCCAGTTTCTCGCGGGAGTTTTAACCCCAAAACTTCCGAATCCTCTACTCTACCCCCCCCCCCCCACCTGTGTCCCATTTTCTCCCTTCCGGCTCCATCCCCCTCTATCCTCGGCGGCGCTGTCACGCGTCTCCTGATTTATATTTCATTTTATTTTTCCGCCTCGTCATAACCACGCGGGGATTGTACGAGATGGATAAACCCTCCGTGACTCGCGCGGGGTGCTGTGGACACCCCTGCCTATGTTGTAGGGCGGCAATCTTTTTAGTTTAGGTTTTATGATCCCTGCCTTTCATGTTCTGAACCATGTCTATGAAAATCTTTAGTTTTACCCGGCTTTCCCCTGAGTTCGGATGCTTTTTTTCTGACGGTGCGCTCTTGTGTGTGGCAGAAGTAACGAAGCTTTCGTTTGCGTGTTCGCGGATCACGGAATTAAGTGAAGCCTTTTGTTTACTTAGTGCATTTGTGTTACAGAGTGTCTTCTGAAAATCTTCTAGCACTTTGGTTATCATATTACATTAGATAAGGTTCGTAATTATACTTTTATTTTATTTTTCCAAAAAGATTATTTCTATTTTGAAGCAGATTTCATTTTATATATTTGAATCAGTTCAATAATTTTCACTAATTGATATTCACCCATAGATGTCTGAATTGCATTCTGAGACAGACAGGGAAACTATTGCTTTGCTTATTGCTGAATCTTCTGAAGAAGAAGTATTGGATTCCGACGATGGGTCTTCCTAAGACTTTTTAAATGAATCTGAACATGAAACAAGCAGTGGACAAGATGTTAGTGATCTGGATGATGAAACTGCATTTCGTGCGGAAGAACGCATCCTTATCGGTGAAGACAATGTTACGAAGTAGAGTTTGGAGGAACCCCGACGTAATGTTAGAACACCCGCACATAATATCATGTCTCAAACCCCTGGTGGGAGGAAGGAAGGAAATTTTAAAGATTATTGTTAATTCAAATTACAAAAGTTGCAGTAAATTTTTCGCGTGAAAGGGATGCAAAGCAAACGGATGAAATGGAGATAAGTTTATATACGTTTACGTTTCTGTGCCCAGCTGATTCGCCTCTTGCCTTACGCACAATGGATATCTCAGAGGCATTTGCCTGCTCTTACGAAGAACACCAGGGGGGGGCAACTGCTTAACGTCCCTTCCGAAGGACGGAGTGTCGATTTGAGCGCCCTCCGCGGGTTGGGTTCGTTTATATCATCGGCCGTTCCTCGTCACCTAAGTACCACCGCACACAAATAGGGGGCCTGGCGTCCTTCGGAAAAAATCATCACAATGATTCGAACCGGGTGTCACTTTTAGCAGATCATGGTGGGATCGACACTATTACCACTACACCACCGACTCCCCGGAGATAAATTGTCCTGTGGTGCTTTTTTTTATTTGGGTGCAAATAGATCTGGTAGCCAAAATATAAAAGATTTATGGGGTCGGAACGGATTAGGTGTGGAAACATTTTATGCATGCTTGAGTTATCAACGATTTAAATTTTTATTGCATTGCTTGCGTTTTGACAATGTAGGGCAGTTGGGCAAGAAACCGATAAATTAGCAGCCATTCGGGATATTTTTGAATTTATGGTTCGCAAATTTCAAGACTATTATACAATAAGAGAGTTTGCGACTGTGGATGAGCAATTAATTGCTTTTCGAGACAAGTGTTCTTTCCGTCAGTATATACCAAGTAAACCAGCTAAATACGGGATAAAAATATTCGCCCTTGTGGATGCATGCGTTTACTATACGCTGAATTTAGAGGTATATGTTGGGACTCAGCCTCAAGGGCCATATAAGCTAGACAATAGCCCAAGGGAGGTCGTAAAAACGCCTTGTTGGCTCACTTTTGGGGATGGGAAGGAACCTAACCGCTGACAATTGGTTTGTAAGCGTGCCGTTTGCAGAGGATTTGCTGAAAGATAAGATTACGCTGGTGGGAACCGTTCGAAAAAGGTAACTACCACCGCAGATGGTTAATGCGAAGGGCAAGAAAGAGTGCATTTATCCTGTTTTTAACGCTCGTTTCGATTTCCTCCCGTCCCGCCACTGCGATGGCCAACCTGCTGCAGCTTTCGGAATCGGCCCTTTATTTCCCCGCTGTTTTTCCTCGAGTGGCAGTTATTAAAGTTCCTATATCAATTGCCTCTGCGCTAACGTTTGCCCTACGGGATGAAATTAAATTCGTTCTCAGATCGCCGCTTTCAAAAGCGGCTCTGTCCTCGAAGTTGAAAGTCTCTGGGATTAGCGAATATAGTCTAAATAACATCGGGAGTGTTTTAATAATTCGATATATATATATATATATATATATATATATATATATATATATATATATATATATATATATGATCGAATTTTGGAATCCTGGTGATATTTTCGCATTGTAGCGGCGAGGCAATCGGTAGTGCATTTGTTTGAGTTTATTATACTTCGGATGAGATTCAACCAATGGAAAAATTTTATTCGCTTATAATTTCGTCCCGTAAGTAGATCTCTTTTTTTTGGCGACGAATTGCTCTCCGAAAAGAAAACCGATGCGTTCACCAGGAGTTTTCAAATCTGATTAAACGGGTGAAATGAGAGTGAACTTCGGATTAGTGCATTGGGTATTGCAACGGCGACTATGAATCGATAAGTCACGGCGCATCGGGGTCAACATTGGGAAGCGGGCGTCTGGGGAAGTTATCGCGTCCCCCTCGCATGGACGCCAGCATCGTTCGAAAATGGCGTCGAACGCAACCTCCGAAAGGTGATAGGGGCGAAAAAGGGTCCGCCGCTCGGGCCCTTGATTGTCCGTCAAAATCTTTTAGTCTCGGAGATATTCGGAAGCCGCTCTTTGCCGTCGAGGAAGATCCCGCTCGATTGCAGGTCGCCTTTGACCGAAAATGAAAACGGGTGCTACCTGTCCTCCGGTCGAACCTTCTTGGCCCTTAGGAGGGCCTTACCGCATTCGGTGGACCGACCGATCGAGGTGCTCGAGCTCAGGATTTGCGAAACCAAAAATGTTTTATGCGGAGTCGATGTAAATGAAGTTTTCGTTTCGAAAAACGATCGAAACCGGTTGTGCTCACAATTAATGTGTGCGATTGAAATTCTGTATGGAAATCGTTTTCTAAATGTATACTACTCTATGGAATATGTCGGCATCGTCAGAAAATCGTATTTTCGTGTCCATTTCTATTGTCGCTTAATTTCGGGGACATTTCGAAAAAAGAATTTCCAGCGTATTGTACGAAATTTTGACTCGTTTCCTAATCTAATTAAAGCGAAATTGATAAATTCCGGTTCCCCATGTGGTTCCCCTTCCCGGAGCTGAACACGAGGCGATTCGAATTGCCATGGTCTCCATCCAAAATTTATCGATTCTCTATTTCTGTTGTTTTAAAGGTGGCTTTTCAGCGGGCGTTGCGTGAAAACCGTTCTTGTGCTCCTTTATCAGCCGAGCTATGAATGGTCCACCCACCCCACCCCTTCCCCTCTTTCGGTATCCCGTCCCCGCCACTCGCGACACGGGGCGAGTGATTTATCGCAGCCTCCCGCCGCCTCGCTCACCTCGGCGCTGCCGTCGCCTTGTGTGCAGTTTTCACTTCCCCGCGCCGCTGCCCGCCCTACATATTCCCATTTCCATCCTTGCCGTACTCCCCTCCCTAACCCTGCGCCCCTTTAACACACCCTGTCCCGGTTGCATAAGGGGGTATCGACTCCTTCCTATATACGTGGTTCTGTATGAATGTGCCGCATCCCGGCAGGGTGTCCTCGGCGCGGACGGCTATAGGGCGGGACGAGAATAGACACATCTCGCGAGAGAGAGAGGGCGGGGGCGGAAGGGAAAGAAGAAGAGTGTGAGTGCATGTGTGTGTCTCTAGCGTGCGTGTGTGGTTTTATTTCGCCGAGAATGGGAGTGCCTTTCGTATTTTTTTGACCCGGTGACCTCTCGGATGCGTAGGAATATCTGTCGCTATGCCCCCTTACCCCATGCCGCATATGGAAAAGGGTTCGCTCTTTCTCTTAAAGATACCCTTTAAAAAAAAGAAGGCTCGTGTCGTTCCCTCAAGTGGGTTTTTTTTTTTGGCCCGGGTACCTTGTGGTCGAAGGTATCCTCTGTGGCTATCGGGTCCGGCGTCGAACCCCGACGTGAGAACGGGCCCGTTTATCTTTACAGGCAGACTGATTCCTCGTGAGGGAAGAATTCTGCTGCTATTAACTGTCGGTCGTGGGAGAAATGGGCTATCTTTTCTTTGAAAGATAACATCGCGAAGGGATTAATTTATCGTTTTGCTCATCGCACATTTCGGAGTATCAATGCTAAGGTGCTTTTCTAGAAGTTGGTAGTGCCGAATCCGGAGTAATTGTTCTTTTCGGACGCCTTCTTTCCTCTTCCTCTCTCTCAACGTGTCGTCCAGAAACGCATCCGACCTCGTGTGTGTCCTATTTAAAAGGAAAAAGCGATCCGTCGAATCGACCGCTTCGCTTCTCTAAGATATTAATCGATTTTCATGTTTCTATTCTCGCGTGCAAGTCTGTATAAATATCGTTTTTGTGTCGGAGGTTTTTGGGCTCCGCTAGCCTTTTTCTTAACCCATAGCCCCCGTTCGAAGCATCCCTTCCGTACATAGTGAATTGAACGGAGTTCTACTCGGGGTCATTGCACCGTCCGACCTGCTACCTGTTCGTCTTGATCACCTGTCCACCTCGCAAGTTCGCCGGCACCCCTTCGCAATCTCCCACGCGTCCCCTAGAGAATCCACTTCCATATTAACGGTTCTCTTTGGTGTTATTTGCATACGACGAAACTAGATCTTCGTCACGCAATGAAAATCCATGAATAATATATTATAAATTGGGAAGTCTTCCTAAAATTTTTAACTGATCAGCTATTCATTGCACTACCTCTCAGATACCCATTGCGCGTAGGCCAGAGGAAATCAGCAGGTCGTAAAAAAATGAAAACCACCACAATGCAATTTCGATTTGTCCTGTGATGCCGAACCGCAGGTCATTGGAGTCATTTTTGTGGGGCTGTTTCTCTCAGAAACGAGGATTTCCGAATTTAATTTCTAGGAACGCTAGCCGCATTGAAAAAGTTACCTCGGGTCGTTCGGTTTTCTTGATCCAGATGTCGCCTTTTTTTAAACTTCATTCGAAGACAGTGGCGACGAACGCATGAATCCAATGTTGATTTTGGAAGTGTTTGTAAAAGACACTTTTGGAAATTCTAGTTTAAAATAATAGCCAATGAAAAAACCTTCACTTTGCGAAACTATTTGCGCTAACTATATCGATGTATATTTTCAGTTATTAACTCATATATTGTTATATCGAACCTAAATTCTCGTATTTTATCGAGAACTGTTGAATAGATAATTGCTTTTTCCAAGCGAGCACCGTTTCGTATAATTTTCCTTTAAATTGAAAATATGACGGAAAGAAGCTCTTTGTGTGTCACGCATAAAATGATACCACTCTTAGTAATTCCGTGTATACCTGTGAAACTTTCCTGCCTTATTTATAAAAAGGCTGCCGGAAGGCCTTTCTAGCTTGGCCGCTCACCAAGACACCAAATTATAAGGTCCTTTACGGCGGGCCCGAAGCCAAATAACTCTCTAGGATTCGTTTTTGTGACGGAGTCGAGAGGGCCATTGTGTCTGGGCTGTGCGCTTGATGTTTTCCAATTCATCTCTTACTTAGTCTGATTGACTCTTGTTCTATTGTATTTTTTAATCCAAATGCCGAATTAAGGATGAACCGAAGGGATCTTCGAGAAAATCTGTCGCGATAAATAGCTTGTCGCCCCGCGTTAACATTTGCAAATTCCGAAGTAAGCTGTCTTTTGAATTAATCTATGAATGTCTTATCTCATTTTATAGCGATTCCCTTCAATTGGCGTTTCGTTTGGTCAGAAGTAGTTTGGCATTTCGTGCCATATGTTTCTCCTTATGGGTATCTTGTGTCATGACATTTATTACATTCGCCGTTCCTTCATTGCCCCTATGAATTTGGAAATTAATTTTCATGTTATAAAATCTTTGCATCTTCCGCTATTTATTCTCCTACGATTGGTTTCGCAGAGGAAGAGGCGTGGTGAGGCCGAAAAATTATTCGTTGAATGATCATAAATGGCAACAATATTTCTGTTCACCGGCAATGAAGTCATTTACGCGTCACAACCGCTACAAGATGGCCGCACCTCTCTTCTCACTCTTATTCTAATTTTTATTTACTTTCCTTTTATTCCGAATTCAATTAATATTGACGTGAATGTTATTTTAGGCACGCGAGTGAAATGATAACGACACGAACGACACCACCTTTCACGAAGACATTTTTCTCCTTTCGCGAAATTCAATATTGGTCGAATATATATTTAAGGGCCAATGGACTCCGCCCTCCTGATGCAAACAAAAACCTCTTTCCCAACCTCCCTCTCCTCCCATCAAAGAGAAGAGTTCGGACCCTCTGTGAGGGCCACCGGACGACCATCCGTACGATTCGACGGGAAGAAGGACCCCCTCAGGACGAAGAGAGAACGGCGCCCCTCCAGAAGACCTCGCCCCTGGATCTTTTTTGGCACTCGCGCGGTGGCAGTGTGGTTAGCTGGTTGTGTGGGAATTATTCCCTAATGTAGATCACGACCTCTAATTGCACTGCCCCTGCGAGGATGCCTTCCGCTTCGCCTGATGGATCGCCGGTCGTCTCTCTCACCCACTCACCTCTTTCCACCCCACCTGTCCACCTCCCCCTCCCCCACCCACCTCCCCCTGCTCAACCCACTTCCCCCCTCCCCCACCCACCTTCCCCTCCCCCTCCCACTTCCCCCTCACCCACCCACTCACCTCCCCTACTAGGGCAAATCGATACGGCGGTGGTGCTTTGTGCCTCCTGTTAGTTACAGACGTTGAGCAATGAGTTTACGTTCTCGGGGGCCTCCTCGCCTTTGCATGCTGCTCCCTTCCCCCAATTGTCCCTCCGAGGGATATTTTCGTGTCTTGCCATTCACTCGGCCTACTCTCCTAGTTACATGCTACTTCATTGGTTATGCATATTTGTATTTGCTATCCCCTGCGCCGTTTGTATCTGCTGCTCGTTCTCGTAAAAAATGCAGTTTTTAGCTTTTTTATTTTTTTAAATCCGTTGCGTTTCTTATGCTAGAAAAATATTATGGCAAATTACATGTTGTTAGCTCTGGGATCGGTCAATATTTACTTCCGGTTGACAATTAAGAAAAGAAAAAGGAGCGTTACGAAGACGTAACTAAACGTCAATTGTTAACAATAGTCTTCGGTAGGTGGCAAATAAAAATATAAGAGATCTCTTAAACAATGCATTATATGGAAAAATATTTCAAACAAAGGTTGTAGAAAATGAAATTCCCTACAACTTTTATTCCAATACATTTTTACATTTATCAAATATTAAAGCAAATACTTCAAAATAACGGATGTGACAAGAGTAAACACCCACTTCCGGTTGACCAATTTTTACCAAAAACTAATCAGATCTTCTAACTTTTATAAAAATGCTAAATATAAAATTTTGCGTTTACCTGATTAATAGTTTTTGAGTTAGAGCGCCCAAAAAAATCTATCACAGACAGACACACGGACATCCTCGAGAAAATAGTCAAAACGTGTTCAGGGGACCTTAAAACATGTATTTCCGTTGAAATCTCGAATTCGATTTTTTTCATGAAATCAATACTTTATACTTCGTATATGGAGAAAGTAAAAAGTAATAAACTCCCTGCAAGTGTGAAGGCTCCAAATCCTAACTCTTTCCAAACAAGAAGTCCAAAACTGAACTGATACAGGCTGGTTTTCCAAAGTTGACGTCCCGTATTGATTACTTATATTGACAGGAAATATTTCCGTATGTGTCAGTCATTCCAAGGAATTTCATTTCATATGACCATTTATTCACGTCCTTTTTGTGAAAATTGTAATTTAAGGAAAATTTCAACTTAAATTTGTGTACGTAAAATGGTTCAAATTTACAGAAGATATTTCATCTCATTTTAATGTCGCGTCTTTATTGATATTTTGCTATCACATGTTTTTCTCGAAGTCCCTCCTGATGAATTTCTGTGCATCATCAAACTTTACAGAGGTATAGCGTATCCTTTTCTCATAGCGTTCAAACAAACTCGGTTCCCATCAAGGGCCTTATTTAATTTCTATTTGCATTAAATCCATTCCCGAGGGTGGAAAACAAACACTTGGTTTGACTGAGAGAGAAATTTTGGGATACTCTGCAGCGCAATGCGTTTTATGACAGGGGAGCCGCATTTCAGGGTGCAGTCGCACCCAGGGTCGGCCCGAGGTAGGGGCGATCCAGGCGGCTGCCCGGGGCGCCAAAGTCTAGGGGGCGCTATCCCGATCATACGTTTATGTATTACTTGCAAATTAATAAATATAGGATACCAGTTTATATCGCGGAAGTGACTGGAATCATGATGGCATTCCTTTAATTTTTTCATTGTCAATAATTTTTACAGAGCGATGAATAAATTGACACACATTTTGATAATATCTCAACAAACTTTTACGGAGGGGGGCGCTGAAATTTCATCTCGCCCGGAGCGCCAAAATTCCTCGGACCGCCCCTGATTGCATCCGCCTGATGGAGAGGCCACCGGCTGGATTCCACGGAGGATAATTATTGCGGTCGAAGGAGATTCTTAGGCAGTATAACGCGTAACAAAGGTGAAATACTCCTTTGGCCAAGTATAACGCGTAATGTGTCGTTTCTAAAGCTGACAATGTGCGTGGCTAAAACAAACAGCCTCTGGCGCTGGAGTTCCTCGGAAGAGCGTGGAAACGTGCTTCTGCACTCATCTTCTTCATTAGTTGATAGCTCGAACACTTTTGGCTCCAATTAATCAATGGTTAAAAACTCCTTCAGCCAAAATTATAGGATTAATCCTATAATTTTGGCTGAAGGAGTTTCTTACCATTGATTACTCATCTTTTTGTCAGAAATCACGGCATCACCCAATGTAGTGTGTTCTTTTGGGACAGGAGGGATTGAAGGGGTCGGGAGGGAAAAAAGCGGGGGCGGTTCTCGGCGGAGGGAGAGGAGGAAGAGAGAAACCCTTCTGCCTCCCCTAACCACCCCTCCTGCAAATGGAACTCGGGGATTCTAAATTTAAAGTGGCTGCCAGCCCGGTCACACCGGCGCCCCCTCTCTCCCTCTCCTCATACCTCCCTCCACCCTCCCCACTCATCCTTCCCCACATCTCCCCGCTCATCCTACGCCGCTCCCGTATCCCTGGTTACCAGTATCACGACCTCCGCTGCTCCTCCCCGCGGGGTGCTTTTATTGACTGCTTGCAGGACAGACATAATGAGGTTTTCATTGCGTCGCTTTACCCCGCGCGGATCACATTCTAGAGGGCGTTAACCTAATGAGTGTAGGTAAGATGCTTCGGTAATCGTATTACATCCTAATATTTTGCGATGAAAATACAGTTTTTGTAGCTGCTAAGGCGTTTTAATTTTGGTCAATATCTGGACGCCAACGATCTTCTGATTTTTATTTGTTCATTTGAACATTTAAATTCGATATAAACGAGGGCCTTGATCTTAACTTTGTAGCATTCCTTCATAAAGAACTATAGTGTTTCTCACCCTTTTTTTGCGTCACCCCATTTCAGTTCTGCGTCACCCCATTTCAGTTCTGCGTCACCCCGTTTATTGTTCTATTACCTTCAAATCATCTTTAAAGATAAATTAGACTATCTACAACATAAAGATCAAAATTTATGCATTCAAAGAAGCAGGTATTTTTCTGGTTTTATTTATTTTTATAAGCCAGAATATAATACACTGTAAATTTTAGAATAGTAAAAGCAAAAGCGGCTTTCAGAAGAAAGAAACACCTACTTACGGGGAATATAAGAGAAGATATCCACAAGAAGTTCATAAAATGCTATGGAGTATAGCTTTGTACGGGGCAGACACATGGACGCTAAGGAAAAATGGCTCCAAATACTTAGAAAGCTTTGAACTGTGGACTTGGAGGAGAATGTCGAAGATAAAATGGCCAGATAGGATGAAAAACGATGAAGTGCTACAAAGAATAGGAGAGAAGCGAATGATTATACAGATTATCAGAAAGAGGAAGGCACACTGGTTTGTAGATTACCTGAGGAGAGAGAGTATGATTAAAGACGTGTTAGAAGGAAAACTAGATGGAAAAATTGAAAGAGGTAGGAAAAGGTTTCAGCCGATAGACGATTTGAAAGGGAAAGAGAGTTATCAAGATATGAAGAGGACAGCGGAAAATAGGAGTGAGTATATGGAGAACCAGGTTTAATTAACCGTGAATAATCGCGGATCTGTCTACGGACAGACTACCTATGATGATGATATGTATATTCCGCGTAAATTGAACCGATTGTTATTCATGTCGTAATCAATTTATGTTTTTAGTCATTTTCCCAGAATAAATAACGATCTCTTCCCAAGGGGGTATGTGTCTAAATCGCTAGTCTCAGATTTATGGAGCGGAATTCGCTGTTCTTTTGCCTCGTCGGGGCAGATAGGGCGCAGTAAAAATTTTACGCAGGAGTTTCTCTTTCGCTCTCGTCTCGATTTTCCTCCATTATTTTGGAGATGGCAGTCTCACTTCCCGCCTCTTTCAAATACGTCCTTTTCCACGGCTCATCTTTGCTTTTATGGCGTCCATGAAATTTCGCATCTTCCAACGTCCCCATTCCTCCTTTCCCCTTCTCTCCTCCCCTTCCCTCCTCCTCTCTCCCCTTCCCTCCTCCCCTCTCCCCTTCCCTCCTCCTCTCTCCCCTTCCCTCCTCCCCTCTCCCCTTCCCTCCTCCCCTTCCCTGCCCTTCCCTCCTCCCCTTCCCTTCCCTCCTCCCCCTTCCCTCTTCCCCTTCCCCCTTCCCTGCCCTCATCTCCCCCGCCCTCCACTTCTCCTTCTCTTCTCTCCTCCCTTCCCTGCCCTCCTCCCGTCTCTCCCCTCCCCCTTCTCTTCTCTCCTCCCTTCCCTGCCCTCCTCCCGTCTCTCCCCTCCTCCCCCCTTCCCTCCCCTCCCCTTCTCTCCCCCTCCCCCCTTCTCTCCCCTCCCCTTCTCTCCCCTCCTCCCCCCTTCTCTCCCCTCCTCCCCCTTCTCTCTCCTCCTTCCCCTTCTCTTCCCTATACTTCGGTTCCTACAAAACATTTTAAGTTATCTCTCGCTAGAGGCATTGTCGCCGTGGCTGATTATATTCCTCATCTGATAGAGTTGAAAATTCAGGAAACGTGATTTTTTACTTTATCACGCGCTGAACGCGACACGTTTCATGCGTCTTGCGAAAAGAAATGTATCAACCCTCGCAAAATTGACTGCGTTCGACTGTAAAGCTTTATTTTTCTCGCTTTGTTGACGCCACGGTTTGCGAGGTCTCCATGAGGGTGCACTCTTTTCATAGGGAGGTAACTAAGGCAGGCCATATGGAGACTCCAACCACCCCCTTTATAAGCCCCAAGCCACCTCCTTACCCACACCCCTTACCCCATCCTACTGTCCCATTCCCCTGTCACCACCCCCTGTCACCACCCCCTGTCACCACCCCCTGTCACCACCCCCTGTCACCACCCCCTGTCACCACCCCCTGTCACCACCCCCCTGTCACCACCCCCCTGTCACCACCCCCCTTTCCCCACCCCCATGTCCCCACCCTATGTCTCCACCCCCCTGCCTTCACCCCCTGTCCCAACCCCTCTGCCTCCACCTCTGCCTCCACCCCTTCTCGTGCCCCCTGCCTGCACCCCCCTGTCCCCACCCCCCCTGTCCCCACCCCCCTGTCCCCACCTCCTGTCCCCACCCCCCTGCCTCCACCCCCTGTCCCCACCCCCCTGCCTCCACACCCTGCCTTCATCCTCCTGTCCCCACCCCCTGCCTCCACCCCCCTACCCTGTCCCACTGCCTCCACCTCCTTGCCCCCACCCTGTTGCCCCCACCCCCTTGCACCCACCCCCTTGCTGGCTATTATATTTAATCTAGATTATCCCAACGGAACTTGATGCCTACATTCCATTTAATCATTTATATACTGCAAGCACTTAAAAAATCACCATACACCAAGATCTTAACTCATAACCAAAGCGATAGCATTTCAACTGCCCATTTAAATAAGAAAATAGTTTTCATTTTCTGCAAAATTAGGGCACCTATCTGGAATTTCTAAATTCTTTGGCAATCGGCTCACGTCCATGTGTTTGAATTTCAAGTTTCATGGTTCCGGTCACCCTATTTAAGCAATAACTATAATCATCATTGAGACAATAGCGTATATGTTATACTAAAAGTTATGTAAAAATTAAGATATTTTGTGCGGTAGGCGTCATTATCTGTGCCTTTCAGTAGCATTTTATGAACTTCTTGTGGATATCTTCTCTTATATTCCCCATAAGTAGGTGTTTCTTTCTTCTGAAAGCCGCTTTTGCTTTTCCTATTCTAGTCCTGATCTCATTCGTACATTTTGCTTCTCTTTTTATGATGCTTCCAAGGTATTTATAGTCTGAAACTTGTTCTAAAGGATTTCCTCCAATACTTATGTTCAGATTCTCTTCTTTGCCCGGTATTCGAGTGACCTTGGATTTTTCTGTATTTCCATACCATATTTTCTACCTGTTATTACTAATCTATTTATCATTTTCTGGAGTTCCTCTTCCTTTCTTGCTAGAAGTACTTGGTCATCCGCACAGTTTACTATTCTTATAATCATTCCTCCAATTTTTAAATCTCCTGTGCCTTCTAATACTTCTTGCATTAGACTTTCTCCGTATATATCGAATAGTGTCATATAGTTTCCTGATCAGTCTCCTGTCTTTCCAGTATACTCCTATATCTTTTAATATCTTCATCAACATTGCCCAATTTACTCTATCAAAGGCCTTCTGCCAGTCTACGAAACATACGCAGATATCTTGAATGTACTTCATTGCCCTTTCTTATATGATTCTAACTACCCCTATCGCATCTCTAGTTCCTCGTCCTTTTCTGAAACAGAATTGATCTTCCCCTATTATGTCTTCTGCCTTTTTCCCCAGCCTTTTATTATTAGGAATCCTTGTGATCATTTTCGAAGTGTGTAACAGAAGGCTTATCATTCTGTAGTCTTTACACTGCATTGCCTTTGGCTTCTTTAGAGGAATGATTGTTACTTCTAGGAAATCCTGAGGCCACTCTCCCATGTCGTAAATCTTATTAATTAATTTTGTGATCGCTTTTAGTCCTTCTGATCCCATGACTTTAAGTACCTCTGCCAGTATTCCATCACCGCCTGTGGCTTTCCCTTTTTTTACTTCCAATATCGCTTTTTCTACTTCGCTCTCCATAATACTTTGTCCTAAGTTGTCTTCTTCAATGTTTTCCTCATCTTCCAGTACTATTTTTTCCGATCATGCCTGCTTGCTGTATAGTTCCTTAATGTATTCTTCCCATACCTGTGCTACATCCTTTGTTTCTGAGACTATCTTCCATCTGTATTCATAATTCCTTTACCACGCATTCTTATATATGCATGAAGCAGCTATTTATAATGATAATGGTTTTAATAGCTTTAAAATCACCGTGGATGAGTTGCTCTTTATGTTCTCAAATTTCATAATTTAGCGTTTTAATATATTACAAATACATTCAAATGGAATATTAAATTGATCACGTCTATTTGTGCGGTAAAAATAATGTATTAGACTATACCGAATCCTAGTCCAACAATAGTTGTTGCTATGGCAACTGCCTAAGGCACGAAATTTTGAAAGGCGCCTAACACTTAAGTGTGAGAGCACCAAATTATGATATGTATGAAATTATGAAATGCATCAAATCATAAAAGTTGCAAAATATCTAAGGGGCATCAGAATTTGACTACAATGGAAAAAGGTTTTGGGTTTGTACTGTTCTAAGGGGAAAATAATGTAGATTCTAATTCTTAACACCGAATTATGATAATTGTTCGTATTTTCTTGAATCTCTACTAAAACAAAGCGTTTTTGCATTTAAAATCCCAATGTATTGGATTGTTGCCATGGAGACGATTATTACCGAACTCAGCTTGAGCATATACGAGTGAAGAAATGGGTTATTTTCTTTTCTGCTCTCCTTCTCTTCATCAATGGACAGTTGATCAATACATATTAGCGTATAAACATTAACAATTATTAAATTCGTTAATTTTAAAAATACATGCAAAATTGATCAAGTGATTTTGACATTGTTTTTAGTATTTAACCCTGATAATGCTCTATTAATTTGTTTTGCAATTTTGCTCCTTCATTGATGAACTATGAATTACAAGTGGTATTTATGGTATGAGAATACCTTTGAATGACTAACATTTACTGAAACATTTCCTTTCAATATAAGTAATTAATTCGGAACTTCAACTTTGGGAAACCAGCCTGCATCAGTCCTGGTTTGGACTTCTTGTTTTATTTTCCTGTGGTCCTCCTAATATTGTTGCTAACAATGCTGCTCCCCTCTCCCACAGTTGGGAGGCTCACTACATCCCTGTCTCTGCGACGATATTCCATGTTTCCCCTTGTACAACTTTTCATGCTTCACATTGTCGTGAGCTTGTTTCCCCAAATTGTGCTTAGTTAGGCATTATGCAAGCCCAAAATTGGAAACAGATCATAATTATATTGCCCATTTTTAAATTCAGTGATCTTGATTGGTTAATCCGAAGTGAGATCTTTTCAGGAAGTTTGCATAACCTGTTATAATGAAGAAAATAATGAAATCTGTTTACTTTCAGACGTCCAAGTGACAAGAATCTCATCATGTTCATAAAATCTCTGCTATCCGCATTTAAATTGTTGTGAATCAGCATAAATTGCCTGATTAACGCACCCGAATATATTGGGTCATTGTTCATGCAAATGAAATGGATGCAATCACATTAACTGGCAATTGCTAACGTGTCATAAATACTTGTGACTTTTGTGGCTTTTCGGTATTCTTTTTTTATTTTGAATTTTTTTAGTCTCCATGCACTCTAATTGTACTCGTGGTTTCTAAATTAACACTGTAAATTTTAATTCAAACTTGAAAAGTGCTTCTTGCAATTTGCTTTCTTAATTTTCGTTTTTTATTTTATTTTTTCTTTGTGATGTTTTGTTTGGAATGCGACTAACAGAATCTTCTCTTTCTCTCCACATCCAGTGCAGCTTACGTGTCTTACGGAGGCCTTCTAATGCGGTTGCAAGGGGATGCCAATAATCTTCACGGGTTCGAAGTCGACCAGAACTTGTATTTACTAATGAAGAAGCTGGCCTTCTGAGGGAGATGGAGTACCTGTCTGGTTCACCCAGAGTATTTTGTATTATTTTTAATTACTGTATTTTTTAAATGATTTGCCACCCTTCTGTAAATGAAGGATTGCTGTTATTTTGTATTCAGATAAATAAATAAATGTTCTGATAACATAAGTGTTCTGATTTTAATTTTTTGAATGTCATTTAGTGCTCAAGGTTAAGGGAACCACATTTCATTTTTTATATCCTATACTCATCAAAATTTGTGCTGTGTATTCAAAAACTTTCTTTGTTAAGCGTCATGATCAAGACACATGGGTTGGTTGCCCTAAAATTTTAAATTAATCTAATCTAACAATAATAAAAGGCTAATTCTGTCTCTTTGTGGATCCCTCTGTCACGCTATAAAAAAGCAAATCGATAATGGAACGAGATTCATTTTTGATATTTGCCAGGAATGATCGATTCATATATTGTAAGATGATGACGAAAAGTAATTTCAAAAAAAGTCCATGGTTCGGCTCCAAGTAAGGCATTTCCATTTCCCATATGATAACACGTAAAAATCAACTTTTTGACTTGCAGACTTTTATTCTTTTTGAGATCTAAGTTAGAAAGAATTAGGCTATGATCTTCGAATCTAGCCCATTTTAAAGAAAAACTATGAAGTTTCCTATTCTGTTCATCTTTTCCCACCTACAGTTCTAAATTCCTCATGTTAAACATTTATTTCACATATTTTGGGGAAATCTTGCCATTTTAACGGGATGTTGCCATGCCAACCCATTACTTTGTTAAACCTCAAAATCCTATTGTTATTCCAATCCTTATTGGCGAAAGCGTGCTTTGAATGCTCTTACAATTAGTACGAGAGAGAGGAGAGAGAAATTCTTTTCATAGCAACCAATGTAAACAACATTCGTTGTGCTATTTACGAGAAGGAGTACATTTGAATGTAGAACATTAATCATTCACATATTAAAATTGGGTACTTAGAATCATCATAGGAGTTCGAAACTTGAAACAACGAATGCCTAAAAGAACGAAAGTTTGTTTTCTTGCCATCCAAAGAAAGTCAAGGCATATTTGTTCATTTTTTATTTCACAAAAACCTTTCCCGTTGAATTTCAACGGGCATCTCCCTAGTTAATCATAAACAAATGCGACGCAGTATATCTTAAAGATGATAAACGGTCCTTTAATCATTAAATTTTCTCAATATTATTTCTTTTATGACCTAGGAAATAATTGGGTGATATATCTAAATAATATTACCTAATTGCCTCAATAATGTTCTGCATACGTTTTGATAAGTTTCCAGGCATATTTACCTGGGTTAGTAAAAGTATGTACATAAGCCATTTCGAAGAGGATTAACTCGATAATATATCACTATGAGATGGCATGCTTTTGCACTTCATCTTTCTTATTCTCTGGTGTTGAATTACTTCACCTTGCCATCTACGACATGACATCTGAATGCTCACATGTTTTATCCTCTTAATCTAATCCCTTGACGATGAATCATCCATGAGATGAGATGATAATGCACACAATTTTAAAACTAGGCTATTACAAAAAATTGCCTATGTGGATATAAATCTGTGAATACTCGGTTCAATTCAAACGAAAATTTCTGTGTAGAATTTTTTCGCTGTTTATTTATCTATAAATTCATGCTTCTTATTGAAGTTCATGGGTCATTGAGGCCGCTAATTTACATTTTTAATGGACTCTTAGTTTGTATTTATTTAAATTACTGAAAGATTGGTGGGAACATAGCCATCCAAATTTCGGTTTATCATCTGCTACCCTTGTACATCTTTCAAGGGTGATGTTTTTTATGAATGAATCATGTCTGGTAAATTAACGATAATCGTTAATTTTTCCCCTTCAATTTTCATTAATGAAATTATTCGAGCGCATGGTTATGACAGACCAAATTTATACGCACGACACAAGAAAAAATAATTATTGTGGAAAAGATCACTGAAAACGACTCGATGTTTCCTGATTCCATTGCTTTTTTTATGCGATGGCTGAAGTTATCATCTGCTGATGCCCAAACGCTAGAATGTCACGCTCGCGTCAGAAATAAAAAAATTGTTGGCTCCTTTTGTCATATTCTATGGATAAAAATGATTGTGCTGTAGGGGATTAATTTTTAACTTTTGTGCATGAATCTTTTAGTCCAATTTTGTGATTATGTTTCAAATTATAATAAATCTGTTTGTTTAGCCGTGACTTTGTGGAGTTTCATTTCAATGATTGATTGATAGATTTGGTAGTTTATTGGTGAGGTTAGGCCCTGTTGGGCTTCTCTTCCACCTTACCTCATATGTCACTAAATTCTAAAATACATTGAATTCTGTTAATTTATAACGACAATTAAAACAGGAGACACAGTAAAAAGAGTAAAAACAATACCTAAAGATTAATAGAGTGGGTTTATGGGAAAAAATGTCAGTGAATGAACGCTACTTGAGGAGAGAAACCCGCACAGGAAGGAGGTGAAAAAAACCTGCGAAAACACAGTGTAATACAATAATGATAAATAAAGGTAACAGTAATACATAATGCTAGTTATTTATAAAAGACAAGTTATTATAATAGTCAGGCGAATTTTTGATGATGAGAGCAACTTGAAAATAAGACTTAGTAAAAAACACTTTATTATGTACAACAACGAAATCCGATATTTGTTTTATTTTTTTAAATGTTATTAATATTAGATTACATTTGTGCTTGCACATCCTCTGGACCAATAAAATTATCTCTATATACAATTACTCAATGTCTGTCTGTCTGTCCCCCCTTTTATCTCTTAAACAGTTTGTCATAAAGAAATGCTGTAAATGCCATTTTGTTTCTGCCAACTAGGAGACCCCAGGAAAACTATTTTCGTTTACGGAAGTTTCCCGAATTCGACACTGGGAGACGATTATATTTTTTCTTATGTTTACACAGGAGTTTTGATTTTTCAAGGTGCAAGGTTTATTTCTTTCATTCATTAAAATACGTAAATATGGACCAAATTTCACTGTTTTTGCTTTATTCGGTGGCTAAACTATAAAATATCTTATTCTTGCGATGTTATGATGTTACACAGCATAATTTCTCAGAAACATGCATTTCTTTTCGATATTTTATGACTTTTTCATACTCTTTCCAGGTGTTGCCAAGGAGACCTGCATTGTTGTCACTGATTGAATTAGTGTCTATTATGCCTTCAAATAGACAAAATTATTGCGTTATCTGCTTCGCGCTCTTTATGAAGCATCAAAATTATAGTTGTACCAATGTCAAAGTTAATAGATTGCAACGTTAATAATTAAAGATTATTATTCAGTAAACTGCACGTGGGCATTTTTAACAACAATTCTTTGTTTCAATACTGGAATGTGACCTTTTTCGTATAGGAGAGACAATTAAAATTGCACATATATGTTATAAAAACAAACATGACATTCAAAATATCAGTAGTCTAATTTTATAAGGAGAAATTGGCTATTATTACTTTTAAACATGCAGATTTCTGACTGACTTAGCAAAAGTTTTTGCATGTACCACTAGTTATTATTATTGTTTGTGACTGGCACGGTCTCCTCAAATTGCACAAGTTGGGGACAGACGAAATCTGGGTTGTCACTGTACATAATAAAGTGGGGTCCTTGCAAATCTTTTTTTACGTTTCTATAATATCAAATTTTATTTTTCATTCGATTTTACATTGAATACTTTCGATAAAGTTATCGGAATGTCAAAAAGAAATCCTAAAATTTAATCCTGAGGCCCTTACAGCATGAACAGTTTTTGCAGTGATATAAGTTGCGAATAGAGATGCAACCTCAGCGGAATTCTTCGATCCCAGGACTTAAAGATTCGAAATTTCCAACCATTATCTCAAAAATACTATTCAAATTTTATGAAATAGTTAAAAACAGGATTTTAGATGTAAAAAAAGTCATTTTTGTCCGTTTCTATACCGCACACTTTCTCCTCCACTGCAACAAGTAAAGGTAAAAATCAACAATCTAGGTGAAATAATAATCAAACCTTATCAAAAGTTAAATAGAGTTTTATTCAAAACTAAGCATTATAAAATTCATTTATAAAAAAGATAATTACAAATACATATATGCCCAAGTATTTGAAAAAATAATTAATTCAATAAAAGTAAACATGTTATAGAATGTTTATGCTGTAATTGTAAATTAATAATAACAGGAATGTACATTCGCCTCTGGTGAATATGGAATTCTCGTCTACCCCCATCCTCGGTGCTGACGTGGTCGTCAGCATGGACGAGGATGGTGAGTTTACGCCCGTGACTAAACGGAGGGCCTTCCCATCCCCCTACAGGGGGGAGAAGACTGCTCCGGAGGGACAAGGTCCCGACAAGGGAGCACGTAAGAGGGTCCGCGTATCACCGATCACGGTGTACAGAATCCTCTACCATAAGACTAGCCGCCGAGCTCAGCAAGGTGTGCGGCGAGGAATTCGAGTTGGAGGTTCACAGGGCCTCCACGCGAATAGTCGTCCACACACCTGAGCACCACCGGGCGGCGACGAAGGTACTGGACGACGCTGGAGTCCAGTACCACACCCAACTTCTGCAGGCGGTCCAGGAGACGCTCCTGCTTATTAAGAATGTAGGGAAAAGCTACTACCCTGAGGATGTCGCAGCAGGTCTGTCGGCCAAGGGCTACATAGTCCATGGCGTCCGGCAGATGACTGCGATGGAGGGGGAGGAGAGAATCCCAATTGAAAGGTTCGTTGCCAACCTGGAGAGGACTCCCAGGGCCCCTCCAGCGTCGGCAATCAAAATGCTGTCACAGATCGGTGAAAATCGAGCAGTACAGAGGGAGCAGAGGGCCGTTAATATGATTTAACTGCCAGAGGTTCGGCCACGTGTCGCTCGCCTGCAGGTGCGACACACACTGCTTTAGGTGCGCCGGTCCCCACAGGGGGGACGACTGCCCTAAGCTGCTCTCCGAGCCTACGATTTGCGCCAACTGTGAGGGCAACCATCCTGCCTCGCACCGGGAATGCCCGGCATTCCTGGAGGCGCTAATGAGATATGAGGAGGGGCAACAGAAATCGGTGCGAAAGTCGGTGCCGGGGAAGGCATCGAAGACCGTACCGCCCCTCAAGATGAAGGCCACCCCCTCGGCAAAAGTGGATGCCTCCCGTCCCTATGCCGCGGTGGCTGGGGGCACTGCTAAGCCGACTGCCGGCTAGTGCTCCATCCCCGGATCAGCAGCCAGATGCTGAGCCGGCTAAGTTGGCGGGTCCACCCTATGGAATCGCTCCGACTCCTGGTCCCGTTGTCAGACGGGAGGAGCCGGCCCTTAAGAAGCCCTCGGCCACTGCCCTCCGGAAGGAGAGGCGCAGGGCGGCCAAAGAAAAGGAACAGCAGGCGAAGCCCACTGTGGCTGTAGCAGCGGAGAGTGTGGCCTCCATAGGCCCCGCCGCGGCTCCTCTGGCAGTTAATAACACTGTACCAGAGTCTGAAATACGGGAGGTCGTGCGCCGGCCAACCGAGTCTGCCGAAGTGGCCCCAAACACGAGCAAGCCGCAAAGCAGTGCGCCAAAGTCAGTTCGGTCCAAAGAGGATCCCGACTTTTGGCAAACGGTGGCGATGATATGTGGGACGTTGAGGAAGTACATCTCGACGTCCGGCCAACTCCTCTCTCTCCTGGAGGAGTTGGTCAAGGAGCGCATCCCGGCCCCCAACAATGGGGACTAGAGGGTGCAGCGCCCTAGTACAATGGAACGCCCAAGGTGTCAAGGAGAAGACGGAAGAACTTAGGGCGTTCCTACAGGAGAAGCACGCCATCGTCGCCGCCGGTAACGAGACGCATCTCCGCCCGGCGGACGTGTGGAAGATCCCTGGATGGGCGATTTATCGCGCAGACAGGGTCGGCCATCCCGCCAGGGGGGCGGGGCGCGGCGGCTCGGCACTACTCGTCCATCGATCCGTGAAACATCGCCCGTTTCCGGCGCGAATCTACGGGTCGATGAAGGCTGTATCCGCCGACATCAGGACCTGTACCGGATGGATCAAGGCCTCCTCGGTGTATTATCCACCGGCGAGGGCGTGAGATCCGGATGAGGTCATGGATGTCGTCGGGAATGGCTGCTCCTCGATCGTACTTGGGGACCCGAGGGGCCTGCGGCTTAAAGATCTCGCCGATGAAGGGGGGCTCACGGTGCTCGCGCCCACTGAGCCTACCCTACTTCAATCAAGAGACGTCCTCGATGTTGCTGTCATCATCAACGTCAGGGCGTCCCTTAGTATGCATTCCATCTACGATATGTCCTCTAACCATAACCCGACTCTGCTACTTCTGGGGAACTTGCCAGTGCGAGTACCACCTTCGCAGCGTCTGGACCTAGCTCGTGCCGACTAGAAGCACTTCCGCGAGTTCATTGCGGAAAGGTTGTCGGTAGACCCAACACCGCCCAGGACGTGCGGGGAGGCAGACCGAATGGTCAACCTCACCACCACTGTCCAGCAGGCCATGGACGCTGCGATCCCGAAGGTGGTCGTAGCCGGGGGTATACGCATGGCTTTGCCTTGTGTCGTCATACAGACGATCACGTTGCGCAACAGCGTGCGGCAGAGGTGGCAGCGCCACCGTACGTTGAACCTCAGGATCCAGTTGGACTCCCTCAACAGGACGGTCCGGGACATGTTGCAAGACGTGCGCTCGGACGCGTGGGAACTCCACCTTTCCACGCTTTCCCTGGAGGACCAGTCCATCTGGAAAACTTGCAGGAGGCTTTGCGTTGCCCAGCGGCGGACCCCCTGATCATCCAGGGGGACTCCGTTGCGAGGACTCCGGAGGAGAAAGCTGGGTTGATGGCTGAATACCCGGAGGGGGTAATCTGCCCAAACCCGGTCACAGTAAAGTCGGACGCGGTCGAAAAGGACATCGCTCGAGATCTCGTGACGCTTGACCGCGGCCCCTTGCTCGATGCTGCGGAGCTCCCTCACTTCGAGGTGTGCTAGATCGTTGCGGTGATCCGTCGCCTTGGACTGAGGAGGGCTCCCGGGGATGATACCATCCCCAACATCGTCCTGCGACAGCTTCCTGTCGCAGCAGTAGAATTCCTGGCCGCCGTTTATAACGGTTTTGTCGGGATTCCATATTTTCCGTCTGCCTGGAAGAGGGCCAAGATCATTTGTCTCCTGAAGAAGCCGGGGACGGAGGTTGGTCCCGGAGACATCCGGCCAATCTCTCTCCTGGCGGGCTTCGGGAAGATCTTTGAGCGTCTGGTCCGGAAGCCACTGCAGGATATTCTCCGGGAGAAGAATATTCTCCCGGATGATCAGTTTGGCTTTTGGGAAGGGCACTCTACTACCCAACAACTGGATAGGGTGACCCACTTTATCACTGACGCCTTCAACAGGAACCACGCGGTCGCAGGGGCTTTCTTCGACCGCGTGTGGCATCCAGCACTCCTGATGAAGTTGCATAGTCTTCCTGCGTGGATAGTGCGTCTCATCGAGTCGTACCTACAGGGCAGGACCTTCAGGGTGTTCTGGCTCCAGGTCGGATCTGCGAATCTGCGCCGGTGTCCCGCAGGGATCCGTCCTGGGGCCGATACTCTTTAATATCTTCACCCAAGACCCACCTCGGGATCGTGGGTGGAACACTACGCTTGCCCTGTACGCGGACGACGCGTCGCTCCTGTCCCGCTCTTCCAAAAAGTACGCGGCCGTGGAGACGCTGCAGTGCGCCGTCGATGAACTGGGGTCCTGATATCGTCGATGGCGCATTGCAGTAAACCCAGCGAAGACCAAGGCCGTTGTCTTCCACCCTGGAAGAGGAGCGCCGCCTGGAGTCGATCTGTCAGTGATGGGGTTATCCCCTGGAGCCCAGAGGTAACATACCTGGGAGTGGTGCCCGACCGGACGCTTCTCTGGAAGCCTCAGGTTGAGCTCGTCCGCCGCAAGGCACTCGGGGCGCTGTCGGGCCTTCGTCCGATCCTGCGCCCGGGTGTCTTTGTCGGCTGACACTAAGAGACGCCTCTACCTGAGCTGTGTGAGGCCCATCATAACTTACGCAGCACCGGTCTGGTCTGGGGTGCCCAAGACCACCCTTTCCAGGCTGCAAGTGGTGCAAAACAGCGCACGCCGGCTGATACTCGGTCGTTGCAGATACGACAGCGTCAACCGGATGCACTTAGACGGAAACGTGGAATCCCTGGACGTCCTCCTGCCGAGGATGTCCAAGGAATTCTACTGCAAGGCAGCAGCATCGAGGCACAAAGAGGTGCAACTGCTGGGCGATATCAAGGTTAGGTGGTGGGACCGCTATAA
This sequence comes from Tanypteryx hageni, assembly GCA_028673005.1. Lineage (NCBI taxonomy): Eukaryota > Metazoa > Arthropoda > Insecta > Odonata > Petaluridae > Tanypteryx > Tanypteryx hageni. The sequence continues at coordinate 152,304,629 of CM054114.1, forward strand.
GCGACCCATCGCCAGCCTTGATTCACTAGAAACTAGCAACAAGCGTCCGCGCTTGTAGAGATGGGTTGATGCCTCTTTGTACAAGGGGCTAAAGAAGAGTAAGAGAACAAGAGTGAAAAAAGACAAAGACCCGCATTAGAAGCCAAGCTGGTAATGCGAAGGTACCAACCACCAGGAAGGTTGGAGAGTTCATAGCAGTCCCTCAACCTGGCGGTTCGCGGCATGCTCCGAGAAGTGCGACGGGATGCTTTACCACAAAAACGTTTTCGAGAGCATATAATTATGACTTATAGCTCCGGAGATACAAATTCAAGAACCGCCCAATCTTTCGATACCGTTTCATGGGTATTTCTCATAAAGAACAAACACCTTTGAAATCTCTTTACGGTATAAAATATAAATAAAAAATAAAACTTCCTCGCATTTTTACCAACCTTTATATTAACTTCGCTATTTATCTGATATGATATCATCTATAATAATATAGCTACTTGTTCCTCACTCACTCACTGACACAAAACTCTAAGGTACGGTATCTCTAGAAGGGATAGAAATCTGAAATATGGTATGTTGGTAGGTCGAGTGACAAAACCTACGAGAAAAATCAAAAATCACAAAAAAGTTTATATTTAAAGGGTTCAATTCATTACCTCATAAGAAAAGCATGGGATTCAGTGCAAGGCTTTCTAAAAATGCATTTTCAAATTACTTTAAATTAAGATACGAATTCGGGAAAGAGCAATTGTCTATCTGAAAGGAGTTCTTAATTTTTGAAAGCAGAATTCAAATACCTACCGAATTAGCGTAAATATCTGCTTTTAATCACAAAAAGTGTGAAATTTTTCCTCTTTTCAACAATAAAAATCTTTGAATACTATGGAAACGACCTCAATGCTTTTAAAGGGAACTGGTATTATACGTTACGATTGCAGTGATTTAATGATTTAAATGAAAATTAATGCTGTCATAACGAATTACAGTTGAACTTCCATAACTCGAATCTCAAGGAAAAGTAATAATTATTCGAGTAATGTAAAATTCAATTTATGGAAATATATTTTTATGTATTTTATATATACAGTGTAACTTCTATAACTCGAATCTAAAGGGAAAGCAAAAATTATTCGAGTTATAAAAAATTCGAGTTGCGGAATTACATTTTTTCATTTTTCTTTAACTGAATTAACATCAAGGTTATTCCCATAAGCATATAAGTTAACTTATTCTAATTTTCAATATCATGCATATTATGAAAACATCATCACCTATATTTTCTTCTGATAATATGCAATATTTTACTCTATCCAAAACACTAATTGCAACACGCACTGTGATTGAGGGTATCATAGATAATTGCAATTCTAACGTACTACTGAAGGCACAAACATGGCGATTAAATTTGTCTTATCGACTCTAGGAAGGAGCGAATAGGTTTATTTTTCTCCAGGGCTATAAGGGATCCCAATAGGAGAAGTAACCCTGATAGCGGTGATGGTAAAACGTGAAAAGTATTTTAATGTAGTGTTTCGTAGTTTTTCGAGAAATTTTAACTCGTTTCAATTGTTAAATATAATGGGGTCATATCTATTTCTCGATATTTTTATCCAAATACGTGCTAAAGGCGTGGATGATGATGCCATAATCTTAGCAGAAAATATCCTAATTTTTCCATAAATTTAATATGTGAGGTATTGTCTTAATGATGATTATTCTTATTGCTCATGCAGGGCGATCTTGGTGTATGGTGATTTTTTTTAAGCGCTTGCAGTTTGCAAGCACCGACTACTCATATAATAATATAGCTACTTGTGCCTCACTCACTGACACAAATAGCTGTAACGGAAAACGTGACGAAAACGAAATAATAAATTTCGTCATTTCATTAACAGACGGTACAGGGTTATGTTCTAGTGGCATTCGTCCCAGGCGGCGTGTCTTGAGCAAGGGAAAATGGCCTAAAATCCCTTTCCCCGGTCTTGCTTGTCCCCCGCTGCGCCAGTTTTACTGCCTTGTCGCAAAAGAAACGCTATCTTGACCACTACTGATTGTCCTTTGGGTTTTCCTTCCATTTCTGAAAGGAATGGTTCCCTGGTATTAATCCTTCTCCAGGAAGCACGAGAGACGGCCTCGTACTTCGAAAATATTCTTTTAGATATTGCACCGGAGTGCTCTTTTCCACTTATAAAGGTCGATGATCTGAAAGTTCCAATCTCATCATCCCCTCCATTCTCGAATTCTTTCCACTGTTCGTCTGTCTAACTCAGTGGTCTTCAAACTTGAGATACTCGAGGAACCCTTCTCAATGTGAAAAATCAATGCGGAACCCATTAATAAATACGTTTCATGTAATACATTTTATTTGAACAAAATGTTACAATTAATGTTGCAATAATATATTTCATACAATCTAAACAGAAACTGTTTATAAATGCATTAATGAACTTATTTATTATTTAGTAGCTAAATAATACTAAATTTACTGAATACATATTAAATTTTAGTATAACATCACTAACAAATAATATGAAAAATTATACTTCATTTTAATGACTTGAATTTGCTTGTTTTTTGCCACAAAGAAAATCAAAATTTGATGTTATTGATGACGGTTGCAAGCGCATTTCTGGTTCTGCATCCGTTTCTTCCTGTATTTTGTTTTTGTCGCTGTATACGTGGAAAAAAGCCTTTTCGTATAAATAAGTTGTGACAAAAGGCATAAAAATCTTTATTGCATGATCAGACGCTTCAGGATATTCACTGTAAATTTGCAACAAAAAATCAAGAAGTTTTTCCTGTTGGTACTTAATTTTTAAGGTCGAATCTGTAGGTATATCAATTAATTGTTCCCTCTCTTTCATTGATAAATTTTCACTTTGACAATGATTAAATGGGTTTTTAATCCAGTTGTATGATTCTGTTTGCGCTGGAAAATATTCTCTAATAGTTTTTTGTAGATTCAACAAATGCTCTATTATGTATTCTTGAACAATTTTATAAAGCTTCAGATCATTTTGTACCAAGAAGTCACTTAATTTTTCAAAAAAGTTTACATCTTTTTTTCGTACGTATGAAATCCGTAAATCGAATTTTAAAATTAATATATTTATTTTATCATTAACTTTAAATATATGAGTTTTAGTTCCTTGGAGGGATATATTTACTTCATTTAAAATTGAAAATATATCTGCCAGGTACACCATAATCAGAATCCATATGTTGTCATGTAATTTTGAGCAATAATCATGTTTCATTTGAGTTTTAAAAAAGTTTACCTCTTCTTTCAGCTCACAAAACCTGCTCAAAATTTTTCCTCGGGATAGCTCCTCGTAGAGTAATGAGAATAATCTTGAGTTTAGCTCTCTGGATTTGATAAAATTAATGATTTTCACAACGTCATCTAAAACGTCTTTTATTTTTTCAGGAATTCGTTTCACAACGAGAGCATGACGGTGCAGACAGCAATGAGAATGTTGAATATGTGGGGCTATTGTTTTTATTCTTGATATGACTCCTTTTTTGCACCCAATAAAGATTTTGCTCCGTCGGTACAAATGTGAAAACATAAATCCCAAGATAGTCCATGTTTCTCCATATATATATTTATAACATCAAAAATGTTTTCACCAGTAGCTCTATCCTTAAGAGGCTTGCACATAAGAATATCCTCTTGGACAGTTAAATTAAAAATATAGCGTACCAGAACAATTAAAATAGCCAACCCAACAACGTCCGAAGATTCATCTAATTGCATTGTGAAACCATGGAGAGAATATTTTAAACAAGATATTAATTCATCCTCACAAAAAAAGTGCCATATCGCTAATGCGTCTAGCAACCGTTGTATCAGAGAGAGGTACGCTATCAATTTCTTTGGCATATTCCTCACCAATCTTACAGGTAATTAGATCTTTGGCACAAAGTTTTATTAATTTTTTGCCAAGTGTATATGCCTCCCTTTCTTTAGCAATAACTAACGAGGTAGAAAGCCTCAAGTGATTTTTCATTATCGCTGTGCATAAATTTCGAAAAATATTTTTTCTTGCTTTTGAGCTCTTCATATTTACGCTTAAAAATTTCTGTTTTTGCCTATCAAATGTTGGTGGTTACTATCCATATGCCTTCTTAATTTTGCGGGATTTAGACTACTATTGCTTACAACTTTTTCACATTCGACACATATTCCGTTTGGCTCGTCATCATTTCCGGTCCAAGTAAATCCAAAACTTAAGTAACTTTCATCATATTTTCTTCTTTTAGAACTTCATGTTTTTAATAGGCGTTTCTGAAACAGTGTTCTCTGGAAATGAAGACTAATCAGAACTTAAAACAATTATTTCAAATTACCGAAGACGGTCACGGGGAGACTTTTCGCCAGCCGTAAGTGAAACGAAGTTCATTCAGTGTTGAAGAAATAAGTCCCATTTTTATACATATTTGAAGTTTATATTTTGTTGACTATTAATTAAAGTCAAGTAATTTAGTGTGGCGGCTTTCTTTGTCATTATATTATAAATGCCATTGTATATACCATTTGGTAGTGGGTTCGATTCCGAATAGGAAGGGAGTATCTGATTTTATAATGAATTAGGATATACTCAGCAGCGCCTAATGGATTGTTATTTTACTTTCTTATCCTTATTTGCAAACTAGTGCCCATAAATTTTAATATATTTTTTAATTTAATTCTATTTAATGAAACCTCATACAATGTCTACACTTGTACGCTTCTGCTCGTTTTCCATTTCTCTCTAACCTATACGTCTTCCTCCTGCAGTCTTACTCCTCCCTCAGTTTACATCCCACTTGTCTGCTTCCCTACCCATGCTCTCCCTTCCCTCCTCTCTCTTCCCCTATCCATTACCTCTATCTTTCTTCCCATTTCTCCATCCTCTGTTTTTTATTTCAATCTATTTTATATTTCTTGTTCTTGCTGTAAATTAGAACAATTGTGGTCACTATAGTTTTCAAAGCTAGCATCAAAATAATGCTCTGAAAAAGCATTGAATCGTACATTTTACCGTACTTTCCAGAATGGAAAATAGGCTTATTGTAAAGTATATTACACGTGACGTTGAGATATGGCGTTCGCGACATAATATTAAACGTCTTTTAGTTATAGCGGGAGCGGTGAGTGACCAAGAGATCACGAGCGCGCTGGTGAAAGCGAAGAGATATCGCGTTGGGATTCGCGATTTACGACGAGGTTGCGGCGGTACGCGAAAATATCCTTTATCCTCATTTTTTAAAATATTATTTATTTTCAGATCCTAAAAGTTTTTATTCATAACTATCGAGCGTTAGTGTTATCAAAATGATAAACCCTCTAATCAACTGAAATTAAAGAATTTTTTAAATTGGTTTTTCATTCTTATCAACTGCGCTGGAAATAGACTACAAACTAAAAATATTCATATGAACGTAGTCATATCCCACTGAAAACATTAAATTAAAGATTTCGCAATAATTTTGCTATTAATTAAAACTTAATAGTATTCTTTTCGTCACGACAGCAATTGAATGCCCGCATTGTTAAAGATTTCAAATTTTTCTATTTTATCCAAAAAATTACCTTCATTCATGGTAATTTGGAGTTGTTTCAAAAATTGTCTTACAAATAATTTACTTTATTCTTTCATCTAACAATAATAAAAGGCTACTTCTGTCCCTTTGTGGCTCCATCAGTCACGCTATAAAAATGCGAATAACTCGATAAAAGTTCTAGATATATATTTGAAATTTGGCAAGAATACTAAATTCGCATATTTTAAGGTGATGAGGAAAATAAATCTCGAAAAATGTCCTGGGTTCGACTCCAAGGAAGACATTTCCATTTCCCAATAAATTAACACGTAAAAATCGACTTTTCGACACGCAGGCTTTTATTCTTTTTGAGATCTAAGTTACAAATAATTAACATACGCCTAAGTTTTATATTTGACCCTTTTACTGCCAGCCGGCCGATCTATCGGCCCTCGCTGCGATTTCGAAAACTGCCACCGGCAGATCAGGTTGCCGTGTTTTTTTACTAAGATAAGCTTCTTAATGAGAGTCATGGTCATGGTTCTGTTATCTGTGATGCTTATGCTTCTGAATCATCACAAACCCTGTAAGGATTGCTTGAGTTGTAATTTTTTTTCGTCTTTAAGATCTTCGTCTGTCTCACAATCGGTAGCTTGTACGACAAAACTTGTCGTATGTTTTGGGGTGCACATTGGAGCAGTGTTTTCAACTGGCTGTTACTTTTTGTTTTTGTGACTGATCTGTGGTTTTTTGATATGGAAAAGCAGACTATTCATCTCATATAATTGCAATATATACCAAGCAAACATCATCATCGATGGGAAATAAAATTTTGGATGTTGTGTGATTCTGTCGTTCACTACTGTTTGGCATTCTTATTTTGTTGACATATAGCGCAATACATCATGCTGAATGATTCCTAATGCTTTCTTTCTCCTTTCTTATATACTTAAATGTCTCTGCTAATTACGTTTTTCTTTTTTTATAAAAATTATTTTTGGATCATATTTTTTTATGCTAATCTCCTGAAAATCAATATGCCAAACTTTGAAAAAGATATACGTGCTATCATTGAATTTCTTGACAAAAACAGCGATGTTACTGAGAGTGAATTGCTTAGTGACAGAGAAAATGATTTGGTAACAGATGACGATGATTTTATATTCCTGCTAAACGTTAATTTTTATTTTTTAAAGGGCAAAATGAAAAGCAATAATTTTTATAAAAAAATAAATGTGCCATTCAAAACATCATAGTATTTACGAAACTTAATATTTATCGTAACATCAGAGCTAGCATAACCAGCGAAAGTTGTTGAAGATGCAGATCGTTTGTCCGTGTTTCATTGCCATGCTGGGAATTTTATAACAGTACTGTATTTTTAAAATTCCAAATAATTATTTTCTTAATATTTTAATGTGATTTTTTTCAGTGCATTCGTGATTTAATTTTCTTTATTATTTTGTAATAACTATTAGAGCAAGTATTAGATGTAATAATCATCCTTAATGTTAAAATTTCTTTTTTTTTAATGTTAACTAAAAATAACTAATTTGTAATTCAAATAATATATGTGATATTGTAAAAAGCTTTACAATGTATACGAAATTGTAATTATTTCTGCAACATGAAAAAATCAGGATAAAATATTAATAAATAATATGTGTACAACAATTTTACTAAGACATTGCAAATTTGCAAAAATGACCTTGACATTTCTGGCTATACCTGCCAGATATGGCGTGGCAGTAAAAGGGTTGACATCGGAACATCAAATATTGATTAGTAGAAAACTTATGCTTTAGTTTTTGTAAAATTTTATACCCTATGAGATTTAAAAAGTATCATTGGCGATATTTTCCTACAATCAGCCCCTTTATCTCACTATAGAAATGAACCATCGGTACGTAAAAAGGTAAATCTCAGAGCAAATGTTACTAATAGTGAATATTTGAAAATCCCAATGCCTCGGTATTTCGGGACTGCGATATTTAGCAGTATTCGGGATCCCGGCATTCCAAACCTTAGTTGCGACCATCCAGATAGATATGAAGTCTTCTGACGAAAAAATTTCTGTAAGCTTGAAAAGGCTATAATGAAGCAGTCTTTTACTCAATTACCCTTCATACGACTATACGTTGTTGTGATGGCCTTGGAGCTATAGTATATAAACTCGACGAAATAAGTATATCTTGCTACCAGTCAATTGTTGCGTCACATAAATAGATCCTTTCAAAGTTTAACTATGCAGCATTCACATAAGCGTTACTTCAATTATCCCTGGCATAGTACAAGCAGCTACCGTGAAATAGTTGCCGGAGGCATAGATATATGTAGAATGTTATCATCGCAGACATTAGTAATATATCGGCAGGCAGGTCCGTAGTGAAATGGCGTTTACAACGTTGTTGTCTCTTCCACGTCTTTTATTTTCTATAACACTATTCCTTTTATTTTCCAAAGCGTACAGATCATTAACCACAGCAATACCACATAAGTATATATCTTCGGTGACCAGACTCTGAGAAAGCATAACGGTGACAATATGTGTTGTTAGTACACCACACGCAAACGATGGGATGAACCATCCCTCCTCATCCAGCGTATAGCCCAGACCTTACTCCTGATTTTTTTTTGTTCGGGGTTCTCAAAGATGTTCTACAGGAGCAGCCTTATGAATCTGATGGTCTGAAGACGGAGGTTTGCGGTTGCATCAAAAAGTGAAACTTCTTAGCGGCGGCATAACGGCATTGCTTCCACGTTGGCGCTACTGTATGGAACGTAATGGAGAATAAATGGGAAAATAAGTGTACAAATATTTTCATACGTGATCTTGCTGTTACTGTGTTGTTGCTTTCGATCGTAATTAAACATTTCTCAGAAAAAATTGGGATTATTACTTTTGGGATCCCCTCCTATTATGTTGTTTATATTTTATATAAACAAAATTTACGAAGTTTGGATATAAATTTCGGTTCAGAGTGGCAAATAATTTTATATATCTACACAATTGGATCGCATTACTAACAGATATTTTTATGTATGCATTTGTTTATTAATGTATTCCCTTATTTTTTACATCCATGGCTAAAAGTTTCCCGTTCTCCAAAATATTCCGCTATAGTCTTTTTCGTCACTACAGTAAATCCGCCATTGTCCCTTTGCCCGTTTTTGTGTGCTGAGAGTACATACTTTTCTTACTTTTTCTTAGAGCGTCGAAAATTCAGAAATTATAAAATAACATAAAAACTGATGACATTAGCTTGGAACTTTGGTAAATTCCCAGCGAATTCATACCAAAAGAAGATGAAACGAACTGCTCCGCAGTTAATATTCGACTCGATTGCAAACGGCAATTAACTTTGTAATCAGAATCTGCCGAATGCTATTTCGGGGTACAGTATACGTCATCCTTGTCTTATTCTGATTTTCATAATTATTAAATGATGAAATTACCTCTATGAAATTTTATTTATTAAATGTGTAATAATAATAGTTTAAGAGCTAACATTGGTGTTAAATTAATTGAAATTTGAATTGAACTAGTATGAAGTAAAAGCGTTGAACTTTGTTATTTAATTAATCCATTTTCTGTTTATTTCATCAAATAGTTTGGCTCAAGTACGAAACTTACCAATCGTTTTGCTGTAAGAAACAAAAACAAAATTGAAAGCATCAGCGTATGAATTTAATTATTTTGTGCTAGTTACCTAGTTATATTTTTCTCATACATCTACAGTTCTCTTATTTATGTAATTTTCGTATTTTTCATACTAACATAACACTTTCGAAAATTCAATAATGGTTTCAAAAGACGTCAAGCGTATCTATTGACGATTATGCTGTTGAATTCCAAACAACTTCGCTCTTGTCTCTGAGGAATATTTTTATATTTCATTCGTAAAGGTAGGATAATTATCAAGATGTTAAATTTTAATCGCTATCACAAACATTTGATCTCCATCCTTGCATCATTTAAATTCATCAACTATTATTAAAAAACATTAAGGCAGAATATCGCTCTTTCCATATTTTATGGTTTTTATTGCATCCAGTTTGTATCCAAATGGAGCATCTATTGTTTAATATTCCACAGATTCTCAGGTTAACTTTGAGTTATTAATGTGATCCATTCAATGACACAAAATGCACAAATAGACCATATTTAATTGCATCTAAGTTTTTATAAAATTGCTTTTAATATAAAGAAATACAATGATACACGTTTTTCATATGTATGCCAAAATCTCAATTTTATATATCTCACAATCAGTGCAGAATTGTATCTTGTAATGCTTGATAGGCATTGAAAAATTCAAGTGCCCTATTTATATGAACCTGTTTCTTTGTTTCATAACAAATCTTTTAATGACCTTTTTAGTTATTGATGAAATAATATATTGTAATATTTGTTTCATTTTGTATATCTTTCTATGGTATGAAATAAAGTAATTTTCATTGTTTTCTCTTAAATAGGAGCACCCAAAGAATCCACGAACGAAATTTGTCCAAATTTACAGAACTACATATTGTTTTGTGATATTTTCACCATGCCCAAAATTGGTATAAATGGCTTTGGCCGGATAGGACGGTTAGTTCTAAGAGCTGCCATCAAAAGAAAAATTCAAGTTTGTGCTGTTAATGATCCATTTATTTCTGGAGACTACATGGTATATTTATTCACCCATGATTCTACTCATGGAATGTTTGAGGGAGAAGTTTCATTTCAAAATGACTGCATGATCATTAATGGCCAAAAGATAAAAGTTTATACAGTTCGTGAACCTGGCAACATTCCATGGAAAGATGCTAATGTAGATTTTGTGATAGAATCATCAGGTGTGTATACTACAATGGAGAAAGCTTCTGAACATTTGAAAGGAGGTGCTAAGAAAGTTGTGGTATCAGCTCCAAGTGCTGATGCCCCAACATTTGTCTTTGGAGTGAACCATAAAAATTACAATTCCTCAATGACTGTGGTTTCAAATGCATCGTGCACCACTAACTGTCTCGCCCCACTGGCTAAGGTCATCGACGACAATTTTGGATTGACTGAAGGTTTAATGACAACTATCCATGCTATGACAGCTACTCAGAAAGTTGTGGATGGACCGTCTGGTAAGCAATGGCGTGATGGGCGTGGTGCTGCCCAAAACATTATCCCTGCTAGCACTGGAGCAGCCAAAGCTGTTGGTAAAGTAATCCCTTCGCTAAATGGTAAATTGACTGGAATGGCATTCCGTGTTCCTGTTCACAATGTATCTGTTGTTGACCTTACTGTTCGGCTCGAGAAAGGAGCGACATATGAAGAAATTAAACAAAAGATTAAAGAATCTGCCCAGGGCTCAATGTCAGGTGTACTAGCATATTCCGAGGATGAAATTGTATCATCTGATATGAATGGGAACATACATTCCTGTATTTTTGATGCTAAGGCAGGCATTTTTCTCAATAAGCACTTCATGAAGCTTATAGCTTGGTATGATAATGAGTATGGCTATTCTCATAGAGTATTAGATCTTATTCTGTACATGGAGAATGTTGACAAAAGTAAAAAATAAGATGTAGAAAGAAATACTGTTATTAATCTAAAGACTAAATTGTATCCAAATCCAATGGAAAGTGTATTTTGATGTGATTTCAGAAGTTTAAAAAATTACTTCATATCCATAAGTAATTTATTTCCATTCAATAAATCAGTTGGGATAGTTAATGCATCTTTTAGCTTTGCTTTTTATTTTGAATCATAAATAGAAGTGACAAAATTGGCATATTTAAATACCAGTGACTGAAATTTGAAAATTTCTGTAATATTCTAATATAGAAATAAAAAATTTATTTATTTTAACTTAGCAGTTTTAATAATGAGCATAAAAATGTCAGACGTGTATTTTCAGTTCTTTAAGAGTAGGCATCCATTCATGTTCCGCTATTTTTGCATGTTCCCAAGATTTAAAAACAATGGGCCGAGCGAATAAAAATTAAGCAAATGCTTAAAGCAAAAACATAAGCAGTTTGCTTTTGCTTTAAGCATTTGCTACTCAATTTTAAGCAAATGCTTAAATTTTTTGGAAAAAAGCACTTTACAATTCTTCCCTCACTTGTTTTATTTACATTTAAAGTATTAGTTGAATGTCAAACTAGCAAAATTTATATTGGGTAATGTTTTTAAAATGTTAATTAATTAATTTAACTGTGTGGAAGTGACAAAGTTCTTTCATTTCATCTCGTTAATTAATTTTTCTTTAACTATTTCTTTTATAACTGAATTTGATAATATCACAAATCATGGGTACATTTTTATTTAATTAGTTAAACTTAAAACAAATAGTACAAACATTTATTACAGGAAATGGAGGGCCTATTGATATTCTCCGAAAAAAATTTTAAATAAATTTCACATTTTCTTCAGAGAAACGATATAAATTTTTATAACCATTGGTTGTTGAAACTCATCTTTTCTCATATTTTATAACTTATCATGTCACCATAAACTTTGCCAAATCAATTTATATTTAGGGTCAATTATTATGAAAATAGAGTACTTAGAATTATCTTAGCAAGCCCTTTACCTCACTTAAAAAAATATAAGCATATGCTTAAAGCATTAAACAAAAGCTCAGTTTTATTCACACAATTTTAAGCAAATGCTTAAGAAAAATCATAAAAATGAGCAAATGCTTATTCTTTCTATCAAAAGAAAATTCTATTTTTTATTCACTCCAAATCGAGTATTTGCTTAAAAAATTATAGAAACCTTAAGCATAAGCATTTGCTTATTTTTAATCCGACCCAATCTTCTTAAGATTGGCCAAATAATTACCAAGTAAGTCCTAAATAATTATTTTTGTTTTTAGTTTAAGAGTCCTGATAAATATGGTTATTAAATCTGTACTATAGAGATTTTATTTTTACTTTAAATTTGTTTACATAATTTTAAATATTTATTTAGAATCTTTGGTATGGCAAGCCTACTTGCGAAAAACATTCACTGAAATGCCATCATTGATTCTAAAATGAAAATATCACAAATGCATGGCAGTTTGGGTTATTTACATACGTTCTGAGAGCTGTAACCATGTCTGAATGAAAACTCTCATGTTTATTAAATCAGCTAGTTATAAAATGCTTAGGCATCATGATAATTGTTGATTTTAAGTCAAAATTGATGAAACCATTAACAATTCAATTTAAAAACAAATAGAAAGAATTCTTTTTACATCATTGTATGCATTGATTCACTTAAATCAATGTGGTCATAAATTTTGAAATAAACTATAATACATTAATACAAGGTGAGCAATAGTTTGTATCAAAGCTGGGAAATTCCAGTTCTGACCTTAAATTTTTGCACTCGTTCTGTTCTGGATTCAGTTCTGAGTGATATAAAGAAGGAACAGTTCAGTTCTGGTTCCTAAACGGTTCTGAAACTGTTCCTAGTTTTAAAGAAATATGCTTTTTATTGATAAAATTTTACATGAATTACAACTTTTTTCAATTATGTTAAGATGTTATGAAAGTTTCTTATAAGTAATTTGACCAAAGGTCATCTTTTTAAAGAAAATTTCCTCTTTTAATTCAATTTTTTCCTCTTTTTAGAGTCTTTCTTCTTCTGTCCTCTTTTTTAGGTTCAACGTATTGAAATTGCATTTTTACGCTTTTAATTTCTTTATTTATCCAAAGATGCTAATATATTTCAGTATACATTGCAAAGGTTCAGTTATATTCCAAACGGTTGGCTATATAAATATCAGGCATTTTCAGGTGAACATCTACAACAGGAGTGAACAACCTAGAGTTAATAGCTTGCCACATTCACAGTCATAAAGCTCTTGGTGGGACATATTAAAACTACTTACATTAAACACATTAAACTTAACCCTTAACCAGTGACGTGGAATTTTTGTAACACCGCCAATCAATTCGTAGAGCCAGACTCGCAAACAGACAGACTGCCACTAAGAAGATACAGATAAATTTCCAACCAACAGTTCCTTTGCTAGTACACTGGGACGGAAAATGGCTCCCGGATGTCACAGGCACGTAGTAGAATTCCTGCCTACTTTAGAACCCATATCAATGAAGTTTGCTGAGAGAAATCTCAGTGCTACTATAGCTTGCGGCCTACCGACTTTGTTACCACTATGACCAACAGATGCTCTCTCTAATCTCTTTGAAATAGCACATAAAATTTTTAATGCCAAAGTATTTTATTTACAAGCGATCTTCAAAGGTCTTTCATAAAACTCCTTACAAAACTCCTCCTATGTCCTTACAAGATCTCTTAAATCTGTAGGTGAAGCAGAATTTGTGGACCGGCTTCCGGTGCTAGTCTCTGGCGAAGAAGTAGACAAACTGCTTGGAGTGCCTTCTATTACAAGAAGTACGGGAGACATGCAGGCGCAGGCAGTTGTCAAGATACTTAGGGAATGGAAAATAGAGGACAAGGTGAAAGGAATGACATTTGATACAACTGCGAGCAATACTGGCTGGAAAAATGGGGCCTGCATACTTATTGAACAGGCACTGGAGAAAAATTTGCTGTATTTTGCCTGCCAGCAACACATTTGTGATTTGGTCTATATGAATCTTTCAGTTTCAACACCTAACACAAATTTTGTGTTTTCAGCAAAAAATGACATAGGAATGGCAGATGAGGCCATTGTGGAGGCCTTTGGAAACATGAAGGAATCTTTAATTAATTTTTTCACATAACACCTTCAGGTGAGTTATGCCATCTTGCTTACTACTGGGCTACTCTGTGATTGTCAGTGAAGCGCTGAACTTGTGTTTATTTTCATTTCAGATCAAACTTCCACGGGATGACTATAAAGAGTTTTTGAACCTTGGGATTATTTTCCTGGGAGAAATCCCACCGGATGGAGTGAGATTCCAAAAGCCTGGAGCAATACATAGTGCTAGGTGGATGGCAAAATGCCTGTATATCCCAAAAATTTGGCTTTTTCGCAAGCAATTTCATTTTACTGCAAGGGAAAAGCAAGGGGCACGTGAAATGTTCATTTTTATCGTGAAAATGTACATGACATACCTATTGGTTTTCTACACACAACGTGGCATCAGCACCCTACTCAAACCTACGGCTCTTGAAACTCCTCAAGCAGTCTGATGGCAAGCTATACGAAGTGGCTTATGACAAAATGCTGGGTCAACTTTGGTATTTGAGCAAAGAGCTCATTGCTCTTGCTTTATTTGATCAGTACGTGCCTTCAGAAACAAAAAGAAAAATTGTGACAAATTTAAAAAATTGCACCTCGACTGACAATGAGCCTCCAAAGCACGTCCCAGGTGCTGTAGTATTCATTCATTCATTTAGAATACTTTGTAACAAAGTGCACTATGTGTCTATAAACAACAATCTGTTGATAGTTTGAAAGATAGGACTTGATCCAACAAAGTGCATTATTGGTTATGCCTAAGTTAGAAAGCTTTTTAAAAAGTATAACATGGTTTAGGCTGTCAAATGCCTTACTAGGATTAAAAAATATTCCTGTATAAGAGAGTCGCTTGCTGAGAGATCGGCAAATTAGGTTAATAAATTCAAAAATAGCGGTTGTTGTGGACCTAGCCTCCCTAAAGCCATGTTTGGATGGGTGTAATAAGTCAAAGCATTTCAAATAATGGATAATGCAGTTGTAGAAGAGTTTTTCAAAAAGCTTGGAGAAAACTGAAAGAACATATTTTTCTATAGTAATTGGAGTTGGTAAGGGAACCTTTATTGTGGATCGGGGTGACAGAGGCATGTTTGAGACAGCTAGGAAATTGACCATTACTGAGGGATAGATTGAATATTTCAGACAAAGGGTAAGCAATAAATTAAGCAGCTCTTTTAACTATGGGCATGGGAATGCCATCAATGCCTGCAGACCATTTACTGTCAAAAGAGTTAATAATGCCAATTAGTTCTAATGGCTCTGAGGGAAAGAGGAATATGAATTATGAGAGGTATAGTGTTTGTTAGTTTTAGGAGAGGGGTTAGCAATAGGGAGGCAGAAATGATTGTTAAAATTGTTGGCACTCTCAGATGTGTCAGATGCAGGGTCGGTTTCTGGCATAAGCGATGTAAGTGATCGCTTATGGGTGCCACCTTGATGGGGCGGCAAAATGACAGTTTCAAAGTTTTACATTGTTTGATTCAAGCCAATGCAATGCATTTTTAAAAATGAGTTCATCAAATGAACCAGAGCAACAAGAATCTAGCATGGGTGCAAAATTTGCTAGTGCAAGTGATAGTGATAAAATGATTTCCAGTGTTTGTAATGTGGATGTGGATTTTTTCTTTTAACTTCAAATGAAGCTGACGTTACTTCTAATTGTGAAAGTGCTAGTGGAAATGGTGTTAATTTACCAAATACAGAGGATGTCATTCACGCTGAAAATTCTATAGAAGCAGTTTTTATGAGTACAATTGATCCCTTTAATTGGCCAATGCCTCTTATGCAAAAAGTTAGAGATTATATAATTATTCAAGGCCCACCAGATATTGTTGATGACCATATAGTGTATCCCAAATATGTAAATAATAGAAGTTACTCCAATTATCACTATTATCGAACTCTTACTAATGGTGAGAAAGTAAGAAGGAAATGGTTAATTTACTCAAAAATAAATGACAGTGTATATTGTTTCTGTTGTAAAATGTTTTTCCAAAAATCCAGCAATTTGACAGATAAAAATGGTAATAAAAACTGGAAGAATATGTCTTTGATATTAAAAAGACATGAACATTCTTCTGAGCACATGAGATGCTACTGTAATAGGAGAGAAATGCTTATGAGACTCAAAGACAATCAGACAATTGACAAAATAAATGTTGAAATGTTAAACGATGAGACTAAATGTTGGAAGTTGGTAGAAGAAAGGTTACTAGCAATTTTTCATTATCTTGCAGAAAACTGTTTGCCATTTTGCAGAACTAATGAACATCTTTATACAAAAGGATATGGAAAATTTTTGTTTGGTGCAATTAATTGCAAAATTTGATCCAATTATGCAGGAACATATAAATCAAGTACTGAATAGTAGCAATAAATGCTTAAGTTTTCTAAGAAAGATCATACAAAATGAATTAATTCTGCAAATAGCTATTGCTACGGAAAAAGTAATTATAGAGAAAATTAAAAAGGCTAAATACTATTCGGTTATAATGGATTTCACACTGGATTCAAGCAGAAAAGAACAACTGTCTGTGATTTTTAGAATTGTGGAAATTAATGGCTGCATTCCAGAAATAAAGGAATATTTTTTACGGTTCTTACATATTCATGACAGTACGGGTAAAGGTCTTTGTAAATTTTTCTTAGAGGAACTTGAATGTAATGGTTTAGAAATTCAAAATTGTCGAGGTCAGGGATACGACAATTGGGCGAACATGAAAGGTTTAACATTCAGGTTTACAGCAGCATATACTAAACTTGAACCCATTAGCTGTCTATGTTCCATGTGGCTGTCATTCACTTAGCCTGGTATTAGCTGATGCCGTGAAGTCTGCAGTCGATACAGTAACTCTGTTTGGGATAATACAATGAATATATGTTTTATTTTCTGGGTCTGTAACCCGTCGGGAAATTTTCCTTAATCGTATTCAAACTCATCAATTAATGTGAAAACCTTTGTCAGGAACTAGATGGGAAGCACAAATAGATGCTATTAAGGTTTATCAGTATCAATATAAACATGTAAGAGATGCACTGATTGATTTGTCAGAAAATGAAGCTATGGAGGAACAAGTGAGTCTGAGGCTTTAAGTTTAATTCAGGCCGTGGAAAGTTGGAAATTTATACTTTCCATTATTATTTGGTATGATATTCTAAATAAGATAAACATCATGAGTAAACAAATGCAATCTTTTTCAGCCAATATAAATACCACTATCACACTGATAAATACTGTGAAAGAGTTTTTGATGGAATATTGGGAAAATGGACTTTCAGCAGCCAAATTAAAAGCAAAAACTATTGCAGATGAATTGTGTATCCCTGAAGTTGAACAGAAATTACATGTTCCTCGTCATAGACAAAAAAATCTTTTTTTGATTACGAGGTAAAAGATGAAGTATCCGGACAACCAGACAATAGTTTTCATGCAACTTTTTTCCTTCTGATTGTAGATGCTGAAATTTCCTCTCTAAACATCCAATTTCAGCAGCTATAGCAGTATAATGAATTGTAGAAATTTCTATGTATAAAAATTGCCAAGAATCACAAATACGATGATTTGAAAACATTTTGTTTTGGTTTGGAGAAATCCCTTAAAAGCAATACTTTATCAGACATAGATGGTGGAGAACTAATAGAAGAACTTAGTATGCTGCAAAGTATTCTACTCAAAGAAAATAACAACCCAGTATTAGTGTTGAAATTTATCTCACAGAACCATTTTGAGGATTTATTTCCGAATACATAGGTAGCATTGCATATATTACTTACTATTTCCATAACAGTTTCAATAGCAGAAAGGAGTTTTTCAAAGCTGAAATTGATAAAAACATTTTTGTGTTCTTCTATGTCTCAAGAGATACTGACAAATTTGGCTATAATTTCTATAGAAAGCAAAATAGTGTTAAAATTAAAATACGAGGAATTGATCAATGACCTTACCCAGAAAAAAGCCCAAAAATAAACTTAATCTAGTCCTTTTCATAAAGTGGGCTCGCTCACAAAGCTGCAATCTATAAATATGCTGATCGATAATATAAACAGTGGCAAAATTAAGAGATTTTAATTCTTTGTACAGGCATTTACTTTCATCAATAATTTGTCATTCAATGTTTTATTTATTGTTTCTGAGTGTATGTGATGTAATATTTTTCTAAAAAAATAAAATGCATAAAATAAATTTGATTTCATTGTTAAGTATATAGTTTATGATCTTTCCTATCTTTGACATACAGAGGGGTGGCAAATTTTCACCCCGCTTTCACTTAATTTTCAACTGAAACCGGTCCTGGTCAGATGTGAAATGTTTTAGTTGATATAATCTTAGGTGAGTTTTAAAAGTGAATCAAAACATTCAAAGCTAAAAAATTAGGTTCATTTGTCATTATTTGCAGAGATGCATTAATAGATAATGGAATCCTAACACTTCCTAGTACAATACATATTTGAAGCAGTCTGTCATTTATTTTAAAAACCCAATAAAATATGCCATAAAGATATCCATAACCATGACAACACACTAAAAATTCACTTAAACCTGCATTATTGCTGACTGGAGACAATCCACAAAAATTATGCACACATAGGTAGAGTTACCAGAAAACAGAGTTTAAATGGCTGAACAGCGAAGGCGAAAAAGGTGGACATGGGAAGAAAAATCTAGGACAAATGCCATATTTATTGGCATAATCCTCTCCTGGACATAATTTTTGGACTGACTTTTAGATGTGAAAATTAGAACATTTTACTTCTCTACT
This sequence comes from Tanypteryx hageni, assembly GCA_028673005.1. Classification (NCBI taxonomy): domain Eukaryota; kingdom Metazoa; phylum Arthropoda; class Insecta; order Odonata; family Petaluridae; genus Tanypteryx; species Tanypteryx hageni. Next base: position 152,323,581 of record CM054114.1, read on the forward strand.
AATCCTTGCATCCCATTTTTAGCGGTTTTTCAATAGAAATGGCTTATGCATTCATTCTGTCCATCTGTCTGTCTGATGCACTAACTCCTCCTAAATGAAAGTATCTAGAGACTTCATTTTTTCTCCAATCAATTCAGTATTCTGTCTTGATGATCACATTCTCTCAGTTTGTCCATCTGTCTGTCCGATTAAAATGTTTTTTTTTTAAACAGCCATTTATTATCTGCATCTTTTTTCTTACTTGTTTCCTTTTATATGGGAATGTAAAAATATGATTTTAAATCATTCATTGTGACTTGTTTAATACTTACCAGATATTTTCAAATACATTCTCTGTAGTAATTGTTGGTAGCTCAATAACTTTGCCTCAGATTATTAAAGGTAAAGTACTCCTTTAGCCAAACAATTAGAGGGTTACAACACCCAATGCATTTCACCCACAAGGTGGTCATCTTCAGGGGCAAAACCTGTCTCAACAGTGACTGGGAGTCAACTGCCACTCCCAGTCACTGTTGAGACAGGTTTTGCCTCTGAAGATGCCCACCTTGTGGGCGAAATGCATTGGGTGCTGTAACCCTCTAATTGTTTGGCTAAAGGAGTACTTTACCTTTAATTCTCTGTAGTGGTAAAATATATTGTACATAAAGACCTCTGTTTGGCCTGGAAATTTCATTCTTTTCACATTAATAATTGCTGCCAAAATGAGCAGTTCTCTGCATATTCGAAAGGTTTCTCGTAACTCATTTATTGCCACTGTGCTAACTTGTGATATTTTAATTTGTTACTTTTTGCAAATGTTGAGGCGCAAGCAAGCGAGGAATCTAAAAGCTCATGCTCATATTGTAATTGAAAATTAGTTAGCTACCAGCATAAGGAGTGGAAAGAAAGGAGTCATCAACAGACATTCTTAAGCAGAAAGCAGGCAGAATCACTACATTTTAAATTTTGGGCTGGGTGGAAGCTGAAAGAGGAAAAAGCTGAACATGTTTGCTTTTATTTATTTTTATTATTTATTTATTTTATATTAGCTCATAAAGAGCTGTTAACAGCCTTCTACAAAGAGCATAATAACATTAACAAAGATGAACACATACAGCCATGCCCTCGGCAGGATTCAAACCCACTACCCTAGCATTGGGAGCCAGACATGATAACTACCCCTCTACCAAGGCCGGCATGAGTCTTAATCTGTATGATTTTTTTACCAGCCAGCTTTAAGATTCTGGATATAACAAAATTTTAGAGAAGTGATTAAACTGATTCTGATTCATGGGGCTTATTTTACTACTGAAGAATTCTGCACTAGTAAATTTTGATTTCAGCCAATGAGTGCATTTCTGTTTAAGACGATTGTTATATTTTGTAAGTGATACCTGTTGTATGACCTATAACAAAATATGAAACATGTATAGGTACTACATTATACCAATGCCTGTTTGTGTTATGTTACCTCTCCCAAACTACATATATAATTAACATTGATTTATTATATTATTATTATTTTATATTCTAAAATCTTATCTTAACTGTGAGAGATTCCTATGATAAGTATTTAAGTTTTCAAATTTTTATACTTAGTAGCTTATTCTTGAATTTATTCATCATTAGATTTTAACCCTGGATCACAATATAGAGTATTACTGCACCCCATGAGAATTTTATTTTTTTAATTGGCCAGCCCTGATTTGGTTCACATGCAGTTTCTTTTGTATATTTATATAACACTGTCTGATACATTCAGTCATGACCTAGACACCATCTTTGGTGGGTGTTTATGATGTTTTATGTGATTGTTGGGATCTGCTTCGCCCCCATATCAGGTGACATATATTAAATTTCTTTTTTGCCAGTGGTGACTTGCAAATTTTTACTGGATATTTTAGTTATATTTTACCCAACAATTCAGATGGCATTCCATGCTAATAGCTTCAACATTTGAGGAGTTGACACATTTGATCAATATGTACACTGTTGCAAGAAAAACTATGGTGCTTCTGTTATCCACGAATCGAGATTCTGTCACAAGTAACACACATCTGACGGCATTTTCTGAGGTAGTTGGGAATCAAACTTGCTCACCTATACATGAATTGTAGGTTGCTCTCTTGTAACCTCTCAGTTGACCTTAGGAGTCTGGTTGAAAAGATTTTGACTCCTGAAGAGGACTCACAAAAAGACAGGCAGGATGAAAAACTGCCAAAAAACAGCAGAAATGCACACCACATCTTTTGTGTCCTCAGGCAGAAAACAAAAAGATAAAGTTTTTGCTACAGGTGCACAGTGGCGGCTCGTAGCTAAAATTAGTGGGGGTGCTGCTCCAGAAAATTTTTAGCCTTTGTTTTAAAATTGTGTAAAAGGAAAAAAAAACATGTATAAAAAGAAAATTTATTCAGGAACTTGATAAAATCTTAACAAAAAAAACCAAACATTTTTTACTTACTTTAACTTAAATTGTTACAGTTCAAGCTTGATCTATTCATTTAAAAATGAAATCCATAAAAGAACCGAAAATAAATGAATCAAATAGAATAGCTGGAAGCAGAATAATAATCTAATTCTACACTCTTCTACACTTTATCACATTCAAGAATATGGTACACGGTTTTTAAGCACAACACACGCTGAGTAAAAAAAAACTTCCTTCCACCATCACGCCAGAGCCGGCACTGCAAGAGCAACAGTGCTCTCTCTACCTGGCAGTCCCGCCTTTCTCCCCACCCCCCCTCCTATGTGCGCATGCGCACAACAGTCAAACACCACGTCGCTGGCACTGTGAAGCGCACAGTTCCATACAAAGATTTTTGTATCTTTTTCATAAACTGGGGGATGGCTACTGAAGTACTGACATTAAGCTTAAGGAATATATATTGTACTACAAAAATAAAGAAAGAATTAAAGAAAAAAGGACTCATTATATTAAATGTTATCGATAATATCAAGTGGAAATAGGGGGTGCTGCAGTTCCGCAGTGCCTATACACGAGCCGCCACTGCAGGTGCATATTCCCTATATGACACATCTATGAGAAGGAACTTTGTGCAAATTGTGGAAAGTAAACAAGTATTTATACTATTACAGTTTTATTTTGCAAACCTTATAAAATGATATAAAGTTATTGAATAAAATATATTTCACCTTCATCCAAACTCTAACTGTTCTTTGATTTACTTTTTTATCAATGGGGTCTTTTTGTACCATGTATGTTTTTTAAGGTGGCAGATTCACATGTGTGATCCAGAGTTAATGGAATAACAATTTAACTTATTCTCAGTTAATAAGTAAATTATTTATGTGATTGTACAATGGTGTTTTGATGAATAAGATAACAATAGTTTCTATGAAGAGAAATATGTTTTTATTGGAGTAAAGATAGTTTAAGTACATATGCTATTACCATTATTATGTTTCCACATAGCCACCAAACTTGTTCAAGTATTTATAACTGTTTAGTGTAGTTTAATTGATTTTTACGTGCATCAACTGCCATGGTCATTTTGCACTATCACCAACTGGACACACACACACACACCAAAGTGAGCAGAGAAACCTGGTGCTGGTGTTAGCCTACTCTTTGCAAAAAGCACCACATTTATAACTGTGTGGTACTAATTTATTGATCCCTGCTTCAAATATATTGGTCTCAAGCAGTAATAGCCATGAAGTAATGGACTGCATTAATATGTAATCATTTGCTAAAATTTCACTACATATATATCCCCAAGAAAAATGGTCAGTTCATTTGCAATGCCAGCAAGCTTTGCATGTTGTTCTTCCCAGTTGTGGAATTAATAAAGCAAATGCTGCCATCTGTACAGGTAGTGTTGGGTTGACCAGGTCATTCCTCCTCTCAAACATTTGTACTGTCATTGCCAAAATCCCTAATCCAACAAAATATTTGCATTAAAGACATAACATTTGGTAGGTATACTTTTCAATGGACTGAAGCTGGCTGTGTTCTTTTTGCATGTAAACAATGAATCACAAATCAAATATCCATTAGACATCACATTTCTATACTTCAAGTCATTTTGGAACTAATGTTCATTCAACAAGCTAAGTTCTGCAACCTAATGAATTAAATTAAGTTTTTTCATTACCAACAGAAGGGCACCAAACATTCAGATGCACCTTGACTCGTTTTTATGACTTTAAGCAGACTGTTACCTTTATTTATTGAAATGATTTCACTCCTTATCTCAATACTGCTTCAGTAAAAACTCAATTTTTAAACTTAACATCTCCTTTGATTTATGAAATTTCTTTGTAAATATCTTTTATTATATTGTAATTTAGTAATCATTAATAGCCTTTAAGATACCTCTTCCAGAGTTTGTAGTGATGAAAATATCTTTCTGCAATTGTAAAATATATGCACACAAAATATTAAGTAGGGTATGCCATCAAATGTTAATAATCTAACAGTCTGTAAAAAAGAAAATTTTAGTGGTTTATTTAATATGAATTTAATATTTAAATATATTCCATCCATTTGGCTTTAAGTTTTTGATAGCATAAATTACTCAAGTAAGTGTTTTTTCTAGGAAATTTGCCTAAATAAAGAGAATTGTGAAATAATAAGTTCCTCCTGTGTTGCTCCAATGTTGAAAGCAAATGGCTTTTAAAGGAGAGTTATTATCATTATGTTTAAAAATCATTTTTGTCAAAAATTTAAATGTAAAACTTGAAGAATTTGGTAAAAACTAATGATAAAACATTAGATTGAAATACTCAACATCAGAACTTAAAAACTCCATTTCATTTCCATTTACGTATTTGTAATTGGCTTAACTTGTCAAATTGATGCTGATTAAACAACAACTCAGTTATCTATAGTTAATACTTAACATATCAGAAAGTAAATAAAACATTTAATTTTATAATAGTTAAATTCTTTGATTGATATATTTGCAAAATGAAAAATTTTATATCCTAAACATTTAATAAGTAAAACATTTTTTCTTAATGTTGCCTTTATCGCAAAACTGAATCTTTTTAATACATTAATACTACCGAATATTTTTGATATGTTAATACTACTGATTCTTTTTGATACTTTAATATAATTCATTAATACAGCATTGAATCTAATATAAGTAGAGCTGCGCTAATAGGTGAGGTGGCGAGGCAACCACCTCATGTGCCTATCAAAAGGAATGTGACAATAAGACTAATAATGAAAATCTTTCCACGAACATTCTTAATTTTTTGATACTGTTTCTTCCTAGAATATAGTCAAACCTACCAAATCCAGCAACCTTGGGACCTGAGCCTTGCCGGATTTTGGAGTTTGCCAGATTGCAGATGGTCATATCATAGTCATACATAAATGAAAAAATGTGAAAAATAGTGCAATTTATTGCACATAGTACTGTGCAGTGTATTCTATATCAAGAGAAAAGTGGCATACATAGAAAACTATGATATCGCTCATCACATTAAAAATAAAATAACAATACAATGATGATAATGATGGTAAGCATCAAAATCCGGGTTATTAGTTTAGCAAATGAAATTTGTGGTACTGTAAAAGATATTTTTATCATGTTTTTAAAAATAACAATATGTTGCACTATTTCCACTTACAAATTAATACAGACCACTCTGAAATGAAAGGAGAAAAAATACATTTGTTATACAATGCAATACTTCATTGTACTGTACACAGTATTTTACATGAAACAAAAAAGAAATAATAATGGATAAAACATTTTAATGAAAATACATTATCTGTACTTACCAAATATTACATCATAGAAGTAAAGGGGTAATCAAGTTCCCCATCTTGGGGGCTAGCTGTGACTGGATCCTGGAGGTTGACTGGATCAGTTGAGTTTGAAGTTGATGCTACAGGTTCTGGATTGGCAAGGCTCCTTTGTAATAAGTTCTCATTTTTCTTGCTTATTTCCTTAAATAGATCTGGTAAAGTGGTAGATATCTTCATGTGTTTAGGTTTTTCTCTGATTTGTTTAGTTTGTATTAGATAAACTCTCATGGTTTCCTTTTCTACAGGGTGATCATTTTAAATGAGAACCCATGAAAATTTTAATAACTTTGAGTAAAAGAGTGCTAGAGACATGAAAATTAGAAGTAACAACCTTTAGTGCCTGACATTACTTACATTGCCACAAATAATGTTGAAAATGAACACCAGCATGTTGCATACATAACTGAGCACGACGAAGCATGTTCAAAGATACTGCCTGCTGCGTGATGTTGGAAATGATGTCGGATATGTTGGTTTTCAATTCATCCAGATTGCATGGATTGCTGTTGTAGGCATTGTCTTTGATAGAACCCCACAGAAAGAGGTCTAACGGCGACAAATCTGGTGAGAGTGGAGGCTCTCTCTAACCTGTGCTAAACGATCCTGTCAGAACAGTTGATGAGTGAACATGACTCACAACATTCACATTTCCAGTCTCCCTGAACATTTTCACAAGCTTCCATATCATAGATTTTGTTGGTGCTATACAACATCGAAATTGTCAACAGAAATCACCCTAACTAGTTTTAAACGACTCTGATTTGAGGTAACATTCCATCATAAACACTTGCTCCTCTACATTGAATGCCATGTTTGTTTATTGCTTGCACTGTGCATGTGCATTCGTAGTGTTGCAGGCTGTCGACAAATGGTGACATCATGCAGACAATGAAGATTGTTACTTCTAAGTTTCATGTCTCTAACACAATTTTACTCGAAGTTATTAAATTTTCTGTATGTTCTCATTTAAAATGACCACCCTCTATAATGAAGCTACATTGCTCTAGTCCTTCTATTAAATCATAGATGCACTTGTAAATCGAGATTTTTTCTTCCACCATCTCTTCATCTTCTTCCTTACTAACTCCTCTGCCTTCCTTCTCATCTGTATTCAGCAGCATTTGTGTAATTTATTAGTCACTGACCTATTGCACTACGGATTCATCATCATCCACATAAATTCACTGCTCAAGATTTTTAGCATATAAGATAGATGTTAATTTTTTGGATTCAGGGTTACTCACGCAAAGAGCATAATCATGCAAATCATTGATCACATGGGAAATTCCTCTGGAGTCTTTTCCTTCTTCAGGAACAACTCCATCTAAAAATATTGCCTGGCTAACACTTGTGCCAACAATTCTTGACAGTGGTAGCAGGCACATATTCCCAAGCTCGAGCTAGTTCAAAGGGAGAATTTTAATGTTAAACTGATTTTTGAATTCACTGACAGAAACTCCTGAATTAACTGCACTTAGCAGTCATCTCATGAATTCAGATCTACATCTATAGATCAATAAATTTGCCGATTCTTGGTGGTTTGCCAGATTCACCCATTTTCCCAAAAATACCTACCTGGAAAATGGGCCAGAAGATGGATTGCAGGATCTGGGAGGTTCAACTATATCTTTTTACAGCAATGTTGTGAAGAACTGTCTTTTAAGTGTTTATGCTGAATTAATTTTGATCTGCACATTAGTATTAATGTAGCAGTATGTATATGCAAAGAAGAGGAACCAAAGCACTTCTATTGAACATTCTTGTACATAGTTTAGCATCAATGATAAATTGGATTATTTATTTAATTTAAATACATTCTTGCTCTCTGAATGAGGTAAAATTCAAAATTTAGCAGTCTCATATTACTTCTACATTTTATCTTTGACAAATGAAAGGGGCATCATATTTTATCTTGTTTCAGGTGGAAAAATGTCTGAGCACTTCCTTCAATATTAAGCTATCTTAAACTTCTCATTTCCTAATGATAGATGGTAGTAATCTTGAATAAATTATTTTTGTTTGATATTCTCAATGCATGATTATGAAATGTTATAAAATAAAGTGAATTTAGGTTTACTAGTTTGGTAAAATTTTTATCACACCCCATGGAATAGATAGTTGTGATGGTATAGTCTGTCTAATAAATGTAGCTATAGAGCAGTGCTTCCCAAACTTTTTCATAGCGTGAACCCCTTTCATAAAATTCCAAATCTCATGAACCCCCTCTTAAAATATTTTTAAGGATCGCCTTCCTTACCTGAATATTAGTGGCGTATCCAAGGGGGATGTACAATTGTACGTGTAAAGGGATGAAAGATGTTTCAGTAGCAACTACTGGGTATGAGAAGTCGAATTTTACAATTGTTTTATGTGCAATGTCTGATGGATCTAAGCTTCCTCCCATGGTGATTTTTAAATGAAACACTGTGCTGAAGGAATGCTTTCCTGTGGACATTGTAGTAACCGCAAATAAGAAAGGTTGGATGAACCAAGATATGATGAGGGTTTGGTTGGACAGTGTGTTTAGAAAGTGAAAATCCTTTTTTTTTAATCCGAAGTCACTGTTAGTCATGGATTCATGTCATTGTCATGTGATGCCTGAAATTTAAAAAATGGTCGGTAGATATTCAAAGCTAGATATCATTCCCGGTGGTTTAACCAAAAAACTTCAACCACTAGATCTGTCCATAAAGAACTCATTCATATCAAAATTGCAAGCTAAGTGGGAGGATTGGATGTTAGCGGGTGTACATCAATATACCAACTCCGAGAATGTGAAAAGACTATCCTATGCAGAAATGTGTAAATGGATCGTTGAGAGTTGGGGATCTGTGATGGCTAGTTGTGTAAAAACGATTTTGAAAAGGCTCTTAGTGATACACTTATGACAGACATGGAAGAATTTGAAGATGATGAAGGTGATTCTTGTGAAAATGAAGTTTCAAATGTGCCTGATCAAATTATGAGTGCTATTGAATCATTTTACATTGAATCAGGTGATTTTTATGGTTTTGAATTAATTGTAAAAGTTAATAGCATTAATTTCAATAAAACTTTATTTTCCTTTGTATAATGTGCATGATGTTTTTTCCCATTTTTTATATTTTTTTATAGATAATGCGCATGTTATAGACCAAAAAATACGGTAATTAAAATTTGATTGTATCTTACTTAAGGTGAGGTTGTTTATCATATATCCCTGGAAATGTTGAACAGACTGTTATTGGTATTCTGTTTCTAAATGATTGTAAGCTCCCCTCAAAATGTGATCTTTTTATTTTTCAAATTAGTTTTCAGAAGAGTATTCATGGTAAAGGTATCTGATTTCATTTCATCCAATATGGTTGACAGAGAGTTAAGGAATCATTGTTGCATGGATTCCGGGTTGGCAATGAGTTTCATTCCATCCTATAATGCGGAACCTGCAGCCACAGGGGATCCCACACAACACTTTCATATGTATTTTACTTCATGTTTATAAGTGGTACCCTAGCTGCACAATAAGGGAGTAGTCGTAAAATGCTATGTTGACATTTCTTGATTCAGCAAAAAAGATGGAAGGGTAAGTAATATAGCGAAATAACAATTTTAATGAGTAAGGGGCCTCCTTAGCTTTATCTTGCAGGGGTCCCAGTAACTGTGGGATGACCCTGCAAATCACTGCTTATTTTTTAAATAGAAGGTTGTGTTCTTATACCCATAGAAGACAGGATATACCCAGTGATGAGCTGAAGCTGGCTCGGTCCGGCTCGCACAAGCCATGTGATATTTGTTTTCCAGAGTTTGCGAGCCGGTTTTTAAACTTAAATATGTTTTTTATAAATCTCATATTTTTATGCAATATTTGTTAATTTATGCATATTAGTTATAGTGCTTGCCAGCGTTTATGGCCTCTGTTCATGCAGAGAGAGACAAAGATACTTTTTGCGATGTTGCTGCCACTCCCTGTGACACACACCACACAGTTCTTATCCGAATTCCAGTGCAGGCTTCGGCACACAGGCACTGTCACAAAGTGGCTGTCCTGCCTCCTCTCTCAAGAAGTAGCTGTGCACATGGAAACAAGGTCTCTGGCTTGCTAGCAAGTTTCTTGTCCGACATTGTAAATAAACATTAATATAATACCTAAACTAAACTATTATACTAATACATGTAAACTAAAGCTGAAAAATAACTATATCAAAAGTAACACAAGGTATGTCCACTCTACTAAAGCATGAAACTCTGGCTGATGCTGATTCTTTCCAGGGATCCATGTGAATTTCACTTGCTACTGTGCATCCCCGTCCAGAGGCCATGAATGGTGGCGACTGCTATAGTTATAAAATAATCATATCAATATAAGAACAACGAATTGTGCAATGTGTAGGGGAAAGTGGGGTAAAACTGGGTAGGCAGGTGAAACCGTGTACAGGCTAATAATGCCTTGGCAATGCTGCTATCTGTCAGACACGTTACTGAATTTATTCCTAACAGCTGAAAAGTTAGTTGATTCATGACATCTGTGATGAAACACATGTTGTGTGAAGCGTGAGACAATTTTAAGATTTCTTTGTGAAAAGGAACAATATTACTTTCAAATTTAGATGTGTATAAACCAAGACACAATATTTTGTTGTACCTGGTAAGTAAATGCTTTTATTCTACTGTAATTTAGGTTTTATTGATTATAAGTGTTAGATTTTCCATACGCTTGTAGTGCCTGACGTAATTTCTTCAGAAATTAGGTCTTGTGGGGTAAAAGCAGGTACCACAGGTTGTATGTACAAAACCGGGTAGTACCCGATGTTACCCCGACTCTCCGGATAAACATTTCTATATTTTTTAAGTTTGCCAACCATTTTATTTTTGTTTTCAAGTGTGAAACATGCCAAGGCACTATAAAAGATCATCGCAAAGGCAATCGTGGTCTAAAAACAGCATGAACGGAGCAATAAAAGAGGTTTTGGATGGGATGATGGGATATTTAAAAGCAGAAAAAGCACCCTGGAAGATAGGGTAAGAAAAATTCAGATTGGCTTATCAACAGAAGAAGTGAGTAAAAAAGATATCCATTATATTTAAGTAAATGATACATAGCTGTTTCTGCACCATGGATGCTGCATCACTGTATATCAAGTTGCAAAATTGTTTGGGACTGCATTTATGAGTGCTGTCATAATGGAAACCGCTGTTAATGGCTTCAAAAACACAGGAATTCATCCCTTCAACCATAACATTTTCCAAGATTACCTGTTCGCACCCTCTGAAACAACTGGCAGATCACTTCTGTTAAGTGACATCACTGAAAAGTCTTCGCAAGCTGATAATGCTCCCCAATCCTTCAAAAATCATGCTGAAACTACTGAATCTCAATTGTCAACTTCTCAAGGTTCGATTTTAGTTATGCATCATCAATCGTCCAATAATTCTGTAGGAACTCCAAGACTCCAGACTCTTGAATCTCTAGCATCGACTTCACACAACTCATCATCACACTAGCTCAGAAGAAGAAGCTGACAATGATGCAGCATGCATCTACTGCAAAGGTATCTGCTTAAATCCACATTCTGGAGAAGGATGGATTCAATGCATGATGTGCAAAGAATGGGCCCATGATGCCTGCTGTAGAATAGAAGGAGACCTTCACTTCATGTGAGAACTAAATAACAATGTAACAGTATTTTCAGAAAAATGTACCTAATTTAAAATAACTAAAATAAATTATCTATTGTTTATTATTGAAGTTTTTAATAAATATATTTCATTGAAGAATGTTTTTTGTATTTGTCATACTCCATTTTCCTTATCTTTTTTTAAAAAATGACCATTTACTATTACATAAATGATGTGCCTTTTTTAAAAAAATTAAATTTTCCAGCAATTAAAATCGGTATTTTTTAAATACAGCATAGTGACAGCCAGCAACAAGTTTCTGCAGGTTCTCTAAAAGAATAAGGAGTTTTTACTCATTATCATATTACCTGTGAGCAGTCAAACATTAGCTACCCGGTTTTACCCCACCTTCCCCTACATACAGTATTATTCAAATTTAATCAGTTCACAGAGAAACTTGTTCCTGCGCACTGTTGGTGTTCTCCACTCTTATAATTTACCATTAGAGAGTAGCATTCATCAGCTGTCATATATGGTAATACTACTTGTGTCCACCTCAGTTGCTGGAGTCACTGAAGTTAATTCCTGCTGTGTTTTGTGGAGTTTGGTAATTTTAATAATGTGCAACAGTGCAAACTTAGTATATGTTTTGGAGATTCAAATAAAAATATTTTATATATTTTTTAATTTCAGCCACACATGAAAATGAAAGACAAAGTACAATTTTATCGTTTATTAATAGTAAGAAAGTAGCTGTTTGTGATAACATAGATGAGACCACAATAGGAGGAAAAACTACAGTTTCTGTAGTCATCGAACAGACATCCCTTGCTATAGCTTCAGCATCTACATCTAACTTAGAAGAAAATTATGAAGCAGAATCATCAGTGGCAGACTCAGACTCACTTAATATTCCTTATTGTTGGAATGAAAAGCAATTAGAAAATTTTCAAGAAAAATATGTACATCTGACCATCAAAAACAGAAAATTGGGTTTTTAAATATGTGCAAAAGTGTCACATTTGGGAGCAGAAGCCGCTAAATTCTATCATCTTTCAAAATAAGGAATACATAATGATCTTGAATGCAATGGAAATTCAAAAGCATCAAGGCAGCTTCTTTAAGTAAAAAATTGTCTGAACATTTTGCATCATGTTCCCATTTGAAAGCTCTTCATATTGTAGAAGAAAGTGAAAAAGAAAAAATACAGAATTTATTAAGCTATCTAAAACAAAAAGAAGTTGGCACTAATGTAAAAATTTTCAATACAGTTTATACTTGAGTAAAAAGATTATAAATGAAAATGCATAAGTCAGCATAATAATTGATGAATCATCAATTATTGCTAACAAAAGGGTTCTAATAATTTTATTAAATGTGAGTTGAACATGTGTGATGAACCAGTTTTTATTTTTTAGATCTTTTTGAATTGGCATCAACAAAGGCTGAAACAATATGCTTTATTCATTCATTAATTCATAATATTTTCTTTGGAAAACAATGGATTCTCCAAAGACTATTTGTCAAAAAACTTGATTGCATTTGGTTTGGATGGTGCCAGTGTTATGCTAGGTGTTAAATCTGGTGTAGCAACCAGAGTTTTACAAGATTTTCTGAATATAATTATCTGGCATGGTTTAAATCATAGACTGCAACTTGTGTTAGATGATAGCATTAATGATGTAGCAGAAGTCAATCATTTTAAGTCTTTCTTGGATAAGAAAGGAATAATGGAAGAAAAGGTGGATGGATGACAATGTACGAGGAGTCCATGTTCAAATTACGTATATAGAGTGAAAGTGGAACTGCAGATAACTACGTACAAAGAAAAGCTGAAAATGTAAGAGGAACTCCACAAGAGTTGCAAAAAATGTACTGGAGGGAGAAAATTAAAAAAAATAATAGTAATAAAATAATGTAATGCTCAAAGGTTGAAAAACTCTTCAGATATTGATTCATTTAGGTCTGCTTGACATAATTTTTGCAGTGCCACAGGCATGGTTGCCAGGCATCCCGATGTGTGTGCAACTATCCTGATTTGCACAGTAATATTCTGAATCCTACATTGGCAGTGAAATGTTCTGCAGACCAACAGGCAACTGAATTTTCATCCAACTTTGTTTTTCATATCCTAGAAAAATATCTGCCAATACTTTCTTTGTAAAATCCCTTCTCACTCAAACATGCCAGTTTTTTCCAATCCTTCCCTTGTAACTTGTTGTTCTAACTTATATTTTCCATATCATGTAGACATATGCAATGTAACATTTTCTTAGTGAGATGCACCTATTGATTCAATTGCACAATTTCAATAGAATGTAATTGAAATCAAATTCTTGATGAATTCAATAGAATGTGTAGCAAACCTTTATTCAGAGCCTTCTTTGGACATGGACCCATGGGTCCCGGTTTTCCAAACACTAATGGCCATATTCAAAGTTTTGCTAGTCCAGGTCTAAGGAAGTTAGTCCAGCATTTCCGCTAAAATGGTTTCATGTATCATGTAGATATTTGCAATGTAACATTTTCTTAGTGAGATGCCCCTATCAATTCAATCGTACAATTTCGATAGAATGTAATTGAAACCAAACTCTTGTGGGTGTTAGTTTGATGAATTCAGTAAGGCCCTACATGTCATCTTCCACACAAAAAATAACCTTTTCACAACATTTCTTGTTTGTATGTGGGTGGTGTTATAAGCAGCCTCTGCTGCTGTCTGTAACAACAAAATTTTTATTCTAAAGAATCATCCTAATATATACTCAATTACATTAAGCCAAAAGAATACAAATGCAAAGTTAAACTTTGAAAATTAGGAAAAATTTACTTAATTTCAAACCTTCCATGATAGTTTACTATTTCTGTTGATGAATGCATTTACTACAGCTACTATATGACATTAAAAAACATCACACAGTTAACGTTTCCTCAAACTACACATACATGAGGATTCCGAACTGGAGTCAGTAAATATGGTTGGCAGGCATAACCACTGTTCCCCAATAGAACTCCTCTGTAAATTCCTTGATCAAACTTTGCTTTTAAATTGGATTCATTAAAATTCGAGAGTCATGCATACTACCTCTCCATCTGGCCATAATATTTTTTATTTCCAAGTTAGCTCCTGAGACAATCTACAGAAATATATTAAAATTATTATTTTATAGGATACATTAACATCATATGACACTTCTATGCAGCAGAACCACATATTCCAAATTAGATACAATGCATATTCAAGTGAGATTTATTAGAACATTAAAGTGGTACTTACTTGCATATTTATGCTGAAGAAGTTCTTCCTATTAATAAACCCTTGAGCATTTTGCCCACCAGGGTTGCTAATTCTGATGTGGGTACAATCTGTGCATTTAATAACTTTTGGGAATCTTCTGATGACATAAAATGCAGCCATTTCTTCTCCCAGCTCTGGCAAGGAATTTGGGAAGTTGATAATTTTAGGTCTCAGCCGAGCCAGTGCCACAGAAACTTTTTTCAAAATACGGCTCATTGAAGCCTGGCTGATTCCATGCACTTACCTATACTCTCCTGATATGATCCTTTTGCAAATAAATGCAGGCAAGTCAGCAACTGGAGCATTGGCAAAACAGGTAGCCAGCTGTTATCTGCTGCTCCATGATTCAGGTTATTTCCTATTTTTTGATAAATATTCTCCACTCCAGCTTTTGAAAACCTGTACCTTCTCCTAAATAGCCTATCTGAATATTTAGTAAATGGGTCTGGGTGCAGTAAATACATCTTTCCCCACGAATTTCCTTGACTCCATCCTTCATCATCTCCAACTCCTCTATGAACTCCTCATAATCTGACCCCACCATTTAAGTATTAACAAATCAAATAACAGCAATAAGAATAAATATTATCAAATCAATAATGATGCAGTAACAGAAAAAACAACGATAAAAATCAACAAGTAATGAAAAGCTAAACGATGAAGCACAAACATCACAAAACGATAACAATAATGGTTAACTAAATGAATTAATCCTAAAGGATAGCTCAAAAAACTAAAAAAGAAAGAGTTACTTGCAAAATTAAGAAAATAAAACAAGAAACTAGTTATACAAAGGAATGAAACTACAATAAACCTTATAAAAAAACTAAACTATATTAAAATATATATTCAACTAAATTACTACCCCTGACACCACTAAAGATATAAAACAAACTAACTAAACTCACTACCTAATAATATATACTGAAAACTAGCTGAACCTATGAAATCACCTACTATCACTTCAAAAGCTGGAGAAAGAATGGCATCCCCATGCAGCTTAAACCGCTGTTAAACCTGCTCATCATTGGTTTAGCTAGTCCAGGATTAAAGTACCCTGGGACTATCACTAGTCAGTGCTAGAGCGACACTGTAAAAACCATTTTAGCGGAAATGCTGGACTAACTTCCTTAGACCTGGACTAGCAAAACTTTGAATATGGCCATTAGTGTTTGGAAAACCGGGACCCATGGGTCCATGTCCAAAGAAGGCTCTGAATAAAGGTTTGCTACACATTCTATTGAATTCATCAAGAATTTGATTTCAATTACATTCTATTGAAATTGTGCAATTGAATCAATAGGTGCATCTCACTAAGAAAATGTTACATTGCATATGTCTACATGATATGGAAAATATAAGTTAGAACAACAAGTTACAAGGGAAGGATTGGAAAAAACTGACGTTTGAGTGAGAAGAGATTTTACCAAGAAAGTATTGGCAGATATTTTTCTAGGATATGAAAAACGAAGTTGGATGAAAATTCAGTTGCCTGCTGGTCTGCAGAACATTTCACTGCCAATGTAGGACTCGGAATATTACTGTGCAAATCAGGATAGTTGCACACACATCAGGATGCCTGGCAACCACGCCTGTGGTACTGCAAGAATTATGTCAAGCAGACCTAAATAAATCAATATCTAAAGAGTTTTGCAACCTATGAGCTTTGTTAAACAATGAATTTTGCCAAAGAAAACTCTCTAAAATTTATTGGGTAATTCGTGTTAGAAAATTTAATTCCAGTTGTAGGGTTTTCTCCTTCCTTTAACTTTTAATTGCTGTTACCTATTGGAATATTACTTTTGAAAGTGGCAGGCATAAAAAATAACAGAATAATTATGATATTTCCATGGCTACATAATGTGATTGTAATGAACATAGAAATGAGTCTTTTGTTAGTAGAAAACGATGATGAAAAATTGGCAATGCTGAAAAATGACAGTGCTGCTAGACAGTGCAGTGTAGTGTTTCAGAGAGCTCACTTCAGTTGAGTTGTGACTATGGCCAACACAAGCAGTTATTCGGTTGAAGAGAGGTTAGTGGCAACCGTGTGGGTGCATGAGAGAAGACACACAGGCCAAACAATGTGGTGTTTTGGGCAAAGGAGAACCCGAACTTCACGATCGAGTTGGAACATCACCCACCACATGTGATGTTGTGGGCGGGTATGATAGCAAGTTATTTTATTGGACCTTTTTTCTTCGAAGGACCCATTAATTATGGAGCATTGTTGGAAACGTGGCTTATACCACAGCTTAGAGAAAGGGGTATCATGGATGATGTGTGGCTGCAGCAAGATGGGGAACCTGCACTTTTCGCCCACACTGTGCGCAACATTGTAAATGACCATTTTCCGGCCTGCCTGATCAGTCGTGGTTCACTGACATCTCCAGCACCATTAACCTGGCCACCACACAGTCCTGATCTCACCACCGCAGACAACTCTTTGTGGGGCATTATCAAGGAACAAGTGGCTGCGCATCGCTATCATAACAATGAGGAGTTGTGCGGAGATGTGGAAGAGGTATTCATCACCATTACACTGCAAATGCTACAAAGGATATCGCGCAGGACATTGGGCCGCATTTGACTATGTGTAGAGCATGATGGTGCACACATGGATCATCTTGATGTGTTGTAATTGGTGTATTAAAAACTATCATTGAACATTTTTAAACCTTTATTTACCATGACTAATATTCATTAATTTACAGGGATATGGTGACTTCTCACCCACCATATAATTAGGGTAGGGATTTATCGGGTTTTACCCGATTTTTACCCTCCAATTGCCTTTTTTAAATTTCGGGAAAAACCCAAAATTATTAGTATTCTTTAAACACAATTCTTTTAGAGTTTGTCACAGAATTTATATTCTGGCACTTGTAGGCACCTCAGCACTTGAGTGCAGTCCAAGATGTTCATGACCAGTCTGTTTATTCTCTTTGTAAACAATTTATTCATATGCTTACTTTGTAACACAATCTTAATATCCTTGGTTTTCTCACGCCTCGAATATCAAGGACACACCTTAGCTAGTTCCTGTTAGATCATTGGTAAGACAAGGAAAAAGAGCCCAAGTGTCTGTCAGTCGAAAACACCATGTAAGAAAAATTATTTCACTAATATCTGGTGTTTTCAAAAAAAGTTGAATGGGAAGCAAGATATTTGTGTAGCCTGCGAGGTGTTCCTCTCCACCTGAAGGCATTTAACACAAGATATCACACTCTCAACCATACTTGAGGTGTAATAAAAAGTTTTGATTGTGATAAAAAAACTTTTAAATTTTTAAACAAGATTTTTATTTAAAAATCATTTCATCCGAATTACAAAATAATAAAACCCGAAAATTGCCCGAGATTGAACTTTTTTTTTTAAAACTTCAAAAAATCTGTAACTTACTTATACCCGATTTTAACCCAAATGAAAAGGAAAATAATAAAATCTGATATTTACCCTCCAAATGAATTTTTTTTAAACCTGAAAAATCCATACCTTATCTATAATGAGCAGTCATAATTAGGGAAAATATTTATATCTTTTATCAAAAATGAAATCATACTACAATTATCAAAATATAAAACTAGATATATAATTTATTAATTTTGCTATAAATCTATTAAATACAGTAATGTAGAATATTAAGTATTATTTATAAACATAATTGATAACATATATGTACTGAATATTTCTTTGGAGTTAACAGTTTGATGTTTGTGAAGATCCACCACAGGAAAATATTTTAGATTATTTCACAAAGCACCTCAATGCATGCTAATTTGTTGTTAGCTTGGTCAGTCAAGCTCCACTTGATATCAGCTTGTATCTGCAATAAAGATAATATGGAATTAGGCTCTCTATGTAATTGTCTGACAGTGATCTTATGAAATTCACTGAAAGTTCATTATGATCTTGCAGATGCTCTATAGGTGAAGCTAAAAATATTTTGGCGATAAAATAAATAAGGATAAAATAACTGTTGAACCGAAAAACTGAGCTATAAATTATTAATATTTTTGGCAGGAGTTGAACAGAACATGAGCATAAAATAAAATTCGTAAACCAAAGCAAAATCTAAAACTTATATTTATTTCATTCCTTTTTTCAGTTTGCAGAAATAGAGCAAGTGAAAAGTGTGTTACTCAACAGGTTGGCACTTTTGTGGTATTTTCTAACAACAGTACATTCATATTTCTGTTGAAAAGTAATCCCTTCATGAGAAATGATTGAGAATTTAATATTAATAAATAAATTTTGATTCATTCTGAAAATTTTAGCTGGTTGAATTTTATAGCAACAAATGGCTTTTTCCAGAAAATTTTATTTCAAATTTATGTTTAAGCTGTTTAAGAATATTTTTACAGATCGTCCTAGGCTTGTGGTTCTCTATATTGAAATATAGATAGCACCACAAGCTGTGTTCAAGAGCCTCACATTACAGTGAATTCGGCCTGAACTGGAAGGTTCTGGAACTGGCTAGAATGAGCCTATGAGTACAGACACACTGGAAGAGAATTTTTGAAGAACTGTCTTTGTGCCATATCTTGATTCGCTAATAGTAGCATTTGAAAATCGTTTTCCTGAGAAGAAATTAGGGTGCCTTTGATTTGTTTTACTTACATCCAAAATACTTTAAAACTCTGTGTTTCAGTGAAAATGAACAAAAATCAGGTTGAAAAAATTTAGACTCAATATGCTGATCTAAAATGAAATTGTCACCAGTGCCAACTTTACAAAATACAATCCACAAAATCTTAGAGAGAAAAATATCATTGTTGAAATAAACATGAAAAACATAACAATACTATTGTCATTTCATAAGGAAATTTTTGGTGAGCATTCAGAAACCAGCTATTTTAGTGTGTTTTATCTAATAAATGTGCTTATTTTGTCACTCTGTCTGTGCAATCAAATTTAAATAGCAAGCAAGCAGTAAGAGATACGTGTAAGACTGAAATTTACCTGGGTGTATGTGATATATGGTATAATTTATTATGCTGCCAAAGAAGTTTTTTAGTTTACAATTCTATATAAACCTCAATAAATATCACACCCTTTTGAACATTGCATAAGCAAATGAAGCTCCCATTTTTGGAAACGATTATATCGGAATTGTTTCTTTCCTGCTCTGAAATAATTGTGTTAATATAACATTATAAATGTTTCTTAAATTGATTTGAATTTTTGATCTTATATCTAAGTTTCCATTTACCATCGGATAGTCATCGGTGATATTCAGAACGGTGTAATAAACAACCTCTGATCCAGGAGCGATAGGGCATTCTTTTACTGTAGCATTGCTCGTGTACTCTTCTGGCACATTCTTCAATCTTGAGCACACATCTTTCCTAACAGTTGGGAATGGGATTTCAATCTCGGGAGTTAGTTTGACCGCAAAGGAAGAGGTTATATTTTCGATCGGTTCATCTGAAAATTGGCATTGGAAGGTAAACATTATTTTAATATTCATTCACTGATCTATTTTACTTAATTCCTATGCTTGTACAGACATTGTTACTTGATAAATGCGCAGTGTTTATATAATAATACATAATTTTAAATGAAATGTAGTGCATAACCCTTTTGAGTAGTATATGTATTCCAGCAGCCGGAAGTTATTTATTTTAATTGTCTCTCCTTGCTGCACTCGACAATACTCGAACTCGATTTTGTTGTTATTTCTAAAATCGATCTTTTTTAATTTTTGTATTTAATTAAGTATGGGTGATCGTTATTAAAATTTATCGCCCAATTGTGATTTTCAACCAAATCCGTCAATTAGAATTTCCACTTAATATAATTACGTTAATAAACTTATATTCGTATCTCGTTAAATGGCATCCGTCAAGCAACAATGAAATACCAAACTTTTCTCTCCCTAGCTCTTATATGATCTGTAAGGTATAGATTAAAAAAATTATTCGGATAGAGAACAACATTTACAACAAGATAGTCCCGAGACTATATAATTACGACTTATAGTTTTGTAGATAAAAATTCGAGAATCGCCCAATCTTTCGATGCCGTTTCATACGTATTTCCCATTAAGAACGCCTTTGAAATATCTATGTATTCCATTTATGAAATATGCTTTTCCATCTTGTTATATCTGTTTCTACCAAAATGTTAGGCGTTAAATATGAACAACATGATTGATGACGATATTTTGAAGATTATGGATGAAATTGATTAATGGTAAGAATAAGCATGTTTCTATTCAGGAGCATTAGTTAAGTGACTGCTTCAATCACCTATTTTTCAACAAAAGATTTTGTTTTTTTTAAAGTACAAAATACGACAAATAAAAGTACAATATTTAATAAATGGGTGAAGAGTTGTACATAACAGAGGGCAACTTAAATACAAGTATAAGCGTTTAAATATAATTAAACACTATGAATGAAAGTAGGGAGATGGTGAGCCAGAAGTAGCCCAGCACAGGGGGAGACTGCAATTTACTTACCATCATAGCAGTGAAAGGGTTAACTGTGGGAAATAAATGTATTAATTATCATACCATCTTCGCTAGTCTTGAAATGCAGAAGAGCCGTTATGCTGGAATTCTGTTCCAAGTAGCACGGTGGCTCTTTGCAGTCCAGTATTTTCAGTTTCAGCACATTTCCTGTTGATCCTGTTATTGAATATTATAAAATGAAAACAAAATATTTCTCCAAAATTATTTTTATTTCAAAGTTACTAGCTGAAATAAAATGACCTAATTATAATTAAAATGTTTTGATAAACTCTCTTGCTGTGCATTATTTGGTAATTCATGGGTTGTTAGTGTTCTGTTGGGTCAACAAGGAATTTAGATTTCATTTGAATTTGAAAAACATCCATTTTTTCACTTCATCAGAGTGAAATATGCATTGAATTGATGAAACGTAAAATGAGATAAAGTTTTTTTACTACCTGCTAATTCCCTCTGGCCTACGCGCAATGGGTATCTAAGAGGTAGTGCAATTAATAGCTGGTCAGTTTAAAAAATTTAGGAAGAAATATAACTTCCCGATTTCCCTCCCATCCTCCCTCCCTGCCTCCCATCCTCTCTCCCTTCCATCCTCTATCTCTCCCACCTCTCTCCTTCCCATCCTTCCTCCCTCCCATCCTCCCTCCCTCCCCTCCTACCTCCCTCCAATCACCCCTCCCTCCCATCCTCCCTTCCTCCAATCCTCCCTCCCAATTCCTTCCAAATCCTTAATTACTGAAAGTTTAATTTGTAATTTTGGCACCTCTGTTCGGCTGATGCTAATATGGTTTTGTATATATATATATATATATATATATATATATATATATATATATATATATATATATATATATATACTTTACGTTACTCTTTCGCTGAAGAAGGGCATATGCCCGATAAGCTTGCGTGTTTATTTGTGTTTTTGTGCGTTCGTGTGTTTTACGTGTCTCTTCGACGCCCCCAGCAGCCTGCCAACTTGGTCTCCGACTTGGTAAGTGTCCGCTGGGCTTCCCTTAACACCTTGTTGCCACCCTCATCACTACCTTTTCTTTTCCTTAAGTTAATATATATATATATACATATATACATACATATATATAATAAATATCATACATTTGGATGTCATTTTGGTCATGAATTTATTTTAATATTCTGTGTACCTAAATTGCTTGAAATTCGTTCAGCCAATTCTTCCCTGATATATGCGTACGGACGGACATCACGAAGATAATAGTGTTTTCCATCAATGACGAAAAGCACTAAAAATAGCAATGGCCCTTTCAAAGATTCTTGACCCACCCCTTGAGAAATTTCTGCCGACGCCCATGATCCTGTCCCAATCCATAGCTCTCCCTCTTTTTCTCCGTCTACCTCTTTATGTCTTTCCTCCAGTTCTTTTCTAATTCTATACCTCCCTTACTCTCTATGCACCTTCCATTCTATATACCTTCCATTCTATATCCCCTCCTTCCTATCTTCCTCCCCACATATCCATCCCTCTTACTCTACATTTATATAATTGTTTAGATAAGCAAAAGAATACAAACTAAATCCCAGTTCCATTCGGATTACTTAATTTCACGAAAAATCCTACGATAAATTAAGGCAATCTATGCACTCGCATATATTACACGTTTCCTGGTTGAGACAACAATTGTTTCTCGAAGTTTAACAGTGACGTGGTCGGCAAGGCGACATCCCGTTTAAAAGCCGATATTTTCCCAAAATATGTGATTTAAATGTTTAATATGAGAAATTTCGAACGGTAGGCGGAAAAAATTGAATAGAACAAGACTTCGACTTTTTAAATTGCCGTCTTTTATTCTTTTGGAATTAAAATTAGAAAGAATAGACGTACGATCTTCAAATTTTAACAATGTTTTAGGAAAATTAATGAAGTTTATTATTCTATTAATCTTTTCCCGCTACCCATCTAAATCTCTCATATTAAACATTTAAATCACATATTTTGGGAAAATATTGGCTTTTAAACGGGATGTTGCCTCGCCGACCACGCCATTGTTAAAAATTCGAGACTCAATTGTTGACTCAACCCACATGCGTGCAATATATACGAGTGCATAGATTGCCTTAAATTACCTATGATTTTTAGCGAAATTACGTAATCCTAATAGGACTGGGATTTAGTTTGGCTTCTTTTGCTTATCTAAACGACTATATAGATGTAGAGTAAGAGAGAGGGGGATGTGGAGAGGGAGATAGGAAGGAAGGGCAATAAAATGGAGGGTATAAAGAGAGTAAGGGAGGTATAAAATTAGAAAAGGACGGGAGGAAAGAGAGATAAAGAGAGAGAGAGAGACGGAGAAAAAAATAGGGAAAGCTATGGATTGGTACGGGAGGGAGAATGAGAGACGGGAGAGGTGGGAGAATAGAGGGAGAGAGGGAAGGAAAGGGAGAGGAAGGGAGGTTGAGAGAGGGACGGCGAGAGGGAGGGAGGAAATATTATTATTTATTTATTATGATTACTCTATTTTTGGCGATGGGCTCATCATCGGAGAAAACAAGAAGGAGAAAGAAAATCTCCGGAATCTCTATTTTGGCAAATTTTATAGCGGCTATTACTCAATAATTACAGCTGTTATTATTTATTTCTAAGTTTCCCGTTGGATTTCAACGGAAAATTACAGTAGAAACATCGAAAATTCCAATAAGTCATATTTCAGGAGTATTGTCAACCCCAATGTTCCAATTTTACGCTAATTAGAAAACATACATCTTAATTACGTAAGATGTATGGTTTCAATAGGATTACCAGTCTTATGATGTAATTTTCAACCATATAGTAACTGACACCCGTCATATGGAGGGCATTATACTAGTATTTTTCATAAACTGGCACACAATAACCACCTACAAACAATGACATATCGCTATCGCGAGTATGTAAATAGCGTCACAATTTGAACAAGATAGTTTATAGACACCGCTTTTAGATAAATTAGATAGGGAATCTTTAGTATTCAGGAAAAGTTTGGCGCAAGTTAACGGGGAAAGAAGGCGACTTTGATGTCTTTAGGGAAGAGGTTAGAAAGTTTGTAGGAGAGGGGGGCCTATGAAGGTGAGTCTGCGCCAGTGCTTAGAATTGCAAGGAATTTCGGGAGAGGAAATAGTTTTCTGTGAAGGGATGTTCACTGAAATTAATTTTCTCACCATCTTTTTGTTCAGTATGCACATTTCCACGCGACTTCTTCACAAATGATAATATTGATATTTGTTTTCTTTTACTACTAATATTTATTTATGTAAGGGGTAAACTAAAGAGTTTTAAAAGGACAGTTTCTCACTTTTTCATTTGCACTAGAATGCGAGTAGCCTATCTTATGTCTATAAGCAGTGCTTGACTTGGATAAAAATAAGTGCCGGTACTCTCCGTAACAGAAGCAAACTATCTAATTAGAAATGAAATAATGTAGTATGACATATTTAAAGGCCACTACTATACGGCTATTTACTACATATCACTAATGTAATTTCACGGACAACACTTATCAAAGCAGCCTACTTTGTTTTATATATTCGAATTTCACCAACCACGAGGCCAACGAGATGAAATAAATGCTCGTGTGATTCGAGGAAAACAGCTTATCTGCATGGAATCCACACTCACAATTTCTCCATTAAATACTTATCCAATTTCAATGGTGAGTTTAGACTTCCCAGTGGAAACTCCACAGGGTAGCCGAAATTCAGGATGTGCAAAAAATGTGAAAAAAAATGCTGCGGAGAGCTTTCTGAAAAGTTACCCGATTTTTTTATGTTCGAGATCTGTAGCCTCAATATTGCTCGGATGCTTCCATTCTTCCAAAAAATGCACTTTTCCACAGTAAGAGATACACTCATCACTACACTTCCTCACTCATCGAGACTTCTTTTCCAACTAACCAACTTCTCCAAATTGGAGACTCCAATTGTATTCTTTTGAGTGTCTCAGCTGCAGTTTTTTGTCCCCCTTTTAGTGGAAATAGGAAATTTTACACAAACGGCCATTCTCCTGGTCGCCCGAACCTCCTCCCACACAGCAGGGATCCAGGAAGTCTCCAAAAGACAAAAACGGAGAACATAAGACCCAGAAAGGGATGAACGTTTCTCAACTGAAACCCCTTCTCATGGAAATAGGATATTTTCAGCAAAAAGATTTTGTCTTGACCAACGGTCACTTTAAACACCGATATTTTCTTGGAAAAGGAACTTTCCCTTCTCCCTTCCTTCCTTCTTTCCGTCTTCCCCATATTCACGCACTCATTCCTGGAGCAAAAGCATTCCTGAGAACACTTTAAACGTCTTGCCTTCACCCTCATCTCAGGATAAAATATGCCCCTATGGGTGGGGGTCCAGATCCGGTGTGTGTGTGCCCCTGATCCAGTTTAGTGCGTTGACTGTGATGCCAATGCTATTTAATTTGTGGTGAAGTATGTTATGGTTAATGCTATCAAATGCTTTACTAAGGTAATAAAATATTCCCATAGCAAGCTGTTTCTTGTTGAAGGCAAGATGAATATGGTTAATGAGTTGGAAGGCAGCAGTGGAAGTTGACATTCCTTGCTCGAAACCATGTTGATTATTGGTTAAAAGTTTATACGATTTAAGATAGTCAATTAGGCGTTTATAAAATATCTTTTCAATTATTTTTGAGAAGGCTGAAAGGATAGAAATAGGTCGATAGATTTCAGAATTGGAAAGACAAGATTTTTTAGGGACTGGAATCACTCGCGCATATTTAAGAACAGATGGAAATTGACCAGTAAGGAAGGATAGGTTTATTATGTCAGATAAACAAGGTGCAATAAGAGTGGAGCAAGTTTTGATAACAGGCATAGGGATATTATCAGAACCAGAAGAGTAAGAGTTATAAAATGATTTAATAGTGGATATGACTTCAGCAGCATCAGTAGGAAATAAAAAGATAGAACGAGAAGAGGGACACTGGCTGCTGGTTTTAGAAGTGTAGGTAGGAGCATTAGGAATAACGTTTGGCAAGGTACAAAATTGGATATTAAAACTCCGCTATTTCTTCAGGATCAGAAATGTCACTGTCGCCAAAATTTATATGTGCAGGACTTAAATTACAGGTGGTGGCAGTTGTGTTCTGTTTGATGATGTCCCATGAGGATTTGATTATATTTGCAGATTTAATAATAAGTTTTTGCAACTTTTTCTACATTCTCAGAGTTTAAATCTAAAGTTACCTAGAGACTAGGTCGTATCTTATTAGTGAAAATCAGGTCTGAATAAATATATTGGGTTAAAACAACATTAAAATTTAATTATCATAATTTTTACCAAAATAATATAAATTTCAAATTTATTGAAAGTACAACGAAATGATTTACGCATCCTAAAGCTCCTGGGAAACTTCACCGATACACAGACCATAGGTACGAGTACATATTCTGAAATGAAAGTATGCATATAATCTCAATTTCTAATAACAGTTTGAAGGATAATATACTATCGTACACAATTAAACGATTTAATATCATGTATGGGAATACCAAACACCAACATAATCTACTGTTCTTTTAGTTCTCACTGTTACACAGGCGCAGTAAGGAGTGCTGTATATATAGGCGAGGAGTCACTTTCATTAGCCAGCTGGTCCGGAGTCTCATGCTATATGCTACGCCGTAAGGCACTACACAAGGATGCATTCGCTTAATCGCCTATGCCTATCAGCACAATGAGTCCAGCCGAAAGGCTGTTAAAAATAATTCATGGGTCCAAACGGCCGAAAGGCCATTCAAAGCAGCACTGAGACGACTATGACCAGTTTTTGCGTCAGTTCTTTTGCTTTTGCATCCATTCATTCTTATAAACTCTCTTCTATGTAATGAGTAAAAGCAATTACGAGATATACTTTCCATTTGCTGTATTTAAAGTAGTTCGAAATTGTTCCGA
This sequence comes from Tanypteryx hageni, assembly GCA_028673005.1. Taxonomy (NCBI): domain Eukaryota; kingdom Metazoa; phylum Arthropoda; class Insecta; order Odonata; family Petaluridae; genus Tanypteryx; species Tanypteryx hageni. The sequence goes on from CM054114.1 coordinate 152,350,620, forward strand.
AGGATATTTGACGCAGGTCTTAATGATAGAATACTTGGATTTTACTGAGTGATAAGAGCAAGACCCGCATTAGCAGCAATGCTGGGAATGCAACGGGGTAGATCTCATCTCATGTACCGAGTGATAAGGAGTACTCGTTTTTTGTTTAAAGCATTTCTTCAATAACGGCAAAGTTATCGATATTTGGTGGACTGCTTATAGGAAATGCACTATCAGCTGTTACATAAGTCAATTCAAAAATAAGCTCTTAAAAATCAAAACAAAAACGCAGTTCGGCGGATTGTGGTGTGCAGTGTGATGCGCGCGTGAGCATCGACTGTCATTTATTTCGTGGCGGAAAAACGGTTGAGAAACGCTGCTCTGGTGAACGGTGAATATAAAATTCAAGAACAAGCAATTCATAAAATGTACTTGCCTTACGTATCCCCAATAGCCACAACAAGGCCCAAAAATCATACGCGCATTTCTGCTACGAATCAGCCGTCTTAAGTGGTAATTTACCGAAAATAGATTCAATATATTTTCGGTGAATTACCACGGCTACTTTGTAACCGAAATGCGCGTATGGTTTTTGAACCTTGTTGTGGCTATTGGGGATACCTAAGGCAAGTACATTTTAAATTGCTAATTATTGAATATTTTAACAATGTTATAACAAGATAGAAAAGTATATGTACTACATAAATGGAATATGTACACAGAGATTTTCAAGGCGTTCTTTATGGGAAATACTTTTAAAACGATATCGAAATATTGGGTGATTCTCGAATTTAATAATATTTAATATTAATCTATGCCTCATAGATCATAAAAGAGCATGGGAAGAAAAAACGTGGATTTTTAATTGTTTCTTGACGAATTACATTTAACGAGATACGAGTATAAGTTTATTAAAGTAGGTATTTACGTAAAGAGGAATACCTAATTAGAGGAACGCAGTTGAAAATCACAATTGGGCGACACATTTTAATAAGGATCACTCCTACTTAATTTAATTTAATTCCGTCCAGCGATTTAAGAGATGAAAGTTACGACGGACGGGCAGACGGTCGGACTGACAGACGGACTTATGGACGGACGAGACGTGCCCATAAGGCGTTCTGCTACTACCACTTCGCTGGTAAAGAACGCCTAAAATCGAAAAACCGGTATAACATGCATTGCAAAAAAATACATTCTCATTTACGTTAGCGCCTCTGCTCTCACTGCTCTCTTTACTGACTGGAAGGAACTCATACTGCTAAAAAAACAACAAAACCAGGGAAAATGTTTTCCAATATGTAGTAGTAATGGACTTAGTCGCATGTATTACTATAATCACTCGTGGCAAAGCTCCATAATGGAGGGTCGAGTTATGCGCAATGTGTGTGTACTCTTAAATGCTGATCAGTACAGACTTACGCGACGAGTGATTTGGACATGGCACGGTTAAAGGACCGTCCTCCGTATGGACGGCTATGAAAGTTCGCCTCTCTTGCTTTTCGGAAGCCGGAAATTCTTAGTTCGTTAGTTACCAAATCTGTATCTATATATCAATTTGAGTTTGTCTTTCCGCTATACAACTCCATACCTTTGAAGATATATATCGCCACGAAACTTCGCATATGTATACGTTACGGTAAAGGTACGTAATCGGGAAATGTGGGCATTTTCTAATTGTTTAAATTTTTAACATTTTTAACGGCCGCCAAAATATATGTATGGAGAGATTCAAATATTTATTTGTGCAAATGCATTACTCTGTAAATAACTTGAAAATTTCAGCTTCCTAGCTCATCCTGTAGTACCTAAACAGTTATCTATTCGTTTAAATTTTAAGAATATATATATATATATATATATATATATATATATATATATATATATATATATATATATATATATATATATATATATTGGCTATCCACCCCTCCTACTCCCCACCTCCTCCAATCATCAACATTCCCACATCACCCTGTCATTCCCCCTCCAGTGTGTCACTTGCAGATACTCTTTCGCTGAAGAAGGGCACAGGCCCGATAAGCTTGCATGTTTTTTTTAATCTTTTTGTGTTCGTGTGTTTCACGTGTCTCTTCGACGCCCCCAGCAGCCTGCCAGCTTGGTCCTCAACTTGGTAAGTGTCCGCTGGGCTTCCCTCAACACCTTGTTGCCACCCTCATCACTACCTTTTCCTTTCCTTTAGTTAATATATATATATATTCATTCATTCGTGTTCTGTCTTGCGACAGGTCCTACCAATTAATTAATTAATTGGTTTTGACTAGGGAATACACATACACGGTGTGGTGGTTTCCCGTTGCCTTCCACACCGGACTCACACACAGAAGGGAGGAGGGAAACCCGGTGCCGGCATTTTGCCTGCTCTTACGAAGAACACCAGGGGGGCCAACAGCTTAACGTCCCTTCCGAAGGACGGAACAGCTGAATTTGCGCGGTCTCCTCAAACCACGCAAACAGGGGGCCAGGTGACCTTGAGAAAAAATCCTACTCGCGCAGGATTCGTACCCGATGACTTTTTCAAGCATCGGGCGAGTAGCAGCCAGCGTCCTAACCACTACACCACCGGCACCCCTATATATATATATATATATATATATATATATATATATATATATATATATATATATATATCATTATATATAAACTTAAGGAAAAGAAAAGGTAGTAATGAGGGTGGCAACAAGATGTTGAAGGAAGCCCAGAGGACACTTACCAAGTTGAGGACCAAGTTGGCAGGCTGCTGTGGGCATCAAAGAGACACACGTAAAAAAACACGCACACAACAAAAAAACGAAAGCTTATCGAGCCTATGCCCTTCTTCAGCGATAGAGTAACTGAAAGTGACACATTGGGCAGGGAATGACAGGGTGATGTGGGAAGGTTGATGATTGGAGGAGGCGGGGAGTGGGAAGGGTGGATAGCCAATAAGGAGAGAGTGTGGTAAGGTAAAGCGCAAATTGCTACAATGTAACAGAAGAGACATTGTAAGGGGGCTAATAAGGTTAGTGGAGATTGAGGCCAGGCAGGGAGAAAGAGTCAAGAAGATGTATATGGGCTAGTTCCCAGTGTCAGAGAAGGGGGGCAATATATATATATATATATGATTTTTACAAAATCCCATAGCGAAATCAAGATTTTTAAAGTGGAGCTTAAGAGCAGGGCTACCGCAATTAATAAATAATCAAAATCGTTTACAACTTAAAAGAAAACTTTCCCAAGCAGAGCTGGACCTTTCAGCTAGTTATCAATAAATGAAACTTATAAATGACAATAAACTCCTAACTGCATGCATAGTTCAATGAATTTTGTGATTTTCATTAAACTTTAAAACATGTTGAGTTTTCCTCTAAAGAAACATACAAAATAGTCTTTCATTTTTGACTACACTGACTTAACCAAAATAAGATTTTACTCTGAAGAGCTGGCAGGTATGAGTCAATTACTATGCAGTCTTCACTTTCAATGTAAATTTAGTTATCTAAGTCTTACAGGTCTTTATCAAAGACATAAAGGAATTCAAGTAGCGGGTGGCAGAATATCGGAGAACTATAAATGAAAACTACATTCATTCATCCAAAAACCCAGTCAAGTCTGCATGGGATGTTATAAAACACAAAACCAAATCAGCAACAAATAACCTGAATCAAATAGATATCGCTGATCACTTCAATCAACAGTTTTGTCAATCTCCCCAAGACCCCACAACTCCTATTTCACCTTATCACTTATTGCCTTCACCATTTCCCAACTCATTATTCTGAACCCCTATGGAATCTCATGAAATAATAAAAGCTGTCATCCACTATATTGCTGACCTCCTAGCAAACATTATTAATCAATCCTATTCTAAAGGTCAGTTAACCTTCTTACCTTAAGTTAGTATGTGTCCTTCCTATTCCTAAAAAAGTCCACTCTCCGATTCCAAGAACTACAGGCCCATATCTGTTCTTTCTGTGCCTTCTAAAATTCTAGAGAAAATCTTCTCTAACCGTGTTACTTTCTTTCTTGAATCTAGCCATCTTATTCATGAACCCCAACATGGGTTCAGAAAAGCCAGATCAACAATATCAGCCTCTTTCCAACTACTCAATCTAGTCTATCAAGCAGTAAACAATGAAGAACTTACCCTTTACATTTTTTGACATCAAAAGCATTTGATAGTATAAACCATGAATTACTCTATCTGAAACTTTGCTATCAAAGGTAATGCCTTAAACTGGGTAAATTCTTTCCTGATGGACAGAAGACAAATTGTTAAATACTCTTCTTGCTCTCCCCAAGGTAGGATTACTTCAAAGTCAACACCTCTTAAAGTAGTATGTGGTGTTCCTCAAGGATCCATATTGGGACCTTTACTTTTCATTATATCAATTAATGATCTGCTTAATAGCATGTCTTACAGCAAACCTCTATTGTATGCTGATGATACCTCATGCCTTCTTTACTCCAAGAATCCAGTTGATCTTCACAATATATCCAATGCTTCAATAGAAGACATGAATCAGTGGTGTTCTTCTAACGGCCTTCCTTTAACCTACAACTTTCAATGAACAATGCAAACATTGAATGCTCCACCTCAGTGAAATTATTAGGGCTGCTTATTAGTGAAGACTTGGAGTAGTCTTTACATATTAATGCTGCAAAGAAAAAGTAGTTACGGGAATTTTCTTACTCATAAAATTATCACTCATAACCTCTGTTGACACCCTTAAGCTCCTTTATCATGCAAATATCCACTCCCATGTTTCCTATGGAATCATTTTATGGGGCAATACAACCCACTCTAAAAAAGCTTTCTCCTTACTAAAACAGGCTATCAAAGCAATGCTCATATCACACCCCTGGTAAGCCCCTTTTTCAGTCTCTTAAAATATTAATTCTTCCTTCCATATATATCCTTAACTACACCATTTTTGTCAAGCAATATCCTCATCTCTTCCCAAGAAATCTTGACTACCATCATTATCACACTCGTACCAAAGATAATATTCATCTCAATAAATATAAATAATAATAAATAAATAATATAAATTGACTCTTTCTCAAAATGGACCTCACCATGCAGCTGCTATTATATTTAACAAATTACCTGCTGCAATCAAATTTATATCACACATAACATCATTTAAAAGACAAAAAATTTCCTTCTGGGAAAAAATTATCATAGTGTTATTAAAAGCTTAGATGATAATGTGTGAATTTTATATCAATGTGACGAACCCATGCATTGTACTTGCCCACGGTGAAAATAAATTATTATTATTAGTGAAGCACAGAAGATTTACGCTTTGGTGAAATAATCCATATCTTTATCGTTATGCAAATTAATAATTTTTGCCGCAAGAATTGTTCGATTTATTTATTTCGCCGTTTCCGCTAAATAAAACGAGTTTGAAAAATAAATTTCATATGGCCAGATAATTTTTCAAATCTTAATGCAAAATTATATTGTGTAATTTCGTTTGTCTTTTGTTTCCAATCAACGCAGAAGGTGATTCAAAGACAGTCTGGGCGTTCCAATGTTTGTTGGTTTAAAGGTATTATAATTGTCATTAGTTTTTCAACCTCAGATTACGTTATAGTCTTTCTAAAATGCATTTATTCATAAATTATAGCTAAATAACTTTTCCATCGTGAAATATAATTAAAACTCCGAAAGCTTACTTTACATTTCATTTTCAATTTATTTCTGAACAGCATATTAATTATATTTTACTCTTTCTTGTGTTCAGTTCCAAAATATGTGTTATATATACTGTTACATTTTAATTAAAAATTTCCTCGGTTTCGTTGGATACATAATAAACTAATTTCAAAAATATTTCTGAGGATTACTGGTGAAAAGCAACGGCTTCAAAAATATACTCTGTTAGCATTTTATTTATATTTTAACAATAATTGGTAGAGTTTGGGACCAGTGTTTTCAATTTCACTTCTATATGTAGACTTTTTTCTATTGAAGAGATCTGTGGATGTGCTGAGGGGAAGAGTCCAATGACAATCTGATAGCTTGTGCAGATATGAATGGAGAATAATAGAAACCTTTGATAAACTGTACGCAATTCTGAACACAACATTCGCCAAGTGCAAAGAAGCCTATCTCAAGGTAAAAATAAAATTTCAATTTTGTTTATAGTAGTTAATGTTTTATATAGAATATATTCTTTGCCAAATAATGCGAATTTAAGTCGAATTAAAGATGCCAGTATTTTGGAGACGACAGTTTAAAGTTAAAGGAAATGAGTTAATGGTAGCTTACCGCAGTCCTTGAACATTGTGTCAGCTACGACGAATCCAAAAAAAAGTATTAAGACGAAGTTCACTACGTAGCTCTTTGTGTCGGCCATCTTATCTTCGACTAAAATATTCAACTTCTCGGCCAATATCAGCAATATTAACTCGTTTCGGAGTGAGGTCTGTGAAGAACTATGGCCAGAATACCTTTCCTATCGGTTTTGAACCGTTTCGGTGGAAAAATAGACAAGTAGGTTTAATGAAACCCAGGAAATTGGCAGCTCGAAAGAGAAAGTCGTGGACAAATTTAGGCGACATTTGTGCGGTTTCTTTTAAGTGACATTTCGACTTATGCTGCGCGGCGCTTTTCACTTGATTGCAAATATACCCCAGAGCGACATGCACTAAAGATATTTTGTTTTTGCTCGTACCTCTTGAAAATCGCTACCTTCCATTCCACTCGCTTCAGATCAAAATAGCACACGCAGAGAAAAATTGAACTTCTCAAAAATAAATAAAAATTCGTCGTCGAGTTGAGTCCCTCTTATCCTATGGCTCCAGGCGAATTCTCGCAGGATCGGTTTCTAGTAATCGGGGTCACCTTGCCAGCGCATAGATGTTGTAATCATTGATCGAAGGTTGTTGGCGTTATTTTCGGGTTTATTTTCCAGCGATTTCCAGTTTCGCGCGATCAATTTTTTCAGTTTATGGAAAAATAACCAATACCAATGATACTCCGCTCAGATGCATGCGAAAATAAAGCATTTAGTCAATCTGTTGCGGTTAGGTTTCACTCTTGGAAAGTTTTACCTGATCATAGAGCAATAGCCCCGGGCGCCGGAACGAAAGCGTTACAAATGGCGATTTGATATTGGGCTATAAATATTTAGAAAAATATTTTCGTTAGATTGAAAATTTTCTATATATGGTAAAAATGTAATCTTTTTCTTATTTGGTGCGCTTGAAAAATCGTTAGTCTTATATGGATCATAGAATTGCGAGGGAGCCAAAACTCCCTGCTACGCCACTGCAGGCTGCACCTATGTATTTACGAGTAGTCGGTGCTTGCATACAGCAAGCACTTCAAAAAATCACCATACACCAAGATCTAAACTCGTAAATAAACCCATGACAACAGCACTTCAGTCACGTGGAGCCTATCTGTATTAAATAATAAATTCCATGAGTAATAGCAGTATATTTATAATTTTTCGTGAAAGTTAACCGTAATTTCCAAATTCTCCGGCAATCGGCTCGTGTCCAAGTTTTTGTTTTTCAAGTTTCGTCACTCAGATCGCCATGCATGAGCAATAAATTACATACATACATTAAATTTATGGAAAAATTAGAATATTTTGTGTTAAGATTATGGCATCATCATCCATGCCTTTAGTGCGTATTTGGATGCTCGAGAAATAGGTATGACGCCATTATACATATTTAAAAATTGAAAAGATTTAAAATTTATCGAAAAAACTACGAAACACGAAATTAAAATACTTTTCTCGTTTAACCGTAACCGCTATCAGGGTTGCTTCTCCTATCCTGATCCCTTATAGCTCTAGAGAAAAACGAACCTATTCGCTCCTTCCTACAGTCGATAACCCAAATTTAATCATGTTTGTGCTTTCAGTAGTACGTAAAAATTCGAATTATTTATGATATCCTCAATCACAGTGCGTGATGCAGTTAATGTTTTGGATAGAGTAAAATCTTACATATTATCGGAAGGAAATATTGGTGATGATGTTTTCATAATATGTATGACATTGAAAATTAGAGTTATATGCTTATGGGAATAAACTTGATGTTAATTCAATTAAAGAAAAATGAAAAATATATATTTCCGTTACTCGAATTTTCTACAACTCGAATAATTTTTGCTTTCCTTTGAGATTCCAGTTATAGAAGTTCCACTGTATGTATGCAAATATTTAAAAACATATTTCCATAACTTTAATTTACTATTACTCGAATAATTATTACTTTTCCTTGATATTCGAGTTATGGAATTTCAGCTGTAATTCGTTATGACGGCATTCATTTCCATTAAAAGTATTAAATCACTACAATCGTAACGTATAATATGAGATTCCTTTAAAAGCATTGAAGTCGTTGCCATAGTATTTAAAGATTTCCATTGTTGAAAAAAGGAAAAAAAATCACACTTCTTTCCGTTTAAAAGCAGATATTTACGTTAATTCGGTAGGTATTTAAATTCTGCTTTCAAAAATTAAGATCCCCTTTCTATCCGATAGACAACTGCTCTTTTTTTGAATTCGTATCTCAAATTTAAGTAATTTAAAAATGCATTTTTAGAAAGCCTTGCAATGAATCCCATGCTTTTTTTTATGGGGTATTGAAATGAAACCCCTTAAATATAAACTTTTTTGTGATTTTTAATTTTTCTCATCGGTTGCGGCACTCGTCCTACCTACATGCCAAATTTCAGATTTCTAGCACTTCTAGAAGTACCTCAGAGTTTTGTGTCAGTGAGTGAGTTAGTGAGGCACAAGTAGCTATATTATTATAGATATAGATTACATCACATGTAGTATTTCAGCAGATAGGTCCGCGATCATTATAAGACAGTCCTGGTTCCCTACATGCATACTCCTGTTTTCCTCAGCCTCATTCGTTTCCTGATAGCTCTCTATACTATTCATAACATCTGAAAGTTTATGTGTGTTTCTTACGGTTAATGCCTGTAATTGGCTAATGTCGATGATATCTGGGTGGGCCTGACTATTTTTCTTTAGATGAAAATCTTGGAGATTTTCAAAGAAAAACTCTCAAATTTCAACAGAAACTTAACCATCCGACCCAGGTCTCCAAATCTCTTTTACTGGGCGACGAGAGTCGTATTTTTCACGCATACTTACTTTATTAATAGGGATTAGCCAGGTTCACCCAGCATATGGCAGAATCAGCCGTGATATGAGAATTTTATAGTTTTCATCTCTTTATCAATGCATCGGGAATTATTACACTCGGAGGGAGGGAAGTCATTATTGTCCCTTTGAAATAGTTCTCATTCTCGGCGCTCTGTCATTTTTTCAAATATCTTGCTGCAGAATGCTTGTCCAGGACCTTATATTATATTCGTTGAAATGTTCCATTTTTTATCAATATTTACATGCAGTACCATTTATATACGTATCATTATCTTTAAATTATAGGTCGATTGAAGGTTTATGAATGGAGCAGTGGGTTTATTCCTGGAGCCCTAAGCAGCAAATTCCCCCACGGGACATCTATTACGCCGTGGCTAATTGCAGAGTTAGCGAGTCCTTCAGTAAGAGATATTGTTTGGAATTACATTCGGCGTAATAACAACTTTCACCACACTGAATTTTAAATCGCCATCATAAACACTGACAATTTCAAATTTCAACGGCGTTTTTTCTATCCATTTAGTTGTTTAGTTTGGGTTATTTAGTTAGGCCTTGTCTTTCATGGATTTTTATAAATCTGAGCATGCAATACTGATAGATAAAAAATACATTTAGAACATTTTGATTTGACGGGGTGTTTTTTCTTTACACTTTTAGGCAATGTCACAAAATTGTTGGTTTTCGAACGTTTATTTATTCGTTTCAATTTTATTAGGTCAATAATCGGCCAGGAAAGAGATGGAAAGGAGGGAACTAGTGAAACGAAACATAAGCAAGCCCCTAGAAATGCGTTAAAGAGGAGCGCGATTCTATAACAGTAGACATACGTGGACAAAGAGTATATTTGATACGCCGTATTCGCTTATGCGATAACCGCGCGCCTTCATTGTCCGCACCCAACATTTTAAGCTAAATGTCTTTAAAATTAAAATAAATCCGTATTATAACTGCCGAGCAACTTTTGAGTGCAGATATTGCTACGCCACACCCTCGTGGTAGTCAACAGAACAATTATCGTATAAATTGTTTTATGACAGAGCTTGATCATATCGTGAAGGAACATATTTACTGCATTGGGAAAAACTACAGTCTGACCCCGATTTAGCGCTACTGTTTGTCCATCACTGGCATTGGCGCCAAAGCGGGGTTGGCGGTAAATCGAGGTATGCATGCTCTATCTAATCATAAGGTGGAAGTACTGCTCACAATGTTTCATTGGCGGTATGCGGGGGTGGCACTATATTGGGTGGCGCTAAATCAAGGCCTTGACTGTATATTTATAAGGTTGTACTAAAAATGAGATGATGCGGATACAAAATCGACTGCTGGAAACCGAAAACGACGACGGAAAATTATGGATCATACAACTTAAACTGTTTCCTCATTTCAAATATGGCGAATAGTGTTCAAGTCAAGAAAATGGACCGACTGGAATGTCTATCGTATCACTTTTTCCAGTTCCTTTTATGCCCTTTGAGTCTATTCCAAGTATTCGTAATTGATCAAACTGATGCAAATTAACTATTGAGCGTATAAACATGCTATGGAATGCCGAGGACAAACTATGCAGAAAATCCTTATTTTATGAATAACAGCAGGCAAATTACGTGTAATCTTTAGAGAAAAATACGAGAATTACATTAGCAAATAAGCTATACTAGCATAAAAGCCCGTCAATATGACGGTAAGGAATATATTATTCAACGGGGAACTTATGAATGAAAAATAACTGCTGTAATTATTGAGTAAGAGCCGGTATAAAATTTGCCAAAATTGAGATTCGGGAGAATTTATTTCTCATTCGTGTTTTCTCTGATGAGCCCCTTGTCGAAAATGAAGTAATAATATTAAATAAATAATAATATTCCCTCCCTCCCTCTCGCCGTCCCTCTCTCCCTTCCTCTGTCTCCCTTTCCTCTCTCCTTCCTTCCATCTATCTCTTCCTCCCTTTCTCTGCCCCTCTTTTCTCCCCCTCTCTCATTCCCTCCTGTTCACGGGAGACTGCAGGGGGGAAGGGGGCACTTGCCCCCTCTGGAAATATGCATTCTTTAAAGTTATAAGAAAATTTCTTTCTTTTGTAAAAACACAGTTAAAAAAATACACTACATATGATTAAATGCATTCTAAGAAGCCACGCTCATTATCTAAAACAAGTAGGGGTGTACACGGATTTCCCATGGTACAGAAGTGCTTTTCGCCATATTCGCCGTAGTATAATCGTATACTTATGTATTTGCTTTGAAAACAGAAAATTATTTTTCCTTATATGGTAGTACCCCTGCTTTTTAGATCCGCTCCAAACATGAGCATTTCATTTTGCCATTCTATGCTCACCATACGAAAGAAATTTTAAAAAAATCGGTCCAGCCAATACCTTCCAAATTCATAGTTACAGAAAAAATCTAACCTTGATATTGTGGTAACCATGTTTAGTTGACCCGGTTGAAATTTGTTTATTTATATGAAGATTATATTTAGCCACTCTCCAACTTACGCAAGGGTTCCGTTCCGCAAACCTTAACATAACCCGAGTTTTACGTAAGTCGAAATTCACCATACTACCCGCACAGTTCAGTACAGTAAATAGGTCAATGGAAAAAAATCATTCTAATCATAAAGATTAAGGAAATTATTAAGACCCTGTGCTATCCCTCACTCGGAAAACAGTAACAGCAAAAATTTCAGCCTCGCAAGCAGTGAACTGCAGCAATATTCCCGATAGGCGGAGGTAGTTGGTATGGCGGACGTTTGATGGCGCGCTGAAGCGGTAAGGTTGGCTGAAGTGCAGACCGCAAGAAGTTCCAGCCTCGCAGTGAACGGTGGCAATATTCCCGATAGGCGGAGGTAGTTGGAACGGCGGATGTTTTAAATAACTTATTATTATATATGTAGATTTAATGAAGTTCTCATATAACCTTATTTAATCTTTCAACCTCCATTATGAAAAGAAAAATAAATATCCACAAAATCACCAATAATTCATTAATTAAACGTAAGAAAAAATGTTTGTTTACATGAAAAGACCTCGTTAAAATCAGATGCAACACATTCTAACATTTACGGTATTAGACTGAGTTTCCAAGTGTAAATTTTTTTAACCATATGAGTAAATGAATTTTTAAAAAGAAATGAGAACAGCAAGGTAGAAACCATCTATGGCAACATTATGGTGCTACGACTATACGATAGTTAAAGATGCGCTAGTAGGCAGGCAGTTGTTTGCCTCTTAGCTATTCCCGCAGCACAACATTATTAAAACATTTCTGACTAGTGAGTTACGAACTGTGATAATTACAGTTATTCACTCATTTTCTCTTCATTAATACCTCAATACAGGTAATTAAAGGGTATTTTACCAATTAGAAGTACAGGTATACATGTGAATGCTTTCTCTTTACTTTCACGAACATAGAAATCGTATGGAAACGAACTAAAGAAAACGCACTATATTTTAGGGTAACTGAAGGTCGCGCTACGAGAACTCAAAAATTCTAACTCGCACATTACATGACACAAGATGAAAACATGATTTTGTGACAAAAAATAAGGGATTGCAAATTATGCGGGGTCGCAAAATACTCGAGTATATACAGTACGTAATTTACGTTCCGAGCGTAAAGTAATATGTACGCACTTTCGCACTTTGAATTTTTTTGTTTGTTGCTTATGAAAAAGTTTACCTAAGGTCGAGTTTACATAAGTCGGGGCTTACGTAAGCCGGTGAGTGGTAGTACCATATTGGGTTAAAATCCATTATGTCAGTTCTCTAGTAATAGGTGTAAAAAAAATATTATTTTACTTTTATTGTGGTAGCCCTGCTATTTATCTCGGCTTTATACATTTCGATTTCATTTGGTATGTTGTACAAATCTTATATTAAAAATTTACTTTAAATTTGTTGCGATGCGGAGAGAAAAATACTCAGGTCGATGCCATATTCATTGACTTCAGGAAGGCGTTTGATAAAGTATCTCAAGAAATTAATTGCGAAGTTAGGACAATATGGTATCAATCCAAAATTTGTCAGTTGGGTGAGAAACCTCCCCTCGAATAGAGAACAGATAGTTGTCATCGATGGGGAATATTCGACCCCCGTTAATGTTGCGTCGGGTGTTCCTCAGGGAAGTGTATTGGGCCCTCTACTTTTCTTAATTTATGTGGATGACATCTGCTCGGTAGTTGGTAGTAAAATTAGACTTTTTCCGATGATATCGTTCTATATAAAGAAATAAAAAACCAGGAGGACCATCAATCGCTGCGTGAAGACATAAGAACCATTTCAGCGTGGTGCGAAGAATGGCAAATAGAAATTAATTACACTAAATGTGCCGCAGTTACGTTCTGGAAAAGTAAGAACATAGAAGTAGGTTTCAAGTATAAAATAGATGTAATAAATATTCAAGCAGCCGAGTTTGTAAAATATTTAGGAGTAACCATTTGTCGAGATCTTTCGTGGGACATGCACATTCGTCGAGTTATCGGCGCGGCCAACAAGAAACGGCTTTCATAAGTAGAATAGTACGGAACACTACTGAAAAAGTAAGTGAAACATGTTACTTATCACTGGTTAGACCGCAAGTGGAATACGCCTCATGCATATGGGATCCGTACGAAAAGGGACATATAATTCAATCAGAAAGAGTGCAGCTAGATTCGTAAAACAAAAGTACGAACATTATTGAGGGATTTGAACTGGGTACCACAGGAGGATCGTAGATTGAACTCAAGGTTGCGGCTTCTGGAGAAATATAGATCGGAATGTCTAAAAGACGAGGTTGTAGGAATAATTGAAGCACCGACGTATATAGGTAGGAACGACTGTGACGATAAGATACCTGAGAGCGATTGTAGGACGGAGCGTTATCTAGGCTCGTTGTTTCCGAGGACGATACGAGATCACAATAGAAACTTTCAACCTGCGATAGACAATCTTTAGGTAGGTTTTGGTGCATTGCACCCCCTGCCACCCACCAATTAGGTGAACTGCAAGGTAATATGTAGATGTAGATGCTTGAAATTCGTTCAGCCAATTCTTCCCTGATATCTGCATACGGACGGACATCACGAAGATAATAGTGCTTTCCATCAATGACGAAAAGCACTAAAAATAGCAATGGCCCTTTAAAGATTCTTGACCCCCCCTTGAGAAATTTCTGCCGACGTCCATGATCCTGTCCCAATCCACAGCTCTCCCTCTTTTTCTCCGTCTACCTATTTATTTCTTTCTCCAGTCCTTTTCTAACTCTATACCTCCCTTACTCTCTATGTACCTTCCATTCTATATCCCCTCCTTCTTATCTTCCTCCCCACATATCCCTCTCTCTTACTCTATATGTATATAATTGTTTAGATAAGCAAAAGAATGCAAACTAAATCCCAGTCCCATTCGGATTACGTAATTTCTCGAAAAATCATATGATAAATTAAGGCAATCTATGTACTCGCATATATTACACGTTTCCTGGTTCAGACAACAATTGTTTCTGGAAGTTTAACAGCGACGTGGTCGGCAAGGCAACATCCCGTTTAAAAGCCGATATATTCTCAAAATATGTGATTTAAATGTTTAATATGAGAAATTTCGAACGGTAGGCGGAAAAAACTAAATACAACAAGGAACTTCATTAATTTTTCTAAAACATAGTTCAAATTCGAAGATCTTAGGTCAATTATTTCTAATTTTAATATCCAAAAGAAAAAAGCTGCACTTTAAGCAGTCGCTTTTTACGTGTTATCTTATGGGAAACGGAAAACGCCCCCCTGGATCCGAACCCGGGTCTTTTTTCGTCATTTAATTTTCATATTTGAATCAAATATTCCTGCGAAATTTCAGCTTTCCACCTAATCGGGATGTTTGTTAAAAACGCGTTAAAAAGAGCCATTGATGACTTCAGCGTTATACACAAACACATCTAGGCTTTTTACTTTCTCCATTCGTAGTATGGGGGAAAGTATTGTTTTCATGAAAAAATTGATTTCGAGATTTCAACGGAAATAAACGTTTTGAGGTACCCTGAACACCTTTTGACCATTTTCTCGATGATGTCTGTGTGTGTATGTGACAGCTTTTTTGTGGTTGCTAAAACTCTAAAATTAAATCAGGTCAATGCCAAAATTTATAATTAACATTTTTATGAAAGTCATAAGAACTAATTAATTTTTGATAAAAATCGTTCAGCCGGAAGTGGGTGCTTACTCTTGTGACTTTTCCGTTATTTTGAGATATTTGCTTTAAGATGTGATACATTTAAAAATATTTTGAAATAAAAGTTGTAGAAAATTTTCTACAACCTTTGTACGAAACACTTTTCCATATAATGCATTGTTTAAGCGATATATTATAAACTAAATTATTTAGCTGCTACCACCACGCCCACTACCGAGGACTATTGCTAATAATTGACGCTTATTTACATCTTACTTAGTAACGCTCCTTTTTATTACTTTCTCCATATACGAAGTCTAGAGTAAGTATTGTTTTCATGAAAAAAATCGATTTCGAGATTTCAACGGAAATACACGTTTTGAGGTACCCCGAACACGTTTTGACCATTTTCTCGATGATGTCTGCGTGTGTATGTGACAGCTCTTGTGTGGATGCTCTAACTCACAAATTATTAATCAGGTCAACGCGAAATTTTATATTAAACATTTGTATGATAGTCACAGGAACTGATTAGCTTTTGGTAAAGATCGGTCAACCGAAAGTGGGAGTTTACTCTTGTCATCCGTTTTTTTTTAATATTTGATTAATATAAAAAAATCTGATGTGGCCACCACATGACTTTCTCCATATCTGTAATATTTCTAAAAATTCCAAATATATTACATAATAATAAATATTTTAAGAAACCGAGTAAATTTTAAGCTTTACAAAAAACATAAACTCAAATCATAGCCTTCTGATTTTGGATATAGCCACAAAGCTCCAACAATTAAGAAAAGAAAAGGGAGCGTTACTAAGACGTAAATAAGCGTCAATTGTTAACAATGGTAAGTGGCGTGGTGGTGGCAGCAATAAATATAAGATATCTCCTAAACAATGCATTATATGAAACCTTTGTTTGAAACATTTTCCCATACAATGTATTGTTTAAGAGATATTTTTAAAAATAATTTTTTAGCTGCCACCACCTACCGGCGACTATTCTTAACAATTGACGCTTAGTTACATCTTAGTGACCCTCCTTTTTATTTTCTTAATTGTTGGAGATTCCTCGCTATAACTAATATCAGAAGATGAGTCTATTTCTGTCCGTTGTAAAGTGTAATTTTTTCTCGCAGTTCTTTAAAATATTCATTATCATTTTGAGGTATTTGGAATTTTTAGAAATAATAAAGGTATGGAGAAAATCATGTGGTGGCCACATCAGATTCTTTCATAATTTTTGGAGCTTTGTGGCTATATACAATATCAGAATGCTATGGTTTGTTTATTTCTGTTCTTTTTAAAGTAAAATTTTCTCGCAGTTTCTAAAAATATTTTTATTATGTAACCTATTTGGAGTTTTTAGAAATATTACAGGTATGGAGAAAGTCATGTGGTGGCCATATCAGATTTTATTATAGTAATTAGCGTAATTGCCCGTCAAATATGCATGGATTAAGTATTACATTTAAGGAAATTCCAATTCTTTCTCCTTTTCTCTCTTATCCTCCTCTCCCCATACTCCCTCTCTCCCTCTCATTCTCTGCAAAAATAGACTTCCTAGTCCCAATCTCTCCCTAATTATGACCATTATCTATCTATTTCTTCTTTTTCTGTCTCCCTCCCTCTCCCTCATCTGTCTCTCCCCCTCTATCTCCACTATCTCTCTCCTTTCTTCCTCTCTCTTTCTCTCTCTCATGTATTAATACATTCAAAGTACGCTTTCCTTACACATAATTATAAGTAATAAATAAATAATAATTTTTCTTCCATCCCTCTCGCCGCCCCTCTCACACTCCCTCTGTTTACGTAATTTTATTTATGGTATGAGAATTTCTTGGAATGACTAACACATACTGAAGCATTTCCTGTCCATATAAGTAATCATTTGAAGGATTGAGAATTATAAGTGGGCTATCCACTATTTTTCAATTTTTCAGGAGAGTGAAAACTAACTTTTGTTTTACAATATAGTTTTATATAATCTATGTAAATCCTTTATGGTATCACTTTTATACTCTTTTAGGTTAGATAGATGCTTTAGTAACACCAAATAAGAGAGAAAGATGAAAATATATAAACAAAAGGAATATTTAATTAAGGCTTACTTAAACTGGACAATACAGGATTGTAATCATTACGTAGTCATAGCGAAAAACTAAAATTCATTACAGTTAATTGTCGCAGCATTCGCAGGAAGGGGGCCGAATTTGAACATCTTATTCGTAGTCTGCGTGCTGATGTAGTTATAGGCACAGAAAGTTGGCTTACGGCAGACAGCCAGTCAGGAGATCTTTCCTCGTGACTATAGCGTCTTCAGAAAAGATCGATGTATCCGGTCGGGAGGTGGAGTCTTTATAGCAGTTAGCAATAAATACGAAAGTTACCCAATACAGATTAACGACGACGAAGTCGAAAGTATTTGGTGTCGTGTGAAAGGAAGCGACTCAAAAACTATAAATATATGCGCTTTTTATAGACCCCCAAATGCGAGCGTGGAAACTATTCATTCTCTGGAGAAACAAGTGGCGACGCTAAATTCGTCTAATAAAGATAAAGCCATTATAATCGGGGGCGATTTCAATCTTCCGTCAATTGATTGGAGCCATAATTGCTTTTATCCCGGAGGTAGAGAGCGTGAATCGTGCGAGGCGTTACTAGAAACTTTCGGTAAGCACTCATTGTATCAATTAGTGAGATTTCCCACGAGATTTAATAATATATTAGATTTATTTGTTACTAATCGTCCTCAGCGTATGAATAGAGTGTCTGATGCTGAGGGAATAAGCGATCACAAGGCAGTGTACGTGGAATTTCAGTTAATTATTGAGAAACAGGTTAAGGCCAAAAGAAAACTTTATGTATTCGCCAAAGCCGATTTCATAAGATTTAGGTCTTTTCTGCGAAATAAATATACTAATTTCAGCGATTTAACCGATAGTGCAGACGCGGAGGAATCCTGGTGCATGTTCAGAGATATGATGCGAGAGTGTACAGATAAATTTATTCCGAGCAAACTGAAACGTGATAGTGCAGAACCTAGATGGTACAACCAGGAAGTAAGAAGCGCTCTCTGACGGCAAAGAAAACCACTCTCGCGTAAATAACACATCCTCAACAGCAACGGTCGAACAGATTGCAATAATAAGGAAGCAATACAAGGAGGCGCGCTCCATAGCCAGAGTAGCAATGCGTAATGCGTTTAACAATTATAAAAAGAAGGTTTTACAGGAAAACTTGAAAGAGAACCCGAAAGCATTTTGGTCTTACGTCAGGGAAGTTCAAGGTAGGGGCCCCACTATTGCGTCACTGCGATCGGAAACGGGAAACGTAGTTCACGATAGTACGAATAAAGCAAACCTATTAAATCATCACTTTCAGAAAGCTTTTACTCGTGATGACGTTGGATGTGAAACCTCTATTCCTATGCGTCAGGGCGATTCGATGGAAGACCTGGTATTTTCGGAAAATGGCATCGCGCTCCCACTTCATTCAATTAAGCCAAATAAATCTCCTGGACCGGAGGAAATTCCCGCGCGAGTAATGAAAGAATTAGCTGCTGAAATCGCGCCGTATTTGAAAATTATATTCGAGAAATCCATTAGGGAAGGAGTAGTTCCTAAAGATTGGAAGGTGGCACACGTTACGCCCATCCATAAGGGTGGCGACAGAGAGAACCCCGAAAATTATAGGCCGATATCCTTAACTTCATTATCGTGCAAGATACTTGAGCATATAGTCTTTAGCTCTGTAATGCGCTATTTAGATAGTCATTCATTGCTTAGCGGATGCCAACACGGATTCCGGAGAGGTAGATCATGCGAAACGCAGCTCGGCCTGTTCGTGGACGATTTGTTACGATGCGGAGAGAAAAATACTCAGGTCGATTCCATATTCATTGATTTCAGGAAGGCGTTCGATAAAGTATCTAATAGGAAATTAATTACGAAGTTAGGACAATGTGGTATCAATCCGAATGTTGTCAGTTGGGTGAGAGAGACTTCCTCTCGAATAGGGAACAGATAGTTGTCATCGATGAGAAATACTCGTCCCCCGTTAAAGTTGCTTCGGGTGTTTCTCAGGGAAGTGTATTGGGCCCTCTGCTCTTCGTAATTTATGTAAATGATATCTGCTCGGTTGTTCGTAGTAAAATTAGGCTTTTCGCCGATGACGCCGTTCTATATAAAGAAATAAAAAAACAGGAGGACCATCAGTCGCTGCGTGAAGACTTAAGAGCCATTTCAGCGTAGTGCAAAGAATGGCAAATTAAAATTAATTATACTAAATGTGCCGCAGTCACGTTCTGGAAAAGTAAGAACAAAGATTTAGGTTTCGAATATAAAATAGATGAAATGAGCATTTGACAAGCTGAGTATGTAAAATATTTCGGAATAACCATTTGTCGAGATCTTTCGTGGGACATGCACATTCGTCGAGTTATAGGCGCGGCCAACAAGAAACTGGCTTTCATAGGTAGAATAGTACGGAACACTGCTGAGAAAGTACGTGAAACATGCCACTTATCACTGGTAAGGCCGCAAGTGGGATACGCAGCGAGCATATGGGATCCGTACGAGAAGGGACATATAATTCAACTAGAAAGAGTACAGCGCAGAGCAGCCAGATTTGTAAAACAAAAGTACGAACATACGGAAAGCGTCGCCTCTTTATTGAGCAATTTGAACTGGGTATCACTAGAGGACCGTAGATTGAACTCAAGGTTGAAACTTCTGGAGAAATATAGGTCGGAATGTCTAAAAGAGGAGGCAGTGGGAATAATTGCGGCACCAACGTATATAGGTAGAAATGATCGAGACGATAAAATACGTGTGATTGATTTTAGAACGGAGCGTTATCTAGGCTAGTTCTTTCCGAGGACAATACGAGATCACAATAGGAAATTTCGAATTAAGTTAGACAATATTTAGGTAGAATTTGGTGCATTGCACCCCCTGACACCTACCAACTTGGTGAATTGCAGGGTAACTTGTAGATGTTGATGTAGATGTAGATGTAAGTGGGATTATTAAAAATGTGAAGTTTTGGATATGAAACATTTATTGGGTATTCAGACATTATTAAAATTACATAATGTGACATTCATATGATATTTATAATAAAAATATTACAGAATATTGTTCTTTTTACAATAGTATCTGATTGCAAATGTTAACAAACAGCGCTGTTTGCGTGGTCACTGTACTGCTGTACGGTACTTTATTCCAGACATAACAAGAAAGAAAGATACAGTATATCATCTTTATTTCCTTTATTCTTAGCTAGTTATTGTTTTTGTACTTGGTCATTTCAGTCACCTATCTCTGCTTCTGTCTAATCTTCATCAGACTAATATCTTTCATGGGAGATTTCCTTCTGGGCCAGTTTATCCTACTGTTCCAAATATAACTGCCAGCAAACCTTTTTGTCATGTGGAATATAATCTTGCTGGCTCTTCAGGTCCTTCAATTTTGCTGGGTTAATGGGAACTGATTCTCTGTATCTCCTCTTAAGCTCTGGCAAAAATCTTGTATGTCCTGGTTTTGCTATAGGATTTGTAGGTTTTAATATCTGAGTGTGTTGTTTTGTACTTTACCAGGAATGGATTGTCAGCATCTATTCTCAACTCTGATATCTCTCTCACTCATATATTTTCTGCAATCTTTGGTCTTTGGAAAGCCTCTTTACTTAACATCTGGAAGTTATAAACATTGTTCCCATCAATCTGCAAAACATAGAATGGGTTTTTGTTGCGAGCGTTCCGAATGATGTATGCCCAGTCTTCTGGAGTATGAATAAGATTAATGTGAGTTTTCTTACAGCGTTCAATGTGACTAAAGTCACGGTAATATGGCAGAAATGTGTGACCACTGACAAGGAACTGGGTCTGATTGTTTTTGCAAACTTTCTCTGTATAAGGAAAGACCAGAGAGCCAGAACAAAAAAGGTTTTAATTCTTGCCAGTAAAACCATCACTCCAGAAAATATGCGAAAATCTACATGAAATTCTTATTTCCTTTCATTCTCAATTATTTTTAAGAGCAATGGATAAATGAGAAAGTTCTTCTAAAAAAATCTAAACAAAAATTTACGGACGGGGCCGTTAGATCACTTTCTAGGCTAGGGCCTAGAAATACCTTAGGTCGCCCCTTAGTTACCTTTACCATAAATCCTTTCGCTGGAAGAATGACAGATGTCTACCATTTTTTGAATTCTCCCTTTTACCGAGTCTTGGAAATCCCAAATCTGTCTTTAATTGATTTGGAATAGCTTTTCCGAAAACTAGCTTTCCTTACTCCTTCATGATCCCCCTCCCACGTTAACGTTCATATTCACTTCGAAACAGTACAAAGCCCTTAAATCTCTTTGAGCTATCGTTTCCTCTACGGTGTGTGAACAGATGAGTGTGATATTTGAATACAGAATAGTAAGTATACTTCATTCAGCGAAAAAGAATTTCTTTCTGAAGCTGAAGAGATCATCATTCATGCAGAGGAAAACTGCACATACGTGGTGTTTATTTTCTTTATTTAATCTAGGAGGTATTTCATATGATGTGTTTCAGTTTCTACTCGAAAATATTTTTATTGCTTTCCCCTCATAAGTCCTAAATTGTATTGAGTTTTTGATAAAATTATAGGTAAATAGTTATAAAAGATAGATTGAATACGCAGCTATATCTGTTATAATTATAACATCTTAACAATTCTAACTATTAACCCTATCGAATGTTCACTCATTTTTGAAGAGTGAGTTTACAGTTATGTACTCCTGTATACGGTCCTTGTACCGAGTTCACGTAAATTTATCGATTTATATACACAAGATAACTTTTGAATACGAAAGGATTTCTTTATTTAGAAGAACGAGGATCGGCGGAATGACAGGGCGATCATTTTATCTTAGAACGATTCTTTCTTTGTTAATTATATCCTTATAGAATATAATGTAGACTAGTTTTACTAGCGTAAATTATTCTTATCAATAACTTTCCAAATAAATGTGTGAATATGAGGTTACGCTTGGTTTCGCACTTTATTTGTACATCATATAGATTTGCGATGGTTTGCTAATACTCAGAAAGTTATTCAAGTTCGAAAGGTAGGTCGAAAATATCTTTAAGGGTGGATTACTAAAGTAAGATTTAATATATGGTCTGAGATGTATTATAAAAGGTAGAGAAAGAGTCAAGTGTATTGGTAGGAGCGCGAGTTTGAGAATTATTTTAAACAGTTTTAAAAGATACTTTGATAAAATTCAGTAAATAAAATTAAACGCAATGAATGTAATAATTCTATTCAATAACTATAAAATCAATGTACATATTTTATGACCAAAAACCAAATCAAATACAATTCCCATATACGAACAAATTTGGTGCTCGGGACGCCAACACACATTGAGCGGGTCCTGCCGGGATGTTTGATTTTTCTAGGCACCACATCATGGGTATTTTACGGGTTTGAAAGTTTCAGCTCTTAATTCCATCATAAAATGTCCAAAAGTACCGTGACAGACAGACGGACAATTGAGAATTTATATATACAGATTATGCAAAGAAACATTTTTTAACTTCGAATGAGAAACTATTACGCTATCTAGCATCCTTTGCCGACGCGAACTTATGTAATGGCAGAGGAAAACACTTAGCGGTGTGTGTTCTCAGACAACAAAACGTAGATTAAAATATTTAAAGAAAATTTGTCATAAGAAAACTTAATGAATTCCTCATAATCAACTGCTAGTCTCGGAACCAAATCCACAGAAATGTATTCCTTAATATTCGGTAGAATTAAGCGACAGTAGATATTAAAAATAGACTTATTTGTTCCGCTGGTTGGCGCTTCTCCCAATGCAAATATATATATATATATATATAAAGTCTAGTAAATTTATAGTCTTTTTAATGGAATTTTTCGGATTAATGCTAATCATTAGTTTTATGTTATTGAGTCTTCATAACCATAGTTGTATTTATATTAATTTATTTATACATTTAGCTATACTATTTCTCAATTAAAGCAATCATTTTATATTATTATTAAACTAGAGTTTTAGTGAAACATCGAAACACAAAATTAATATAACATGATATCGCGTGAATTTTGCCATATGCAGTATTTCGGTGATCGTATATAGATGTTTCGAAATAAAATCCCATAACAATTGCTCCAAATAATAAGAGAATTATTAACATCTACTTCTTCATTGGATTTAAAAATATCTAAAACTGAAAATACGAAGTCGGGACCGACGTAAGAATACATAAATAATTGAAGTTTTGTTTTCTTATAGTCGAAATAAATATCGCAGCTAATTAGGCTTGTAAATTGACAAAATAACTCAAATATTGACATTTTCGATTGATCATTAAGGTAACGGGACAGAGTATTTACTTTTAATCGCATGTGCTGCGAGTTTTATAAGTTTAGTTCAAGCAGATATTATATTATATGTTTATCTTTATATTTATGCAACGAATTATTTCAATCAGTTCGTTCTAGGATACATCGACAGAAATCCATCAACTTGTCTCCACTCTCTATCGACGAAAGAAGTGGAATTTGTTCATGCCAGAAAACTTCGCTGGCAGAGGGGCGCCATAGAGATATCTTGCACCCGGGCGCCAGACACTCTAGGTGCGGTACTGGAAAATTGCAGAGAAAATTACATATGACGCTTCCCCCCCCCCCTTTGATTTGGAGCTATGACGTCATAATAAGATTAGAGAGAGAGAGATGGAGGCAGTGATTCGGCTGAAACCTGTCTTTGGACAGCAGGATGACGATGATGATAACGTTTACCTGAATATTAGAGATCTTGTGTGCGTGATTGCTTCGTCTGATAGGTCCCTGTCGCTGCCGGGCTGCACATAAACCTACAGGCAACCGTGTGCGATACTAGGTCCCTGGCGCGATTAAATTTCCCGTAAACCTAATATTATTTACTCCTTTTTCCTTTTTATGCGTTCTTGACCACCGAAGTGATACTAGCGGAACGCTTTATGGGCACGTATGATGCGTCCGTCCGTCGTAACTTTCATCTCCTAAACCGCTGGACGGATTTTAATTAAATTTAGTATTAGTGATCGCTATTAAAATTTATCGCCCAATTATGATTTTCAACTGAGTCCGTCAATTAGAACTTCCACTTTACATAATTAGTTTAATAAACTTATATTCGTATCTCGTTAAATGGTATCCGTCAAGCAACAATGAAATACCAAACTTTTCTCTCCCTAGCTCTTATATGTTCCGTAAGGTATAGATTAAAAACTTGATTCGGGTAGAGGACAACATTTACTACAGGAAAGTCCAGGAGATCACACATTTACGAGTTATAGTTTCGGAGATAGAATTTCCTTCGCAAAACATCACATATTTTGTTTACATCGATCTTTAAGGCGGTTCTCTCGGCAAACAACATTTAAAATCCACGTTTTTCTATCCCACCCTTTTATATGATCTGTAAGATAGTTTCAAAACGTTATTAGGATCGAGGACAACATTTACTAGAAGAAAGTCCTAGAGACCACATAATTACGACTTATGGCTTCGGAGATAAAAATTCGAGTAAATCCCGACAAAACTGCATATTTTGTTTACATCGATCGCGAAGATGGTTCTCTCAGCAAACAAAAATTAAAAATCCATATATTTCTCTCCCTTGCTCTTATGTGATCTGTGAGGTATAGATTAAGAAATTTATTTGAATAGAGGACTTCATTTACCTCAAAAACGTCCGCGAGGCCACATCATTACGACTTATAGTTTCGGAGATAAAAATTCGAAAATCGCCCGATCTTTCGATACCGTTTCATACGTATTTCTCATTAAGAACGCCTTTGAAATCTCTGTGTATTCCATTTGTTGAGTATACCTTTCCATGTTGTTTCCTTTTATTTCCCCTTACCTCTTGTTGTGTACTTGTGCGCGTGTTTCTGACTGCCTATTAGGTCCCTGTTGCGGTCGTACAGACTCGCAAACCTTATAGCAACGGTGTGATTTTCGGGTCCCAGGCGCAGATTAATCTCTCGCAAATCCGGCTCCTCTTTTACCCTTTTTCCATCATTAGGATTAGTGCTTGTGCGATTGAGTGAGTGAATGTGTGACTTCAGGTCCCTGGCGTGGAGTAGCACCCCTTAAACCTGTAAGTTTTTATTTTTCATTTTATTTGACTTTTCACCTCCTTTCTCTTTTCCCCCCTTTTTTCCTGTCTCTAATGTCTGAACTTTACGGTTAATGAGTTAATTTCTCATTTTACATCAATTTCGCCTTATTCTCGACCTTTGCATATCTGATAATATGTTTCCCGTTTAAAAGCAGTGGATTCGTTGCTATTGCAATTTTATTTCCCATTGTCAAGAATAGGAACATATTTTATTTGCTCTCATTTGACACGGATTTAAATTCTGTTTTCAAAAATATAAGCCTAATTCTTTCAGTTTTAAAACAGTGAAGGTCCCGAGGTCACATCATAATTTTAACTAATTTAAAGATTCAAATTTATGAAGCCTAGCACCAATATCACGCTTTTCTTATTAAGGTGGGATAGAAATGAAACAAAAGGGGTTTGGAATAAAAGACAATGATTACTCCCCTGCAGCAGCTGATCCCAGATTCACTAAATGTTTACCACTCATTTAGACCGCCCTACCATGCAGTGTTGGTAGTTGCAGGATTCCAGAAATATTGCCGAAAAGACGGATGGACAGACAAAATGAATACATTAGCGATTAAAAATAAGCGATAAAAAATAACCCGAATCCTATAAAAAACAATCGTAATGTTTTTTTTTAAAGGTTTCATAACTTCAAATTGAGTGATTAACAGAGAATTTTCATGCACTAGAATACAAATCCTCTTTCAGTCATTTCCGTTGCTAGGAGGTTAGAAAATAAATGACTTCGTAAGCGGTGGATGAAATGGAAAAACCTGGAAAATAAGCATTCTAACCGTTGAACTGTTTATCGAATGGAAATTCCACGCAATGCAGAGAGAGCGAGAAATGTACTTCGCGCCATATCCAGTTTCCTCTCTAAGCCGCCACACCTGTGTACTCTGCTCTTGCTCGTTATCTGAAAATAAAGGCCGTAGCAAATACCTTTGTGAGAGCAGGTCGAAGGGATTTCCTCTCGCAAACATGTTTTGACCGCTTTCCTCGCTTTCGCGTTATCTAGATATCCTCCGACGGAAATGAGATATCGCAACGCCGTCGTCGATTCGCTATCTAACGAGATCATACCCAGTTTTCCATTTTCACATGTCCCGAATAGGAATAACCGATCAGGATGACGGTCAGACCATTCTCGAGGGTTTTTATGTATGCGTTAACCTTGAAACGCGAAACAAAACGTGCGTTCTGATATAAGCCGAAAGAATGAACAAATGGGAGCAATTCGCGGTGGAAGCGTACCAAAACTTGACAATATGATCCAAACGGAACTTATGACGCCTACTTTCCAATAGAATCTTTTATTTAAAATGTAATTATATTGGCTTTAACAGATTTAAAATCACCGCGTATAAGTTGTTCTTTGTGTCCCAAAATTTCATAATTTAGCGTTATAAAATATTACAAATACATTCGAACGGAGAATTGAAAATTGATCACCCGTATATATTTGTGTGGGAAAAATAACGCGTGTGTGTGCTATACCAGTGGTTCTCAAACTTTCAATTGCCGCGGCCCCCTTGACTATCATGCGGCTCCCTTTGAATTGTAAATAATAGAAATAAGAAACTTTATTGCCAATTTCTTCATTTTATGTAACCATTAATAATTTTTATCATATCATATTTCCTCAAATTTCCTGACAATATTTTATACAAGGGGGCGCGCTCCATAGCCAGAGTGTCAATGCGTAATGCGTTTAACAATTACAAAAAGGTTTTACAGGACAACTTGAAAGAGTACCCGAAAGCAGTTTGGCCTTAGAGAATTCATAGGTAGAGGCCCCACTATAGCGTCACTTAGATCGGACACGAGAAATTTAAATCTACATCTACATGATACCCTTCAAGTTAGCATTTTGGTGGATGGCAGGGTGTGCAGTGCACCAAGGTCCATAGTTTTCCTACGATATCATTACCTATTATGTTCTCTTATCGTCCTAGGGAAAAACGATCCTTTATATCGCTCCGTTCTACAGTCGATCTCGCGAATCTTATCCTCACTGTCCTGCCTTCTGAGATACGTCGGGCTCCTGATAAGTCCTACTGCCTCATTTGCTAGTCACTCCGACATAAATTTTTCCAGCAGTTTAAATCTAACCTGCAGCCTACGTTCCTCTAACGATGTCCATTTCAGATTTTCTATTAATTATGTTACGCTTTGTTTACTATCGTAATTCCTCTTTACAAATATAGCTGCCCTGCGCTGAACCTTTTCTATGTCGTTAGTGAGTCTCTTTTCGTAGGGATCCCACACAGCTGAAGCAAATTCGACCTGCGGTCGAACTAAGGATAAATAACATAATTTTTTCATCTTTTGGAGCTATTTTGAACGATTCTCCCCATAAAGGCCAGCTTTTTGTTAGCGGCACTTATCAATCGGCGAATGTGAGTGTCCCACGAGAAATCACGATGGATCGCGACTCTAAGATATTTAATCGAGTCTAAAACTGGAATCTCTACTCCGTCCAACAAACAATAAATATCCAACGAGATACTCTTGGTTTTCCAGAAATTGATGACGCAACATTTCTTTTGGTTGATCTCTAACTGCCTTTCCTTACACCATACAGAAATAGCTTCTAGATCATTTTGGAGATACTGGTGGCCTTCCGGATTGCTTATTTCTCTATAGATGACAGTGTCGTCGGCGAAAAGCTAATTTAACTTCTGACTACTGATCTGATATCGTTTATATAAATTAGAATTAATAACGGACCAATTACACTACCCTGCGGAACGCCAGAGACAACCTACACTAAGTTCGTAGATTTCCCATCTATAACAACCTTCTACTTCCTATGATTTAAAAATTCGCGGACCCAACTAACGATTTTAGAATTAACGCCTAAGGTTTCTAATTTCGTTATTAACTTCCTGAGAGGTACCTTATCAAAGACTTTCCTAAAATCTAAGAAGATGGTATCGACCTGCCTATTATTTTCTCCGCTTCTCAGTATATTATTCACGAAAAGACCGAGCTTTGCATCACAAGACCTACCTTTTCTGATGCCGTGTTAACAATCATCTAACAATGAATTTCTATCAAGAAATCGCATTATGTTGCTAACGAGTATATGCTCTAGAATCTATGGAGGTGCGTTAGGTGCCACAAATAATAAATACTATTTTGACGCCAGATAGCAATTTATTAGCGAGAGATACAAGGATGTACGGCGATACAAAACCGTGGCGTGACGCACGCTTTATGCTCGCGTGGCTATAGCGCTAGGTGGCCACTGGTGAAGTCCCTCGGAAACCCTCTTCACTTCTTTGCCAGCCTCTCTGGGCTCAACGCTGCGGCTGTCGCGCCGCTTGTTGGCGTCCGGTGGAATTTCGTATGCAATGAGCATCGGCTTCCGTAATGGACGCCACATCACCCCCCTGGCAGTAACAGACTCTACAGGAGGAAAAAGAATTTTTTAAATATATAAAAATGCAAAAAAATTAAAGAAACCGTCGGGGAATGTGGACCCGTCGGCCAGACCGCGTCGTCCTCTCGGAGTGTTGTGCAGGCGATGGCTGCTCCTCGCGAACACTGGTCGTGGTGGATGTGGGGACTGCAGGCTGTGGTGCCTGCTCGGCTGTGTCCACCATGGAATAAGCTGGTTTTAGCCTGTCAATAGAGACCTTGGCATCTCTCCCGCGAATCCGGACCACAAAATATTTGGGTGTCCTCTGCACTACTTCGAATGGTCCATCGTAAGGTGGCTGGAGTGGACCCTTCACTGTGTCATTCCGCACAAAAACATGGGAGGAAGATGCCATATCTTTGAATTGAAAGAGGGGCTTATCCCCATGGCGTGCGACAGGAAGCGGTCTCAGTTGCTGCATGTGACGTTGCAGCTGGGCAGCTAGGTTGGTCTCGTCACGATTAGTGCCCGTTTTGGAAGAAAAAAATTCGCCAGGGAGGCGTATGCTTTCGCCGTACACCATGGCGGCGGGCGTGGCCTTCAAGTCCTCCTTCCAAGCGGCCCGAATACCGAGCAGCAGAGCAGGGAGAGCATCCACCCAGCTCTCATCTGGATGGCACATGATGGCCGCGTCGTCGCAGGTGCTTTGTCCCAATGAGGCGGGATAATTCCTGGAAGATGGACGACGTAAATTGCCGTCCCTGGTCGGAGGTGACGCACAACGGAACTCCAAAACGCGCGATCCAACCGAAGAAGAGAGTCCTCGCCACGCTTTCCGCCGTAATATCTGTGATCGGAAAAGCCTCCGGCCATCGCGTAAAACGATGCACTGCTGTCAGGCAATAGCGGTACCCGTGGGAATGAGGAAGCGGACCTATAATGTCAATGTGAACATGGTCAAAACGGCTAGTGGGAAGCAGGAAATCTCCTATTGGCGAACTCACATGCCGGTGAACCTTAGCTCGCTGACAATGAGGGCATGAACGGGCCCATGACCGACAGTCGTGGCGCATGGAGGGCCAGACAAAACGCTCGGCAACTAATTTGGTTGAAGCCCTAATACCTGGATGCGCTAATGAATGCAGCGTCACAAAGGCTTGTCTGCGAAATGGTGCTGTGAGTTATGGCCTAATCGCACCCGTCGACGCATCGCAATACACTTCACGTTCGGTTCCGGGCATTAACAATTTTTTCAAGTTCAAAGAAGAGTTACTATTTACAAATTTACGCATTTCCTCGTCACCTTCTTGTGATTCTGCCAACGCACCGTAGTCAATTGTGGACACTTCTTCGACCCTACTTAAGGCATCAGCGACCACATTTTCGCGACCCGCAACGTACTGAATATCCGTGGTGAACTGCCCTACGAAATCTAAGTGCCGAAATTGCCTGGGCGAACACTTTTCACTTTTTTGTTTAAAAGCAAACGTCAAAGGTTTGTGATCCGTAAATATTGTCAAATGTTTTCCTTCGACCATGTGGCGGAAATGTCGCACTGCTTTATAAACCACCAAAAGTTCACGGTCGTAAGGGCTGTATTTACGCTCTGCGGGTGACAACTTGGTGGTGAAAAACGCCAAGGGCTGCCATGCGGTAGGGGAACGTTGCTGCAGGGCCGCGCCTACCGAAATGTCCGATGCATCGGCAAATATGGCAAGGGTGGCAGAGGGGTCGGGATGAGCCAAGAGAGCCGCTTGCGCCAAACTTTCTTTGCAATCGTGAAACGCTTGCCGCAACTCGGGAGACCACACGACCGGGTGATTGCCTTTTACCTTTCCGGTGAGCGCACTGTTAAGGGGCGCCTGAAGAGCGGCAGCGTTCGGAAGGAATCGCCTATAAAAATTCAGCATTCCCAAAAATTGCCTCAGTTGACTGTCTGAGGCTCTGGAAAGGACTGCACAGCGGCTACTTTGTCATCCAAAGGCTTAATCACACTCGCTGAAACACTATAACCTAAAAACTTAACACTAGAAACACCAAATATACATTTCAATTGATTTATAAGTAATTTATACTTGCTAAATCGAGAAAATAATTCTCGCAAGTGTTTTTCGTGCTCTTCCTCTGAAGCGAAAGCTACCAGCACGTCATCGATATAGGCATAAGCAAAGTCTAACCCACGCAAAACCTCATCGATGAACCGCTGAAATGTTTGCGCGGCGTTCCGCAACCCGAAAGACATGCCCGGGAATACAAACAAACCAAACGGCGTTGTTATCGCCGTTTTCGGGATGTCGCTTTCGTGGATGGGAATTTGGTGGTACGCCCTGACCAAATCTATGGTGGAAAATATCGTCTTACCGTGCAAGGTTTGTGCAAAGTCCTCGATGTGTGGCACGGGGTATTTGTCGGGCAAGGTACGAGCATTCAGCGCTCTGTAATCGCCACACGGACGCCACTCACCACTCTTTTTCGGTACCAAGTGCAGGGCTGAGGACCAGATGCTTTCCGATCGACGCACTATCCCCAATTGAATCATGGTCTCGAATTCGCGTTTCGCGATGGCCAGTTTATCGGTAGAAAGCCGACGGGGCTTACTCGACACCGGTTGACCGGGAGTGGTGCGGATGTAATGGACTGTCGAGTGAGTAACTGTTTGAGGAACCCCAGCAGGCCGAGTTATATTGGAAAAATCGCACAAAATTTGGCTGAAACGGGAATCACCGCTAAAAACACGAATCTGATCCACGGAGCCGGAGGCGGGACGACCGGGGACGGAAATCGTGGTGATCCCGTCGACGAGTCGCTGATTGCGTATGTCGACCAATAAACCGAAATGTTTTAAAAAATCGGCCCTAATTATGGGCTTAGAAATATCCGCGACCACGAATCGCCACGAAAAATCGCGGCGAAGTCCGAAATTTAAAGTTAACGTTATCCAACCATATGTGGAAATTACCGTATTGTTAGCGGCAAGGAGGTCGTAGTCCGTTTTAGCACGGGGACCTTTAACCCTGGCACGGGGAAACACGCACAAATCGGAACCGGTATCTATCAAAAATTGTAACTTCGTCGTGGCATCAGTCACATATAGGCGGCTAAGAGGGGGGTCGATGGCCGCTATCAATGACCACCCTGTGGGTTTTCCGCCACAAACACGCAAGGGGGGAGAAATTTATGGGCTTTGTCGCCAAATGTGGCATGGTACCAACACAAATCCTTCCTGTGCGGGGTTGAAGATCGGGAGAGGGGGTTAGGGCGGCGACTATGGGAGCGAGGGCGGGAGTGGCGGGGAGGCTGGGATCGGACGGCGTTGACGTCGACGGAGGGGGCTGCAACCTGCTGCGATAGTTGGTCGACGCGTTGGAGGAGCATCGTGAAGGCGTCCGTGGGGGCCAGGCTGGCGACTTGCGGCTGAGGGGCGACTTCGTTAATTTTATCCGCTAGCACGGAGAGACCCTCCAAACCGATGCCGTCGTGTGCGGTAAGAATCGCCTGCATATGCGTCCGGAGACGGTTAAGCCACAGCGTGCGCAAAAAATCGTCCGGCACCAATGCACCCGCCAAGTTGAGGAGATGGCGAAGGAACTGCGACGGTTTGCGGTCCCCCATCTCCTCATGCTCCAAGAGCTGGCGGATCCTCTTCTCTCCCGAATCGGATAGGCGCCTTATAAGTTCCTCCTTAATGCGCTCGTACTTGTCCGACTCGGGGGGGTTCCTGATGATGTCTTCCACCTCTTGCGCATATCGGTGGTCCAGTTGACCAACCACGATGCCGAATTTCGTGGCATCTTGAGTGACACCACTCAGCAGAAATTGGCTCTCGAGCTGCGAAAACCACAGCGCTACTTTCTCGGGCCAAAATGGGGATATGCGCATGGCGATGCGGTTGACACCTAAGGAGTTTTCAGGATCTATCGCGGGAAAAAAAATTAAAACTGGGACAAACAATAAGGTGCACGCAAAAGTTAGGGCAAAAAAAACGCAAAAACACTAAACGCAAAAAAGCTATATACAAATGGACAACACGAGGCCAATGGCGGCGAGTCGAAAAACACGTGGCACGGTAAGATTCCGAAATTATTCCGAGATACGCACGTCGGTGGTCACCAGTATGGAGGTGCGTTAGGTGCCACAAATAATAAATACTATTTTGACGCCAGATAGCGAGAGATACAAGGATGTACGGCGATACAAAACCGTGGCGTGACACACGCTTTATGCTCGCGTGGCTATAGCGCTAGGTGGCCACTGGTGAAGTCCCTCGGAAACCCTCTTCACTTCTTTGCCAGCCTCTCTGGCCTCAACGCTGCGGCTGTCGCGCCGCTTGGTGGCGTCCGGTGGAACTTCGTATGCAATGAGCATCGGCTTCCGTAATGGACGCCACAAATCTTACACGATATCTAAGTTAAGGAAATCGGCCTGTATTTTTCTGGGTTCTCCTTGTCGCCGCCCTTATGAATTGGGGTAACGTGCGCTAACTTCCAGTCGTTAGGAACCTCTGCGCGAGAAATGGATTTCTCGAAGATTATCCGAAGAAAAGGTGCTATTTCTTCAGCTAATTCTTTTAAAACGCGAGTAGGAATTTCTTCGTGGCCAGTGGCTTCATTATGTCTGATGGAACATAATTGTTTTGCTATACCCGCTTCAGACAATACCCCCGAATATCTGAGTCATGTCCATCGCAGAGCTTCGGGAGCATGAGAGAATTAATGCTCTTTGGGCGAGCATTGGAGGATCGCAAGTCCAGGAAGGAGTTATAGAGGCCTCCGAAACTCGCCGAAACGGTGGAAATGGAACTTGGGCTCGTTGGCGATAAACATGTCAGATACGATTCGGTCTTAGCGTCCACCTCGAGGGAAGAACAGAAGACGGTTATGTTGAAGTGTTGGATTTGTGAAGCGCCTGGCCATTTTTTTCTTCATTGCAAGAAGCCTCTTTCACGGTTTTGCCACCGTTGCGGAAAAAGGGGAAAAGTAATCGGAAACTGCTCTTGTTCGGTAAACGCCGAGGGGACGTCTTAATCCTGGACCTAAGTCGTCCCGAAGGACGATTTAAACCGTTCGACCTGGATAATAAATGGGATGAATGGTTATGGACGGTTAAATCTTTCATGTCCGGGGATATTTCTCCGGTGGACACCTTCTCGCAACGTATTTTCATGGAGGTCGAAATTTTTGGGGAAAATGGCCCGCCCTACTGGATTCGGGGGCCACGCATTCGGTTGTGAACTCCTTAATGGAGCGCGCAGGGCCGGCCAAGTACTTTCGGGGACCCGGATGCAAGCAAGTTTTTTGGGACCCACTTTGTCAAAAAAACCTGCCATTTGGTACTCATTAATGGTACAGCTTAGAGACAACATGCACTGATAATTATAAAGTAACTAAAATGATAATTTAATAAAAAAGCAAAAACTTGTTTAAAGATTTAAATATTATTTATACTCAACCTGTAGGAGCCCTTAAAAATCGGGGGCCCGGATGCCTTGCATCCGCTGCACCCCCCACTTGGCCGGTCCTGTTTGCGCGGTCTGAATGTTCGAACTCGCCTACGATGTGCGCAGTAAAGATGGCAGATGGTCGCAGGTCTTCGGTACTAAGTGTGTTACTCTTCCCGTGCGATTGGGTGAGAAAGTCGCGGTGACTCATTTTGACGTCTTACCCACAATGCCCTAGTTTTGGGCACATTTTCGGAGAGAAATAGGTGCGAGTTTGAACTTCTCCAATTACTATGTCAAAATGGCGTATGGGAGTGAGGTACCGGTATTATATTCTGAAGACCCTTCTACGGATTTTCATTGGAGTCTGGAGGAGGTATATCTCAGTACCGTGACAACCGTTGACGGTATCGCTCTGATGAGGATTTTAGATTCTGAATTAAAACTGTTCGATCAGGTTCCCGGAAGAACCATTATTGTTAAACATAGAATAGTTTTGGAAAAAATGCGCCTGTTAAACAAAGGTATTACCCGGTTTCTCCTGTCGTGCAGGACATAATCAATCGCCAAGTCGATGAGATGTTGGCGAGCGACATATTAGAGTCTTCTAATAGTTCATGGTCCTCTTCCGTCCTCCTGGTCCCTAAAAAAGATGGCTCTACGCGTTTCGTCATAGACTTTCGGAAAATTAATAGTATCAGCAAAAAGGACGCTTACCCGCTTCCGTATATCTCTAATATATTAAACAAACTTAGGGCCGAGAAATTCGTTTCCACGATAGATCTCGACAAGGGATATTGGCAACTGGAATCTGAACCAAAGAGTAAAGAGGTGACAGCCTTTCAATCCCCGAATGATGTTTTTCCATTTTCGCGTGATGCCTTTCAGTTTGCATAGCGCCGGGGCAACTTTCTAACGCCTTATGGATAAGGTAATCGGGGCAGATTTAGAACAGCACACGTTCGCATATTTAGATGATATTTTGGTCTTAAGTCGTACATTTGAGGAGCATTTACAGCCACTACGTGAAGTATTTCGGCGGTTACGCGGTGCGGAATTGAATAACAACGTTGACAAATGTCAATTTGCCAAATCCCGGCTTAAATTTTTGGGATGTATCGTGGAGAACGGCGAATTGGAAATGAACCCGGAAAAGGTTTCCGCTGTTGTCGCATATCCTTCTCCCGTAAATATCACTGAACTTTGGAGATTTTTAGGTTTTTTCGGTTGGTACCTGAGATTCATGTCTAATTTCGCAACGTTGGCCGCCCCTTTGACCGATCTTCTGAAGAGTAAGAATAGGAAAATTTGTTGTACCGCTGAACATGAAGCTTCATTTGTCAAGCTGAAAGAATGTTTGGTTTCTAGTCCGATTTTGTCCTGTCCGCACTTTGATTTGCCTTTGTTTCTTGAATGCGACGCTTGAGGCGTCTGAAAGGAGGAGTATTGACGCAGAAAATTGCCGGAGAAGAACGCGTTGTTGCTTACGCCTCACGTACTCTTTCTGCCGCGGAGAGGAACTATAGCGCCACCGAGCGGGAATGCATAGCGGTATTGTTCGCTATTAACAAATTTAAGCTGTATGTCGAAGGCAATCTTTTCTCGGTGATTACGGATCATGCGTCCCTGAAATGGCTGTTCAGTTTTAATAATCCGCAAGGGCGGCTTGCGAGATGGATTTCTCAACTCAAGCAATATGACTGTGAGATTATCCATCGTACAGGAGGATATCACGTGGTCACTGACGCCTTGTCGAGGATTGGGACTGTAGAAAACATCACTCCTTTCGTTGCGGCAGATGAGGGTGACCCGTGGTATTTAGGTCTCCGGGAGAAGGCGGAGAAAAACTCCGACGACCATCCCGAATTGCGTACCACTGAGAGTCGTTTGTATAGGCGGGAGGCTAACTGGACCTGGAAGCTTCTCGTTCCTGCGGCTGAATGAATTAAGATTCTGGAAGCCCATCATTGCTCAGCTAGGGGTGGTCACATGGGGTTCTTTAAAACGTTTAAGAAAATTAGTGAATTTTATTCATGGCCCTCCTTAAGAAAAGACGTGAGTAATTTCGTTCGTTCCTGCCGAGTGTGTCAGCGATATTAGGCGGCTCAGGTCAAGCCGGCCGGTTTGTGAGGCCTCACGAGATGGTGCGTCCCTGGACTATTAATGCCTCAGATGTCTGCCGCGTTCTCTTAAGGATAATAGTTATATTTTAGTGTTCTTGGATACTAGTACTCGATGGCCCATTGCGGATCCTCTGCGGAGTGTGAAAGCGATTCACGTCTCCCGTTACCTCCGTACTGAGGTCATTAACCAGTGGGGTTGTCCTGAACTTTGATAACCGACAATGGTCCGACATATATCAGCAAAATCCTGGGGAAAGTTTGTAGAATGTTTGGAGTGAAGCTGTGTCATACGGCACCGTATCTCCCACAAGCCAACCTCTGCGAAAGAACTAACAAGTCACTGAAAACGATGATTTCCATTTACTGTAAGGACTCTCAACGTAGGTGGGACGAACATATTTCGGATTTGCTGTTCGCACTGCGCACCGCTGTGTCGGAGACTGCAGGATATTCCCCCGCAGAGGTGAATTTTGGGCAGCGTTTAAGAAAACCAGATGATGTGTACCGTGGTTCTGACACTGGTAGTTTCGTCGAATTCGAACCGGGAACTTACACGGGTAAGCTCCGGAAGTCTCTCCGTGAAATGATCCAAAGAGCCTCTGCAGCGCAACAAAAGACTTCCGCACGCTAGGCGCACTATTATAGTTCGCGTCGACGGGAAGTTACCTTCCTGGAAAAGACCCTCGTCTGGTGTAGGGATTTTCTCAAGTCGGATGCCGCAGATTTTTCCGCGGCTAATTTAAAACCTAAATTTGTTGGTCCCTTCATCGTCGGGAAGGAGGTTTCAGATTCTGTGTACGAGTTGGTGACACCTGCAGGGAAACCTTCATGCCATTGGCACGTAAGGAATCTGAAGGCCGTATGCTAAGGCGCTACGGCGTGCGAGCGTTGTTTTGTTTCGTTTTTTTGTTTTGTTCTGTTCTACTATGGGGGGGGATCTGATATTTGAGCGCGTTCGCGGGGTGTCGCTCGCTGTCTTTCGTTGCGTTTTTGTTTTATTTGTTTGGTCCGTCCACGAGGTGTATCGGGGTTCGTGGAGCCTCGCGGCGGTCGGGGGTGTAGGTGAAAGGAGAGTCGAGGGAAGGATCACGGGCGGGAAGGTTCCCGATAAGAGTCCCTAAGTTGTCCTTGGCGGACTGAAGTGTCGACGACCCGTCGAGGATAGGTAGTATAGTTTTTTGTTCTCTTTATTAGGATTTAGAGTTGACTTGGGTTAGAGTAAAGAAAACTCAATTTGGTTGTAACTTTCTGTTCTATGTCCCGTTTCGCTTTGCATATTACCCTCTCTTCCCTTATCCCTTTCCCTTACCCATCTCTTTTGCCGTTCGTGCGTGCTTTTCCCCTTGCGATCCCATGTGGGTTCTCTACTAGTGATATTGTAAATTTCATGGGAATAATTATGCAATTTATTTAACCCAGATTCAATTATGAAATTGTAAAATCAAAATTTAGCAGGCCAGTCTTTCCAAAAATTAAAAAATCGGACTTTTTCATTAAAAGTGTCAAATCGAGCTTTTTTCATTTATTTTTTAGATAATTTTTGCAAACTGCCCGTTGAGCCTTTATTGTGATTTCAGTTTATCTGCTGTTACAATAATTATGATCGTTGATAAAAAGCTGAATGGGATCAAAACCTTTTATCTGAGAGTTTAAAAATAGCTTAAACTTATCAGCATTTAATCAAACGATCTTTTTTCCGCCACAAATTCCATCTTTATCTTTAATCTAGAGGAAGAATGAAGATGCGGGAAGTTTCTTGCAGAAATGAAACGAGGATTTTCTTATAAATATTTATTTTAAAAAAATATTTGTGATTTCTTTACATCATTAACTTTAGAATATGTAAAAAACTTCGTCACATATAAACATTTGTTTTACCCTAATACTTACAAATATGAGATCAGTTAAACAATTCAAAACTTTGATAAAATGGATTGATATTTGTAACGAAACAAAAACATTCTCCACTTGTTATTTATTGCCTTCGAAACAATAGAAGAGTATAAGATGGAATGGGCTTCTTATCTAAGCTAATAGACTAGAAACAACGTTTGTTGCTCTACTCTACAGAAAAAGTAACAAAACTTGGACTTGAAAAATCGTTTCATAACATCTGCGGAGAAATTATTCCCAGGCGACACTTATTTTAGATTTTTCTTTATTAACTAAACCATTCTTAAACTAGCTTTTTAAAATTGGAAAGTTGAATATCTTTGGTTACCGACTGCGGTCTTATTTCAGTTGTCACTAAATAAATCTATACCTCCGTAGCAACAGACGCCTGATGATGATTTTGTGAAAAGGTTGAGAAATGGAAGAAAAAAATCACTACCTAAAGTAGTTCTTCAATCAAAATCATTTGCATTTCTTATTTACTGGGTATTTTTGCGCATGTATTTACTGTTCACTGAAATAAGGTCGAGCTCATGTGAATGAATATAATCTAAAAAAGAAATCAAGCCGGTTAGCCAATTTCGCTTTGTCTCAAACCTGCCATTTTGCAAAATCACAAAAACTATTTCTTTTTCAATTCATTCGCTGCTTCTCATAGTGCCTCAAAAACTGCTTTCATTTTAATCTAAGATGACGAAGTTTGATTTTCAATTCAGTATCGCTCAGGTACTGGCATGCACATGATAAGTCGACTAATCATACCGTTTCGATCACAAATACCATGCTGTATCAAATTATTCCTAAGAGAATACTCTCAGGAAGTCAAGGTCAAAAGGACTGCTCATAAGACGCAAAATTTTATGTTCAATCGCTAGCTCAAAACTACGTTAATTCATTGTAGCTGCACTCTTTCCGTATTCTCTTTTTAATCTCCTCTTATTTTCTAAGGCTAAGTAAGATTCTTCCGATACGATACGCCCTTGACTTGTTTTCAGCCTTAGCGGTGAAAATGAACGGGCTATTTATGATTAATTTGTCCTCCCTGTCATAAACTTCGCGTGAAATAACAGGCAAGTAGAATTTTTTCTCTTGTCATGAAAATTGCTCATTCGGTTTGGGCTAATGAAGAAGAAAGCTAGCGCAAATTATTTAATTTAATATAATTGAAATAGTGAAATGTTTTTATGAATGAATTGTAGCGAAGCATGCTCGAGGTTGTAGTTACAATGAAAATTAAAACATTTTTCCCGAAAATTTTTCGCGTACCGGTTAATACAACAGCTGTATAGTTAATATCTTATATTTCACACTATAACTGGTGCGCTAATTTGATAAGCGTACCGTTTAACTTTTTTTTAGAAAAAAAGCACTGGAAATATATATATTTAAAAAGATATTTCATGAGTTAAAAGACATTTTACTAGTTTTATTTTTGCCCCAGTAGACGAGGGAACCCTTCTAGACAGATGGAACGCGAGAAATAAAATGAATCACTGCGTGAGAATACCGACAACTTTTGTAGAACTATAATCCACCGCTGGTTGAATTTATATATTATTTATATGGTGAAACTCGGTGCTGTTCAGGCGATCACATTATTCCCTCTTCTGTTGATAAATTACTCGATATAAACGAATTCATCGAAACAGATGCAATGAGGGATTTTGACTAATTGCCCCATTTTGCAACGGCCCTGCGTTTCCTTATCCACTAACCACCTCTATAATTTTATATTTTTTTCACTGAGGAGATGAGTCTATATTTGCAGAGAATATAATTAGGTGATAGAATTTGGCCTTAAATCGAGTGCAGTGAGATGCGCTGTTGCGCAGCATTCTTGGAATCTTTTCGAGCGGAAGCTCTAAGCTCGATTGGCGCGGAAGTTTCTTTGGCGTGGGTGTCTAAGAATCTTGACAACGTTTTCAACTTTGCCATTTTCTGCCGAATTTGCCTCGGCATTTTCTGGTTCACCGGCTCTCCCTTCCAACGCCTTGTTGTAAGTCAGGCGAACTTCGGTGGCGAAGCACACAATTATGGCATCTTGTTCGTTCTTCAGCAGCCAAACCAAACCCGCTTTCACCTGAACAAAGTAAGCACGTAAAATTATAATTGTGCGGTTACATTTGCGATTGCCCTTATAATCATTTAAAAATAAATTAGTAAGATGAATTTTGTTATACGCCATAGCGTACTGATGTTTTGTTTTTATTGTGCATAAAAAGAAATTCTCCCGAATCTCTATTTTGGAAAATTTTATACCGGCTCCTACTCAATAATTACAACTGTTATTATTCATTTCTAAGTTCCCCGTTGAATTTCAATAGGCAAATA
Source organism: Tanypteryx hageni (assembly GCA_028673005.1). NCBI lineage: Eukaryota > Metazoa > Arthropoda > Insecta > Odonata > Petaluridae > Tanypteryx > Tanypteryx hageni. The sequence goes on from CM054114.1 coordinate 152,391,202, forward strand.
CGCTAGAAAAATAAACTAATTTTGTGATTATACATAATAATAAGTTGCGATTGCTTAAGATGTATTGTTTCAGTAGTATTACCAGTCTTACGATTGGTATTTCAACGATATAATAATGGACACCCGTCATATGACGGACAATACACTAGTTTAAAATTATAGGAAAAAATACCTCCGAAGGAATGCCATGACACTATTATTAATTATTACGCTTTATGTCAAATTTATAACTACCAAGGAGTATTAAACATCAGTCATAAGTTACCGTGTGAATTTAAGTTTTGGTTCGCTTATTTTCTCGTAAAACGTCGCCAATTTTCAGCACATTTCAACTTTCCTCATTTGATTAAGAATGCATAGCATTCGATTTTAAGTATTTAAGAGAGACAAGTCACCCAAAAATGGGGTCTTAACGTATAACTAGAATCTTCTAAAGGAGTAGGGCATACATTTTTAAGTGCTACTATATGCACCGTCTCTGGCGCGAGGCTTTTTCGCTAGCTCATTGGGCTAAGCGCTTCAACCCCTCCCTTTGCTCGATCCATGTGGGACGCGGCTACGCTCCTTGATTTTGACTTGCAATTCTCGGTCAATTCGTTCGAAATGAGAAGTACTTTCAGACAAAGAACTCTTTTACTGATCCTACTCGCCAACTTTTTTTCATTTATTTTATTTTCAAACCTGTAAAAAAAATTCCAACACGGTCAAAATGGCCGCGCGCGACTCTTATTGTAGGTACGTTACAAAATACCGCGCGACATCTTATTTTTAAGGGTTTAAAGTTAAATGTGGCTCATCGAAAAAACGGTGACTTTAAATGCGGCCCGCAGAGGTACTCGCAAATAATAATGCAGTCAACCATCGGAAAATGTTGCACACCCCTGCCCTGAAGTTGCGCGAGTTCTCTTCTCCCCCCCCCCCTCAATTCATCATCCATGTTGCCCAGGGTAAATACACCCCCCTCTTTTTGAAATTCGTCAGCTGTTGCAGTCTCTCAAAACATTTTCATCCCTTAAGTACACACGAGTGGGCGCCTGGGATTTATATGGCTCCATGTTATAGTCTTCTGTTAATCATCATGATGCTGTTTGTTCTATTTGTTTAATGAATTATATTGATGGAAAATATACTAAAATATCGTATTGAGAGCACAAATTTAAATATCATAGAACAAAAGTAGCAACAAATTATACAAGGTCGTTTATGGTCTTATGGTATATCAAACATCTAGTGGGGCCATGCATACCCCAAGCGCGTACTTTGAGGATTAAGATATAGGGAGATTCAATACATATTGAGACATAATACTTCAATGAAACTGATGCCATCGCTAAATGACGTAGGTCATCTTCACCAATACAATAACACCGACATTTAGAATCACTGAAGTGCGGAGTTACTTTCGGATCAATCCTTTATTCTGCTGACTTGAGAGCTAAATAAGATAAAACTTTGCTACAAGATATCTTATCTAGTGCGACCGTTATGTGTCAACAGCTACGATTGAATCGTGATTCTGAAACCAGTGAAAGGACACTCTCAACGACAGAAAAAAGCACATCATTCCTTCCTTTTGGATTGGCAATATCTCGCGATAAGGGAACTCTCGACATACGCACTGATTCATTGATTACTTTAGCTCTTGGATGGTTTTTGCTTTGATAAGTTTCTTAACTATGGAATCTTCATCTTGATTTTTTTATTTTGATTTTTGTTGCCTCCATAATCTTCTGCGCGCGCTATTATGAGTTTGTGAAATAATGAATGCATCGTTTTAGTATATTTTATACCTATTTCTTTCGCTGGGCGATCTATGCAATTCGTATAACCACGAAAAAATTAGTAAATCACGTTATCATTTCAGTTCACTGGTTAGTTATTGGAATTGGCGATTGGATGAAGTTCTAACGATGGATGCTTACAACTGAAATGCGCCTACACTCTGATTAACCTTTTTTTAAGCATCATTTATTGGATTAGTGCCTCAATTAAGAGCTTGATAGTGCATTTCTTTAATTTTTCGTATTTATTTCGCAGTTTGATTCGTTGGGTTTTGTTAAGGACTCACCGGTGGATTGTCTTTGCTGATAATGATCCCTGCGCTGTAGACAGTCAGATCTCCTTCCCTCAAAGGGCAGGACGCTCCCTCGAGAGCGTTGCAAGCGTTTGGACGAACCATAGCGTCCTGCTCCACTTCGCTGATTATGAAGTAAGCCTTCACCGTCAGCACCTCCGATCTGATGTCTGGTTTGAGCGGGAAAAAAGTGGATATGTATGAGGAAAAAAAGAGGTGCGAACAAATGTTTGATGTTGCTCATATTGCATTTAAAATTATGATTCGTTCTCGGCCGCCATCGGTTTTATTGGCAATCTTCGAATCGCATAACTTGTCAAATCTTTCTTCACGAGTTCAGTCTCTAATCATTATCCTCGTTTCTTTCCGAATTCCTCGTACTTTTCAGTTTTCGGTTGTGCACTGTTTAAACCGGAGTATTTTAATATTATTTTTCATTTTTAGTATTTCTGAAAGATACCCGCGATGGCTCGCTCTGCATAAGCTGCTACATTACTTTTAGAAATGAAATGGCCCTTTGTTTGGATTATTTGATAGCAGCGAAATCTGCTTTCATATTATTCGCGCAACAAATATTTGATTGTATGCGCAGTTTTTTTTAGTAACTGCGAGTATAACTGCGTTACTTAAGAAAATTTTTATTTTTCGGATATTTTGTTAAAAAAAGAAGGCAAAGTTTTTAGCGTTCCAATAGTCTGATCAAGAGCAATTTCATCCCTATAAAAATATGGAAAGCAATTCAAAATTTCTAGTGCCGCATGACAAAGGTTGATGCGCGGAATTTTAAAGATTCATTCTTGTGCTCTCGAGTAATAATCAGCGAAGAATGACGAGATGGCGAATTGTGGAATCTCGTTACCGTATTTAAAGCACTTTTTCAGCTGCGAAGTAAAAATATATACACCGTCCATTCTGCTACTCAGCTACAGTCACGTCGTTGTCCCACTTTCACTCGCGCCAACCTCTCGCCATCTTGCCATCATCCAACTCTATCACTCCCAGCATCCACTCTGAACAACTGACGATCACCACCCGTCACAAACAAGCGACGATCACCACCCGTCACAAACAAGTGACGATCACCACCCGTACACCATATCAGTCCCACAACTCGGCATATATCCGCGTGAAATATATAATACGTCTTTACAACCTCTCCGCTGCTTTCCATTTTTTAGCTCTATTCATCGTGTTACGATTGCAACCAATACATTATACTCACTGGGAATAAACTTCACCGTTACATTTGCGGTGCTGCCGACAACCAGTTTGCATGGGGTGACCTCGCAGTTGTTGATTTTTAATTCGGAAATCACGCCGTTGACACCTGTTGAAGAAAAGTGAAATGATATAGTTAGGCGAGAAATCACATTTCTAATTTTGTTGCCAAGAAAAAGGAAAACAATTATCTCTCCTTCATGGCTAATTACTGCCTGCGTCGTGGAGTTGTTGGGGACATGTGCTCTAAGTGAGCAAATGGTGATCTTTGTCACCAAAAAACCTTATTTATGAGCATCTAAACTTGTTTATCGTTCAAAAAGAATTAACATTGCCATGGAAAAATTCCATAATAAGGAAAAGTATAAAAATGTGAAAAATTAATTACTTGGCTTAGGTATCTCCGATACCATAACCGAGATACCGGAGACAAGTATTTAATTTTCAATTTAAAAATATATATAAGTGCTTACTATGGAATATATTTTCAGCCGTACGACGAGTTAGATTCTCTACCAATGGATATAGAATTTTGATTGGCTGTAATCATATAAGGGTTGTTTGCTAACCGCGCGTCAAAATTATCGCCCCGGCAATACAAGGAGGCTTTCTTAGTCTAGTATTTACTTGTTTAGCCCTCTTTATTCACACTGAGAAAGGTGAGCCTACCTACTTTGATTTTACAACATAAAGAATAAAAAATCAGCTAAAAAACAAATATCAAAGGCAAGCAAAATATAAGATAAATGGATTATCCTCCACAAAAAGGAAATTATAAGTGAAGTCATTTTGAAAATCGAACTCATAAGGGACTGATGGAACGCATATGAGTTCAAGGCGATAAATTTAAGTAGCGAGAGGATTCAACAGAAAAAAGACCGTTTGGTTTGTTTATATCTGATTAAATGTGCGGTGAAGATGCTGGAAATACGATGATAACCGGAATGGGGAAGTTTAAATAGTGTAGAGCGAAGTACATTTCAGTATCTAGCAAAGTGGTTTTTTTACCGGTGTGTCGAAACAAAATGAAGTGTCGCGAAGAGCTGTGAGGTGTGTCGCCGAAAATGTTAATAAAGGCTATATTTAACATCAAGTAAATTTGGTAAGGAGAGTTATCGTCTTTCTTATGCATAATGAAACATTTTCTTATATTTTTTGCTATATTTATGATGTTTTATTGTTAAATAACGAATTTAAAGTATTTTGTTACTTTTTAACGAAGAAAATTGACTTTTTATTTCATGTTGTGTCGTGGGAGCTTTTCATGGTGTGTCGCGGGAGCTGTATCATTTAAAAAGTGTCGCCAAAGCAAAAACGTTGAAAAACACTGATCTAGTGCATTATGAGGAAAATAAAAATGAGAGCTTTGGACGGAGAACAGGAAACGGTTCGAAAGAGAAGGAATGGCAGGATTTCATTATCCGAGGGTTCATGGAGAGAGATTGACACACGACCATCATGGAAGATAAATTAAAGATTAGAACAGGGTTAGCAAATGCGCGGCAGTTCGAGATACGAGGATATGACGGTGCCACAAAAATAGGTGCGTAGATTATCTGGATTTTTTCATGAGGCAGTCTGATCGCCATGCGCGTGCGACCTTTTTGTGCATCACGGGTCGCATTCGTAGATGTGAGTGCTTTGGCGGGCCATATTATAAGTCACGAGTGCTTTGGCGGGCCGGATGAGAGTTTATATGGGAACTTACTCAAGGGATCATACGTGATTCTTAAAATGAAAATAAAATCTAAACCATTTTTTAACGTTAAATCTTCGCTAGGCAAGGTTTTATGGCTCCAATTTTAATTAAAGTTTACGAAATTGTCTGGATTAAATATCACGGACCGCATCCTAATCAAAGCGTCGCGGATCGTATAAAATGCTCTCGCGGGGCGGGTGTGGCCCGCGGGTCGTAGATTGCACGCCCGTGGCCTAAACAGATGTAGTTCCGTAATCTGTTTCTCTGTATTTTTTCTTTCTGTATGTAATGCCTCCTAATCGATAATATCTCAAAAACGGTAAGATATAATGGTTCAACATTTTTCAGGAATGCTTGATTCACATATTATGGACAATTTCGATTTCTCCTAAGGTAAGACGTAAAAATAGACTTTTCGACGAGCTGTCTTTTATTATTTTGAAAATTAAAATTAGAAAAACTGACCTACGGTCAAATATAATAAAATCCCAGGTTCGTTCGTTCGTCCGTTCGTGCGTAACTGGTGGTAAAAATACATTAAAAGACGAATAACTTTATCAGATATGTACATAGAACAATGAAATTTGGCGAAAATGGTCTGCTCTTAAGTAAAAATGATCTGATTAAGAAAAATTTACGAAAATCGTCCAGAGTTCGAGTCCATGGCTGGTGATACATTCCCCATAACATAACCCGTAGAAATCGCTTTTTCGACCTGCAGGCTTTTTTCTTTTGCAAAATTAAATTAGAAGTGATGCACCTACGATCTTCAGATAAAATCCATTTGAAAGGAAAATAAACAAAGATTCTTATTCTTATCGTAGATTTTTGCTTTCGGTTCGAAATAGCTCGAACTTTGCATACAAATTCAAAATTTCATGAAAATATTGCGTTTTTTGTGAAAGGTTCCCATGACGACAGAACAGATTATTGAACTCTAGATCCTCATTATTGCATGCTTTCTTATATATACATAATATTGACACGATGCAAAAATCATTAAAATTTAAGAGTCCATGTTCACAACACACCATATCATGGAAAATTAATTCCAGGCGAGGATCGCACATTCACAAAAAACGTTTTAAAACAGCTGTTACATTAATCATTAAATCTTCAAACAGGTTTTGCCAAAAATAAACAATATAAAACAATTAAAGACGTTTTAGTTTGAGAAATTAAAAAAGAAGTTTTTTCATTCACTTCGTTTTTCAGGAGAAAATTTTCACAAACTCGAATTTCTATTTTTAGATTTCTATTATCGTCCCGTCATTTTTGACGGGTCTTTGCTAGTTTTTAAGAAAAATTAATGTTTCTTATTCTAATCCTTTTTTTTCACCCACAGCTCCAAATTGCTCATATTAAACGTTTAAATCATATTTTGTGGAAATATTTGCCATACTGCCTAGACGTCAATGTAATTGTTCAAATTAGAGCCCATATTGTTGTCCCAAGGCTAAATACCTAAACCCTCTCCCTTCCTACCTCAGAATATGTTAATATTGACAAATGACTGCTGCAAGTAATAAAATCAATATAAACGGTGATATTTAATATAATCTTTTATCAGTTAAAACTTTTGATTCCGTTTTTTATTAATTTGAACCCGTCATTTTACACGGGAAATATACTAGTACCTTTATAAATAGTGATTTACGTCGTCTATCAAATATTAAATATAATGAATTAATTTCCATGACTGCATCAATTCGAAACAACAACAATATTTTTGAAATATTTATAACAAAATACTCGCGACTTCTTTGTTGCTGTCCCTTGTTTCGGCTCCGTTGCTCCTCCCTTGTTACGGTACTGAATACGCATCTCAATCCTCAAAAAACTTGTACCGTTTCAACTAAAACTGCTATGAATAGAAATGTTTCGCAGGAAGGTGGAGAGTATTACATCTGTATTGACTTAGTTCGTGACCTCAACTAGATACAGAGTTCAATGATCCATGAAATTTAAGACTTTTGGAAAATAAGTGTATTTGTTTAAGATTTTTTAGTGTTCAGAATTAAGGAAGACGTGAAAGTGATCGGGATTAAATAAAGCTGCTAGTTCATTGAAAAATAGTATGATGTCTGCATGAAATAATGGGACTATAGAAAATATGACGAAATTTTCACTTTTAATTTATTCAATATCAAAGTATTTTTTATAAGGAAAACACGTTAATATTACAAGTTACATCAGTAAAGACTATTAAGAGATATTTTTGCACATTATTATGAAGTTAATTTTGATGGTCGCAAACTAATGTAAGTACCATTTGAAAGAAATGGTAAAATATTAACAACAGAAAATCATCTTGGGAAGGATCCACTGTTTGGAAATATTCCATAATAGAAATACATACACTTATTTAGTGATTTCCACTAAAAATGTGGAAAAAGTGAAAATTACTAAGTGTTTTTATTTATATTATTAAAGATACGTTTAAAATGAGAATTCTGTAACGATGAAGCTATCACAGAATATTTGATTCAACAAAAAGTCAATGCTAAGGAACCTTGGAATAACCCGAGCATATGGTATGAAGATGGCGTTAAAATGAATGAGATAATCGCATATCTGATATATATTTTTATCCTTTAGAAGTACTATAAATGTAAGATAATGAGGCTGAGAGGTACACTTACTGGGATTTCCAAGAGATGACCCAATTCCACATCGCTAACGGAAGAGCGTTATCATAAAAATAAATTAACGTAATGTTGCGATGGGTTACAAAAAGAGTTGTGAACGAACGTATCATAACTATTAATTTCATTTTCTGATGTGACTCAAGTGCACTTTGTATGAAAAAGTTCTCTGCATTTAGATTTTAATGGGTGATTTTTTATTCATCTGAGTCCAGCCGATTCGCCTCTTTTCTACGCACAATGGTATCTTAGAGGTGGTGCAATGAATAGCCAGGAAGGAAGGAGAGAAACCCGGTGCCGGCATTTGCCTGCTCTTACGAAGAACACCAGGGGGCCAACTGCTTAACGTCCCTTCCGAAGGACGGAGTGTTGATTTGAGCGCGCGCCTCATTTTCTCGTGTTCTCTTTCCTCATTGGATGTTCTACGTCACCTTAGTTCCAACACGCACAAATAGGGGGCCGAGCGTCCTCGGAAAAAATAAGGATTCGAACCGGGTGTCGCTTTAAGCAGATCAAGGTGGGGCAAACACACTAACCACTACACCACCAGCTCCCCGGGTGTTCTTTTTTTATAAGAGAACGCACCACTCTATACTAATGATTTCACTTCCTATAACGAAACAAACGATATTTTTCTGTAGAACGGTAATATGTTTTAAAAATCATCATTCTCATTATAGCTTTAATTTTAGAATAACTCAATTAGGAAGAATGTTCTGTAAGGGTTATGATCAGAAAATTTTGATTAAGCTAAGCCGATTGAAGAAAATAATTTTTACTGACCTTGTATTTTAACCGAACGATATTTCAGTAATATTATCATATAATTAGTTAGTACGTAATAGTTGTCATTTTCGGACTCAAAGCTCGTGGATACAAAAGTTTTTGTTTGGGCAGATGTTGTGCATAAACTTATGACATTTTATGATCGAGCTGGGTTTTTGACTGCGACCTTATAATAATAAGCCATCGTATAATACATCAAAATGGATTTACATTGATGTCACGTTTCAGTCATATCTGTGCTGGTAAATTTTTTAAAAATGTATCATTTTCGAAGTGATGGGAACGAAGAGGTTTGTCCGTCTAAGTATTGACGAAAAGCATTTTCACTGCAATTAAACTATAAAATTGATAAATTGGAATTTTTCAAAAAGCCATAAAATGGTTGTAAAAACCAAATTCGCATTTCGGTTACAAGGCGGCTGTCATCGGTGGCAATTCATGGTTAGTACATACAAGTCAGTATATAGGTTTCAACCATTAATTTCTGTTTTAGTAATCAACGTTAAGTGAATGAATAAAAAGTCCATTTATTCGGTCAATCGCTCGAATCCTATAATCTTTCCGAAAATTTTGAGCTTTTGAGTTCGCGATGACATGGCTGATGAGAGTCTTACGGGAAAACTAGTTTTATACATACATTAAAATAAAAAAGCCGCCTCGATGGAAGTGAGCTTAAGAATGCAATACGAATCACACCCTGAAAACTACTACTATATGTGTTTGTGGAGCAATCACTCACTGCATTCTTCGAACTCGACGCTAGCCACCATCCCGGCCCAGAGTAGGACGGCGCAGCAAAGGGCTGATAAGTTCATGTTCGGACCTCTTCTGTTCCTTTCCTGCTGAATGGTCGCTTTCAGAAAGCTATCGATTGTTGCGGCCCTTGGGGGCGAAGTAGTCGTCAGACGAAGAAAATCTTCTTAATCTACAGAAAAAGTGTCACTAATCAGATGGTGAAGGATCTTCCTTATATAGCGCTGGCATTGATAAGTGGGAAGATGGTGAGGGGTGTGCTGAGGAAGGCAGAAGGAGAGGAGGGAGGGCAGAAGGAGAAGGGGGGAGGGCAGAAGGAGAAGGGGGGAGGGCAGAAGGAGAAGGGGGAGGGCAGACGGAGAAGGGGGAGGGCACAAGGAGAAGGGGGAGGAGGGCACAAGGAGAAGGGGAGGTGGGCAGGGGAGGGAGGAGGAGGGCAAAAGGAGAAGGGGAGGTGGGCAGAAGGAGATGGGGGAGAAGGAGGGCAGAAGGAGAGGGGGAGGAGGAGGGTAGGAGAAATTAGTGAGGACGAGAAGATTTGTTGGTCTTCGAAATATATGTATGTATATTGCACTGGTGGTGTAGTGGTTAGCGTGTCGGCTTTCTATTGCAAAGTTCGGGGGTTCAAACCCCTCGAATGGAGGTTTTATTAAAAAAAAAAAAAACTATCATCAGTGCCTGGCAGTAGGCAGCAGTACTGTCAGTATGGTATAGAGCTGAAAACAAATGATGTTGGTTGGGTCTATATCCAATACAGCTGTAGGCGTGATCAGGACGATTTGAACGGCTACAGTACTGCGATGTGGAAAGCAAGAGGGAAACTACCACATTACAATCCCTAGTAAAGATTATATGGTTGGAGAATATGAGTTCTCTCGAGGTAAAACAATCCGGAGGTAAAATAGTCCCCCAATCGGATCTCCGGGCGGGGACTGCCTCGAGGAAAACATTTGTCGAAAGTAAATTACGAATAGGGACTTGGAACGTAAGAACTATGAGAAAGGCAGGAAAGCTAGAGAACCTGAAAGAAGAAATGAGAAGAAATAGAGTTGACATTATAGGGCTAAGCGAAACTAGATGGGAAGGAGAAGGACAGTTCGACTCGGAAGAATTCACGGTAGTTTATTCTGGAGGAAATAGTGGGGAAAGGGGAGTAGCTCTGGTACTTAGGAAAGATATGATGAAAAGCGTGACAAAGATAATAGCAACGAACGATAGACTGATGGCAATCAAGCTAAAAGCAGTCCCAGTGGACATGCTGATAATCCAGGTATATATGCCAACGTCAGCTCATGACGATGAAGAAATAGATGAGATCTATGAGCAAATTAATGAAATTTACGAAGAAGACGGAAGAGGAAAGGTAAACTGCATAATAATGGGAGATTGGAACAGCATAGTCGGAGAAGGACAGGAAGAAAATGTTGTCGGGCAATACGGACTTGGAAAGAGAAATCGAGGAGGGGAGAAACTCGTAGAATTCTGCATCAATAATGACCTTGTAGTGACTAATACATGGTTCAAAAACCATAAACGAAGGTTATACACATGGAAAAGCCCAGGAGATAGAATGAGATGCCAAATAGATTACATCCTTGTAAAACAAAGATTCAGGAACAGCATAAAGAATGCCAAGGCATTGCAAGGAGCAGACATTGATTCAGATCACAGCCTTCTAATACTTGACATGAGTACAAAGCTCAAACAAATAAGAAAAACGAGAAGAGAAAGACAGACCTGGGACCTAGAAAAACTGAAAGAAAGGCAGGATGTAGTCAGCATGAAGTTGGAAGATAACCTAAGAAAGTTGGAAAACAAACCGAAGACCGTTGATATAGAATGGGATGAAATTAAAACCAGTATCAAGGATACCTTGGATAAAGAGATTGGAAAACAAGAGAAGAAAATCAGAAAACCATGGATCACGAAGGAAATGCTGGAGAAAATGGATGAGAGACGAAAATGGAAAAACGTTAACAGTGAAGAAGGTAGAGCCAACTATAGGCGTATAAACAATGAGTTGAGAAGGGTAACAGATAAAGCTAGAGAAAATTGGATAAAAGGAAAATGTGATGAAATAGAACAAATGGAGAAGTTAGGACGGTACGATATGATGTACGCTAGGGCACTGGAATTAGAAGATAAGAAGTCTAATGGAATTTGTGGTAAAGGAATTATGAATACGGATGGGAAGATCTCAGAAACAGAGGATGTAGCACAGGTATGGGAAGAATACATTAAAGAATTATACAGCAAACAGGCAGGAGCGGCAAAAATAGAACTGGAAAATGAGGAAAACATTGAAGAAGACAACTTAGGACCAAGTATTATGGAGAGCGAAGTAGAAAAGGCGATAGTGGAACTAAAGAAGGGGAAAGCCACGGGCAGCGATGGAATACCGGCTGAGATAATTAAAGTCATAGGATCAGAAGGACTAAAAGTGATCACGAAATTAATTAATAAGATTTACGACACGGGAGAGTGGCCTCACGATTTCCTAGAAGTAACAATGACCCCTCTAAAGAAGAAGCCAAAGGCAATGCAGTGTAAAGATTACAGAACTATAAGCCTTCTGTCACACACATCGAAGATCATCACGAGGATTCTTAATAAAAGGCTGGAGAAAAAGGCAGAAGAAATAATAGGGGAAGATCAATTCGGTTTCAGAAAAGGACGAGGAACTAGAGATGCTATAGGAGAAGTTAGAATCATATCAGAAAGGGCAATAGAATACAGTCAAGATATCTGCGCATGTTTCGTAGACTGGCAGAAGGCCTTTGATAGAGTAAATTGGGTAAAGTTGATGAAGATATTAAAGGATATAGGTGTAGACTGGAAAGACAGGAGACTGATTAGGAATCTATATGAGAATCAAGTTGTAAAGGTCAGGTTTGAGAATGTGGACACCTGCGGAATAAATATCGGTAGAGGAGTAAGACAAGGCTGCTGCCTATCGCCAACCCTATTCAATATATATGGAGAAAGTCTAATGCAAGAAGCTTTAGAAGGCACAGGGGATTTCAAAATTGGAGGAAGGATTATAAGAACAGTGAAATACGCAGATGATCAAGTACTTCTAGCAAGAAAGGAAGAGGAGCTACAAAAAATGATAAATAGACTAGTGATAACAGGTAGAAAATACGGTATGGAAATAAATACAGAAAAATCCAAGGTCATTCGAATATCGGGTAAAGAAGAGAATCTGAACATAACTATTGGGGGAAAGCCATTAGAACAAGTTTCAGAATATAAATACCTTGGAAGTATCATAACACGAGAGGCAAAATGTACGGATGAGATCAAAACTAGAATAGGAAAAGCAAAAGCGGCTTTCAGGAGAAAGAAACAACTACTTACAGGGAATATAAGGGAAGATATCCGCAAGAAGTTGATAAAATGCTACGTATGGAGTATAGCATTGTATGGGGCAGAAACATGGACGCTAAGGAAAAATGACATCAAATACTTGGAAAGCTTTGAAATGTGGACTTGGAGGAGAATGCTGAAGATAAAATGGACAGATAGGATGAAAAACGATGAAGTGCTACGAAGAATAGGAGAGAAGCGAATGATTATACAGACTATCAGAAAGAGGAAGGCTAACTGGGTTGGACATTACCTGAGGAGAGAGAGTATGATTAAAGACGTGTTAGAAGGAAAACTAGATGGGAAAAGGGAAAGAGGTAGGAAAAGGTTTCAGCTGATAGACGATTTGAAAGGGAAAGAGAGTTATCAAGATATAAAGAGGACAGCGGAAAATAGGAGTATATGGAGAACCAAGTTTAACCAAGAATAATCACGGACCTGTCTACGGACAGACTACCTATGATGATGATGCTTCAGATGAATTATAATATTAAATAAAATGGCAGCAGTGAATTGAATATTTTATTTTCGCGCAAGCGCGAAATTTTTTTAACTGTTAAATCGAATTCGTAAGTTCGAGGTTGAACCTTCGCTTAGAAATTCATTCACAGTTAGGGAATCACGCCAAAAGTGATACTTTTGCTACCAAGAGAGGTTTTATATGAGAGAATTTCTCAGGCAAAAAATTGGGAAATGAGTATCTTATTCGCAGACAGACAAAGCAAAGCATTGACAAAGCTGATTATCTTCGGTATAAACAACTTAAAGGTGAGATAGAGATAGAAAAATATGGAAAAAATTTAAGATAAGGATAGAGTTGAAAACGTAGCCAAATATCTTAAGCATCAAACATATGTAAAGGTATTGGATCAAAATTTTATAATATGATATTACTGCCATAAAGTTATTGAAGAATTTCATTCTTGTATTAATCAAACAAGTAAGATACCCTTGATATTGCAAGAGATGGTAAACACCTTTTCTTGCAAATTTAGCACGTTTTTTTGTCTCCATCTTTTTGGAAGGGGGCAACCCACACCGTTGTAATATAGATTCTTACAAGACCTTCTCATCCGTGAAGACTTCATTCCTCTAACTGCAGTAGTTTGTCTGCAATGCAATTTCAAACTTTCGAATTTTTTTAATCTGAAGCACCCTTGCGGATAATTAATGAACTACTGGGAAAATCCTGTCGGTAGAAAATTCGTAGATTGATTAGAGGTCAATTTTTCAAATATCTCTCAAAAAAGCTGATTGTCTACAGACAGATGGACAGACAGACCGATCACATTGAAGTACTCTTTCTCCACTTTGGTTTTAAGCTCACCAAACCCACTCTCTCCCAACAAAGATCTCCATTTCCGTCCTAACATCCCCTTCCCATCCCCTTCCTCTTTGATTCTTTCATTGCATCCTCCCTTTTACCATGACTTATTTCAACGGAACTCTCAAGATTTGAACCACCCACTCCTTCTTCTGTCTCTTCCGTATATTCCGTTTGGGATTAGCTGCAAGACTGGGCTAACAAGCCTCAATCCTGCCCAAAGAAAGGCAATGTCTGCCTCTCTATATTATTCCAATTAATCTCCAGTCTTCTCAATCGGTATTGAAAACTTTCTCGCATATTTTCCTCTCGATCAAACAGATTCTGTGTTGTCTATGTCATATACAAATCTCAAAAACTTTTAATCTGCTAACTTCTTCTTTCATCATAGTTGCTGTCTAAATCGCAATGCAGCATTCCGTATCGACGCTTTCGACACTATCTGTTTAATATCTTTAATAAAACTTCCCGTCGTCAACGCTAGTCGCCTTGTAAATTCCTTTTCTTTCCCTATTCTCATTATGATCTCTTATGATGATTATGATTTAATTTCAGTTTTTAAAAAGGAGTAAAATTTCATTTTCAACATTCCTTCTTTGGTATTTCCTCCATCCTGAATCAACATACCACCGAAATAAGTTACACATTCCACCTGCTGTAGTATTTACCCATCTACTTTGACATCTTTTGTTTTCCTGTGGAATATTATTATTACTTTTCAGGCGTTGTTTAAAATAATTAAAAAAGAACGCCTTATGGTCAAATCGTGTCCGTCCGTCCGTCCGCATGTTTCATCTCAGAAACTACTGGGCGGATGTTGATGAAACTTGGTATTTAGGACAGAGGGGCAAAGAAAATAAGTAAATGATATAAATGGTTCACGTGGCTTAATCGGGAGTGCCACTTTGCCGGTGACAGGAAATGAACTTTTCTTAATATCTCGTAAAATATCGCTTATAACAAAAAGGTCTTCAAATATAATTGTAGAACTAGTCAAATAGCATGTGTTTTGTTCTGCGCATTTTTATCAAAGGAGTAGCCGATTTCAAGTAAATCATACGAGAAAGTCCTATTTCACTTTGGACTACGAAAATTTTTCTCGTTTTTAGTGCTTTTCGTCATTGCTGAAAAGCACTATTATCTTCATGATGTCCGTCCGTCCGTCCGTACGCATATATCAGGGAAGAATTGGCTTAACCGATTTACAACCAAATTTGGTATATGGAATTTTCACATAAATTAATGATCAAAACGACATATTTGGACCGGATCGACAAAGCAGGGTTGCAAAAATTGTAAGGTTAAACTTTTCGTAATTATGAATTTGGAAGGAATTGGCTGAACTGATTTTAACGAAATTTTGCATGAAGGAAGAATGCTATATAAGGAAAGAAAATCATGATGATTAGTATAGATATAGGAAGCAGGGCTGCCACAATACAAGTAATTAAAACATTTCTTTTTACCCGTATTTGTGTTGAACTGTCCACATCAATTTTAACCAAATTTAATACTTACAATATGCACATATATGTAAAACCGAATCAGCCAAACAGGGGTGCCACAATTGTAATTAAACTCTTTCAGTAATTAAGGATTTGGAAGGAATTGGCTGAACGGATTTCAAACTAAATTTTGTACATAAAATTAGTATATTATACCATAATAAACTCAATGTGTTTAAAACGGAGCTAATAAGCAAGGCTGCGACAGTAAAAATTAAAATAATATTTCTTTTACAGGTATTTCTAGAGAACTGACGGCATGGATTTTAACCAAATATGGTACATATAATCTTCCTATATAAATTAATAACCAAAATAACATATTTAAACCGTATCGATTAAACAGGGATGCCATAACATCAAGGTTAGAATTTTTCTGTAAGTATGAATTTCGAAGGTATTGGCTGAATCGTTTTCAAAGAAATTTCGTTTGTAGGGCGGGGATAGATTGACAAAACGAAATAAACATTTTTAGAACGAATCCGAAAAGCAGAGCTACCACAATATAAGGAAAAATAATTTTCTGATTTCAAATCAGATACATTAGTATACGATTATACAACGGTGAATTTGACTGGACTTTGTACTGGACTACGGGAAACCCGTGTACCTACTTGTTCAATTGTTGTCAAAGTAAACAATCTTTGTGACAACTGAAGTAAACAATATCTGCTTTAAATACCTAATTAATTTAATTTTCTTTCGTGCGCACGCAATATTTGGAAAATGAAGGGAAATGGATAATCTACGACGAGGAAATGAACGTATATACGTTTATCTTTACATATATACTTAGAGTGTGTAAGAAAAAAGAAATAGGTAATTTACGACGAAGGTATTAACATGAACATTATTATTATTAATTACTACTATTCGAGTGAGGTAATTTTTAAATAATTGTCGATTATTTTATTAATTACAACGGATTAGGAAATAAATAAGTGAATAAAAAATTCAATATTCCCGTGACACCACTACTGGCATTTAAGTTCGTAGACATTATACTAAGCCGTTAATATTGATCTTTTTTGACTTGATTGCATTTATGCACGCGTGACGTGTGCATCTTTCCACTCGTCCTACTTATCTTCATACTGAATGCCTTTTTCTTTTCGTTTTAAAGCACGCCAATTTTGCTGTCGACATGAAAATCCTGGTGACATTTCGGGTCCCGAAATTCTACACCGATATTTTCTTTCACTTCTTCCAATATAATATATTACATTATTTTAACATAATCTTCTCCACACCGAATAGAAATTCATATTCCCCCCCTCAGTTGCTCTCTATGCGATTACTAATTTTGATTTTATAATTGCATCAGTCTGTTTCTTTTACAAGCTACGTCTTCTTTCACTCCACGTCACGAGGGATGTAAGAATTTCCTGGGACGACGACTGGCTCCCATCCCTGCGTCACCTGTCTTAATGGGTTGGGCCACGCCCACGCGGTGCTTTATTTTCCATTAGCTTTGCAAACCATAATTGGTTAGGGGTATAATTGAGGTAATTTCCCTTCACCTTCCTCAATAGTGATCCAATCACTTCGGTAAGGCTACCAACCGATTAAACAGAATGTGAAATAAATTAGATAATACTAATATTGTGACACATTTTCCCTCTTCCTTTCCTCGACATCGAGAGCTTCTTTGAAGGATGAGCGAGGTATTTCGAATGATAAGGAAAGACGAAAGGTAATTAAACGAGCTGGATAAAATGCTCAATCGAATAAGAGTTATTTCGGCGCCAACGCTGAAAAATGCATTGGTGGCAAAAAGTAGGTAGTTTTTAGAAGATTTGTAGGAATAAATACGTATGCATACTTGATAAAACTTAATGGAAGAGAAACAGATAGAAATCAGGAAATCTATGTCAATAAATCTGAAATTCTGTTTGTTTGCATGTTTGACCGCTACACAAATCCACACCTTTGAATATACCTTTACAAAACTTTGTATAGCTATGTAAGTTTACCCCGCGAGTAACATAGGCTACAAGGTGACAAATAAATTTAATAAAATAAAATTAAATTAAATTAAATCAATGCCGTTTTCCATCTGTCATTGAAAAAATTGTTATTTATGTCAGAATAATCTCATATGTCTAGAAACTTCATAAGAAATTTTAGACACTACAAAGAACAGAAATAAACTCAAACCATAGATTTCTAATATTGAATATAGACACAAAGCTCCAACAATTAATAAAAGAAAAAGGAGCGTTACTAAGACGTAACTAAGCGTCAATTGTTAACAATAGTCGTCGGTAGGTGGCGTGGTGGTGTCAGGTAAAAATATAAGATATCTCTTAAATAATGCATTATATGGAAAAATACTTCAAACAAAGATTGTAGAAAATTAAATTTCCTACAACTTTTATTCCAATACATTTTTACATTTATCAAATATTAAAGCAAATATTTCAAAATTACGGATAAGTGACGAGATTAACACCCTCTTTCAGTCTACCGATTTTTACCAAAAACTAATCAGTTATTTTGAATTTTTTTAAAATGTTAAATATAAAATTTCGCGTTGAGCTGATTAATAGTTTTTGAGTTAGAGCAACCACAAAAAGCTATCACACACACACACACACACAGATATCATCGAGAAAATGGTCAAAACGTGTTCAGGGGACCTCAAAACGTGTATTTCCGTTGAAATCCCGAAGTCGATTTTTTTCATGAGCGTTAGTGGCGAGCAAACCGAACTAAACCGTGACGTGATACTTGGTGACGTCATGGTCGTTACTGTTACGCGGTACATTTGAAAAGTGCAACCAATCGAAACACATAAGCGTTAAATGTGAAACACCAACCGCGTTGTAAGCAACGCATCAAGCGCGTCGCATGCTGCCTTCTTCTTTCGTAGTGAATTATCGCAATCAAGTAATGCACCAAGTGAAAAGGATTGACTTCTGCGAGAAGAAGTTAAATCTTAACTTAAACATTTAATAATTTGCTGTGCTGTAATTTTTGGTGGGCAATGCAGCAAGAGGTAGTAAACCCTTATTCGCGTGTCTTTATATTGTACTTTCACGAGTTTCTTTATCGGTTTATTAACTTTTAACGGCGTTGTCGACGAAATACTTCCGTTGAAGTATCATTTAATCCGATAAGAAGGCGATAAGTAGAAACTTTGTTGCGAAATCCTTTGATGCTTAGTTCTAGTGGATTGCTTATTCGCGTCAACTGCGACGTTTGTTCCTCGAGTAGACACAAAGTGCAGTCGCAATCACTCAAGATGCAAGCGATTTTTTTTGCGCCAGAGAAAATATCATCGCATTAAATCCGAAAAATGTGATATAGTCGAGTGCTGTCGGTTGTTCATAGATTGTAAATACCTGCCTTACTCATAAATGGTACTTTAACGTATCTTATCAATGCAGCCAAAAGAATTATTCGGGCGGGTTCCATTCATGCGCTGCGCAGCTCTTTAATGTTCTTTTTTCCGCTAGTTTCCCTCGGAAGACACTTGAAATTTATCACTGGACTCATTCTCTGCAGCGATTGCAAATAAAAGAGTCGGTTTTATCGAGAGGACGATGGACGGATAATGCCAAGGTGGTGAAGGGTCTTTATCCCAGCGGTGACCTTGTCGTTTGATTGCTTCCTGGAACACGAGGCGTAAACAAGGCCGGATTATGGCCTAGACACAGGGAATATATTTTTCGGGTTAAAACTAAAATCGCAGTCGGGGGATAGATATCGGGGTTTTTAACTTTCTTAAAAACAAATCGTTATATTATACGCGTCATATATGTATTTTTGGGCCTGATTTGATTGCACATGTAAACTGGTAACATGCCACAATTTCTGAAGGTGTTGCTGATTGTTGCCGCTACTCTATCAGTCTAAAAAAACCGCGAAGAATGCGATGTTTTGTCGTGTGGCGTATAAATGAAACTCAATATCTGTGATATTATGGTCAAAGGATAATGTTTTTCGTCCATCTTCTTCTCCGTGAGATGCAATGTCCCCATGAATTAATTACGACTTCATTTCTGTCGATGACTCTGCGTTTTTTAAATAGCTATAGTTAAGCTATAAACTATAAGCTATAAAAGTTCGTTCGTATGTCTTTTGTTGTTTTATAAATGGTGGTGAGGTTTCCAAGTCAGTCCACAAAAGCCTTTTTAACACACAAGCTGAAATAGTAGGAAACAATACTGTCGTAAATTTTAGTTTTGTCATTGATTATCCTCTCCATCGTCAAATGAACAGGTTAACTGACAAGGGGACCTTCAGGTAACGGATTTTGATGAAAATCGACCATTCGGCCGAAAATGAGGAGTTATTTGAAAAGCAATATTCTCCAATAAAAAGACGCTGCTTAATTTTATTTGGAGATAATGAACGTAGAAACATG
Source organism: Tanypteryx hageni (assembly GCA_028673005.1). NCBI lineage: Eukaryota > Metazoa > Arthropoda > Insecta > Odonata > Petaluridae > Tanypteryx > Tanypteryx hageni. Next base: position 152,410,941 of record CM054114.1, read on the forward strand.
TAATGATGAGCATTTTAAATATTGCAGTCGATGAAACAATTGTTCGTAAGAGGAAAATACCAATAAATATACTTCTGCATAAAAAACTTTTTTTAACACCTGTTGTGAGTAACAGTTTAATCTTTAATGGACCATTGTTTCGCAGAACATCCCGCGGAGGGTGGACGCTACGCTCCGCCGCCGCAAGTAGTTCCCGAGAGCAGCTACTGATTCGTACGCGTGAGATGGCATCCGTATGGCCGATTTATGAATATATTATATATTATGAAGCTTCTTTCGTTAATACGGACGTTCGTTAGTCGGATGTTCGTAAGCCGGGGACCACCTGTATACAGTTTTTTTCTGTTAACGACTTATATATTATTTTTTATGACGTAAAGCTCTATAGATAGATTGATTTTTATTTAAATCTTTAGCGCAAATTCTTAGTAAATCAACATGTGAAAATCTACAACAACAAACTAATATCGCGCGATATTATTCATAATCACGAACGCTCCACAGTAGGTGATAAAATAACAAGTACGATATATCGTCAAATTTTGTCCAAGTTTATGCGTTAGAGCGGCGAACAGAGTACACCCTACAGACAAGGTGTTGCAAAAACAACTTTATCGACCGAAGGGTCTTTAACAATCATCGATATTTTCTATACACTTCGTAAATGAGAAAGAAAAAAAATAGATTGGTATATATATATATATATATATATATATATATATATATATATATATATATATATATATATATATATATGTGTATGTGTGTGTGTGTGTGTGTGTTTTTTTAAACACGATGGCCCAAAATCACACTGTGGTTACTAGTGTCCGCGACACTCTTAATCCGGTCCTGGGTGTAAAGGGTTCCTCGTTGAGATCATTTTATTTATGTTTTCGCCGTAGTCGTTTTCTCTCTAGGTTATCTTTGTTTGAAACACTCCTATTGAATGGTTCTAGCAAAAAATTCTGTTATTTTAGCTAAATTCTAGTTTCAACACGAACGCAATTTGATTCCGAAATATTTTTACCGTACTTTTGTTATCGCACGTCTCTGTAGATTATTTTTGATTTGCAGCAAATGGAATCACTTAAATGTGTCTTTCCCACTGTTTCATTGGGCGAATTCATATTGAAATTTTAAAAGGCTGAAGCATAGGGTTTTTCCAATAACAACGTTTCCATTAAATGGTAATTAATATGTAGTAAACGGACTTTACTAAGGTCATGGCAGAGACTTAAATAATATTAGTAATTTTCCCTTAATAATCTTCTCGTTAAAGCTAATAAAAATTTCATTTGAGGGAAAATTGGTATAATCTATTCGTTAAAGAATATTTACGGTGCTTTTGATTTTTATTTCTGTACATTTCGTCATATTTCTGTTGTTTCATTAGGAGAGATTCAGTCTTATGCACAGTGTTGGACATTAAAAAAGTATTAAGTACAACATCTTTTGACGACATATATAATTATGCATCAGTATATTGCAGAGATTTCACGAATATCGCCCGTGAGTTTGTTTGTCATAACCACCGAGTACTGTGGCGAGTTTCTGAATTGGACCCTCGATTACGTCTTATCCTTTCCAGAATTCCTTTAAATTATTAATGAGATTTTTCAGTCTTCTCAAATTATTTGCTCGGAAAGATTTTCAATCTAGCTAAATAATTATAACTGCATATGGCGTGCATAATGTCTTTCAGTTATACGTATAAAATGAGTTAATTTCATAATAGACATTGTTAAATCTGTAAAAGTGGAATAGAATCGCTTTGGGCGAAAATCGGCGAAACACACCTAAAGCAGTCCATCTCTTGCTAAAATTCTAAACTACCTTTAGATTAAAAAGCGAGTGTTCATTGAATTTTAACCTTTTGCTATTCGCTCTCTCTGCGCAGAGAGAAAGAAACCATCCAAATATGCAGTGTGATAGCTGGTTAGCAAAGATTCGTTTTCAAGGAATTGTGGAATGATCTGGAAACTATGTTGCCTTCGCCACAGTAAAGAAGGAAAGTGGATTTTGACATTTAAAAAAGAGTGAAATCAGTTAGTTCATTATTGTACGAATAAATTAATTTCTAGCCATTTAGTGTTGATATCAGTCTTTTGAAATCATCAAACCTACGAGTTGCATTTTCATATTTAAATGCGTAACATAGACCACTGTTTATCCGATCAAGAAAAATAATAAAAACTATGAAACTTAATTTCTTATTATATGAGACAAAAATGTTTTCGTCAACAGAAAGTTATACAAAGAAAAGTAAGCACATTTCTACTTGGATATATAAGAAAAGAATTTCTTATAACTTTTAAGCGAAAAAAACCCTGGCACCAGTCGAATTGAACAAATCTCTCAATTAAAAAAATTCTTTTAAATATATTTAGCAATTATCACAGCCATTTCCGTTGTTATTCAAGGTTAAAAACACGAACAAATAGAATTTTATGTACTTTTTAAGATTTGATGCAATAAACAATTTTTTCCTTAGAAGAGGTTGGGATAGTTTGCTTGTGTGTGTTTTAGCGTATCAGCCTCTTGGGCTACGTATTATCACCGAGGCATAGTTTACATGAGCTGTGTACGCTTTATCTGCATGTCATACCTTTGGATATGATATGTGATAAGTCTTTGAAGTATTTTCTCTACTTTGTTAAGCCATCTTAAGCCAAGGACGTAACGATGATATTTATAGCTCATAGAGTCATAGATATTTCCCATTCCACGTGGGATTTCAGAGAGAAGATAAGCCAATATATCGATTACTGCGTGATGATGCTACGGTCGTAGCGAATAATTTTCGTGGAAGATACATAGTTTATTTTTATCTGCATTACTTTCAATTACCTACATTAACAAGGCTTACTGAAGAATTGAAAAAGAATGGTATGAACAATGAAAAATCAGCAGCAAATATTTTTTTTAAGTATCACGTTATACTTTCGGTAAAATCCGTACATTTAAAGAGTAAGTTGTTAGCACAACTCAGAAATGTTCGACACAATTAAAAAAAACTGGAGTTGGAGAAGCTGTAGGTGTGTTTATTTCGAAAACAAGTGAGGAAAGTGGACAGTTTATCAAAAATAGGCACGTTTCGTGCGATGGAGTATTTAAAACTATACGATATAATTTGACCGAACGCACCATAAAACAGTAAAACACCACGACCCGATTGTATCTGTCTATTAAAAATTCCTTCTCCCCCTTTAGTTGATGCATCTATAAACATATTACGTAATTTTAATGAATATATACTGAAAAACGATATATCAGAAACGATTCCAGGGAAATATTACATTTTTATTTACAGATTTATTTTCTAATCAGTATTAATCAACCAAACCATCGAAAATTATTTAAAACACCTCACTTGAGTTCGGTAGTTCTAATATTTACGTTTAAGTTACTTTCTTCGACGTAGATAGTCCATTACCTTCCTCTTACAAAATCTGTCATGCATGCTTAAGGAATTAAATGTACTCTAGCGATACCGGCAAAATATTTTGCGAAATCAGTCAGAAATCTGCATGTCTAAAAGTAATAATAGCCAATATCTCCTTATAAAATTAGACCACTGATATTTTGAATGTCATGTTTGTTTTTATAATTTATATGTGCAATTTTAATTGTCTCTCCTATACGAAAATTGTCACATTCCAGTATTGAAATATAGAAAGAAGATTTTTTCATTTGGTCAATCGTTAAAAATTCCCACAGCCCCCACGCTGTTTATTGAATAATAATAATCTTTAATTATTAAAGTTGCAATCTATTAACTTTGACATTGCTACAACTATAATTTAGATGCTTCATAAAGAGCGCGAAGCGGATAACGCAATTATCTTGTCTATTTGAAGGCTTAATAGATGCTAATTCAATCAGAGGCAACAATGCGGATCGCCTTGGCAACATCCGGAAAGAGTACGAAAAAGACAAAATATCGAAAAGAAATGCGTATTTCTAAGAAATTATTCAGTGTAACATAAAAAAATTGCACGAATAAGATATGTTATAGTTTTAGTCGTCGAATAAAGAAAACACGGAGAAATTCGGTCCATATTTACGTATTTTAATGAATGAAAGAAAGAAACCTTGCACCTTGAAAAATTGAAACTCCTGTCTAAACATGGAAAAATATAATCGTCTCCGGGAGTCGAATCCGGGACACTTCCGTAAACAAAAATAGTTTTCACGGGGTCTCCTAGTTAGCAGAAACAAAATGGCGTTTACGGCATTTCTCTATGACAAACTTCAAGAGATAAAAGGCGAAAGGACGGACGGACAGATTGACAGATATTGATTAATTATATATAAAGATATTGTAGGGATGGGTGCGAATGAAGCCCGGAGTCGAGTTACTCGACTTTTTCGACTCCAAACACCATAGTCGTTTCGCATACGAAGAGTTGATTCCGCGTGACGTCATCGTAAACTTCGCGCGAAGCCAGCGTGAGCGCGCTCTACGAATAGCACATTTACATTTTGATTTTCTATTATTATCGAGATTTAATTATTTAATTAATATAATACACCTGCATTGGCTTACAAAAATATACCTTTCAATAGAATATATTTTTAAATTCAGTATTGTCATCAAAATAAAGTTAGTACGGTTTTTTCCTCATAAAATGAAAAGAGTTATACTTTCATGAAGAGACCAAGAATCATTTAGGTCCTCTCAAGCCAGACGATCGTCGAGAAGTGCCAATTTTTAAAATTCAAGCAGAAAATGATAGAAAGATGGTAACCTGTTAAACATCTACAATGGTACCAAGTTGCCAGTCTTTTATATGTTTTAATTTCACTCAGCGAAGAGAAACATTTGATTTTTTCGGGATTTTAATAAAAATTATACGACCATGTCTAATTGCAAAAAGTCCTAACAGTCACAACCTCTCTTTCAAAAAGTTGTTCTCGTCCTTTGAGGCGGATTTGGAGGATCTCGAGGTTGAAGGATGATGAGTGATTAGGAGACACTAATGGTTAATTCTACTATAGACAGGTAAGGTCATTTGATTGTACTGACAAAGAGAGGCTACGACCTTCGGGTCATGGATTTTGATGAAACGCGACAAGGCGATTCTATATCGAAAATAAGGAGACCCGCGTCTCGGTGTTTTTGTGAATAGGCGCTTGGGTTCGAGAAATTAGCGTCGAAAATATGCAAAAACATCGAATGCAACTTAATAAGCTTAATTGCCGAATTGTTGATAACGGAGTTAATGGCTTAGCAGATATCGTGCATAGCTCATACGACGTAGGTCTGGCAAGATAGATAGATATACGTCTTTATTAGGGCGAGACTGAGACTAAACAGTCTCCTCTCCCATCTAACCCATTGTCAATTACATACAATTAGATAATAACATGTAATAAAATTAAACTAAAAGGTTACATAAAATGAAGAGCAACATAAAATACAATGAAATGTATAGGGTAGTATAGGATGTAAAAACAGATGGGTAGTTGTTGTTGCGGGGAAAAACTAGGGAAAATAATGTACTATTCCCTAGAAAAAACCCTACGGCAGGAAAACACCCACACAAGAAGGGGAGCGTGAATAACCTGCGAAACCTACTTATAGCAATATCTAAAGATTTAGAGGGTCTTGAAAGGCTACTGACTGTAACTCACAGATTTGGTTTATCTTCTACCAGCGGAGAGTTTAGGTCAATATAAGAATACCTTTTCGGAATTTTCGGCCAATAGCTTTTAGTTTAACAGAAATAATTAATCAAAAAGTACAAAAAATGGACCCATTTCCTTAAATGCTTGTAGCTTCGCTCTCCTTCTCAATAGAGGCTGTGTCTTAGGGGCAACGTGTGGCGTTGCCCCAGTTGCTCGAATTCGAATGCTCGAATCCCACTTGCCATAAAACCCAGTTGCCATTAATCCCACTTGCCATAGTCTCAAATGCTCGAATTCCCATTTGCTAGAATCCCACTTCCCATAGTAAAAACTTGGGTAAGCAAAAGAGGGGTATTTACGAATATAAAGCAAAAAGGAGAAAGGACTGAGGGAAATATAAGGATATGCAGCAAAAAGGAGAATGGAACGAGGAGGGAAAAGGGAATAGTTCTCCATAATATTTGGTTAAGGCCTCATTTACATACATCTACATCTACATATTACCCTGCAAGTCACCTTGACGATGGATGGCAGGGGGTGCCGCGCACCAAGTTCTTAACTAATTATTATTCACAGTTATCTATTGTGGTCACGTATTGTCCTAGGGAAAAAGGACTCCTTATACCTCTCCGTCCTACTATCTATTTCGCGAATCTTGTCCTCATTATCCCTCCGTCCGATATACGTTGGTTGTCGAATAATATCCTTCATTTCATTTACGAATATCTCCGACCTATATTTATCTAGAAGTTTAAGTCACGCCTGTAATCTACGATCTTTCAACGATGGCCAACTCAACTCATCAATGAGTAACGTAACGCTCTGTTTTTTATCGTAATTCTTTTTCACGAATCTAGCTGCTCGCCGCTGTATTTTTCTAAATCCTTTATGAGTCCCCTCTTATATGGATCCCAAACCGCTGCTGCGTATTCCATTTGAGGTCTAACCAACGATAAATAACAGGATTCTCTCACCTTTTCCGTGCTTTTCCTGACTATCCTACGCACAAAAGCCAACTTCTTATTTGCCGCACCTATCACTCGTCTTATGTGGGTGTCCCAAGACAGGTCACGATTCAAGGTTACCCCGAGGTATTTCACGGATTCCGAAACAGGAATGCTCTCACCATCTATCGAGTAGGTAAACACGGACGATGGGCTTCTAGATTTCCAAAAGTTTAGAACGTTACTCTTTTTCTGATTGATTTCTAGCTGCCATTCCTTGCACCAAACAGATAACGCATCCAGATCATCCTGAAGCTGACGATGGTCGCTAGGACCACTAATTTCTCTATAGACTACGGTGTCATCCGCAAAAAGCCTGATATTACTTTTTACAACTGAGCTGATGTCGTTTATATAAAGCAAGAAAAGCATAGGTCCGATCACACTACCCTGCGGCACTCCAGAGACTACATCTGCCACACTCGAGGACTTACCATCGATGACTACTTTTTGTTTTCTATTCCAAAGGAAAGCGCGAACCCAGTTAATGACTTTAACATTAACGCCAAGATTTCCCAATTTTAATAACAACTTACGGTGGGGAACTTTGTCAAAAGCTTTTCTAAAATCAAGGAACACTGCATCGACCTGCTTATTATTTTCGCCGCATGATAAAACATCATTCACAAACAGACCGAGTTGGGTGTCACAGGATCTACCTTTTCTGAAGCCATGTTGACAGCTGACTAAGAGCGATCTACTCTCAAGATAACGCATTGTGTTGCTAACAATAATGTGCTCCAAAATCTTACATGATAATGATGTTAGAGAAATCGGCCTATAATTTTCGGGGTTTTCTGCTATTAATATTATTGCTCAAATATCGTCATCTGTTAATGGTTTTCGGTTATTGCGGCAAATATCTTTTATTTTCTTTGAAATGAAACTTACCACGATTTTATTTTTGTTATCTGCTCGGCGATTTTTAACTACATACACATCATCAATATCATTTTCGCTAAAATTTTCTCTAGCTAACTTATTAACAATATTATTACCTATACCATTAATATCTCTTTCTTTCTGATCCTCGTCTACATTCCAAGCGTAGAAATAGTCGACAAAGTAGGAAGGATAAGGAGGCAGTAAATAATAATAATTATAATCTTAATAATAATAACAGTAATAATAGCTCAGTAGAGCGCGAGGAACCGTTACGTAGTCATAGCGAGAAATTAAAAATCATTACGGTTAATTGTCGCAGCATTCGCAGGAAGGAGGCCGAATTTGAACATCTTATTCGTAGTCTGCGTGCTGATGTAGTTATAGGCACTGAAAGTTGGCTTACGGCAGACATAGCCAGTCAGGAGATCTTTCCTCGTGACTATAGCGTATTCAGAAAAGATCGATGTATCCGGTCGGGAGGTGGAGTCTTTATAGCAGTTAGCAATAAATACGAAAGTTACCCAATACAGATTAACGACGACGAAGTCGAAAGTGTTTGGTGTCGTGTGAAAGGAAGCGACTCAAAAACTATAAATATATGCGCTTTTTATAGACCCCCAAATGCGAGCGTGGAAACTATTCATTCTCTAGAGAAACAAGTGGCGACGCTAAATTCGTCTAATAAAGATAAAGCCATTATAATCGGGGGCGATTTCAATCTTCCGTCAATAGATTGGAGGCATAATTGCTTTTATCCCGGAGGTAGAGAGCGTGAATCGTGCGAGGCGTTACTAGAAACTTTCGGTAAGCACTCATTGTATCAATTAGTGAGATTTCCCACGAGATTTAATAATATATTAGATTTATTTGTTACTAATCTTCCTGAGCGTATGAATAGAGTATCTGATGCTGAGGGAATAAGCGATCACAAGGCAGTCTACGTGGAATTTCAGTTAATTATTGAGAAACAGGTTAAGGCCAAAAGAAAACTTTATGTATTCGCCAAAGCCGATTTCACAAGATTTAGGTCTTTTCTGCGAAATAAATATACTAATTTCTGCAATTTAACCGATAGTGCAGACGTGGAGGAATCCTGGTGCATGTTCAGAGATATGATGCGAGAGTGTACAGATAAATTTATTCCGAGCAAACAGAAGCGTGATAGTGCAGAACCTAGATGGTACAATCAGGAAGTAAGAAGCGCTCTCCGACGTCAAAGAAAACTCCACTCTCGCGTAAATAACACATCCTCAACAGCTACGGTCGAACAGAATGCAATAATAAGGCATCAATACAAGGAGGCGCGCTCCATAGCCAGAGTAGCAATGCGTAATGCGTTTAACAATTATAAAAAGAAGGTTTTACAGGAAAACTTGAAAGAGAACCCAAAAGCATTTTGGTCTTACGTCAGGGAAGTTCAAGGTAGGGGCCCCACTATTGCGTCACTGCGGTCGGAAACGGGAAACGTAGTTCACGATAGTATGGATAAAGCAAACCTATTAAATCATCACTTTCAGAAAGCTTTTACTCGTGATGACGATGAATGTGAAACCCCTATTCCTATGCGTCAGGGCGATTCGATGGAAGATTTGGTATTTTCGGAAAATGGCATCGCGCTCCAACTTCATTCAATTAAGCCAAATAAATCTCCTGGACCGGAGGAAATTCCCGCGCGTGTAATGAAAGAATTAGCTGCTGAAATCGCGCCGTATTTGAAAATTATATTCGAGAAATCCATTAGAGAAGGAGTAGTTCCTAAAGATTGGAAGGTGGCACATGTTACGCCCATCCATAAGAGTGGCGACAGAGAGAACCCCGAAAATTATAGGCCGATATCCTTAACTTCATTATCGTGCAAGATACTTGAGCACATAGTCTTTAGCTCTGTAATGCGCTATTTAGATAGTCATTCATTGCTTAGCGGATGCCAACACGGATTCCGGAGAGGTAGATCATGCGAAACGCAGCTCGGCCTGTTCGTGGACGATTTGTTGCGATGCGGAGAGAAAAATACTCAGGTCAATGCCATATTCATTGATTTCAGGAAGGCGTTCGATAAAGTATCTCATAGGAAATTAATTGCGAAGTTAGGACAATGTGGTATCAATTCGAAAGTTGTCGGTTGGGTGAGAGACTTCCTCTCGAATAGGGAACAGATAGTTGTCATCGATGGGAAATACTCGTCCCCCGTTAAAGTTGCTTCGGGTGTTCCTCAGGGAAGTGTATTGGGCCCTCTGCTCTTCTTAATCTATGTAAATGATATGTGCTCGGTTGTTCGTAGTAAAATTAGGCTTTTCGCCGATGACACCGTTCTATATAATGAAATAAAAAATCAGGAGGACCATCAGTCTCTGTGTGAAGACTTAAGAGCCATTTCAGCGTGGTGCAAAGAATGGCAAATCGAAATTAATTATACTAAATGTGCCGCAGTCACGTTCTGGAAAAGTAAGAACAAAGATTTAGGTTTCGAATATAAAATAGATGAAATGAGTATTCGACAAGCTGAGTATGTAAAATATTTAGGAGTAACCATTTGTCGAGATCTTTCGTGGGACATGCACATTCGTCGAGTTATAGGCGCGGCCAACAAGAAACTGGCATTCATAGGTAGAATAGTACGGAACACTACAGAGAAAGTACGCGAAACATGCTACTTATCACTGGTAAGACCACAAGTGGAATACGCAGCGAGCATATGGGATCCGTACGAGAAGGGACACATAATTCAACTAGAAAGAGTACAGCGCAGAGCAGCCAGATTTGTAAAACAAAAGTACGAACATAAGGAAAGCGTCACCTCTTTATTGAGCGATTTGAACTGGGTATCACTGGAGGAGCGTAGATTGCACTCAAGGTTGAAACTTCTAGAGAAATATAGGTCAGAATGTCTAAAAGAGGAGGTAGTGGGAATAATTGTGGCACCGACGTATATAGGTAGAAATGATCGAGACGATAAAATACGTGAGATCGATTGTAGGACGGAACGTTATCTAGGCTCGTTCTTTCCGAGGACAATAAGAGATCACAATAGGAAATTTCGAATTGCGTTAGACAATCTTTAGGTAGGATTGGTGCATTGCACCCCCTGCCACCCACCAACTTGGTGAATTGCAGGGTAACTTGTAGATGTAGATGTAGATATGCATACAATATATAATGTTTTATCTAAGTAATCTCGATCTAATCTATTCCCCTTGTTTTAGAAATTGATAATAGTGTAATTTTTTCCACGTAGTTCATCCACTTAGTTGTACTATAGTAAGGTTCAGATCACCAATGATTTTATTTTAACTATTCAATGTTTTCAGTAATACATCATCTTTCTATACTAGAAAGTTTATACTTAGCCTTATGTCATTTAGGTCCTTCCGTGAATCGTATCGATCTGTTGGCGTGAGACATACTCTCACCTGTTTATCTTTTTGACAGTATCCAGTGAATCTACAAGTTTCTTTTCTTATTGTTAACATCCATCTGTAAATCGCCTACTTGAGCCCAGAACAGTTAAAGTGCAGGACTGTTTCCTCGGCGTAGCTTACGCCCCCCCCCCTATTACCTCCCCCCTCCTTCCTCCCTTTTATTTTCGTTTTTACGCTGCGTATTCGTAATCGCTATAAAATTCTCTGTCGATTGATATCAATGTCGACTGTGTTTCCTTGGCATACCTTACGCCCTCCCCACTTCCCCCCACTTTATTTTCGTTTTTACGCTGCGTATTCGTCATCGTTCTAAAATTCTCTTTCGATTGATACAAATGTCGACTGTTTCTTCTTGGCATATCTTACGCCCTCCCCCATTTCCCCTCCCCCCCTTTATTTTCGTTTTTACGCTGCGTTTTCGTAGTTGTTATAAAATTCTCCGTCGATTGATACCAATGTCGACTGTGTTTCCTTGGCGTACCATACGCCCTCCCCCCTTTCCACTCCTCATCCCATTCTCATTTTTGCTGCATATGCTTATATTTCCCTCAGTCTTTTCTCCTTTTTGCTTTCTATTCGTAAATACCCCTGCTTACCCCAGTTTTTACTATGGGAAGTGGGATTCTAGCAACTGGGAATTCGAGCATTTGCTACTCGAGCATTTGGGACTATGGCAAGTGGGATTCGAGCAACTGTGACTAAACCGTAACGTATAGGGCTCATGTTCCGTGCTTTCGGCGTTCGAGACTCCCGCTAGTTGAATTTTTTCCTCCTGCAAATAGTCCTTCTTGCTGGTTTTTATATTCCAATCTTCAGGAAATAACTATTCGCCGCACATGGCACAAGGAGCACCATATAAATGGCTGCATGGTATAACTTGGAATCCAAAAATCTCGGATCAAAAATCGTGAAAATATTTTGAGTAGGTGAGTGAATGAAGAGGGTAGAAATAACACTTTGGCCGCCCAGTCGGAGGGACACACGGTCTACTTGAGCGGGGACGCAGATAATTGCCCTTCAATCAATTTCGGGTACCGACCCTCAATATATGAAGGACATTTTATGAGAATAAGCTCCTTTACGATTGTTCAGAAAGGACCTCACGTGAGTGGCAGATGCATATATTCCGAAACGGAAAAATATTGTAACAGGAAAAGACTATGCAGGTCAGATCATATATTGTCAGGAGGGTCTAGTTGTCTCCGCTCTTATTCAGTATTTTCTTGGCATTAGAGAGTGATAGCAACGCGCGCGATGGAATCCACACAGTTTCCTTGAAAAATCTTGAACATTTGTGAGAGCGGCGATCAAGAAAAGTAGGAGTTAGCTGGCACCTTACACTATTGTGTGGAATTAGTGAAGTGTTGCAACATGATTTTGAAGAGCGTCAGTGATACGATACCATTGATATCATCGCTAATAGGCCGTGAAATCTTCAAGCGAGTGGTGGAAATGGTGGAGTAAATGGAATTAACGGAGGATGAATAGGTGGATGAAATCCACACGGAGATGTCGACGGGCGAGTGAAGAACTGACCTTCCTCGCCCACTCCGTCTCCCGAGTCCCCTGCTTCAAGCGAAGTCTATGTGCTGTCTTCTCCGGGGGCAAAGAAAAGGAAAGACGAAATTTTTTTAAACTTACTATAATAAATGCACGGGATTTTTGAAGGAGTCGGTTGGGAATAAAATACGCATGGAAAGAATAGTGGTGTACTGATTAAAAATAATTCTCCTACGTAAAAAAAATTAGCTGTGAATAATTGTTTCCTGAAGATTGGGATATAAAAACCAGCAAAAAGAAGGACATTTTGCAGGAGAAAAAAATCGACAATCGGGAGTCTTCGAACGCCAAAAGTACGGGACACGAGCCATACACGTTACCCCTAAGACACATCCTCTATTGAGTAGGAGAGCGAAGCTACAAGCATTTAAGGAAATGGGTCCATTTTTGTACTTTTTGATTAATTATTTCTTTTAAACTAAAAGCCATTGGCCGCAAATTCCGACAGATGGACAAACCGAAGATAATAGGCGCTTTTGCTGGAAGCGAAACGCTCCTAAAAAGATCAAATTAGAGCCGTATACGTTATAAAATCTAGTGACAGTTTGAAACTTCAGCGAATAATAAGCAATATCGTTGTCCCCCTTTAAAAACCCGATCTTCGCAAAGAACTTTCCCACATAAAAACATCGCAACACTTAACGGTTACGACAGCCAAATCAAAGAGAATATATTACGGAAAAAGAAACACCATCTCCACGTCAAAAATCACACAACACTCACCAACATTAACACCAAAAATACAAAATACATTAAAATACCTTTCGCTCCAGGTGTCACCAACAAACTCGGAAAATTTTTTTCATAACACGACTTAAAAAATGTTCATGTCAACAACAATAAACTCGCAAACCTTTTTCACAACCCGAAAGACACAATACTGCCTTTACAAAAATCAGGAATTTACAAGATTGCTTGCGGGACATGCGATAGGATATATATATATATATATATATATATATATATATATATATATATATATATATATATATATATAGGACAGAGAAAACGTAATTTGGAAACACGCTTCAAAGAGCACTTAGCACACTTCAGACACAAAAGGATAAACAATTCGAGTGTAGCCACCCATATACAAGAAAACAACCACCCCATCTCTATACAGAATCTAACACTGTTAAAATCAATACGCGAAGAAAATAAATTAGACGCCTTTGAGAGTCTCTTTATTAACAAATTCAAACAAACCGTTATGAATATCGATCGCGGCCCGGTACCTTACTCTCCCCTCTACGGTCTAACGATTCCCCCTTCCCCTCCTCCCCCTCCCACTCCCCTCCCTCCTACTCTCATCCCTCCCACTCACCTCCCTCCAACTCCCCTCCTTCCCACCTTCACTTTCTCGCCAACCGTCAACGGTTCAAATTCCTTCACGCAACCCAACAGACCCCACTCTTCTTCCAGAGCTACTAATGATCTCTCTCGAAATACGTATTTAGCGCTTGGTTCTTCTGTCTAAATCCTTTGTTTACGGTCGGAGTCGACTCTTCAGGTCATTGTTTCCCCTGTTTTTTAATGTGTATATTCATGTGGTCGAAGCATGTTAGACTTAGAAGTAATTCGCTGTTAGATTCTATATTCATGACTGCAAGATCCAGTCAGAATGTAAGCTTGAGCGGAAGCGTAAATGAGTAAATGAAGAAACATTTTATATAACTTTATTTAAAAATATAATTTTAATTACTATTAATCTCCTTTTATTTATGCTAGACTGGAGATTAGTATTTACCGGTTTTTATTTAACAAGAGATGGACCATAAATAAATAACCTTTGGGCTTACGAACGAATTTTTAATCAAATGTCAGCACTCCTTGATTCATCTTATTCGCGATTATTACTGGTTTACTACAGAAATGGTGATGAAAACTGTCGTTTTAACTATGTACTAAGTAACTTTTGATATAACTGCGCGGAAAGATAACGTTATCACACGCCGGGTTCTCTTTGTCTTGTATTATCGATCCCAATTTTTCGTGTATCTCGACGAGGTGCACTATTTATGAGCGATACGCAAGATCGTTTCCAAAATATATTACGAAAACACACGTGAATGCAACGAGAACATTCGACGCATACGATAACAGCGCTAGTTGCTCCGAGGAAAAGGTCGTAATTTTATTTAAATTAAGACTAGTACAAAATGCCGCCAATACGAGGGGTATGCGTGGATTAAATATTAAATTTAAGGCACTTCCCATTCTTCCTTCTTTTCTCTCTTCCATTCTCCTCCCTCATATTTTAAGTTTATATTCGATTTTTTTCCCGATTTTTCGACATTTCATAAAGAGGTTGCAATGAAACAAAATCATGAAGGACAAAAATCGATTGAAAATTTATGTGAAAAGTTTCATGTAAATTTAAAACAAATAAACATGTAGCGTAAAAACTTTAAGTCAGAAGCGACTCCAATGCATTGTAATAATGGACAACTCAACATTTCAAATAGGAAGATACTTCACGCGTACATTGAAAATATCTTTTATTTTGCAAATTTTATTGGGCAGTTCAAAGCAAATTAATATATTGACAATGATTATAATTAATTTCTTTCGATAATAAACCAAGATATTTGACGCATGGCCGGTACATTTATAGTGATTACAAAAAATGTGTGAATTAAAAAAGCTACTTACTGAGTTCTTTCATCGTCAAGGTAAACAAAACAAAAACCTAATTAAAATATTAGCGGTCGTATGTTCGTTAGAAATGGCACTGCAGTAAACAAACCTATTGTTCAAATTATGCTATCATTACTTCCCTTTCGATTAGAATGCATTCAAAATATATAAGAAGAGTTCTCACAATTGATTTCAAATACTATATCAAAGTTCATGTCATTGCTTTTAGATATAGACTTAATTTTGCTAGATCAGCAACAATGCCGTCGCCCTTGACGAAATTTTTTCGACTAAAAGTTAGCAAAATCTTTGTGTTAATAACGTATTTGTGGAACGATTCGACGTGTATTCGAAAATTGATGGTTGGAAAATCAATATCCGTTCTTTTAGGCGTCGTTTGGTGCAAGTCCCGTATTCATATCGCAATTCTAAGTGATTTTAAAATGCAAATGAAAAATGTGCTGCATCTGTGAAAACCGTGCAAACACACAGAAAGAAGTACAGAATTCTCTTTAATATATGAATTAGATAAGAAACTGTGAACAAAACAGAACGTCGAGAGAAGAAGATAATGTCGTTGGGAACTCCCACTGATATTTTGAGAAAACTGAGGTTATATATGAGTGATAAGCAAATCGCATACTCCTCGTTGATTTTTTATTGTGGTTGGATTATTTTTTTGTGCGGCGCATCTTTTCGAGCGATAATTTACGGAATATCCTTGATAAGGATTTCCATAGCTTAGGTTGGGATTCCCTTTGGTGCACACGTTTTCCAGGCCACTTGCTGCCATTTCTCCATCGCATTGCTTCTGCTTCCTTCTCAAGCCTCGTGATCTGTTCTTCATTTACCTCATCGTTACTATTCCATAGATCAGCTATTGCTTCTTTTCTAAGCCTGTAATATTTTCCTTCTTCTGTGTCGTCCCTTCTAAATTGATTCTCTCTATTCCCATTAAATAATTGTTGACGATCAATTCTCACAGCTCTCACCTGTAAATTCCACATAGGTGGACATTGACTAAAATGATGACTACCTATAGCTACTAGCTTATAACGATAAATAAATTTGCTTGTTTAAATTTTGCGAAGTCGCGACACACTAATATTAGATTGTCAAGAAATTGTCATTTTTTCAAGAAAATAGAATGCAATTAATTAAAAACAAATAAACTTTAATTATTGAAGTAATTTCCATTATTATCTATGATAGTCTTCCATCTAATAACTAGATTTGTAATACCACATTTGAAGACTTCCAAGGAATTCTCTGACTGTCTCTTCATTTTCAAATTTCTCCCCATTAAATGGTGTTGAAGCGAACAGAAAATATAGTGAGTGTGGTGGGTGCGGGAGGACTTCCCATCCTAATTTTCTGATTTTTTTGTTGAGTCCAATGTGCCACATGGGGGCGAGCATTATCATGGAGAAGAACGACATCTTTCCTATTGATAAGTGAGCGGTGATTCTGATGACGAGGAGACTCTTTCAAGCGATCCAACTGTTGAGAGTACAGTCCAGAAGTCATCGTTTTATTCGGATTGCGAAGTTCAAAGTAGACCACTCCTTTCATGTACCGCCAAATGCAAAGCATTATCTTCTGCGGATGGAGTCCGGGTTTAGGGGAAGAACTCTAGTGTTGGTCCGCAACTAAGCCATTGTTTTCTACGGTTAACGTTGACGCAAATATACCATATTTCATGTCCAGTCACAATCAGTTTTAATTCATGGTTCATGTTTATGGCGAGCAATGAGAGAAAATGCAATGCTGTTACGCACTGCAGGAGTTGATTGCTGTAGAGATTATGAGGCACCACCACCGCCACCTTTGCCGAGTTTTCTAAGGTGGGTTCGCTAAGTCTCGTGAGAAACTTACTTTTGTTGTTGCCGTGGGTCAGACTCCACGAGTGTATTCAAAACTTCATCGTCAGATATCGGGAATTAGCGAAAATTTTATGAAGTTGTATTGTATTGCTATTGTTATAGGAAAATATAAAGTTTTTTCGGTAATTTTTTAACAGATATTTATAAAAAAAGCAATTTAAAAGAGACGAGTTAATGCCGAACCCGATCACATCCGATTGGTAGCCGAAGTTTGCCGAGTGTTTAGTGACGTCACTACATGCCACAAGCATGTTATCCGATGCTAACCGTGCTAGAATCCATTGTGCCGATATAGAAGTAGAAGCTTGAATGACATAATTCTGTTGTTTTCCTCTATCCGTCGTCTTAGAAGAAATAATGGTATAAGTACTGCATCTTTCTACATTTATTTCGCTTTGTGTTTTGCAAAATGGCATATGAAGGGTTTTGTGTAGCCAGATCTGATAATTTGCCCAACGTTGATTCGTACATGTTTTTGCGGTACATTGGAAGTTGTAGGGAGCAATATTCAGATGTTTAAATGCGTGCAGTGAAGCCGGATATGTTTGTATTACATTTAATTGATAAAACAAGTTCGATGTAGCGCTTTTATTTTCATTTATTGTAATAGTACTATTATTTCAACTGAAACGCAGATGATATGTAAAAGATAGATTGATG
Organism: Tanypteryx hageni; assembly: GCA_028673005.1. Lineage (NCBI taxonomy): Eukaryota > Metazoa > Arthropoda > Insecta > Odonata > Petaluridae > Tanypteryx > Tanypteryx hageni. The sequence goes on from CM054114.1 coordinate 152,428,617, forward strand.
TCTTAAAACAGCTTTCCCATATTATATGTATAAAACAAGTCTAATTTTAACTAATATCAAAGAATATTTAATTATGTATTGTTTCCCATGCTGTCCTAGTATCTAGAAAGTAAAATATAATTAGATAAGTATACAAAAGCTAATGGACGAGGCCGAGACTTCGTGGAATTCCACAATAAAATAACATGAACAATGTTAGTATTTTTTATTTATATTAAACTTTTGCGAATTTCCACAAAATATATGAAGTAAAACACGACCGGTTTCGGTGAATAACCACCATCATCTGCCTTTACAGAATCATCAGGTCAAATATTGACATATATACAAAATTAATGTGAATAAACTTAGTTTCCGTGTGTGTTCTCTATAGGAAATGTGGTGAAGTTTGTTATTTTAAGCGTCTACCTGCCTTAGTCAATTGATTGGAGGCATAATTGCTTTTATCCCGGTGGTAGACAGCGTGAATCTTGCGAGGCTTTACTTGAAACTTTCGGCAACCACTCATTGTATAAGTTAGTGAGATTTCCCACGAGATTTAATAATATATTAGATTTATTGGCTAATAATCTTCCTGAGCGTATGAATAGGGTATCTGTTGCTGAGGGATTAAGCGATCACAGGGCAGTGTACGTGAAGTTTCAGCTAAACATTGAGAAACAGGTTAAGGCTAAAAGAAAGCTTTATGTATTCGCCAAAGCCGATTTCACAAGATTTAAGTCTTTTCTGCGAAATAAATATATTAATTTCTGCGAGGTAACAGATATTGCAGACGCGGAAGAATCCTGGTGCATGTTCAGAGATATGATACGTGAGTGCACAGATAAATTTATTCCAAGGAAACAAGCATGAAAATACATAACTTAGATGGTACAACCAGGAAGTTAGGAGCCCTCTCCGACGGCAAAGAAAATTCCACTCTCGCGTTAATAACACAGCCTCAACAGCTACAGTAGAACAGATTGCAACGTTAAGACAGCAATACAAGGAGGCGCGCTCCATAGTCCGAGTGCCAATGTGTAATGCGTTTAACAATTACAAAAAGAAGGTTTTACAGGAAAACTTGAAAGAGAACCCAAAAGCATTTTGGTCATACGTCACTGAGATCGGAAACGGAAAATGTACTTCACGATAGTGCGGAGAAAGCAAACCTATTAAATCAACACTTTCAGAAAGCTTTTATTCCTAATGACGATGAATGTGGAACCCCTATTCCTATGCATCATGGCCACTCGATGGAAAATTTTATATTTTCCGAAAATGGTATCGCGCTCCAACCTCATTCAGTTAAACCAAGTAAATCTCCTGGGTCTGAGGCAATACCCGCGCGAGTATTGAAAGAGTTAGCTTATGAAATCGCGCCGTATTTGGAAATTATATTCGAGAAATCCATCACGGAAGGTGTCATTGCTAAAGATTGGAAGGTGGCACACGTTATGCCCATCCATAAGCGCAGCGGCAAAGAACCCCGAAAATTATAGGCCAATTTCCCTAACTTCATTATCGTTCAAGATACTTGAGCACATAATCTTTAGTTCTGTAATGCTCTAGTTAGATAGTCACTCATTGCTTAGTGGATGCCAGTACGGAATCTGGAGAGGAAGATCATGCGAAACGCAGCTCGGCTTGTTCGTGGATGATTTGTTGCGATGCGGAGAGAAAAATACTCAGGTCGATGCCATATTCATAGACTTCAGGGAGGCGTTTCATGATGTATCTCATAAGATATTAATTGCGAAGTTAGGACAATATGGTATCAATCCAAAAATTGTCAGTTGGGTGAGAAACCTCCTCTGGAACAGAGAACAGTTAGTTGTCATCGATGGGAAATACTCGACCCCCGTTAATGTTCCGTCGGGTGTTCCTCAGGGAAGTGTATTGGGCCCTCTACTTTTCTTAATTTATGTGAATGATATCTGCCAGGAGGACCATCAATCGCTGCGTGAAGACTTTAGAGCCATTTCAACGTGGTGCAAAGAATGGCAAATTGAAATTAATTACATTAAATGTTCCGCAGTTGCGTTCTGGAAAAGTAAGAACATAGAAGTAGGTTTTGAGTATAAAATAGATGAAATAAATATTTAAGCAGCCGAGTATGTAAAATATTTAGGAGTAACCATTTGTCGAGATCTTTCGTGGTACATGCGCATTCGTCGAGTTATAGGCGCGGCCAATAAGAAACTGGCTTTCATAGGTAGAATAGTACGGAACACTACAGAAAAAGTACGTGAAACATGTTACTTATCACTGGGTAGACCACAAGTGGAATACGCCTCATGCATATGGGATCCGTACGAGAAGAGACATATAATTCAATTAGAAAGAGTGCAGCGCAGAGCAGCCAGATTCGTAAAACAAAAGTACGAACATAAGGAAAGCGTCACCTCATTATTGAGGGATTTGAAATGGGTACCACTGGAGGATCGTAGATTAAACTGAAGGTTGCGGCTTCAGGAGAAATATAAATCGGAATGTCTAAAAGACGAGGTTGTAGGAATAATTGTAGCACCAACGTATATTGGTAGGAACAACCGTGACGATAAAATACGTGAGATCGATTGTAGGACGGAGCGTTTCTAGGCTCGTTCTTTCCGAGGACAATATGAGATCACACTATAATATTTCAACCGGCGATAGACAATGTTTAGGTAGGTTTTGGTGCATTGCACCCCCTGCCACCCACCAACTTGGTGAATTGCAGGGTACCATGTAGATGTAGATATAGTTATTACCTATACTTGTGAAAAGAAAAACTGTAGAAGTGTTTGTCATAACTGCAATTCTCTTTTGAATATGTCGCGAATTTCATCGTTGCTTTTATGGCTTTTATCTCCCTTTGAGGTCAATGAGGAAAGATTATGTTAGTAATGCTGTTGGATATGTTAAACTGAAGCGAGAAGGAAAAATTCGTATTGTTAAAGGCAAGATTTGCCCTGAATAGAGAATAAGATAAAGAGGTTATGAAGTGAGTATAGTTTTAGATGAAAAATATTTAGTCACGTCTGTGGAGTGTCATGACTGCCCTCATTTAGCATAACATGGTCCTTCAAAATACCATGCTGTCGTGGATATTATGGGAACAAATTTATTAAAATATTTAAATTACAGAACTAACTTAATATGTAACATTTTTAAAAGTATTTGCTTAAAAACTCGGTACTTAAATATATGCACTGCAACAGTAATTATTTGCTTAATAATTCCATAGCCCAGGGGTGGCCAACTTGTTTCTTGTTGCGATCGACTTTTTTATATAAAAAGTTGTCACGAGCTACCATGACGAAAAACTTTTTAATGCAATTATTAAATACGAGTATAAAGGGAAAATAAAAATTACTCATTTCAAAATATAATAGTTTTATAGAACAAAGTTTATTGAATAAACGAAGAACACTTCAAAATAAACGTTTTGACATGAAACATTTTGAAATATAAATATACAAAAAATGAGGATAACTTTTAATTTTAAATAATGAGAAGTTTTCTTTACATCATAATATGCTTTTTCTATCAGTATGTCTTTGATCCTTGATTACGCCATGACGAAATATATTAATTTTATTTATTCACGATACATACAGAATGCATATAGCATTCAGCTGTTTAGACCTCCGGTCATTCCCTGCCGCTAGGGGTCCTATCATCGCTGTTCTCACATTTTGAAGGGAAGTGGGTGGTATTACTATTCTAGTGTATTTGCCTAAAGACCTCTATGTATCTTGTGCCAATCCTGCTTGCCTTCTCCTGATCACAACCGCTGCATTGCCACACCACCACACTACTCCCCTCCCTCCCCCGAGTGCTAGCGTCAACGGAAGCGTATAAATATTTTGTTGTAAAATATTTAGAACAGCAAGAATAGATGTCAAAATGTCATAAGTCAAAAATATGAAATACCCACTCCGCGAAAACATGTGCATCGCCTGCTGTTACTCGAGATAGACTGCCCCTCGAAAATTGCGAACACTGCCGCGATCGACCGAAAATGGCTCCGCGATCGACCTGTTGGCCACCCCTACCATAGCCCAAATAAGTAAAGATGAAGACTACGGCGAAATTGATGTTAAATAGAAATTAACTCCTTGACCGTAAAATTAAAAATTAGAGAGACACAATGAAAAATGGAGAGGAAAGGCAAAAGACAATAAAAATTATAAACTTACAGGTTTAAGGGTTGTTACTCCACGCCAGGGACCTGATGTCACTCACACATTCACTCACTCAATCGCACAAGCACTAATCCTAAAGGTGGAAAGGAAACGGAACCGGGTTTGCGAGAAATTATTCTGCACCAGGGACCCCAAAAATCACACCGTTGCTAGAAGGTTTGTGAGTCAGTACGACCGCGACAGGGACCTACTAAGCAACCACAAACACACCCACACGCCATAGCTCAACAATTTCCATAAGTTTGATCTTACGTATTTAGAATAGGTATATTACATTATGGAGGTTTTTTAAAAATATATATGCTCATCTTTGAAACATTAAAATATAATTTACTCTTTCAACGTTCTCCAGAAATATATGCATCATGTCAATATAAGGTCGATATAAGTCATAAACTAAAATACGAAGCAATAAAATTACGTACATACATATAACTAGTACTTAGATTAAAATGATCTTTGCAGACAAATGCAGTTGTATGTTCCGATATATCAGATGCGTATGTCCTCATGGCTTTCAACCACAATATTCTCCACTTCTTATTTCTTCCCAAAGAGCTCGGTAGCGTGAAGGACAATTTTCTCGTGGTTTTAATCGTTGTATTTAAGCACTGAGGTACCAGACAATACTTATTACCCTTCTTATGTTCCATATTCTCCATTTCAGCTACGATATCAGGAAAATCAACAGGACAAAGTATCAAAACCGCGTGCTTTCAGTACGGTCGTATGTTTAAACGAGTGGCATGCGATGACATCACGTATCCCTTACTACTCTCGCTCCAACCAGGATGCTGTTTTCGCGGAATATTTAAAAGGGTTATTTTAAATATTTTTTTGCATAATGAAGATGATTTAACAGAAAAATGTTCACAGGGAGTAATTAAGTCAATTACAAAGAATAAAAAAAAACTATTAAATATTTTGACAGTCCCCCATTTCAATAAGGAGGACAATCTGAGATCCCCAGAACGGAATTTCTTGAACTTGGCATTTGATAATATTCAAAACTTTTCCATAAACTTCTCGGATATTCCTCGTTGCCACATGAGATTTATATCCTTTTTTAAATTCATACAGCATTACATGCCAAATGTGTACCTCATCTGTGGTAATGTTTAAACAACAATATGAGGGGTTGCCATGTACAAAAAACAAATATTTTATTTTCACAAATAATCTGTTTAGTTGGTTAAAAAGCATAAATTCTGAATGTTATAAGAGTTAAATTATCCTACTCACAAAAAACGACATTAACTTCTTGAAAACCTAATATTTATTATGAATCATACGATAGAGAGTCAAAAAATAAGGTGAATTTGAGTGTAACTTCAAAACAGTTTATTCCAGAAATATGAACGTGCAATATTTTTCAACGTAATCTCATCTTACCTCCATATACTCATTGGCCGAGAGAAGCGAGATCTTTCCTGTTGAGTCCCTGTGCATTTTGTCTGTCTGTTCTACGATAACTGCTGTCTCGGTTGTCTGTTTTTCATCAAACTTCCTGTGCATGTACAAATAACCTAAGAGTCGACTGCCTACAGTTATTATAGAACACCATTCTTATAGTTCCTGCGCAATTTGCGTTAATTTCTTAATCTTATCCAATGTAAACGACATTTAGCATACATACGTAAAACATCAACCGATGGAGAAAACGTCAAACAAATATTTCTCTAAAATGTACAGGGAGCCTCCCAGAGGCGTGCAATTTGCGTTCGCGTGGTCTCTCCTGTTAAGGCCCTGTGCACTTTGTCTGTGTATTTGTTTTTCTGTTATACTATAACTGCCGTCTCAACGAGGAGACAAGGCTCAGGTTCATTTGCCATTAGTTCCTTATTTGGTGCGTTTGTTAGATTTACATTTCTTTCATAAATATTTTACTGCTTTCAATCCTATTTAAATTTTCCATCTCCACTGTATGAAGTGCAGGATAATTATGAAAACGATAATAATAGTGAACATGTGATTCCTCCCCACCAGCCCTAAGTGGGCAAAGCGAGGCCAAAGATCTCGCGGATCCCTTAGTTACAGTCACTGGCAAGCTTTCTGGTTCCATCAGAGAAAAAATATTTTTGGTAAATAGTGCAGCAAATTATCCACCGGCTGTATCATCTGTAAACTTGCTCTCCCTTAGTGCGTCTTTAAGTTGCCCAATCATTTAAAAATCAGATGGTGCAGGCTTAGGCTTGTGTGGCTTGTGTCTTCTATATCTGAGCATTCCTCCTCCTCTCCCTTGCTTTTTGGGTTTCTCTTCTTAGTTCATTATTCAGTTTCCTGTATTTCCCTTTTCCATCTTCATCAGTCCTGCTTTTGTATTGCCTTCTTTCTTCCATCTTTTCTATCATTTCCTTTGTCACCCATGGCTTTTTTATTCTTTTTCCTTTGAAAAACCCAATAGTCTGTTCTGCTGTTTTCCTTATAGCCTTCTTTATCCTATTCCATGCTTCATCCACATTTTCCTCAGACACGTTTTCTCTTTTGATTGCCTGAGCTAATTTTCTCCTATTCTTTCTTTTCCTACTGTGGCTATATTCTCTAAGTCCCATTTCCTAACTATCTTAGCCTTCTTAACCTTCTTCAAGGCTACTTTTATTTCGGCCATGAGGAGCACATAATCACTGTCAATGTCTGCTCCTGGAAGTCGATATGCCTTTTTTACTCCATTTCTGTATCTTTCTTCCACTAAAATATAATCTATTTGATATCTGGCTCCATCTCCTGGTGATTTCCACGTGTATAGCCTTCTATTATGATTTTCAAACCAAGTATTTGATATGAACATCCTCTTCTCTTTACAGAACTCGACAAGTCTTTCACCTCTTTCATTTCTTTTCCCTAGTCCAAATTTTCCTACTACTTGGTCTTCTCTTCCCTCTCCTACCACAGCGTTCCAATCGCCCATCACTATCTTGCAACAGTTTTTACCTTCCTCCATAATATTTTCTATCTTCTCGTATATTTCTTCAACAGCCTCATCTTCATGTTGGCTGGTCGGCATATAAACTTGTATCAACAGTAGATCTTTTGGGTGCATTCCTATTCTAAGACCAATTGCTCTATCATTTACAAATGTCACCCTCTGTACACAATTTGCTATTTCCTTATTCAGAATTAATCCTACTCTATTCATTCCTCCAGTACCTCCTGAATAGTACACCGTGGTATCATCACTTTTTATTTCCCCTCTTCCTTCCCATCTCATTTCGCTTAAGCCAATCATGTCCATTCTGTTTATTTTCATCTCTCTCTTTAAATTTTCCAACTTCCCTTCTCGTAGGAGTGTTCTTACATTCCATGTGCCAATTCTCAACTTCTTTCCAGCTTCCTTCCTTCCTTGTGTTAAACGGAACCTTTCGTGTTGTCCCCCCCCCCCCCCGGAGATCCGAGCGGGGGACCATTTTACCTCCGGAATATTTAACAAGAGAAGACTCCGTCGATAGTAGTCACCTGGCCCTCGAAGAGGACGGACGTGCCTTTCACTTCCTCCTGCGAGCGCTGACCTGCCTGCGAGCGACACCTGTAGTAGTAGCAGTAGCTGTAGTTTAGCTGTAGCCGTATTGTTGTGTTAAGTAGAATTAGTATTTTTCTATTTATTTTTTCATCTTCTTACGTTAATTGTTTTGTTGTAATTGTAGTTTAACTCATCTTTGAGCGTAAAGCTTACTCATCCTTCTCTTGCCGTATCATAGTAGTTAATTGCGTCTCTCAGCCACTAAATCCGTAATCTTTGTAATATTTATTTATAGTAGCGTATTACCTTACTCGTTCTTAATTATTTCCTTTTACCTTAGCATTTCTTTAGCTTCTAAATCTACATTGCTCTTGTGCTAAACTTTCTTGCTTATTTACTAACGTTGTTGGTGTAGTGAAACACTTTCCCTTTCACTTTTTACCTGCGCTCGACCCTAATTTAACCTTGAAGACAGCCAACCGCGTATTTACGTTAGTTCTAGTATATTTATATAGATAGTACAGATTAGTTAAGAGGATAGGATGGCTACTCCGAGTACTCCTGTTTCCTCCTTCTTGCGCGACGCTGGTTGCGAGGCCATGAGGTCTCGGATCACGGAGCTGGAGAGGGTGGTTGCGGACCTCCTTCAGAGGGTGGATAGGTCGGAGGCAGACTTGGCGCGTGGGAGGGGTGCGGGTTCTTCCCTGAGAGCAAACCGCGCCAAAATGGCGACTCGGGTTCGCCTGGGCGCGGAAGCCGGCAGAGCGATCGGGGAGGCTCCTGGCTCCTCTTCGCGGGTCGAGGGTCCTCCGGTCCGGAAGCCCGATGAGTGGTGTGTGGTGTCCACTCGGGGGGATCGTGGGGTGGTGTTGCGGACACAGGGAGTTAGGAACGCCTCGGTGGCCCCTCTTCCTGTTAGTAATCGGTTTGCGGTGTTGTCGGAGGACGACTCCACTGCCGTTACGCCCGTGCCCGCTCCCGTCTCCTCGGTGGAGGCCGGGCCCAAGGAGAGCTCGGGGGGAAAGAGAGGGCTGTTAGTGATAGGGAGCTCGAACGTCCGGCGTGTGGTGGCGCCTTTACTGTCACGGGCCCGCCGGGAGGGAGTTCACGAGCGGGTGTTCTCCAGGTGTATACCAGGAGGTTCGGTGCCCCAGGTGACGAAGGAGTTCAGGGTGTCGGTATCGGGCACGGGTTGCTCCTCGCTGCGGGTGGTGGCCCATGTTGGTACCAATGACGCTTCGAAGCGCGGCTCCGAGGAGGTCTTAAGCTCTTTTAAGGACTTGGCCGCTGAGGTTGCTCGTGTCCGAGAGGAGTCTGGTGCTGATGTGCGGCTTTCCATCTGTAGCATTGTTCCTCGGACGGACTGCGGTTCTATGGTTTGGAGCCGAGTTGTCGGGCTGAACCGTAGGCTGTGGGACTTCTGTAGGGGCAATGGAGTGGACTTCGTTGACCTGAGGCCGGTCCTGGACTCATGTAGGGCATCCCTAAACGGTTCTGGTGTGCACTACACTGCCGAGGCTGCGGAGGCGGTAGCGCGTAGGGTGTTTGAGCATTCTAGGGCTTTTTTAGGTTAGATTTAAGCAATTGCAATTTTTTAGCAAGCGTTGAGATGCACGCCAATAGTAGATCAGATGGTAGGTTAGGATGTAGGCAGCTTACCGGTACGGGATTAATTGAGAGCACAATAGGGGAAAATGTAAGAAATCCGTGCGGTAACAGAATTATCGAAGGCATGGGAATAAACGATTTTCCATGCAACAATTCCGTAGATAATGCGTGTGACCTTAATAGCGCTATAAACCCGACGTTAAGTAACAGTAGAATACATTCCAAGCGTAGAAATAGTCGACATAGTAGGAAGGATAAGGAGGCAGTAAATAATAATAATAATAATTATAATCTTAATAATAATAACAGTAATATTAGCTCAGTAGAGCGCGAGGAATCGTTACGTAGTCATAGCGAGAAATTAAAAATCATTACGGTTAATTGTCGCAGCATTCGCAGGAAGGAGGCCGAATTTGAACATCTTATTCGTAGTCTGCGTGCTGATGTACTGATGCACTGAAAGTTGGCTTACGGCAGACATAGCCAGTCAGGAGATCTTTCCTCGTGACTATAGCGTCTTCAGAAAAGATCGATGTATCCGGTCGGGAGGTGGAGTCTTTATAGCAGTTAGCAATAAATACGAAAGTTACCCAATACAGATTAACGACGACGAAGTCGAAAGTATTTGGTGTCGTGTGAAAGGAAGCGACTCAAAAACTATAAATATATGCGCTTTTTATAGACCCCCAAATGCGAGCGTGGAAACTATTCATTCTCTGGAGAAACAAGTGGCGACGCTAAATTCGTCTAATAAAGATAAAGCCATTATAATCGGGGGCGATTTCAATCTTCCATCAATTGATTGGAGCCATAATTGCTTTTATCCCGGAGGTAGAGAGCGTGAATCGTGCGAGGCGTTACTAGAAACTTTCGGCAACCACTCATTGTATAAGTTAGTGAGATTTCCCACGAGATTTAATAATATATTAGATTTATTTGTTACAAATCTTCCTGAGCGTATGAATAGAGTATCTGATGCTGAGGGAATAAGCGATCACAAGGCAGTGTACGTGGAATTTCAGTTAATTATTGAGAAACAGGTTAAGGCCAAAAGAAAACTTTATGTATTCGCCAAAGCCGATTTCACAAGATTTAGGTCTTTTCTGCGAAATAAATATACTAATTTCAGCAATTTAACCGATAGTGCAGACGCGGAGGAATCCTGGTGCATGTTCAGAGATATGATGCGAGAGTGTACAGATAAATTTATTCCGAGCAAACTGAAACGTGATAGTGCAGAACCTAGATGGTACAATCAGGAAGTAAGAAGCGCTCTCCGACGTCAAAGAAAACTCCACTCTCGCGTAAATAACACATCCTCAACAGCAACGGTCGAACAGATTGCAATAATAAGGCAGCAATACAAGGAGGCGCGCTCCATAGCCAGAGTAGCAATGCGTAATGCGTTTAACAATTATAAAAAGAAGGTTTTACAGGAAAACTTGAAAGAGAACCCAAAAGCATTTTGGTCTTACGTCAGGGAAGTTCAAGGTAGGGGCCCCACTATTGCGTCACTGCGGTCGGAAACGGGAAACGTAGTTCACGATAGTATGGATAACGCAAACCTATTAAATCGTCACTTTCAGAAAGCTTTTACTCGTGATGACGATGAATGTGAAACCCCTATTCCTATGCGTCAGGGAGATTCGATGGAAGATTTGGTATTTTCGGAAAATGGCATCGCGCTCCAACTTCATTCAATTAAGCCAAATAAATCTCCTGGACCGGAGGAAATTCCCGCGCGAGTAATGAAAGAATTAGCTGCTGAAATCGCGCCGTATTTGAAAATTATATTCGAGAAATCCATTAGGGAAGGAGTAGTTTCTAAAGATTGGAAGGTGGCACACGTTACGCCCATCCATAAGGGTGGCGACAGAGAGAACCCCGAAAATTATAGGCCGATATCCTTAACTTCATTATCGTGCAAGATACTTGAGCATATAGTCTTTAGCTCTGTAATGCGCTATTTAGATAGTCATTCATTGCTTAGCGGATGCCAACACGGATTCCGGAGAGGTAGATCATGCGAAACGCAGCTCGGCCTGTTCGTGGACGATTTGTTACGATGCGGAGAGAAAAATACTCAGGTCGATTCCATATTCATTGATTTCAGGAAGGCGTTCGATAAAGTATCTCATAGGAAATTAATTACGAAGTTAGGACAATGTGGTATAAATTCGATAGTTGTCGGTTGGGTGAGAGACTTCCTCTCAAATAGGGAACAGATAGTTGTCATAAATGGGAAATACTCGTCCCCCGTTCAAGTTTCTTCGGGTGTTCCTCAGGGAAGTGTATTGGGCCCTTTGCTCTTCTTAATTTATGTAAATGATAAATGCTCGGTTGTTCGTAGTAAAATTAGGCTTTTCGCCGATGACACCGTTCTATATAAAGAAATAAAAATCAGGAGGACCATCAGTCTCTGCGTGAAGACTTAAGAGCCATTTCAGCGTGGTGCAAAGAATGGCAAATCGAAATTCATTATACTAAATGTGCTGCAGTCACGTTCTGGAAAAGTAAGAACAAATTTAGGTTTCGAATATAAAATGGATGAAATGAGTATTCGACAAGCTGAGTATGTAAAATATTTAGGAGTAACCATTTGTCGAGATCTTTCGTGGGACATGCACATTCGTCGAGTTATAGGCGCGGCCAACAAGAAACTGGCATTCATAGGTAGAATAGTACGGAACACTACAGAGAAAGTACGCGAAACATGCTACTTATCACTGGTAAGACCACAAGTGGAATACGCAGCGAGCATATGGGATCCGTACGAGAAGGGACACATAATTCAACTAGAAAGAGTACAGCGCAGAGCAGCCAGATTTGTAAAACAAAAGTACGAACATAAGGAAAGCGTCACCTCTTTATTGAGCGATTTGAACTGGGTATCACTGGAGGACCGTAGATTGCACTCAAGGTTGAAACTTCTAGAGAAATATAGGTCAGAATGTCTAAAAGAGGAGGTAGTGGGAATAATTGTGGCACCGACGTATATAGGTAGAAATGATCGAGACGATAAAATACGTGTGATTGATTTTAGAACGGAGCGTTATCTAGGCTCGTTCTTTCCGAGGACAATAAGAGATCACAATAGGAAATTTCGAATTGCGTTAGACAATCTTTAGGTAGGATTTGGTGCATTGCACCCCCTGCCACCCACCTACTTGGTGAATTGCAGGGTAACTTGTAGATGTAGATGCCTCTACATGGGATATATTGTGGCGGTGGTTTCCCATTGCCTTCCGCCCATATATTCAGCCGCCCCTAACATGGGGAACAGACGCTGTTTGCAGCCGCCCCTAATATGGATAACAGACGCTGCTGCCTGTTGGTCCGCGGGAGGTATTTTATTTCCCTCCTAACCTACATATCTGCAGAGCATTCCCCTATCCGCCACCCGGGGACGCGCCCTCTAGAGGTTACAGGCTCCTCCGAGATTTATCAGTGGCTTAAAAGAAGAAGAAGAGTACAGCAGCCGGATACTGGAAGACATAAATAGAGGCGAAAAACTGGTAATTCCCAGAGGAGTCAGGGTGAGAGAAGAGAAGATTTTTAAGCTTCATCAGACCTGAGATGGGCGGACGACCGAAAGCTCATAAACAGACACTGTGTGAATGTAATTAAATTTGACGTTGTTATTAATGTGTATTTCATTAAGACCTCATATCATTTTTAGTAAATGTAACATTATTATTGTGAGTTCTTTGTTCTAACAGCATATTATATTGTGAGTTCTTTGTTCTAACAGCGTCACTTTTAAGGAATGTGTGGAGTGATTTCCTCGAAAAAAGGTTTTAGAAAAGCTGAACTAGTGAAAAAGATGGTGATATGGAAAATTGTATTCGGTTAAGTGATATTCGGAAAAGTGAAATTCGGGCAATTGGCGTACGGGATTAAGATATTCGGGAAATTGATTTTAGGGAAAACGATATTCGGAAAAATGATATCCAGGATTATGATATTCGGGTAAGTGACAGTCCGGCAATCGGCATTCGGAATTATGATATTCGGGCAAGTGAGATTCGGGAGAGTGTTACCAAACCTCTGCAGCGGCAATACGCTTCTGAAACGTGTCATCTTCAGCGATGTAACTACTCTTGGCAAATGCGCAGGGGTTGTTCTTTTTGGTTCTCGGCCAGATGCTTTGGGATCCATCCTTGCGGTGCAGTAGCTTATCATGCACTATGGCATGAGCTTTTCCATGGCTAACATTCAACTTATCACAAATTTTATCCAAAGTGATGCGTCGGCTCTCCTGAATAAGTTCATTAGCATGTTGAACTGTATGAAGTGTTGCTGCTTCGACCGGTCTGCCAGGTCATCGTTCATCCACTAGACTTGTGCTACCGTTTTTACACATTATATGATCATAATCAACCGTCCCCATATTGTGCAGATATTTTACGGTAAATTTCACTTGGTTTCTGACAGTAAAAAATCGAATGACACTTCGGTGTTCAACAGTGGTGGAATCTGAAAAGAACCGCCATTTTGAAAAGTGACGGTCAATGACAATATTGCCAACTACATACCACGGAAACTACGAGTACTACATGTTCAGACATGCAGTAATGGGAGTACGTAGTGACGAGTACATAATGAGTAGGTACATAAGTCTGTGAGAAATGTAAATTCACCTTAGTTACTGACCCAAACTTTTATATATTTATTTTCCCTATTCTTAGCCTTGCACCCTAGAGCAACCTCCCTCTTTACTCTGGTTTGAAAACGCCTACGTACGATAGAATTTAATATAAATCAGACGTAAAATGTTTTTTTACAAGTCTTAATAGAATGTGGAAACAGTTTTTCATGCTTCATAAGAATAGAAAAATATAAATTGCATGCAGGAATATAAAATAGTTTAACATAAAAATACTCAATTAAAAAACAAAAAGAGATTATGTTGCTTTGTTTTTATTAACATATGCAATTATTTGAATATGCATTAATAATATACCACATTTTCCCGATTACAGAGCGACCTCGAATATAAGGCTACCCCCTATTTCAGAAACCAGGCGAAAGAAGAAAAAATTCTTGGAGTATTGATATAAAATTTTTATTTCAAAATACCGGATCGGTTACACTTAATTTCCAGTATAAATATAATTATAAGATAAACGAAAAATTACGATAAAACATGCACATTTATTGGCTTCCAGTGATCTATATTAAATAATTAGTTGTCTATCTTAAAACGTTTAATACGGAACGAAGACATAAGCGCTGGCTCTAACGCAGGAGAAATATGGCAGCTGCGCGCGCCTTAAGTGTCGTCGGCGTCGTTAGCATCTTCTAAGGGTGGAATAGGCTATAGAACAGGGGAGGCCAAACTTACTTACCCTCGAAGCCGCATTCGATACTCTTCATAAGTTCGAGAGCCGCATTTTGTGCTCATAAACTTACGAAGAGTAAAACATAACGTGTATCTAAGTCAAATCCGATATAATGCAGGCATGCATCTTCCCAATACGTCTCAAGTCACACTACGACTTTGTGTAGTGAAAGACGTTGACACGTCTCTGAATGGAAATTTAAAAGGGCCGCATACTAAATAAAAAGAGCCGCATGCGGCTCGAGAGCCGTGGGTTGGCCACCTCTGCTATAGAACATAGAGGAATGAATTTTAGCGGGGGTGAGAGGGAGAGGAAGAATAAAAGATATCTTTTGTCGCGATTATAAGGCGAATCAGGATTTTTCGGCTTACATTTTAGAAAAAAACATCGCCTCATAATCGGGCAAATACGGTATTTAAAACTTACTTGATGCTCATGAAAAAGGTTAGATAATTATGCTTATGAGCGAGGAACAGTAAAATAGGAAAAAGAAGTTCAATCGCAAATCGGCGACTTACGTAAGAATGGCATGACCAATATGTTAATTTCTATAATCCCTCAATCAAATTTTTACCCGTAATAGTAAAATAAAATTTCGTTTCGGACAGTTTATTTTTCAATAAGTTACCCAATCAAAGTGCAAATGGAGAAAACATCAGATTTCGTAATGGTCAGAATTAAATGTTTTGCTTTGGTGCTAAGTAATCGCCTCTGGCGACGTAAACACATCAGTTTGTTCGACCTTATTATCTAACGCGTAAGATAATACGTTATTTTGAGATGATTTAAGACACATTAATCCTCCATTCCACTACTCGTGGTCGCGATAAATGGATTTTTTAACCTTTGGCACTCTTAACTCTTTCCAATCAATGATTTACGATGCTTGAAAATATCGCCGCTATAGATATTGAGATTCCAAATCTTGTAGGCGGCTCTGCTTTGAAAAAAAGAGATCGCAGATTATTGCCACTGTTCATATGCTGCCTTATTGAATGTACCCGATTAAATACATTATGCTGTGATAAGCAGAGATATGAGTAGCGGTATGAGTTATTATTAGTATTATGGCAGTAAAATTATTGAGTTGCATATTTAAAGTTGTAAATAATATATTTAGTTGTAATTTTTACATTCAATAGGTTCACATATAGCTATAAAATAGACTATGTACTAGCTAATACTAAGCCTAAAATAATAATTAAAATTAGAAAAGTAAATGGGCAGATTGGGTTGGGCAGTGACGAGCTGAGAGTGGACCTTTCGTGGAGGAGGTGGTCAACAAAACGGGCCTTTTTAGGGGTGGTATTTACAATGAAGATGATGATTAACGGTAATATAATATGGCTGAATAGATTATGTACAATGAGGGTTGAAAGAAACAAGGTAGTAGGTTACGAAACAAGAAATTGTGATTTACGTACTCAGCGACAGGGGCGGATTGTCACATTAGGTGCCGGATAGGGATATATTAGTTCAATATAAGATTTCGGAAAACGATATTGGGGAGCCGGTGGTGTAGTGGTTCGAGTGTTGGCCCCACCGTACGATCTGCTAAAAGTGCGACACCCGGTTCGAGTCCTAATGAGGATTTTTTCCGAGGACGCGCCGGCCCCCTATTTGTGCGTGTTGGAACTAAGGTGACGAGGACGAGCCAATGAGGAAAGAGAAAATGAGGAGCGCGCTCAAATCAACACTCCGTCCTTCGGAAGGGACGTTAAGCAGTTGGCCCCCCTGGTGTTCTTCGCAAGAGCATCGGGTTTCTCTCCTCCCTTCCTGGCTATTCATTGCACTACCTCTAATATACCCATTGTGAGTAGGATAGCTGCGAATCAGGCTGGACTCAGATATATCATCATCATAGGTAGTCTGTCCGTAGACAGGTCCGTGATTATTCTTGGTTAAACTTGGTTCTCCATATACTCCTATTTTCCGCTGTCCTCTTTATATCTTGATAACTCTCTTTCCCTTTCAAATCGTCTATCAGCTGAAACCTTTTCCTACCTCTTTCCCTTTTCCCATCTAGTTTTCCTTCTAACACGTCTTTAATCATACTCTCTCTCCTCAGGTAATGTCCAACCCAGTTAGCCTTCCTCTTTCTGATAGTCTGTATAATCATTCGCTTCTCTCCTATTCTTCGTAGCACTTCATCGTTTTTCATCCTATCTGTCCATTTTATCTTCAGCATTCTCCTCCAAGTCCACATTTCAAAGCTTTCCAAGTATTTGATGTCATTTTTCCTTAGCGTCCATGTTTCTGCCCCATACAATGCTATACTCCATACGTAGCATTTTATCAACTTCTTGCGGGTATCTTCCCTTATATTCCCTGTAAGTAGTTGTTTCTTTCTCCTGAAAGCCGCTTTTGCTTTTCCTATTCTAGTTTTGATCTCATCCGTACATTTTGCCTCTCGTGTTATGATACTTCCAAGGTATTTATATTCTGAAACTTGTTCTAATGGCTTCCCCCCAATAGTTATGTTCAGATTCTCTTCTTTACCCGATATTCGAATGACCTTGGATTTTTCTGTATTTATTTCCATACCGTATTTTCTACCTGTTATCACTAGTCTATTTATCATTTTTTGTAGCTCCTCTTCCTTTCTTGCTAGAAGTACTTGATCATCTGCGTATTTCACTGTTCTTATAATCCTTTCTCCAATTTTGAAATCCCCTGTGCCTTCTAAAGCTTCTTGCATTAGACTTTCTCCATATATATTGAATAGGGTTGGCGATAGGCAGCATCCTTGTCTTACTCCTCTACCGATATTTATTCCGCAGGTGTCCACATTCTCAAACCTGACCTTTACAACTTGATTCTCATATAGATTCCTAATCAGTTTCCTGTCTTTCCAGTCTACACCTATATCCTTTAATATCTTCATCAACTTTACCCAATTTACTCTATCAAAGGCCTTCTGCCAGTCTACGAAACATGCGCAGATATCTTGACTGTATTCTATTGCCCTTTCTGATATGATTCTAACTACTCCTATAGCATCTCTAGTTCCTCGTCCTTTTCTGAAACCGAATTGATCTTCCCCTATTATTTCTTCTGCCTTTTTCTCCAGCCTTTTATTAAGAATCCTCGTGATGATCTTCGATGTGTGTGACAGAAGGCTTATAGTTCTGTAATCTTTACACTGCATTGCATTTGGCTTCTTCTTTAGAGGGATCATTGTTACTTCTAGGAAATCGTGAGGCCACTCTCCCGTGTCGTAAATCTTATTAATTAATTTCGTGATCACTTTTAGTCCTTCTGATCCTATGACTTTAAGTATCTCAGCCGGTATTCCATCACTGCCCGTGGCTTTCCCCTTCATTAGTTCCACTATCGCCTTTTCTACTTCGCTCTCAGATATATATCAAAACGATATTTGGTGCGTTTTGGGATAATGTAATCCCATATTGTGGTTATAATGGCGTTTCCTGTAAGCGGTAAACGCTTTTGGAGTCTGCGGGCTCGGGATTTGGCGAATTCAGCGAGGGTAGGAAGATGATGGGCTTGCAAAATTTCAGCCTTAGGCACTAGATGGTTTTAACAGAGGATGTGGCGAAGTATATTATACTGAAAATTTTCCAAACGGTTGCGGTTTTTTGGATGTATTGAAAGAAACCTCGCAGCCATAGAGCAAGTGGGGTCGAATTAGGGAGAGGTAAAGAATTAGACGGTCTTTGGAAAAGATTTTGCTACGGTAGGTGAGAAGAGAAGCAAGTTTGCTTTTGGCAATTGTAGCTTTGCGAATAGCGCAGTCAGTATGTGCTGACCACGTAAGTTTTTGATCAAAAATTACGACTAAGTATTTGTGCGTAAATGTGGTGGGTATTACTGTTCCCGCTTATCTAGGTGGGGAAGTAAGAGAATTTTTTGAGAAGCGGATAAAATGTACATGGGCACTTTTGTCAGGATAAATTATAATTTTCCATTTGTTATTCCAGTCGTTGATAGCAGTCAGATGTTTCGTCAGTCGTTTGGTTGCAACGTCAGGGAAGAGGGATTGAGAAATTAAGGCAGTGTCATCAGCGTACATTAAAAGGTCAGTTTTGTCATGAGTGGGAATGTCATTCATAAACAAGGTGTAAAGTAATGGGCTTAAAATTGCGCCTTGAGGTACACCGGCAGTTATTTACAACTTTAAATATGCAACTCAATAATTTTACTGCCACTGTTTCTTATGATATTGTATTGTACCGCACTTCATTTGTTACAATGTAGGTTGGCCCCAAGAAAAAAATAAAATAATAATAGAAATATTAATTAATAAAAAAATTATATATATACATGTATATATAATAGCAATAACAAAAATATTAATAATAATTTTAAAAAAATAATAATAATAAACAATTAAAAATTTTTTAAACACAAGCCAACCTTCCTTACTCTACTTAATTTAATTTATTTATTTATTTATTTACTTACTTTTTTATGAAACGTATTTATTTTTCTTAATGTTAATGGTTAATTTTAATGTTTACTCCGCCTTAAGGCCACACTGTATCTCATAAGTACCCCCTTTCGCACTGTTACTTCGGCTGGTACAGTGAGACACTACTCACGAAGACAGCCCACGCTTGGTCCTTCAGACCGTAATTGCACAGATTTGGGATTTGGGGATAATATCTTTTATTTCATTAATGAAAATACTGACTTATCCATTCATATTGCTTAAAATCAACGAATATATACTGCTAGTTCAGAGTAATTCAGCTTTAGATACTAGTAGGAGTGAAATTGCTGAATATTTCTTATTTTAGTCACCTAACTTAAATGGCAAAAATAATAAATTGTTCTTTTCCTAACATCACATCAACCATCCATATAAAACCACTGTATAAGAAAAGTTGTCTGAAGAATTGCTAAGGTACAACACAACACTTTCAAATGTTTTATTTAAATTTCTTCCAATTAACATCCTTTACAACAGTATTACCTATCTTAAATAGTGAAAAAAAGGAATATGATACTTAATTGTGAGGGCTTTTATAAAAATGCAGGAACAACTGGTCTTAAAGGTCTATAATTAGAAAAGATTTCATCCAAAGTAAGCCAAGTGAACAGTTCCAAAAAATAAAATTATGTTCATGGCACAAACTACACAAATATAGTCAGCTTAAGTAGTTTTCAAATGAATTTTCAATGTGAACTATTCAGAGAAGATCGCATTAATGGTTATTAATAGTGGAGCAATAAGAATGTGTATGTGCGTGTGTATATATATATATATATAAATAACATATATATATATTATATATATATATATATATATATATATATATATATATATATATATATAAAACATTCATTCATTCGTGTTCTGTCTTACGACAGGTCCTACCAATTAATTAATTGGTTTTAACTAGGGAATATACATACACGGTGTGGTGGTTTCCCGTTGCCTTCCACACCGGACACACACACAGAAGGGAGGAGGGAAACCCGGTGCCGGGATTTGCCTGCTCTTACGAAGAACACCAGGGGGGCCAACGGCTTAACGTCCCTTCCGAAGGACGGAACAGCTGAATTTGCGCGGTCTCCTCAAACCACGCAAACAGGGGGCCGGACGACCTTGGAAAAATCCTACTTGTGCAGGATTCGTACCCGCTGCCTTTTCAAGCAGCAGACGAGTAGCAGCCAGCGTCCTAACCACTACACCATATATAACACTACACCATATATAACATATATATATATATATATATATATATATATATAAAATAAAAAAATAAAAAAATAAAAAGCACTGGTGGTGTAGTGGTTAGCGTGTCGGCTTTCTATTGCAAAGTTCGGGGGTTCAAACCCCTCGAATGGAGGTTTTATTAAAAAAAAAAACTATCATCAGTGCCTGGCAGTAGGCAGCAGTACTGTCAGTATGGTATAGAGCCGAAAACAAATGATGTTGGTTGGGTCTATATCCAATACAGCTGTAGGCGTGATCAGGACGATTTGAACGGCTACAGTACTGCGATGTGGAAAGCAAGAGGGAAACTACCACATTACAATCCCTAGTAAAGATTATATGGTTGGACAATATGAGTTCTCTCGAGGTAAAACAATCCGGAGGTAAAATAGTCCCCCAATCGGATCTCCGGGCGGGGACTGCCTTGAGGAAAACATTTGTCGAAAGTAAATTACGAATAGGGACTTGGAACGTAAGAACTATGAGAAAGGCAGGAAAGCTAGAGAACTTGAAAGAAGAAATGAGAAGAAATAGAGTTGACATTATAGGGCTAAGCGAAACTAGATGGGAGGGAGAAGGACAGTTCGACTCGGAAGAATTCACAGTAGTTTATTCTGGAGGAAATAGTGGGGAAAGGGGAGTAGCTCTGGTACTTAGGAAAGATATGATGAAAAGCGTGACAAAGATAATAGCAACGAACGATAGACTGATGGCAATCAAGCTAAAAGCAGTCCCAGTGGACATGCTGATAATCCAGGTATATATGCCAACGTCAGCTCATGACGATGAAGAAATAGATGAGATCTATGAGCAAATTAATGAAATTTACGAAGAAGACGGAAGAGGAAAGGTAAACTGCATAATAATGGGAGATTGGAACAGCATAGTCGGAGAAGGACAGGAAGAAAATGTTGTCGGGCAATACGGACTTGGAAAGAGAAATCGAGGAGGGGAGAAACTCGTAGAATTCTGCATCAATAATGACCTTGTAGTGACTAATACATGGTTCAAAAACCATAAACGAAGGTTATACACATGGAAAAGCCCAGGAGATAGAATGAGATGCCAAATAGATTACATCCTTGTAAAACAAAGATTCAGGAACAGCATAAAGAATGCCAAGGCATTGCAAGGAGCAGACATTGATTCAGATCACAGCCTTCTAATACTTGACGTGAATACAAAGCTCAAACAAATAAGAAAAACGAGAAGAGAAAGACAGACCTGGGACCTAGAAAAACTGAAAGAAAGGCAGGATGTAGTCAGCATGAAGCTGGAAGATAACCTAAGAAAGTTGGAAAACAAACCGAAGACCGTCGATATAGAATGGAATGAAATTAAAACCAGTATCAAGGATACCTTGGATAAAGAGATTGGAAAACTAGAGAAGAAAATCAGAAAACCATGGATCACGAAGGAAATGCTGGAGAAAATGGATGAGAGACGAAAATGGAAAAACGTAAACAGTGAAGAAGGTAGAGCCAACTATAGGCGTATAAACAATGAGTTGAGAAGGGTAACAGATAAAGCTAGAGAAAATTGGATAAAAGGAAAATGTGATGAAATAGAAAAAATGGAGAAGTTAGGCCGGTACGATATGATGTACGCTAGTGCACTGGAATTAGAGGATAAGAAGTCTAATGGAATTTGTGGTAAAGGAATTATGAATACGGATGGGAAGATAGTCTCAGAAACAAAGGATGTAGCACAAGTATGGGAAGAATACATTAAGGAATTATACAGCAAAGAGGCAGGAGCGGCAAAAATAGAACTGGAAAATGAGGAAAACATTGAAGAAGACAACTTAGGACCAAGTATTATGGAGAGCGAAGTAGAAAAGGCGATAGTGGAACTAAAGAAGGGGAAAGCCATGGGCAGCGATGGAATACCGGCTGAGATACTTAAAGTCATAGGATCAGAAGGACTAAAAGCGATCACGAAATTAATTAATAAGATTTACGACACGGGAGAGTGGCCTCAGGATTTCCTAGAAGTAGCAATGATCCCTCTAAAGAAGAAGCCAAAGGCAATGCAGTGTAAAGATTACAGAACTATAAGCCTTCTGTCACACACATCGAAGATCATCACGAGGATTCTTAATAAAAGGCTGGAGAAAAAGGCAGAAGAAATAATAGGGGAAGATCAATTTGGTTTCAGAAAAGGACGAGGAACTAGAGATGCTATAGGAGTAGTTAGAATAATATCAGAAAGGGCAATAGAATACAGTCAAGATATCTGCGCATGTTTCGTAGACTGGCAGAAGGCCTTTGATAGAGTAAATTGGGTAAAGTTGATGAAGATATTAAAGGATATAGGTGTAGACTGGAAAGACAGGAGACTGATTAGGAAACTATATGAGAATCAAGTTGTAAAGGTCAGGTTTGATAATGTGGACACCTGCGGAATAAATATCGGTAGAGGAGTAAGACAAGGCTGCTGCCTATCGCCAACCCTATTCAATATATATGGAGAAAGTCTAATGCAAGAAGCTTTAGAAGGCACAGGGGATTTCAAAATAGGAGGAAGGATTATAAGAACAGTAAAATACGCAGATGATCAAGTACTTCTAGCAAGAAAGGAAGAGGAGCTACAAAAAATGATAAATAGACTAGTGATAACAGGTAGAAAATACGGTATGGAAATAAACACAGAAAAATCCAAGGTCATTCGAATATCGGGTAAAGAAGAGAATCTGAACATAACTATTGGGGGAAAGCCATTAGAACAAGTTTCAGAATATAAATACCTTGGAAGTATCATAACACGACAGGCAAAATGTACGGATGAGATCAGAACTAGAATAAGAAAAGCAAAAGCGGCTTTCAGGAGAAAGAAACAACTACTTACAGGGAATATAAGGGAAGATATCCGCAAGAAGTTGATAAAATGCTACGTATGGAGTATAGCATTGTATGGGGCAGAAACATGGACGCTAAGGAAAAATGACATCAAATACTTGGAAAGCTTTGAAATGTGGACTTGGAGGAGAATGCTGAAGATAAAATGGACAGATAGGATGAAAAACGATGAAGTGCTACGAAGAATAGGAGAGAAGCGAATGATTATACAGACTATCAGAAAGAGGAAGGCTAACTGTGTTGGACATTACCTGAGGAGAGAGAGTATGATTAAAGACGTGTTAGAAGGAAAACTAGATGGGAAAAGGGAAAGAGGTAGGAAAAGGTTTCAGCTGATAGACGATTTGAAAGGGAAAGAGAGTTATCAAGAAATAAAGAGGACAGCGGAAAATAGGAATATATGGAGAACCAGGTTTAACCAAGAATAATCACGGACCTGTCTACGGACAGACTACCTATGATGATGATATATATATAACGTATATAAAGCAAAGTTAATATAAAGTTGGTAACAAGATAATCCAAACAGAACTTATGATGCCAACTTTACATTTAATTATTTATTTAATACTTATATTGGCTTTAATAGCTTTAAAGTCATCGCGAATATGTAGCTCTTTGTGTTCCCAAATTTTATAATTTAGCGTTATAAAATACTACAAATACGTTCGAACGGAATATTAAATTGATCACGCGTATTTGTGCGGCAAAAATTACGCTTGTACATATCAGAATATACCGAATCTGAGTTCAACAATAGTTGTTGCTATGGGAACACTCTCGTAATGAGTAATAAAAACTGCAAAATCGCCAGTATTTACGGCCAGACAGACACAACGACAAAACTATAAGCCTATTTTCATTCTGGAAAGTAGGTTAAAAACGTTACTTGAATCGACCCCGGAACTTCAATCTTCGCCAAATAGAATACATCCCGGAGGTGAGCTCTGGCAGCACGAACCTCATACCGACTTTCATGAAAATCGGTCCATTGATGCAAAAGTTGATAGTAGGGGACACACGCATACTCACAGAGATGACCATTTCGTATGGCTATGTTTTCTTTGGAAACCAGCAAAAAAATAGGTCGAAGACCCCTACTTATTTTCCCAAGTGCTTATTCATGAACTTGTTTTTAACCATGAGACGAGCTCGATATTTCTCTGGTGAATAGCTAAATTCCTCATACCAATACACTATAGTAGTCGCACAGTTCATCCAAGATTTCAGTGAGATTTAATCTAAGGTTAAGGCAACAGACACATTAGCGGAGAGGTTTTATTAAACGCGCACGGCAACCCCATCCCCCGCTCGCTTCGCGCCTCGCATTTACCCTCAGTCGTCAGAAATGAGAAACACTTGCCGTGCAAAATATACAGCAATATGGAAATAAAACTATAGAATCCTTCCATCTGCCCCTCCCTATTTGAAATCAATTATTGACGGACAAACTTACGTTATCGGTTATCGAAAAATTATTGAAAGTTTATTATCCGTTTAATATATGTAAATTTCACTTATTCGCGTCCGCCAACCATGGCATATATTACTCGTTCGCTAAAGCTAAAAAAAAGCGGGATTTCCTCTCGAAAACAAAATAACCATATACATAGCACGCGCATACTATAAAAGTTGTGACGCACGCTGAAAACGTCTTGTGGGTGTGGTACGAGATATGCTATGCGCCCATAATGTCGTTGTCTCCCTTTCTGTTGGCAAGCGTGTAATTGACCGTTGTTTCTACAATCTTTTTGCGCTTACATACAACAATAAAATGAAACTATGGTCCAAAATGCAAAGGAAATGACACGAGCGCTAAGAAAAGTGCGAGAAGAGCGAAAAAGCTTCGTTTGCCTAACACCAGTTTTCTTAATAGGATTTTAATGCCAATGTTTGAGGTTTCTGTAGTTAGCGCCGTTTCCTGGAAACACAACCACCGCGAATATTGAGGCGCCATAGTTCTACCGCGATCAAAAGAACATTTTGGGTGTACACTACAGTCGACCTTCCTTCCCCGCACGGGCTATCGCAGTCTCGGTTCTTTTTTAACTACACTGTTGCCATTTCTTCGCAAAACTTGGTCTAGGCAGCAACTGTAAATAATGAGACCTGACAACCTAAGGAGGAGAAGGATGAGCTAGTAGTGGGGTGGGGGAAGTCAAGATGACAGAGACAACTTCTCCTTTCTGACGGAGGAATTTCCCCTCCTGCCGAAATCCGCGCATGTTTTCATGTCTGCGGTTTACCTATAATAATACATGTTTGTATGTACGTTACGTTTTTCTTTAGGCGTTCCTCGCTCTCTGATCGAGGAATTAGATTATACTTATTTTTTAAACAAAGTTACAAAAGGTTTAGAATAATTTTTAAATTATAACAGAAACATTTAAACAAATTTTAATCTGTAAAATGCGCTCACTGACCATTCTTCACAATATCGTTCGATAGTTCACATTTTAAAACGATCATTACAGCTCCATTTAAGCCTGCTTGAACATTTTCTCAATAGCCAAGTACTTAGGCTAATTTTAATGAAATTTCCAGTCTTAAAGAGTTTTTCGAGAAAAAAAATTCTGTCTTCGGAAACGAGAAAAGAGTTTATTTATCTTCTCCGCGCGAAACGTCGTTTCTCATCCGTAAAAGCGCGGTTTTGAAAGACACTGACAACACGCGCGAAACAGCGCTGACACTCGGAAGCAAAGACAATGATTTCCTTTCAGAGTTCCGTCGTCACGTCGTCCGGGTCTCTAATGAACACGTCTCCATAGAAACCTTCGCGGTCGACGAATCCCTTGTTGGCGTAGGCGCCGCCGCCGGGCTGGGCTGGGTTCGTCCCGTTGGTGGCGTGGTCCACCGTCGAAGGATATCCGGTGGACATGCAGCTCCATACGCCGCTCGCGTATGCTCTTGTCCCTCTGGCCTTGTCGGATGAGGAAGAGTCGCTCCTGTTGATGAGCATGGAACCCTCGAGGCAGCTCCAACCCATTGGGTTCTTACCGGCTCTCCTCCGCCTCACCAAGCAACCGAGGGCGACCGCAGAGCCGACCGCGACGGCGAGACAAAGAGTGGCCACGGATCCGATGAACCATGGCTCGCTGACCACCGTGCCGTCGTCTTCACCGTTTCCGACCGTTTCGTTGCCGGACACTGCGAATATGAGAGAAAGGAAACGATGTCTGCGAGAGCCAAAGATCTCTCATCAACGATATCAAACTTTCAGGGATTGCTAGGGAAGATTACTTTTAAATTTACTAGGCTGATTGTCGTCTACATCGAAGTCATGGGGTCGATTCCAACAGCCTATCTTATTTGCAATTGAATAACATGGGAGGAGCTGAAACGTAGCGTGCAAGCCTTTCTTCGTAAACATTTTAAAATTACTTGGAATCGCCGTAGGAGTTCGGGACTTGAACAAAAAAACGCCTAAATGAACGAAATGACGCTTTCTTGCTGTCGATTTCCGAATATAAGTGGAAAACATGACGGGTTTTCACGTGAACATTTTTCGTTTTCAAGGTGATTTGCATTGTTGTCAGTTACGTGTAATTCCGTGTGATTGATTGGGATTATATATTTACATCGCATCTGTCCATATTAAAAAACTTTTGACGCTGTTTTGAAGTTTAAACAATGCCTTGGTTACCATAAATAAAGCGACGGCAACAAATGTAAATACATGCAATTATTAAATGATATAGTGTTGATGAAGACAGATATAGAGATTGAAATTGAAGAATTTTTTAAGTTCTTTGCAGACATTAAGTTTTTCGATGAAATTCTTGTTAGCTTCAGGTGACACATGTGCATGGGCATATTTTCAAAATTAAGTTGCTTAACGCTAGAGAAAACGACAATTAAGCACTCCTCAATTTCGAAGGACGGATCGTAAGATGGCGGGTATTTTGAGCGAGCTTATGAGAGTCGTTGTCCATGAGTTGGGCTCTGGAAGTTAAGAAAAAGGTAGAAAACGTTTAAAGAATAGATTTAAACGGCAGTAATAGTTGCTAATAGTTGATAAAACAAGAATGTGGATAGGAAAATACAGGCGATCAGTACCAGTATGAACAGGAATATGAACCGCGTGCATCGGTATAACTAGTACTAACTCGTACTAATTGGTATCGAGCATTTATTTCATTTAAAATAAATTTATAGTCTTCTTCGATACCTAAATAGGCGTATAATATCTTGGTCAGCTGAAATCCTTGACCGCAAAATCTATCTCGCCTTCCTCCGTCCTCATGCTTTATCAAATATGTGCAGAAATAAATTTTGTGAATCGTGGGGTTCGCCATGTTTGGATTTTTACAGAAAGTGGTACGCGACGAAGTGAGCACGTGTACTCCAATGGCGTAACTAGACTGCTGAGGCTATTACGTGCGTATTGATCAAGTAAGATTTGTAATAGGTTTCCAGCGCAAACGTCCACCCCTCTACCGGATTCTGATATTAAGTATTCTTTTCATAGTGAGCAAATTGTATATTTCATTTTTAGGATATTGAAGTTGCGATTGAATCAGCCGCTTGTTGTGGTATAAATACGCACCTAAGAATATTTTCGAGAAAAATACGGTTCAGTTTCATTATTAAAGTTCTTACCAGAAAACATTTGGAATATGAAATCACAGAGGAAACTATAAAACATTTAGCCAAGTATTTAAATATTTGAAGAATATCGGAAACTTGAAAAATGTTTGAAAAATTGAAGAATTTCATATTCATTCATTCATCATGCTTCTGTCCGAAGACAGGTTTTAACTGAATCGCTGCCTCCATTTCTCTCTCTCCCTAGAAGCCTCTTTTATACCTCTATAAGTATTATATCCCTGCTTTATATTATCTAATATTCCTATTCTTTTTCTCCCTCTTCCTCTTCTTCCACTAATTTTTCCTTCTAAGATCGTCCTTTGTAAACACTGTCTTCTCAATATGTGCCCTATCCAATTTGCTTTTCTTTTCCTGATTGTTTTTATTAGCGTCCTTTCTTCTCCCACCATTTCTAATACTTCTTCGTTTCTCTTCCTCTCTGTCCATTTCACTTTCATCATTCTTCTCCATACCCACATCTCAAAACTTTCTAAATATTTTTCCTCCTTTCTCCTTACCGTCCACGTCTCTGCACCATAAAGAGCTATGCTCCATATGTAGCATTTTGCTAATTTCTTCCTTGTTTCTAAATTTATTTTCTTGCTTGTGAGAAGCTCCTTCTTCTCGTTAAATGCTGCTTTTGCCATTGCAATCCTACTTCTGATGTCCTGTGTACTACTTCCATCCTGTGCTAAAATACTGCCGAGATATTTGAAACTACTTACTTGTTCCAATTTTTGGCCATTTACCATTATATTTAATTCTATATGTTCCTTTGAAACCACCATGACTTTCGTTTTTTCAGCATTGATCTTCATTCCATATTGTTGGCCAACCTCCACTAGTCTGTCTGTCATCCTCTGAAGCTCTTTCTCGCCTTCTGCTATTAAGCCCTGATCATCTGCGTATTTAATGGTGGTAATACTTTCACCTCCTATCTTAAATCCTTTCTCTTCCATCAAGGCCTCTTCTGTTATTGTTTCTGCATAAATATTAAATATCGCTGGTGAAATAGGACATCCCTGCCTCACTCCCCTTCCTATTGAAGTACTTTCTGTTTCTTCTCCTTCAACCCTGACTCTAATCTTTTGATCAAAGTAAAGGTTTTTAAGCAGTCTTTTATCTTTCCAATCTATTCCTATTTTGTTTAAAATACCCAGCATTTTATCCCATTTCACTCGGTCAAAAGCTTTCTCCTAATCTACAAAACAAAAATACATACCTTTATTGACTTCTAGCGCTCTTTCTATCATCATCCTCATACATCCTATAGCATCTCTAGTCCCCCTTCCTCTTCTAAAACCAAACTGCAGCTCCTTTTCTATTTTACATTCAATTCTTTTGGTTATTATTCTGGTTAGAACTTTAGCTGTATGATTAAACTAATAGTTCTGTAATCCTTACAACATTTTGCATTGTTCTTTTTCTCCAGTGGTACCATCACAACATCTAAAAAATCTTCAGGCCATATGCCAGTATCATATACTTGGTTAAAAAATTTTGTGAGTTGCTTAACTGCTTTAGACCCCAAAAACTTAAGAACGTCCACGGGTATATCATCACTCCCAACAGCCTTCCTTCTTTTCATGTCATCAATTGCTCTTTTAACTTCAGTCTCGAGAATATTTGGTCCTAGCTGATCTTCTTCCACATCCTCTTCTTCATTTAATTCAATATTTCTTGGCTTTCCTTCTTTGTCATACAGAACCTCAATGTACTCTTTCCAGATATTCTTTACATTGTCTGGCTCCGATACTATTTTACCACTTTTGTTCATGATTCCTTTACGTCCTATCTTTCTTGCTTTTTTCTTGAATAGTTCCCTTGCTTTGCTATACATGAGGTCTGTTCTACAAATTCTTTCACATTCGACAATCTCCTCGCATTTTTCATTTATCCACTGTTCTCTTGCTTTATCTGTTTCCCTTCTAAAAGCATTATTTAACTCCTTGTACTTTCTTTGGCCTTCTTCAGTGTTTATGTTCTTCCACTTTCTCCGCTCTTCCATTTTTTGCAGCATGGGTGCTGTGATCCAGGGTTTTTTGTTTCTTTCACCCGTTATCTTTCCTACCTTCTTTTCCATTACATCTTTAATGTTGCTATGGATGTATCTCCACTCCTCATCTACATTCTTCCTATTTTCTTCAGCTCTCTCCCCCAACCTTTCCTCCAGCTCTTCATGATAGCCTCCTTGTTTTTAAGGAGTTCCTCTAAGTTCCATTTCTTGTTAACTCTTATGTTTCTCTTAACGCTCTTCAGTCTACATTGTATATTTGCCACCAAAAGGTTGTGGTCAGAATCGATATCTGCCCCTGGTAGTGTTTTCACATTTTTATTGCTATTTCTAAATCTTTCATTGACTAGTATGTAATCTATCTGGTATCGTCTCTGGTCTCCTGGGCTTCTCCATGTGTAAAGTCTTCGCTGGTGATGCTTAAACCATGTATTAGTTACAATTAATCTATTTCTATGGCAGAATTCCACAAGTTTATCCCCTCTCTCATTTCTCTTCCCTAGTCCATATTTTCCCACTATGTTATCTTCCTGTCCCTCTCGGACTACACTGTTCCAATCTCCCATTACTATGGTGGCGATCCTTCCTTTTCCCTCATCCTCCAATATCTCCATAATCTGTTCATAGATTTCATCTACTTCGTCGTCGCCAGCATTAGTTGTTGGCATATACACTTGAATTATAAGCATATCCACTGGCTCCATCTAAAGTTTTACGGCTATTAATCTGTCATTAACTGTCACTACCTTACTAATTCTTTCAGCTATCTCTTTTCTCATTATAATCCCCACTCCCCTTTCTTTTTTCTCCCCTCCCGAGTAAAGAATCTTAAATTCGTCTGAATTTATCTCGCCTTCTCCTTCCCACCGGACTTTACTAAGACCTACTATACCTACATTATTCCTTCTCATTTCCCCTTTTAAGTTCTCTAGTTTACCCCCTGAATTCATAGTCCTAACATTCCATGTGCCTATTTTTGATTTCTCACTACTTGCTTTCTTATTAATCTTACATTTCCTCTGTGCATCCCCTAGGGTAGTCCCCACCCGGAGATCCGATTGGGGGACTATTTTACCTCCGGAATATTTTACCCCAGAAAGATCCATAGAGGTATTTTCAGCTTTTCAGCCTATCATGGGAAATATAATGAGGTAGTAGTTTCCCCTTGCTTTCCTCATCGCAGTTTCACAGAGTGATTACCCATCTGTAGCTGTTCAGATCCACATGATCACCACCTACAGAGGTACTGTGCAAGCTGCTGCCCTTGCACAGGGGGATGTAAAACCCCCAAGACTGCTTCTTAGTCTGACTCTTCCCCTCAGACCTTTCCGGCTTGGATGGTCCTACCAGGAGAATTATCTCCCGCCGGCGTAGCTCTTTGGTTCGTAAGAGTACACAAACCCTCCCACCTCTTTAAGGTTATGCTGTTTTTAGGGAGGGGAATTTCATATGAAATGGATCAAAACAATTGTAATCGGATTCTCGAAGCGTAGGTACCTATAAAATCGAAAGCCACTCCTATGGTATTTCACGCTTACTTATTATTTTCGTACTAGCTATTCTGTCCGTTAAAAATTAAAGATTTTTCGGAAGGGAAAACGGTGCTAAAAAAATCTGAGTTTCGTTCTTTCGGTCTCTCCTAAGTTAGAAATCCAAGTGTTTTTGAAAGGCGTGCAACGTTAACTTTTCATACACTAATATGAGTACAGGAAACGTCAATTAAATAATAAATAAAATATTTATCGATTTTGCAGGAATTGAATAGCGTATTCCAATAATTACTTAGTTGATATGTATTAAAATTTGCCGCATTGCATTATTTTATGATATATCGCATTTAAAAATTCTTTTGACGCAATCGTATGGATATAATTACTTATTGGATAGTGAGCTTTGGCTTGCTTTTCATCCTCTTCATGGCTAAAGCACGACAATCCAATTTTCTCGGACGGAGAATCATATTAAAATTTATAATTAGTCTCCACCATACTATATTTCATCCCTTCACTATTTTTATCTGTCTAGCGATCCACTATTGCAACATCATTCTTTTGTGGCTACTCCTCTGCAATTATTCAACTGTTACCATATTTCTTTATTTGCGTACGGTTTTCTTGGAGTTTTTCTTTTCGAAATATCCGGTATCTCTTGTTTTGTTCACACATTGGCTTATTTCCTCTCTTTCTCCGAGCCAACTTCTTGCATTCATCGCCTTCCCCTTTTCTCTCTCTCCCTAAAATCCATTAGTCTTTTTCGCAAGCAGACATCGCGACATATTGAATTTCCTTTTACAAGTCGATCAAGGTATTCCAGCTCATGGCTTGTATCCAGTGTAATTGTTGACGTTCCTCTTGAAAACAAAAGCTTTTTGATTTATAACGCATATTTTTTAAGCGAACGTGTTATGATAAATCGATGTTTTTGCTGTGTCATTCCATTTTTAATTCAAAACTCAGGGAATTGACGCTATACATAAGAGTTCCTTACATTCCCTAATCTTTTAAACTTTTCTCGACACTTGCAAAAACTCTCATCCGCACTTGCTTTCCTTTCACTGGCACTTAGCTCTTGTCAACGAAAGAATGGGATATTTTTGACTTTTTTACATTCGGTAATGAATTTTCCTGAATGTTTTATAAAAAATCTCTTATTTGATTTTATGAATGCAATTGCTCATCCTACATTACGTTCATTTACATCTACATGATACCCTAAAAATCACCTTTCTGGTGAATGGCAGCGGGTACAGTGCACCAAAGATTCCTAGTTTTCCTACGTTATCTTTTCCCAATATGTTCTCTTATCGTCCAAGGGAAAAACAATCCTATATATCGTTCCGTCCTACAATCGATCTCTCGAATCTTATCTTCGCTGTGCTGCCTTCCGAGATACGTCGGGCTTCTGGTAAGACCTAGTACTTTTTTCGCTATTCCCTCCGACATATATTTTTCCAGCAGTTTTAATCTAGCCTGCAGCCTACGTTCCTCTTACCATTTCCATTTCAGATTTTCTATTAATGACGTTACGCTTTGTTTACTATCGTAATTTCCCTTTACGATTCTAGCTGCCCTGCGCTGCATCTTTTCTATCTCCTTAGAGAGTCCCTTTTCGTAAAGAATTCAAGTCTCTGTTTGTTTTTTAACTTATATGGTTGCTTTGTTAACTGCAAATTACCATTTCTGTTTCTTCGCTGGTGTCCATTTGTTCCTAGCATTTTCCGTTAAGAGGGTATGAAAATTACGCCAATTATCCGGATTCTTTTTTTACTTTCTCCATATACGTAGTAAAGGGGAAAGTATTGCATTCATGAAAAAATCGACTTCGAGATTTCAACGGAAATACACGTTTTGAGGTCCCCTGAACACGTTTTGACCATTTTCTCGATGATATCTGTGTGTGTGTATGTGATAGCTTTTTGTGGTTGCTCTAACTCAAAAACTATTAATCAGATACACGCGAAACGTAGGAGCTTTCGAAGTTATTTCTTCATCAGCTACAGAGAGAGATGATGTTTCTGTGTTGTTTTAGTGTTCTTTTACGTGTGTCGCTTCGACATCCCCAGGGCCTCGCCAACCTGAAGTCGTCAGATTGGTGAGTGTTCACTGGGCTTCCTCATCCCAACATCTTGTTGCCATCCATATGTGTATATATATATATATATATATATATATGGATGTCAACAAGGTGTTGGGATGAGGAAACCCCCTGAGTTCTCTCTCTGTAGCTGAAGAAGGAGTAGTTCCGAAAGCTTTACGTTTGTGATGTTTCTGTGTTTTTGTGTTATTTTACGTGTGTCGCTTCGACATCCCCGGGGCCTCGCCAACCTGAAGTCGTCTGATTGGTGAGTGCTCACTGGGTTTCCTCATCCCAACACCTTGTTGACATCCATATATTCATTTTACCTTTCCTTTTCCGTAAGTTGTTATATATATATATATATATATATATATATATATATATATATATATATATATATATATATACGGACAGACTACCTATGATATATATATATATATATATATCATAGGTAGTCTGTCCGTAGACAGGTCCGTGATTATTCATGGTTAAACCTGGTTCTCCATATACTCACTCCTATTTTCCGCTTTCCTCTTCATATCTTGATATCTTCATATCTTTCCCTTTCAAATCGTCTATCAGCTGAAACTTTTCCTACCTCTTTCCCTTTTTCCATTTATTTTTCCTTCTAACACGTCTTTAATCATACTCTCTCCTCAGGTAATGCCCAACCCAATTTGCCTTCCTCTTTCTAATGGTCTGTATAATCATTTTCTTCTCTCCTATTCTTCGTAGCACTTCATCATTTTTCATTCTATCTGCCCATTTTATCTTCAGCATTCTCCAAGTCCACATTTCAAAGCTTTCCAAGTATTTGGTCTCATTTTTCCTTAGTGTCCATGTTTCTGCCCCGTATAAAGCTATACTCCACACATAGAATTTTATGAACTTCTTGCGGGTATCTTCCCTTATATTCCCCGTAAGTAGGTGTTTCTTTCTCCTAAAAGCCG
The DNA here is from genome assembly GCA_028673005.1 of Tanypteryx hageni. Lineage (NCBI taxonomy): Eukaryota > Metazoa > Arthropoda > Insecta > Odonata > Petaluridae > Tanypteryx > Tanypteryx hageni. The sequence goes on from CM054114.1 coordinate 152,462,858, forward strand.
CTTTTGCTTTTCCTATTCTAGTCCTGATCTCATCCATACATTTTGCTTCTCTTGTTTTGATGCTTCAAAGGTATTTATAGTCTGAAACTTGTTCTAAAGACTGTCCTTCAATACTTATGTTCAGATTCTCTTCTTTTCCCGATATTCGAATGACCTTGGATTTTTCTGTATTTATTTCCACACCGTATTTTCTACCTGTTATTACTAGTCTATTTATCATTTTCTGGAATTCCTCTTCCTTTCTTGCTACAAGTACTTGATCATCCGCATATTTTACTGTTCTTAAAATCCTTCATCCAACTTTGAATTCTCCTGTGCCTTCTAACACTTCTTGCATTAGACTTTCTCGATATATATTGAATAGGGTCGGCGATAGGCAGCGGTCCTGTCTTACTTCTCTACCGATATTTACTCCGCAGGTGTCCGCATTCTCCAGCCTGACCTCTACAACTTGATTCACATATAGATTCCTGATCAGTCTCCCGTCTTTCCAGTTTACACCTATGTTCTCTAATATCTTCATCAACATCACACAATTAACTGTATCAAAGGCCTTCTGCCAGTCTACTAAATATACGCAGATATCTTGACTGAATTCTATTGCCCTTTCTGATATGATTCTAGCTATCCCTATAGCATCTCTAGTTCCTCGTCCTTTTCTGACACGGAATTGATCCTCCCCTATCATTTATTCTACCTTTTTCTCCAGCCTTTTATTAAGAATCCTCATGATGATCTTCAAAGTGTGTGACAGAAGGCTTATCGTTCTGTAGTCTTTACACTTCTTTAGAGGGATCATTGTCACTTCTATGACATCCCGAGGCTACTCTCCTGTGTCGTAAATCTTATTAATTAATTTCGTGATCGCTTTTAGTCCTTCTGATCCCAAGAATTTAAGTACCTCAGCTGGTATTCCATCGTTGTCTGTGGCTTTCCCTTTCTTTAGCTCCACTATCGCTTTTTCCACTTCGCTCGCCATAATACTTGGTACTAAGTTGTCTTCTTCAATATTTTCCTCATCTTTCAATTCTATTTTTGCCGATCCTGGCTGCTTGCTTTATAATTCCTTAATGTATTCTTCCCATACCTGTGCTACATCCTTTGTTTCTGAGACTATCTTCCCATCCATATTCATAATTCCTTTACCACGAATTCCATTCGACTTCTTAGCTTGTGATTCTAGTGTCCTAGCGTACATAATATCGTACCGTCCTAACTTCTCCATTTTTTTTATTTCATCACATTTATCTTTTATCCAATTTTCTCTAGTTTTATCTGTTAACCTTCTCAACTCATTGTTCTTACGTCTATAGTTGGCTCTATCTTCTTCACTGTTCACGTTTTTCCATTTTCGTCTCTCATCCATTTTCTCTAGCATTTCCTTAGTGATCCATGGTTTTATGATTTTCTTCTCTTGTTTTCCAATCTCTTTATACAAGGTATCCTTGATGCAGGTTTTAATTTCTTCCCATTCTATATCCATGGTCTTTGGTTTGTTTTCAAAATTTCTTAGGTGATCCTGCCTTTCTTTCAGTTTTTCTAGGTCCCAAGTCTTGTCTTTTTCTTCTCGTTTTTCTTATTTGTTTGAGCATTGTACTTAGGTCAACTATTAGAAGGCTGTGATCTGAATCAATATCTGCTCCTGGTAATGCCTAGCCGGTCTTTACGCTGTTTCTGAATCTTGGTTTTACTAGGATGTAATCTATTTGGCATCTCATTCTATCTCCTGGGCTTTTCCAAGTGTATAACCTTCGTTTATGGCTTTTGAACCATGTATTAGTCACTACAAGATCATAATTGATGCAGAATTCTACCAGTTTTTTCCCTCCTCGGTTTCTGTACCCATGTACGTATTGCCTGACAACATTTTTTTCCTGTCCTTCTCTGACTATGCTGTTCCAATCATCCATTATTATGCAATTTACCTTTACTCTTCCGTCTTCGTAAATGTCATTAATTTGCTCATAAACCACCTCGATTTCTTCATCTTCATGAGCTGACGTTGGCATATATACCTGGATTATCAGCATGTCCACTGGGACAGCTTTTAGCTTTATTGCCATCAGTCTATCGTTCGTTGCTATTATCTTTGTCACGTTTTTCATCATATCATTCCTAAGTACCAGAGCTACTCCCCTTTTCACACTATTTCCTCCAGAGTAAACTACCTTGAACTCTTCCGAGTCAAACTATCCTCCTTCCTACCTATACTCGTATATATATATATAATCTATGAATGGGCCTTTTTCAAAAGCTTTTAACGGCTAATGTATTGTTTGAAAATAAACACCTGATATTTTAATTTTTCAATAGTGATGACAATTCTTTGAGTTTCTAGCGATTATTTTTATTTTTGTCGATTAATTAGATCGTTCTTACCTGCATTTGCGGTTCTCTTGTCCCTCATCGCTTCTCTTTTTGATGGATATATGCTTCTCTCAGGGGGCAGATTTTCTGTTGGATCTACGAGGTTCGAAGTGGACTCCGCTGCCGTTGAAGGTGAACCTGTCGTGGTCCATTCGTTGGGTTCTTTAAGGTGGGCTTGGACCACTGGTGAATATTCTGACTGGGAAGAAAGCGAAAGTGGCAGTCAGCGAAGTCAATTAATGTTAAAGTTAACTACTCCGCTGAAAAGTGACGTTCGGTCGTAGACACTCGAACTAAACCTCGAATTCATCAACATGTTACTTTTAAGTAGTATTTTATCATGTCATTTAATTCAGTTTCTACTGAATATTTTCCCACCTTGTTTAACGTCATTTGTGCGATAACCGATAGCTTCTCTATATCTGTTTCATCTTTAGAAAGCAGAATGCTTTCTTATGGGATGTCGCTCTGTCTCTTTTCCATTAGTTTTCCCTATAGCTCTGTCCTCTTCTACTCCCGATCAGTTGCCAAATTTTTCGTGATCATGGTGACACTGTCGTTTTAAGTAAAATCATGTCGCGCAACCGCAGTAAATTTCATGCTGATAATGTGTTTTAATTTAAAAAAAAATCGGGAATTATTAAAAGTTGGAGAAACTTAAAATCTCGGCACGGTAACTAGGGAAATTTATCAGCTGCGCGTTCCATAAGCGTAATACTTTCTTCTAATGGTGAAATGAAGTATAGTCGAATGCTTTATCTCCCTCCACATTATTTTCTCCTAATTTCCCCGCCCCCTCTTTTTAACAACTTTATTATGCTTTTTTCTCGCCTATATTTTTAGAAAATTTGTCGAGGAAAGGGTTTCGGTGGTGCTGGAGATTATAAGACCCGAAATCCGCACCTGTCTTTTGACCAGCTCTAGTCGAGGCTCGATTCTCGTATTCTGGATCTTAAAGGGTAGTTTCCCTATCACATTATAATTCACAAGAAATTTCGCCTTGCGACAATATCCGTCGTTCCTTGGGTTTATTGCCCGCATAGTTTTGGTCGCCGATTCTTCCGTTTTCAAAGAGACGAAAGGCGACTGCGGGGTCGAAGATCGTCGACCTTCGGCAGAGCGGCCGTTTGACCGGAAAAAAAAGTCCTTTCGGAAACAGATCCTAGTCCTCTCTTCGCTCCTTGATCCTTGCCGACGGGTTCGAACGATACGCTCCCTCGCCCTCTTGCGTTTTCAAGTCTTGATTCATCTGAAGATTGCGGATGATATTGCGATGCAATCTGAGTTTCACGGTAATTAATATTGAATTGCATTAAACGTGCGACAAGTAGCACCTACATACCATATTACAACGATCCCCATTCTTCTTTGCCATGCCACAACTTGTTTACGGTTGATCAATCCACTGGGAATGATCCAAAATACTATCGTGTGTCACTGTGTTGAAATAATCTCGCCTGTTACGACACTCATCGTTTCCCGAGACTCCGCATGGTAATTATTATTCTCCATTTCATCCGCAGGTGATGGAAAAATGTGCCCTAAAGGTTATTTAACACTGTAAAGCTAAGAGCGTACATTTTAAAACCGCATTTGTGTTTCATATACGAAAGCAAAAAGGAGTTCCGGCGGTGTAGTGGTTAGGACGCTGGCTGCTACTCGCCTGCTGCTTGAAAAGGCAGCGGTCACGAATCCTGCGCGAGTAGGATTTTTCTCAGGTCACCCGGCCCCCTGCTTGCGTAGTTTGAGGAGACCGCACAAATTCAGCTGTTCCGTCCTTCGGAAGGGACGTTAAGCCGTTGGCCCCCCTGGTGTTCTTCGTAAGAGCAGGCAAATGCCAGCACCGGGTTTCCCTCCTCCATCTCCCGGTTATTCATTGCACTGCCTCTGAGATACCCATTTGTGCAATAAGAGAGGCGAATTGGCTGGGCACTCCAACAAACAAACATGAAAGCAAAAAAGTATTTTCCTCGTACCATACCCAATCACTGAGTTTTCAAAAATGAATAATACTCCTGGTCATGAAAGATGATCCGTATTTTATTTTAAAAGTAAATTTGTTATCGATATAATGTGATTCATCGGTCTTATAATCAAAATTTTGTAGGAAATATTAAATATGCTGTAAATAGCATTATATCGTACCAAATGAAATTTTTCATAATATATATCCAAGATAATTCCTGTGCCATAGACTGAGTTTCATAACTCTTTCTTTAATACGGTATTTAGATTAATACGATTTTCTTTGTTAAAAAAATACACGCATTACTTCTGTTGTAGACGTCTCTGTCAATATAATTATTTTTTGCTGTGAATGACATTAGTGCGTACAATGAATGTTACTTGAAGCTAACGCAACCTTGAATTTCAAAATTTTCCAAGAAAGATCCGTTGCGAGAGTATTTACTGCGCTTATTCTGGTTGAAAATCAAATAGCCGCTGTAATAAAATCAACTTTGGATTGCGAGTATTATTTGTGCGTCTCGACAATAGTATGCGACTTGCATTTCGATGCTTGATTTGCTTGGTAACCAAAAAAAGGAAAATTTCGAATCGCTTCATTTCGAATTTGACGTACGTCGAGAAATCGAGACACCATACGTTCTTCTTACTCTCCAATATTTTTATTGTTCTTTTAAGTTCCGTCCTGCCTCATAAGGATTGAATATCGAGTGAAAAGTAAGCTAAATTATTCGTTTGACTGCAGTATAATGGCAATTAATCGTGATCATGGTAAACATTTAAACATAAACTTTTTACTCAAAAAAGTTAGAGATTAATTTTCAGAAAAGTGAGAAACTGCAAATAAAACCAATGCAATCACGTTTCTAACGCGACTAAAGACGTGCTGAGATTTCTATTCGGAGTTGCCGGAATGATCATGCCAAAACGTTTGTGGGGGACTTTTTCCTCGGCTAAAGAAAACTCGAATGATTATGTTATCATAAATTCCAGAATGTAAATGAAAAAGGTGTTTGATTTTTTCTTAACTTTAAAAAGACGTTCCTTTAGTAATGAATATCAAAAAGATAGGGCAAAAAACGCCGTACAATGGTTGTTTTGTCATATTTAATGCAATTGGATAGTCAAGAATGATACTAGATATCAAGGATTAAAATTAAACGTCAAGTCTTATCTTAGAACATGATTTCAGAGAGAAGATGGATTAATAAGAAATGTCCTTGAAAAGATAAAGGACTTAAGAGTAACAATTGTATTAGTACTAAATTCGTAGATTACGAAAAGATCTTCGATCACTTATTAGTACTCGTTTACTCGTTATTTTAATTTTTACCTTGTAAGTGCATAAGTATATCGAGTGGTTTCATTAAAGTTTTTTAAATTTATAATTTATTTTAATCTAATACTTGATTCATGCATTCACATGATTTTTAAGGAGAAATTACACTAGTTTTAGTAATTCAAGCACAGTTCGACAGAGATACTAACAAGGTGACAGAATTGAAATACATAGTTACAGTTATTGCTATATTGAGTTATCCTAAGTGAACAAGAAGGTAAAGTAATATCCATAAATGGAGTAAACAGAGTTTGCAAAGCCGTTCTTTATGGGAAATAAGTCGTATAAAACTGGATCGAAAGATTGAGCGGATATTGGATTTTTATCTTCAAAACTAAAAGTCGTAATTATGTGGCCTCGTGGATTTTTTGTGATAAATTTTATCCTCTATCCGAATAAATTTTTTAATCGATACCTTACATATCATAAGAGATCGGAAGAAAAAATATGGCATTTAACGAGATACGAGTAAAAGTTTATTTAAGTCCTTATATGAAGTGGAAGTTCTAATTGAAATTGAAATCTGTGTTTTTACGTGAAAAGAAATGGGTAATCTACGACGAAGGAATGAACGTGAACATCAATCTATAATAATATAGCTACTTGTACCCCACTCACTCACTCACTCACTAACTGACACAAAATTCTTAGGTTCTTAGAAATTTTGATATTTTAATTTGTGTTGCCTTTAAAAATTCTTAAAGTTTAAACAAATAGATAACTGTTTAGGTACTACAGGATGGGCTAGGAAGCTGAAATTTACAAGTTATTTACAGAGTAGTGCATTTGCACAAATAAACATTTGAATGTCTCCATAAATATATTGCGGCGGCCGTTAAAAATGTTTAAAATTTAAACAATTAGAAAAATAATATTTCACTTCTAGAAGTGCTACAACTTTAAAATTTGGCAGAAATGTGTAGCATTAGTACCCCATAATGGAGAAAGTATAAAATTCTTAAAATTGCAAAGTTTGGGGATTGTTTTAGTCTATTATTTTTATATAAGGGAAAAACGAAAATCGCTGCGTAGGTGAAATCTTTAGAATTAAAAATATATTTGTAATGATGAAATATCTGTCTGACAAGTGAATGTTTTTTTTTTTCAAGGTAAGATGATATGCTTGCAGAATGCAAGCACCTTTTACTAGTCATTATATATAGACGTTCCTTACAGAGGAGTAACATGTAACATATAACAACATTATATATAGACGTTTCTTCGAAATAGTGATTTTAGAAATTTTGATATTTTTATTTGTTTGGTAGTTAAAAATTCTTAAAATTTAAACAAATTGGTAGATGCTTAGACGCTACACCGCAAGTTAGGGAGCTGAAAATTTTAAATTCTTTAGAGGTTAGACTATGTAAACGAAAAATTATTTCCATTTATCCAGAAAGTTGTAATTTCGGCCGTTAAAAATTATTTAAATTTAAACAATTAGATATATGTCATTTCACTTCTAATTGTACTATAAATTTAAAATTTGGCAGAAATGTGTGGCATTATTAACAGGGCCGGCCCGACAATACAAGCGAACCAAGCATCGCTTGGGGCGGCAAAATTTTGGGGGCGCAGATTTTGATTCACAAGAATTTAGAAAATATCTTAATTCTGTTGCGTTGGCAGTTGACAAAAATCAGGAAAGATATTCAGCTGGTAACGGGGAGAAGACGTTCGGATATATCGTTTGAAGAAATCGGTCTAAGAAAGGCGAAAAGGAAATTGAAAAAACCGAATAATTGAACCAGGCTCGAAAAATTCCTGTCCACGGCAGTGCGAAATAAAATATTAGAAAATTTGAAGCAGGCAAAATATTATTCGATAATTGTTGATTGTACACCAGACATAAGCAATATTGAACAGATGTCAATAATAAGACGTTTCCTCAACATCAAACAAGGAGTAGAAATTTGTGAGCACATCAGAACTTACCGATGCAATTTTTATAGAACTTGAAAAGTTAGGTATTCCCATGAGTAATATGCGCGGACAAGGTTACGACAATGCTTCAAACATGAAAGGCAGACACTCGGGTGTTCAAAAAAGGATACTTGATGTAAATAATCGAGCGTTTTTTGTTCCTTGCCATGCTCACTCCTTGAATCTTGTCATCAAAGATGCTGCTAAATCATCTCATATCGCTGTTTCATTTTTTAGTATAATACAAGCTATCTATGTTTTTATGAATGGATCTACAAGACGCTGGTCTGTTTTAATTAAAAATGTTGCTAAGTTAACTTTAAAACCATTTAGTGAAACTAGATGGGAAAGTAGAATCAAACCTTTCAGGTTTCATTCTGGTGATATTTACGATTCTCTTTATGAAATAAGTGTAGATTCATCCTTTGATCCAATTGCTCGACATGAAGCAGAAACATTGGCTAATCAAATGAAAGATTTCCGTTTTATTTGTTGTATTGTTGTCTGGTATAATATTTTAAAGACGATTAACATTGCCAGCATGTATTCACAGGAAGAAAAAATATGCATTTCGAAAGTTGTTGATGTATTAAAATCAACCATAGAAACCCTAAAGAAATGTCGGGCGGACATTGCATTTGATGAAGTTTTAGAAGAGGCAAAAATAATTGCCGTTGATTTGGAAGTCCAACCATTTTTTTCCCATAAAGACTCGTATTCGTCCCCGACGAAAAACTTATAACTCTGCTCCAGATGAATCCCTAATTGATTTGAAGACGCAATTCAAAGTAGATTTTTATTTCTATGTCTATGACGTAGTAATCATGTCCGTAGAAAAAAGAGTTATGCAATTACATAACCACAGTAATTTATTCAGTTTTCTATATGATGTAAATAATATTAAAAACATTTCCAAAGATGAACTTTTAAAAAAATGTTTGAATCTACAAGCAGCACTAACAAACTCAAATGATATCAATGAGACTGATTTGGATGGCTCGGAAATGTTAGAGGAAATAACAGCACTGTCCCCTTCAATAAAAAAGGATTGGACACCATTAGATGTGTTGCGATTTGTTTTACCAAATGATTTTGCTCCTAATTTGGCAGTTGCATTGAGAATTATGCTAACTCTCCCAGTAACGGTAGCGTCGTGTGAAAGAAGTTTCTCTAAATTAAAAATTATTAAAAATTACTTGAGATCAACTATGTCTCAAGAGCGACTGACAGGTCTGGCAACTATTTCTATAGAGCACGATGTTCTAAAAAAAATCAAATTTGAAGACCTACTTCAAGACTTTGCATCTGTAAAAGCCAGAAAACAGAAATTCTTGTAAATATTTGTGACTTTTACATTCAATTCGACATAAATATATTTAATTTTTGTAATTTTTTATTAGTAACATTTTAATCTTATTATTCTGTGTATTAAAAATTTTTATATCATACCTTTTTATTATTAAATAGATACAAATTTAAAACAATCAAATTTTAAATTTTTTTAGTAAAAGCATGAAAAATGTCATGTAAAAATGAATGAAAATTTAATAATAAATTCTCTGTAAATATATTTCGTTGTATCCGGACCACGCACGTCCCCAAAAAAACAGCATAAAAGAAAAACAATTTTTTTAACCCCAAAAAAACAGATTTCAGACCGAAGAGATCATTAACAATCATAATTAATTTATTAAGTGAAAGTATATTAATCTTTTTTTGTAAACATTTAAAAATTAATCTACGTGTAACAATAATGAAATAATAGAATTAAGATTGAAGAATGAAAGATCGTGAATTTTTGGGGTTAAAAAATTTATATTTTCCTTTTATACTATTTTTTGGGGACGTGCGTGGACCGGTAGCCTATTTCACTACTGGAAAACTTTATTATTTTCTGATAATTAAACAAGACTATCTCATCACCTATTTGGATGGTAACAATCTCTATCAAACAAGATCGCAAAAATTTTTACCGGCGAGGACGCCCGAAAGGCTCCGCGCTTGGGGCGCCAAAATATCTTGGGCCGGGCCTGATTATTAACTCAATGTGGGAAAATTATAATATTCCTAAAATTGCAAAAATTAGCGATAGTTTTACTCCATTATTGTTCCATAATGAAAAAACGAAAACCTGTCCAGAGGAGAAATCTTTAGAATTAAAGAAATATTTCTCATGATGAAATATCTGTCTGAAAAATGAATCTTTTTTCAATGTAAGATGATATGCTTGCAGAATGCAAGCACCTTCTACTAGTGTATATATATATATATATAGAGATATTACATCATTGGAAATATTTATATAATTCAAAAGATTTTTCCTCTGCGCCGATTTTAGTTTTTTCCTTATGGAAAAATAATGGAGTAAAACAATCACTAATATTTTAAATTTTAGGAATATTATACCCTTTCTACTTTGGGTAAATAATGCCACAGATTTCTGCGAAATTTTAAATTAGTATCACATTTAGAAGTGAAATAATATTTATCTAATTGTTTAAATTTAAAGAATTTTTAACGGCCGCAATAACAATTTCATGGCTACATCGAAATGTTTATTCGTTTATATAGACGAAGCTCTAAATAGCTTAAAAATTTCAGCTTCCTAACTCGCATCGTAGTATCTAAACATTTACCTATTTGTTTAAACTTTAACAATTTTTAACTTCCAAACAAATTAAAATATCAAAATTTGTATAATCTCTATTTCGTTTTTTTTACATATTCTATCTATAAAAAAATTTCAGTTACGTAGCACATACATAAACCTTGAAAATTTGTTCAAACAATTTCGAATTTTTATCGCCCGCATTGTAGAACTTTTTCAAGATTTTCATTTTTTCTTGTCAGTCCTGAACATAATCCTACCGACAAAAAATTGCGAGTCTGCCACTTTTCTGGAAGTGCCTAAAATATATATATATATATATATATATATATATATATATATATATATATATATATATATAGCGAAGTTAATATAAAAGTTGGTATGAAGACCCGAGTTCGACTCCAGGGAGGCGATTTCTATTTCCCGTAAGATAACACGTAAAAAGCGACTTTTTAAAATGCAAGCTTTTATTCTTTTGGAAATTGAAATTAGAAAGAATTGACGTTTCATCTTCGAATTTGAACTATGTTTTAGGAAAATTAATGAATTTTCTTATTCTATTCATCAATTGTTGTCTCAATCCGCATACGTGTAATATATAAGAGTGCATAGATTGTCTTAAATTATCGTTGGATTTTTTGCGAAATTACGTGATCTTAATGAGACTGGATTTTAGTTCGAATTCTTCTGCTTATCTAAACCACTATATAGATGTAAAGTAAGAGAGAGGGGGATGTGGGGAATTAGAAAATGACGGGAGGAAAGATATAAAGAAGGAGACGGAGAAAAAGAGAGATAGAGCTATGAATTGGGACAGGAGGGAATGAGAGAGGGAGGAGGTGGGAGAAAAGAGAGGGAGGGAGAGAGAGAGAGAGAGAGGGAAGGAGAGAGAGAGTAAGGGAGTGAGACAGAGAGACGGCGAGAGGGAGGGAATGTTATTATTTATTTGTTATCATTACTTCATTTTTGAGAAGGGGCTCATCATTGGAGAAAACGAAAATGAGAAAGATTTTCTACAGAATCTCTATTTTGGCAAATTTTATACCGGCTCTTATTCATTTCTAAGTTCCCCTTTGAATTTCAACGGGCAATTACACAAGAGAACTAAAATAATTTTATGACTACCAATAATAATGAGTTACGATTACTTAAGATGTATGTTTTCAGTAATATTACCAGTCTTACGATAAGTTTTTCAAACATAGAGTAACTGACACCCGTCATATGACGAGCAATACACTAGCTTACCTTTGTTCCACTGGCGTTGGTGGATCGGATGCGGAAATAGACTGTAGTTCTTTTTGTCTTGATGGGTATGGCAGACATCACCGTCTGTCTCTCACCGGCAGGCAGTGGAGTCAACCCACCGATTGGCAAGACGTCTTCGACGATCGAGACGTTGAAAGGTTCGGACGAGAGTATGGCCTCAGCGTCGAAGGAGTAATAGAGCAGGTACTTTTGCACTTCAATAAGAAAAGAGAAACATACGAGTGAAGTAAGTGAGAGAAGATAAAGAGATGAAAGATGCATCACGCGTGCATACATGCAAGGCAGAGGCGTTCTTTACGATGTATGCAATCTGTCAAAATAGATAAATGTTGATGGCGTAGCATAATGTCAAATAACTGAAAAATGATATGTCGGTAGCGATTCCAAGGAAATATCAAATTTTTAATTCGCCGATTTATTTCCTAATCGGTTGTAATTAATAAAACAATCGACAATTATTTAAAACATACCTCACCTGAATAGTAGTAATATAATCTTTACAAGTAGTCGGTGCTTCTGCAAGTGCTTATAAAAATCACCGTACACCAAGATCCAAACTCGTAAATAAACCAACGCGATCTCCAGGGCAAGAGCACTTCATTCACGTGGAGCCTATATCTATTAAATAATAAATTCCATGAGTAATAGCAGTATATTTAGAATTTTCCGTCAAATTAAGGCAACTATCCGTAATTTCCAAAGTCTCTGGCAATCGGCTCGTGTCCAAGTTTTCGTATTTCAAGTTTCGTGACTCAGATCGCACTGCATGAGCAATAAGAATAACCGTCATTAAGACAATACCCTATATACTAAAACTATGGAAAAATTAGGATATTTTGTGTTAAGATTATGGCATTATCATCCATGAATTTAGCACGTATTTGTATTTAAAAATTGCGAAATAGGTATTACGCCAATATATTTAACAATTGAAAAAGTTCAAATTTATCGAAAAACTACGAAACACAACGTTAAAATACTTTTCACATTTACCTTCACTGCTATCAGGGTTGCTTCTCCTATTGTGATCCCTTATAGCCCTGGAGAAAAACAAATCTATTTGCTCCTTCCTACAGTCGATAACCCAAATTTAATCGTCATGTTTGTGCTTTCAGTAGTACGTGAGAATTGCAATCAATCACAGTGCGTGGTGCAATTAGTGTTTTGGATAGAGTAAAATCTTGCATATTACCGAAATAAAATAGTGGTGATGATGTTTTCGTAATATGCATGATATTGAAAATTAGAAGTTAACTTTTATGCTTATGGGAATAAACTTGATGTTAATTCAATCATAGAAAAATGAAAAAATTTAATTCCGCAACTAGAATTATCTATAACTCGAATAATTGTTGCTTTCCTTTGAGATTCAAGTTATAGATGTTCCACTGTATATATATAAATAATTAAAAATATGTTTCCATAAATTTCATTTTCTATTACTACAATAATTATTAATTTTCCTTGAGATTCGAGTTATGAAAGTTCAACTGTAATTCGTTATGACGGCATTAATTTCAATTAAAAGCATTGAGGTCGTTGCCATAGTATTTAAAGATTTTCATTGTTGAAAAAAGGAAAAAATTCACACTTTTCCAATTAAAAGCAGGTATTTTCGCTAATTCGGTATGTATTTAAATTCTGCTTTCAAAATTAAGAACTCCGTTCTTTCAAATAGACAACTGATCTTTTTCCAAATTTAAAGTAATTTAAAAATGCATTTTTAGAAAGCATTGCACTGAATCCCATACTATTCTTATGGGGTATTGAAATGGAACATTTGGGTTAAACAGACACCTTAAATATAACCTTTTTTGTGAATTTTGATTTTTTTCGTCGGTTGTGCCACTCGACCTAACAAAATACCAAATTTCAGATTTCTAGCTCTTCTAGAAAAACCTAAGAATTTTGTGTCAGTGAGTGAGTGAGTTCGTGAGTGAGTGGGGTACAAGTAGCTATATTATTATAGATAGATGTTCACGTTCATTCCTTCGTCGTAGATTACCCTTTTCACTTAAAAACACCGTGTATAGGTAAAGAAAATAGACATGTTTACGTTCATTTCTTCGTCGTAGATTATCCATTACACTTCATTTACCAAATTTTGCCTGCGTATGAAAGATAATTAAATTAATTAGTTATTTACAGCAGATATTTACTTCAGTTGCCACAAAGGTTGTTTTCGTTCATAACAATTAAAAAGCACTGCAAAATTTTCTAAGTTCAAAGTTTCTCGTTTGATTTTCTTGAAATCGGCTTCTCCTTCGATAAAAATGTACTGAACAAAACATATGCTATTTGACTATTTCTATAAATGTGTTTGAAGACCTTTTTGTTTGAGGTATTATTTTAGGGGATATAAAAAAAAGTTCATGTTTTGTCTCCAGTAAAGTAGCACTCCCAATTAGGTTACGGAAACCATTTATACAATTTTCTTATTTTTTTGCCCTTTTTTCCCTAAATATCAAATTTCATGAACATCCGCAAATTAGTTTTGCAGATGAACATGCGGACGGACAGACAGACAGGCGGACACGACCTGACCATAAGGCGTTCTTTTTTTTACTTTTTGTAAAGAACGCCTCAAAATTGGTTCATTAAGGGTTATAACACTGCATTATTTCTTTGCTAACTATTTCCTTAAGCACTGTGACACGACAAAGGGAAGGATAAGATATGAACGCTATAAAGACAAAGTTTTTCGAGTAGCGGAAGGGAGAATTACTAAGCGGAGTGTGAGAAGAAAGAAACAGATCAGGATAGTAAAAAACTTGGAAGGATAATTGAAAAAAACGCTTTCGATATCTGAACATTAAAAGGAAATATTAAGAGAGAGTGGAAAATTTTGCAATAAAAACAGAAAAAGGAGTCCGATCGATAAATCAGAGAAAAGTTGAATTTCGAAAAGACCACGAAGAACGCTAATTGATTTGAAAGCGAATTCAACGGAGACAGAGAGAAGGATTTGAATGAAAATGATGCACACTTGAATCCGAACAAGAAATAAATTAGGAGCTACAAAAAACTCTCGGGGTAAAATATTTTAATTACAATTAATTACAAACTGAAAAATAATATCTTTGGATACTCAGAACTTGCTATTAACTTATTAAAACATTTTTGTGCGAGTGAAATGTGTAGTTTATAAATATTCGTATAACAGTAAAATTCGTATACTTCTACCTACTATGTATTTTAAATTTGGTAATTTTAAGTTAAATACCTAGTTTGGAAAAATCTAATACGCTAACATATTTAAGATACTTATTATCTTGTAAACAAGAATCAAGAGATAATAAGCAAATATATTTTATTTTGAGTGAGTTTTGCTCAACCTGGATTTTAATAATCTTTAAATATTTTGTAATATTTTTAACTAGCGTAAATGCCCGCGCTTTGCCCTGAGTTTAGAGTTTAGAATTTTTCATTCACATATCACTCGGTAATATTTACATCCATACTCGAGGTACTCTCATGGTAAGTGGCCAATTAATTTGTATGAACAAATTAAATATAGACTCAAATTTGATACCTCCCCCCCCCCCCAAGAAATTAAATTTCTGACACCGAGGTGCATATCCTCAACCTCTCTTTAGTATGTATACGAAGTTCTGAGTCTCTACGTTTCTTGCTTCAGCATTGATATTGGTGGAGGATTCATCAAAGTCTGTCAATTGGTTGCTGAGATATCTTCAAACGGTGCTTTTCGTCAAATTCGCCGTGATATAATCGGATATTAATGTATTTGCTTTGAAATCAGAAAATTATTTTTCCTAATATTGTGGTAGCTCTGCTTTTTAGATCCGTTCTAAACAAGTTCATTTCGTTTTGCCATTCTATACCCGCCCTACAAACGAAATTTCTTATTTAAATCGGTTCAGCCAATATCTTCAAAATTCATAGTTACAGAAAAATTCTATCCTTGATATAGTGATAGCCCTTTTTAGTCGACCCAATTGAAATATACTATCTGGGATATTTATTTATATGAATATTATATATACCATAATGGGTTAAAATCCATGCGGAGAGTTCTCTAAAAATACTTGTAAACTAAATATTATTTTACATTTAATTGTGGAAGAGATGCTCTTAAGCTCCGCTTTAAAAATCTTGATTTCATTATGGTATTTTGTAAAAATTATACATATAAAATTTAGTTGACATCCGCTGAGCCAATTCCTTCCAGATCCATAGTTACTGAAAGAGTTTAATTTGTAATTGTGGCACCCCTGTTTTGTTGATCCGGTCCAAATATGCTATTATGGTTATATATATATATAGTGTGTACATAATAAATTTCAAAGCTTGAAATGTGGACTTGGATGCTGAAGATAAAATGGACAGATCGGATGAAAAACGATGAACTGGACATTACCTGAGAAGAGAGAGAGAGTATGATTCAAAATGGAAAAATAAATGGAAAAAGGGAAAGAGGGAAAGAGGTAGGAAAAGGTTTCAGCTGATAGACGATTTGAAAGGGAAAGAGAGTTACCAAGATATGAAGAGGACAGCGGAAAATAGGAGTATATGGAGAACCAGATTTAACCATGAATAATCACGGACCTGTCCACGGACAGACTATCTATGATGATGACATAATCAATATTATAATTTGGTTAAATTGATGGGAACGGTTCAATACAAACACCTGTTAAAATAAAATTTTATTACTTTTATTGTGGCAGCCCTGCTTTTTATATCTATCCTAAAAATCTTAATTTTGTTTTTTTTATTTGGCATTACTCCTTCATACAAAATTTCGTTGAAATCGGTTCAGGCAATTCCTTCCAAATTTATAATTACCGAAAAGTTTAACTTTGCAATTGTGGTAACCCTACTTAATCAATCGGTCCTAATATGTAATTTTGGTCATAAATTTATGTGAAAATTCTGTATCAGATTTCGGTGAAATCGGTTTTGCCAATTCCTTCCAAAAGCATTAACTACCGAAAAGTTTATTTTGCAATTGTGGCACCCCTGCGTGGTCGATCCGGTCCAAATATGTCATTTTGGTCATGTATTTATGTGAAGATTCTATGTACCTACCTAATTTGGTTGAAATCGGTTCAGCCAGTTCTCTCCTGATACATGCGTACAGACAGACGGACATCGCCTAAATTTGGACAGACCGTTCCATGGGGACTTCTAGAAATCGTAGACCGATTTTATCCGTTTTAGGCTTGAAAATTTCTCCTCAAAACATTGATATTAGTGGAGAATTCATCAAAATCGGTCAATTGGTAGCTGAGATGTCTTTAAAAAAAACCGACATTTGGACCATCAATGGATGTCCTCGGGCCCTCGTTGGCCGATTTAAATTATTTTTGGCACTGAAACTCTCAGGATCAACCTGAAGCTTCTGTCAAATTTTTAAGCGATTACGTTTATTTTCTGAAGAGTTATGACTGCCACAGACATACTAACAGTTTCTTTTATTATTATAGATTAACAAAAGTAAAGTAAAGTTTTGAAATTTTCTGTATGATATTGTGTGGACCGTATTGTTGCGATCTTTATGGGTTATGTGTAGCAAATTTGAGTCGGATATGGAACGGCAATACGTGTTTACATAAATTACAACAATGCGCGATCGAGTCGTACTGATTAAAGTTGTCGTAATGAGTTTGTTTGAAGAATCTACACCGCAGGGGGGGGGGGGTGAGGAGATTCTTCAGGTGTTCCGTTTGTTTGCGTATTTTAGATGCGCAGCACCAATCCAGCAATTAAACTGCAACGAAATAAATTATCGATAAATTTGAATCGGAATTAAGAAAAATATTTTCTTACTGTTATGTTAGCATTTTCCATTTTAATTTCTAGAAAATTCGTTAACGTTTTAAATATTCATATTAATTTCGTTTATAATTGCAGGACAAAATTTACTTGTGGAAAGTTCGAGTAGCTACAAATAAGCTGTTTTTTTGTTTTCAACCGTATTCTTACGTTGCATTAATATATCCTAATGAAACGGTCTTTAAAATTATGTAATCAATATAAATCAACGATTAGAATCACCAAAGAACGTTACTAAAGACACAGTTGACATTTATTTTGTAAGATTCGATAGATGTGACTGATGAGCTAAGAATTTGTTCATTTGCATTGCTATTTTGAATTAACTTTTAGCTAAGTATATATATATATATATATATATATATATATATATATATATATATATATATATCTTGAAACATTTAATTTTAATTTAATGCTTCATTTGTATTTGCCTGTCATTTTTTACGAACAACTACAGTAGTTGGTTAATAAAATGGACAGGGATATGGTGGCAGTGCTGTAGCAAGAAAATTTTGGTGCCAGAGGCAGAACTGTACAAAGGCGCCCCCAACCCTTACATTAAATATCTACTTTAAATGCGTCTTTTGCGTGTTATGCGCCCTATGAGCTTCGGCGGTCGCCCCATTTGCTATGCCGCTGAGTGGTGGAAAAGACTATAAAAATAAAAATTCTGATATTTATAAACTTGCGTAAACTAAATAATAAAATAGTACTCCTGTGTTTATTATATCACTCCCCGAGAGAACGGTTCCCAAGACCGCGATTTACTCGTATTTCTTGTTTATTTTGACTTCATTACTTAGCAAACAAATCTTCCACCGATTAGAATCAATTTATCTCATGACCTTGAAAGGAAAATATTTGAAAAATGCTAGGATGGGAGGGAACGCCGTGGAAAGAAAATTTGCGAAAGAGGAGATTCGTCAGCAACAAGTCGATGAAAACATAGTTTATTTTCCCTCGCATATTGATCACTTTACCTTACTAACAAGTAGTCCTGGGAAAAACCAATCCGCCTACTTTCCTTTCAATGCAATTTTAATGTATAACAAGTAGGGGTGTACACAGGTTTCCCGTGGTACAGAAGTGCTTTTCGTCAAATTCGCCGTAGTATATTCGTATAGTAATGTATTTGATTTGAAATCAAATTATTTTTCCTTATATTGTGGTAACCCTGCTTTTTTGATACGTTCTAAACATATTAATCTCGTTTTCTCATTATATACTCGTCCTACAAACGAAAATTTGAAATCTGTTCAGCCAATACCTTTAAAATTCATAGTTACAGAAAAATTCTAAACTTGATATTTTGGTAGCCTTGTTTAGTCGACCCGGTGTGAAATATTTTGGTTATTTATTTATACTAACAAGGGAAGCCCCCAAGGTGTGACACTCGCATCGGATTGAGACTTTGCAGAATGAAAGTATATGCAAAATAACGGACTCCTATTTCTACCTAGGTGCCAACTCGACGTCGTTAACGAGAAAATGTCCTTCGAAAATCGCGATCCGAGAGTCAATGTAATAAGAACGTTAAAAGTCCTTCCTTTATTATCTAGAGACGTTGGTCTAGAGGAAACGAGCTGGATTTAAAATATTTTAATATTATTTATAATATTTTAAAAAATGTTGTGCAAGTTTTATCGACGATATGCTGGAAATTGCGAAAAAAAAATTAAAAATCAGAAAAAAAATTTCGTCCCTTCGGGAATCGAACCCCTGCAAAAATATTTGAATTCCAGCTCGTTTCCTCTAGACCAACGCCTCTAGATAATAAAGGAAGGACTTTGAACGTTCTTATTACATTGACTCTCGGATCGCGATTTTCAAAGGACATTTTCTCGTAAACGATGTCGAGTTGGCACCTAGGTAGAAATAGGAGTCCGTTATTTTACATATACTTTCATTCTGCAAAGTCTCAATCCGATGCGAGTGTCACACCTTGGGGGCTTCCTTGTAAGATTAAATATTTCAATTCATATATTTGGTTAAAATCCATTAGGTCAGTTCTCTATAAATACGTGTGAAAGAAATATTATTTAACTTTTTACTGTAGCCCTGCTCTTAAGCTCCGCTTTAAACATCTTGATTTCATTATGGTATGTTGTACAAATCTTATATAGAACATTTAATTGAAATCTGTTCAGCCAATTCCTTCCAAATCCTTAATTACTAAAAGAGTTTAATTTTTGTAATCTGGCACCCCTGTTTGGCTGATTCGCTTTAAATATGCTAATATGGTTTTATATATATATGTATATAGAAGTGTTAAATTTGGTTAAAAGTTATGACGACAGTTTAACACAAATACGCGTAAAAAGAATTTTTATTTCCTGTATTATGGCAGTCCTGCTTTCTATATCTATACTAAACATTTTGATTTTGTCATTTTATGATGCACGCCTACTTTATGCAGAATTTCGTTTAAATTGGTTGTGCCAATTCCTTCCAAATTAATAATTACTGAAAAATTTAACTTTGCAACTTATTGAATAAAGGGATCGCAGTATATTTGAATAATTAGCGCTTTCCACTCCCTCTGTGCTCTTGTTGTTGTGTATGTTTCTAGTTCAGCGACATTTTTCTGTCTAGGAAAGAATAGTTTGTTATACAATTATTTTCGTCCGAAACGAATAAAACGTCCTCTTAGGATTTGAATTTTCGTTTTTCTTTGGCGCGCTTTAACTAGCGAAAGATTTTCTTGAAATTTCTTTTTTAACCCTAAAATTATAGAATTGTCCATTAACTTTTTTTAGTGTTACAAGAAATATTTTCACTTATTTTACATATTTCGACTGCCGATAATTTTTCTAATTCCCAAAATTCTACCTGGTTTTAAATGTTTCAGGAAATTCAAATGGAAAATTATATATAATTTATTTATTAACTTTCTCAAAACAACTTTGAGTTTGGGAAAAGCTGTATATTACCAAAAAAAAACACTTCAGATAAAATGTGTGAGAAAGTTCTTCAAATCTAATCTAATCTAATACATAAGTATATAGATATATTAAAGAGGATTCTGTCCTTTTTTAATCAAGCATATTTATTTATTGTTATAAGCTAGTAGCTATAGCTATAGGTAGTCATCATTTTAGTCAATGTCCACCTATGTGGAATTTACGCCTGAGAGCTGTGAGAATTGATCGTCAACAATTATTTAATGGTAATAGAGAGAATCAATTTAGAAGGGACGACACAGAAGAAGGAAAATATTACAGGCTTAGAAAAGAAGCAATAGCTGATCTATGGAATAGTAACGATGAGGTAAATGAAGAACAGATCACGAGGCTTGAGAAGGAAGCAGAAGCAATGCGATGGAGAAATGGCAGCGAGTGGCCTGGAAAACGTGTGCACCAAAGGGAATCCCAACCTAAGCTATGGAAATCCTTATCAAGGATATTCCGTAAATTATCGCTCGAAAAGATGCGCCACACAAAAAAATAATCCAACCACAATAAAAAATCAACGAGGAGTATGCGATTTGCTTATCACTCATATATAACCTCAGTTTTCTCAAAATATCAGTGGGAGTTCCCAACGACATTATCTTCTTTTCTCGGCGTTCTGTTTTGTTCACGGTTTCTTATCTAATTCATATATTAAAGAGAATTCTGTCCTTCTTTCTGTGTGTTTGCACGGTTTGCACAGATGCAGCACATTTTTCATTTGCGTTTTTAAATCACTTAGAATTGCGATATGAATACGGGACTTGCACCAAACGACGCCTAAAAGAACGGATATTAATTTTCCAACCATCGATTTTCGAATACACATAGAATCGTTCCACGAATACGTTATTAACACAAAGATTTGGCTAAATTTTTGTCGAAAAAATTTCGTCGTCAAGGGCGACGACATTGTTGCTGATCTAGCAAAATTACGTCTATATCTAAAAGCAATGACATGAACTTTGATATTGTATTTGAAATCAATTGTGAGAACTCTTCTTATATATTTTGAATGCATTTTAATCGAAAGGGAAGTAATGATAGCATAATTTGAACAATAGGTTTGTTTACTGCAGTGCCATTTCTAACGAACATACGACCGCTAATATTTTAATTAGGTCTTTGTTTTGTTTACCTTGACGACGAAAGAACTTAGTAAGTAGCTTTTTTAATTCACACATTTTTTGTAATCACTATAAATGCACCGGTCATGCGAAAGAAATTAATCATAATCATTGTCAATATAGTAATTTGCTTTAAACTGCCCAATAAAATTTGCAAACTAAAACATTGGTGGAATAAAGCGATCTAAAGATCCTATGCAGACAGGCATAAGCTGTAATGTTGGGAATAATTTTGAAAAGAGAAAAAGTCTGCTATGACCGGAAATCGAACCCGGGTCTTCCACTTGCCGGACGGATATTCTGCCACTGAACTATCGTAGCAGATCAATTTTTCTTTTTTCTTAACGCGGACGTTTTCTTGGTTGGGACGGAACTAGCCAAAGTAGTATCAAACTGCCCCAACGGATGTCCTCGAAGAGATACACCGAAGAAAACTCCTCCCTCTCAAATAGTGAGATTGCCAAGCAAGAAATTGATGGAATAAAGCGATCTGAATATCCTATGCAGACAGGCATAAGCTATAATGTTGGGAATAATTTTTAGAGGGAGGAGTTTTCTTCGGTGTTTCTCTTTGAGGACATCCGTTTGGGCAGTTTGATATTAGCTTGGCTAGTTCCGTCCCAACCAAGAAAACGTCCGCGTTAAGAAGCGAGAAAAATTGATCTGCTACGATAGTTCAGTGGTAGAATATCCGCCCGGCTAAGTGGAAGACTCGGGTTCGATTCCCGGCCATAGCAGACTTTTTTCTCGCTTCAAAATTATTCCCAATCGAAAAGATATTTTAAATGTAGGCGTGAAGTATCTTCCTATTTGAAACATTGAGTTGTCCATTATTACAATGCATTGGAGTCGTTTCTGACTTAACGTTTTTACGCTAGATGTTTATTTGTTTTAAATTTACATGAAACTTTTCACATAAATTTTCAATCGATTTTTGTCCATCATGATTTTGTTTCATTGCAACCTCTTTATGAAATGTCGAAAAATCGAAAAAAAAATCGAATGTAAACTTAAAATATGAGGGAGGAGAATGGAAGAGAGAAAAGAAGGAAGAATGGGAAGTGCCTTAAATTTAATATTTAATCCACGCATACCCCTCATATTGACGGCCTTTTGTACTAGTAGAAATAATTAATTTTTGACTTTGAAGCCACCTAGCGAAATATCTATGCCAGGGGTGGGGAACTGGTGGCCTTCAGGCCGCATGCGACCTTTTGCATACTTGTCTAAACATACTCGTATATGATTTTAGCATGAAAGTTACAGAAAGAACAAACAAAAGATATGTATTTTGCATCAACAGAATCTTTGTGCCAAATCTACTATTTTAAATGACACATTACCTAAAGTTATTGATATTGTGAATTATATTCGAGCAAATGCTTCATGGCACGCCAGTTACGCACCATGCTTCAAAATGACGATGAAACATTTGCTGTAGATCTTCCATATCATTCTAATGTTTGCCAGTTGTAACAAGCTCAAGTACTAGAAAAACGTTTAGCTTTGCGAAAACAAGTCACGAGCTTTTTCAAAGAATTGAATGAACCTTGTGAATTAAAAAAAAAGATTTCTGCTGAAATGTTGCATTTTTATGTGATTTAATGTCAAATCAAAATCATTTGAATACTTCTCTACAAGGTAAAACTAAATCCATATATGAAATATGGCAGCAAATTCAGTCATTTCGGAAGAAGTTGAGTTTTTTTTAAATTTCAGTTGTTTCAGCCGAGCATTTTCCTGAACTGGCAAAGGTAATTGAAAAACCAGATATGAATAAAAACTTGCAAAATCGGGATATGAATGAATATAGGTGTCTTAGACTCCTTGATTGAAGAATACAATGACAGATTTAAAGATTTTGAGAAACATGATGCCACACTGAGGTAAGCTTTTCAGCCACATCTGGTTGTCTCGAATGCACCTGAGGATTTACAGATGGAGTTGATTGAGCTGTCAGAAGATAACATCCTGAAGCCTCTATTCGACTGAAAGAAGGATCCCATTGAAATATGGAAGAATGCTGTTGAATACCCACGATTGAGTCAATATGCTCGTCATTTACTCTCTTGTTTTGGCACAACCTATTGTTGTGAATCAACATTGTCACATATGGCTCAAATTAAGGCGTGCCTGAGATCACAGATGACAAAAACTCACCTGGAAGACCAATTGAATCTAAAGACAACAAATATCAATTTTTTAGCTCACAACAAACATTCACAAAAAAGTCATTAAATTGTGTTTGCCTTCTTAATTTGATTAATGTGATTGAATGCAACATTTTATTTACTAATCTTTATCACGCAAGCGATGTTTACATTAACATTTATTACTTTATATTGTATTGTAAAGTTTTACCATTAATATGGTTACGCATTAACGTCTTACTTAATATTCATATGGATACATGCACCAAAGTCTTTAAAGCAGCAATAAAATTGTGGATTACATAAATACTATTGGCCAAAACGTAAACAATAAACAACATCTTGGTTTACGAATAAATGTAAGTAAATGTATCGATTTATGTTGCGATAAATCTTTCAATGCTAATGGTGAAAGATAACAATGTTCTAATATTCCTTAAAAGTCATTTGACACACTTTAAAAGTATTCATAGACTATATTTAGGCATAAATCCATTTGTATCCTTTATCTTGGCGTTGGCTATTCTTCCTATACGACGCGCCATGGAGTGGATTTTTTTGCGTTAATCTTTACGTAGCTATCTCCCTTTGAAGAAAACAACAATTAAGAAATTTAACTTTGTTGCCGCTTGGAAAATGTTAATAAATTTTGCGCTTAAAGGATAATTTCGAGTGATTAAACATGTAATACGACAAAACATGAACAGAATAAAAATATTCAGTTTTTCTTGCGTAAAATAAGCCATTTCCCGTGATCGTAAGTTAATATTTAGGTATGTTTATATCCACATAATTGAAGGACTGCATGGCATTCTGAGGCTTCTCCACACCATTTCCCATGGATTCTTATGGAAATAATATTTCGTCGACCCCATAGGGGTATAAGAGATCCCACGGTCTGTAAACCTAGACCAAGTTCTTCCTTTGGTCCATAGGATGGCCCATGAAACTTTTGAATTCGATAGCTTCAACGGTGTAAAAACGTATAAAGAACATACATACACACACACACACACACTAAAATATTTATAAGATTGAAAATTTTTCCATTAGATTAAAAAGTCATTATATTGTGTTCAAGCCTTCAAAGTTTTTAAAAATATTAGCTAATATAAAGAATTGAAATCCGTATTCGTTTATTTAAAAAGCCATTAAATTGTGTTTGCCCCTTTAAAACTATTTCAATTTTGATAAATGTGAATGTATGCAACGTGCATCGCAGTATGCGGCCTGATGAGGTCTGCGTTAAGAAACATTTGGCCTGCCATTGAAAAAAGGTTCTCCACCCCTGATCTATTCGCTACTTGGAAAATACAATCGGTGAAAAATTCATATACTGACATGAGCTATCTAATTCAAAAAGAATTGTCCATACAGATCTTAAATAAATAACGGCGGAGACTACTGTGAAATTGATACTAATGTTAAATTGACTCGTTAAACGTAAAATAGGTAATCCTTTTACGGCTATGGAGTCAAATTCACTTTACCATACCTCTCTTAAAACAAAAAAGTTGATTGCCCACAGACAGACGGACAGAGAGAGTGATCAGATTAGCAAGTTTTTTCCATCTAAAAAACGTACATCGCGAGTGGTGATTCTGGTCGGAGAATTCTCAACAAATATTTTCCGGGATATTTCAGAATTTTTCCTGTCTCGAGTCCTGGGAAATTTTCATTCGCGATCTCCAGACTCAAGACTTTTTTAAACTGGATTTTTTTTAACGTATTGAAACCCCGAAGTGGGCCTCAAGCCAATATGATTCATACGCGCTGCACTGCAAAAATAACGTATAACTGTCGGGCCGACCGATCCTCAATAATCAGGGCCAGGCGTAGGCGGTAAGCAAGGTAAACGGCATCGGGGCTCTCAAAAGATTGTCGGCGGTTCTCCCATTTTCCCTTTTAATTGATAAATTATTGGAGAGTGTTGAGTGAGTTTACTTGTATGTTTTATTTGAGAGATAAAGACACAAACGTGTTGTATATTTCGCTTACGAGGTATGCAGTTATAAATATATTCAGTTACTTTGCGCCCACCCTGTTCTTGTCTTAAATTTACGACCCTCAGGCCCGAACAGTGATCTTATCCAGCCCATCTTGAGACCTCATCTATGTCTATGCATTTTTGTATGATTATCTGCTGTTTTATGGGCAGATGGTGACATTTTGGTCGGCATTCGTTCATGAGGAACCTTAATTTTGGTTGAATCTTTGCTAATTAGGATCATTCTGTGCTTATACTTTATAAATGTAGTTATATAGCTTATGTAGTTTGTAGTTATAGTTTTATCCTTATTCGGAGGATTTTAAAAATTGATAAACAATGATTTATAATTAAAATATTTGAGATCTTGTGATTCTAGATTTACTCAAGGTCATGGCAAAGCCAAAAAACTTTTTTGACCACTTCTTCACGAGTTTGTTAACCTCCGCTTTCTTTGATTGCTGATCCAAGATTTTACGCAACCGGAAATAGGATTGCCTCTTTCAATCATAGAAGGAAATGTCGGATAATCCCAAAGGGCACGCCTGATAATGGTTTTAATAAAATTAGGAAACTCAATGTGGTACGTTGGCATGACAGCTACGTGGTCACCCTCGCAGCTAACTGTTGATCAATAAATCCTTTAGCATCAGCCAACGGTGATTGGTTGGATTGAATGTCCAAGTTGAAATGCAATGAAGCCATTTTCATTTTGGCCCATCTTATGGTTACCTGGCAAAGATGTATTTTTTTGCCTTGGTGACTTAAGGGGGAGTGTTTGTTGTCATAATACTGGAGAGGTTTGTGCTTTTAAAAGATACCTCGATCCATTGTTGAACCATCCCTGGCACGAGGCGAGGTCCACTGCAAGGTCACAAACGCTCTCTCGGGGTCGTACTTCACTGGCAGAACCACCCTCAAATCGTTTATGCGCTGAGGTTTCACCTAGGAAAAAATTTCCTCTTTAATTTATACCTGCCAGTGCCAGAAACAACCGTTTCGACAGACGACGCTTGGGAAAGTTAATGCAACCCGGATAATAAAAAATAATAATTTGTTCATTGCTTTGACGTTTTTGTTTTAATTAAGACAATTTTATTTCTCGATGAACATAAACGGCTATCCACGGCAACGTACATACTTATAGGTTGATGACTACCGTTCAGAGATGTTTTAAAGATTTTTAGAAAGCATTAAAAACCAATGTAAATAGTTCTTACAAAATATCATGGTGAAATAACTTACATTACTTAACAATTTGTAACAGCTAAAATTTGACCTGCAATAATATAAGGATCTTCTACGTGTCGAAACCCAATTCCAGTTAACAGTAAAACCATTCTTCCTATGCTTCAGAATAGAATTCGATTAACAGGATAAAATTGTAAACCGCGAAATTTTTAATTTATAAGAGGTATTAGAAATAAAATAGCAAGTTATATGACTAATGCAATTACTCCCTATAATTTATTATGAGTTGATAGTAAAATAGCATATGCAAATAAAAAAGTATCATTCTGGTAGAATCGGAACTGGAGTAACTAAATCATTAGCGGGATTAAAATCATGAGGGTAAAGTAAGAGATTAATTAATGATAATAAAGGTAAAAATATAATTAATGAAAGGAATCCGACAATATCTTTTCATGAAAAGTAGGGATGGGATGGAACTTTTACGATAGATTAAAAAAGACAATAAATCTTATGTGGCCACCACACCACTTTCTCCATACCTGTAATATTTTTAAAAATTCCAAATAGCTTAAATGATAATAAATATTTTAAGGAACTGCGAGAAAAATCTAAAGATTCTACAAAGAACAGAAATAAACTCAAACTGTAGCCTTCTGATATTGGATATAGCCCCGAAGCTCCAACAATTAATAAAATAAAAACATCCAATGTCAGAACACTACGTTATTAGTTTGTCTGTTCTTTGAAGGTTCTTTGACTTTTTATCGCAGTTTCTTAAAATATTTATTATTATGTAACCTATTTGGAATTTTTAGAAAGATTACAGTTATGGAGAAAGTCATGTTGTGGCCACATCAGATTTTTTAGCGTGTTTTAACAAACTTCTTGACTCAGTAGAAGGTTGTAATTTAGCAGGAATGCATCAATCACGAACAAAAAGTCAATGACGAAGTAAGACATGGCTTCAACTCCAGGATATAATTTGTTTCCTGTAATATTATACGTAAAAACCGATTCTTCGGCGTGCTTGTTTCCAACTATGTTTAACCTTGTAAATTCTTCCAAGGCTAAACTGTGATGACTTTCTAGGAGTTTATCTCAGAAAAAACTGGAACACTTTTCAACTCTAAAACGGTTCTAAAGTGGAAGTAATAATTTGTGTTTGAACTTTGATCCGTTCTTTCCAAGAGCAAACCTCAATTTTAAGCCTTTCAGGACTCCTTCTGAAATCCATTTTGTAATGCATTTTTTTTCCAATTTTCGAATTACCATGCAATTAAAAAAATGATCAAATGATTCTTAAATCTAATTAAGGAGAACATAGATATAACTTGAAAAACTATTCTAAAAAATTTGCTTTTAAAATAAAAAAAAAAAAACAAAATAAACCACACTGGTTTGTTGATATTTTCAGTATGGTGTATGTTATTCAGCAGATTTTTGTTTATGGTTTTTATTAGATTGTATTTTACTGGAATAGCCTGATTTTTCTTCACCAGTTTATTAATTATTATTAATTAATTTTTTTCTGTGATTTATTTGATTTAAATATGATACAACTATTGAATAATACTTGATTTGTTTTTTTTTAAGAATCTATGATACTTAAAAAACTACAATAATAATGAAAACACTGTATTATATTGATTAAAAATTGGTTTTTAAAGTGACATTTAAAAAAATTCTCTAAATTGAATCAATATAATTAACCATCTCTCTCTTCTCTCCCTCTCCTGTTACTATATCGCTCTTTATTTTCTTTCGCCAAAACTTTAAAATGTCCATATTTGGAAATACAAAAAGTCGGCAACCCAAATTATATCTCAATTCTGAGATATTTAAAATTGTTAACGACCGAAGGTCTGCGCATCGAATTCTAGCAGATTACATGTTAATCTAATGGAAAAAAGAATCTTCAAAATATATAACAGAGATACTCATAAATATAGAAGAAAAGTTATTAAAAATATGAATTTTTTTAAGGTGTACCACTAGCTGTAATGCCAAAAAAATCTCTTCTACGAGTTAACACAATGGAAGCACCGGCATAAACGGGCTCCAAAATGGCGGACGAGCCAGCTATGTTAGTCTATAGTAGCTGTACACACACAAAATTAATACGTCGGATACCGATGGATGGCGCTGCGATCAAATGTTCAATGGAAATATCTCGTTGTCAGGAAGGACAGATTCCGGGAAATTTCATTCCCTATAAATTCACTATCGCTGACTTCATTATTTCTGTAAATCAGTACTAAATGTGGTATTTATTTAAACTAGCGTATGGATAGGCGTACATACTAATCATACTAATAGCCAAAATACATTTATTTAAGGAAGTTGCAATAATGAAATGATAAATACATTAATTAGATTAAAGAAATAACTTTAAGGTTGTTCCAAACATTAAATGCTAAAAGAAATGATTATCTTTAAAATACATTTATTTAGGGATATAGACAATATTGAATGTGAAATCAACAAATCAGCTTTAAAAACCAATTTATATTAAAAACTCACGGTCATTATAAGTCAAATTTACTAAGCAGGTTTATAAGTATCATTTAAGCCAGTGTTTCTCAACCCCTTAGTGGTCCGCCAGTTGCGTAGGACATGATGTTTATTTTCATCTACGATATTTCTTGTTTGAACCCGCGCACAGCTCTTATTAATATTTAAAGTGAAAAAAAACGAGCCAATGAATGAAAAATGTATGAACGTTTCATGTTTAGAGGGTCCGCAGAAATTGTGGGATTTCGTAAAGGGGTCCGCGGCTAATAAAAGGTTCAGAAACACTGATTTAAACAGCAGTATTGAAATTGATGCAAATTATATGCAACACCTCTTTAAAAGTTCATTTTGTTATTCGGATCGTACTTTTCAATTAGCACTTTAAGCCGTTTGTTCACATCCTTGTACCTGTTTCTTCTTTTCGTTCATTTAAACCCGATCAAATTGAATTTTTAGCCTATTTTCCAGAATGTAAATAGTTTTTTTTAGTTTCTTCGTTGAGTCTGTCTATCCCCCTTTTAATTTTCGAACCAATTAACCGATTTTCATGACACTTGGTGGAAATCTCCTGCTACTTGGGCCAAGCTCCCGAGGATAGTTTTTGTTTCGAATAGTGAGTGTCCCGGGCTCGATTCCAGGAACTACCCTTCACATTTAATTTACATGAGAAATCTGAAATACATCTTGCAGGATAATTTTCTCTTTCACATTAAAAATCTTAGAATTTCAATTTCGGAGCGAGATTTGTACTAATCTCTGAGGAAAGGAACGGAAATTCCAATTTTTATCATAGAACTTTGCGTAGATTCGCGTTGTTTGCCACAAAAGTGTCTACTGGAAAAATTGGAGTCGAGTGTACGTCTTTTCTGACTTGCTTGGAAGAAGTGCAAATAATTTTGGAATGCTGAATAACCCAACCAGAACGTGAAGAGCGTTCTGCTGATAAAATATATTTGGGCAGCATTTAAAAGTTCAGTCACCTGCCCAATGTTCTATTTGTTCTAGGCCATCCAACCTCATTCCTGATGCAAACACAAACTATTTTCATTATTCTCGCCACAGTCAAATTGTAAGAAGAGTTCGCCAGTATTTAGAAATATTAATTCATCAGGAATTTCGGATCTAGTCCTGTTCTTAGTGATTGTAGGGGCACACAGTGCTGCATGAGGCTATTTCTTAGTTCCATTTAATTGTGAAGTAGACGGTAGCTCCAACATTTCACCATCTTCCAGGTTTGCAATAGCTGCAGCAATTAATGACCGATATGATAGGTACGTGAGAAGAGATTGCGGCTGCCTTCAAGTTATCTAAAGTTTTGTGAATCTTCGATTTGGCAGCAGGGGAACTATGATTATGCTAACCAATACTTTTTATAAGGGCGTAATTTTCTTTATTGATCCAAATGCGCACTCGAGACTAGCAAGGCTTTATTTCGCATTTCCAGTATGTCTTCGTTCCATCTAATTTTTTTTCTGTGCTTCGTAAATATAATTCATTTCATCAACGAGTTTTTCCCTTCCCCTGATGCTTTCAATGACGTGAGACATGGTGGAAAGCAGATTCTATAAATTAATTAAATTAAATAAGTTAAAATTAAAAACAAAATAGCATAACATAAGAAACAAAATAAATAAGAAAAAATAAAATATCCTATTTTATTTTCAAGAAATATATATGAAGAAGTACAAACATGTAACAAGTTAGTGATTAGTGTATTTGTCATTCAGTAATGGCGAGTTCTTTAAATAAAAGTAACATTCAAGCTGTTAAATTAAAGCACCTACTCTCGAATCACTACTAAATTTCCATGCGAAAAATATGGGTTTTAAAATTAAAAACTTAACCAAATCAGTAATAATTGCCTTTTCAAGTTTTCTGCTTTTAACTTACGTTAATCAATACCTTGAACAAATTCAGATTAAAGGCAATTAGTATGTAGTAGTATTTACGCCTTTTATAAACTAGTTTTAAATAAATGTTACATTTAGCGCTGGTTTACAAAAATAATGAATTCAGTGGGAGTGAATTTCCAGGGAGTGAAATTTACCGGGAGTGTAAATGACAGCGAGTCAAATTACATAGAACCCTTATAGACACAAAAATACTTCATGTTCCTGTATAAATAAGTAATGAGCCGTTTTTTCTGCATTATTCCTTTTCCTGAATTTCTCGAAAGAGTGCGAATGTCACATTCAGTCTGAATCATCGACCGAAGTGGACGAAATTGTCATTCACTCACCATATACCCGATGACACCTATGACTTTGACGACCAGGAAACCTTCCATCACCCTCTGCATCACGTACACTTCGGCAGTGCCGCCCTCATCGGCATTCGATCCGCAACAATGGGTTTCTGAGAACATAAAGAACAGATTCGTGCGTGAGAGGGCGCTACCGAAGGCATCCGAACACTTCACATTCAAACATTTCAGTCATCGGTGAATGACAGGAGTGAAGTATTTTTTGGAAGCAATTACTATCGCAAATTATAAAATGCGCGGTTTGGATCGTTCATACCAGTAGTTACGAGGCAATACTGAGTACCTAATTTAAAAGTTCCCGAATTTCATGGGTTGAAAAAAGCTTTAATTGCCCGTAACATAAAGTATAAATTTTGAATATACACAGAATAGAATTATTTTTAAACAGGAAGTCATCTTTCTTCCTAAACTTTTGAAACTGACCATCTGTTCATTGCACCGCCTCATAGATACCCGTTGCGCGTAGACAAGAGGGAACCAGCAGTTCGTTAAAAAAAAGAAATTTCCGTCGTAAGATTAGAAATTTTATATCAAAATAAAAGTACGACCGTCTTTCAACTTCAAAGACAGTCAAGGAGACCAGATTTTATGAATAAAATGATTTTTCGACGCCTTGAGACGTCAGTATTTTAAACACGAGGTTGCTCATATCTCGGAGCCGTGGATCTGTAAGCACGGGATGGCATCAAGGTGATCGTTACACAAACCTTGGTCCCTCGGCATGACGGACCAGCTCTCCTTCTGCGCCGCGTGACTCAGCTGGGTCTTTCCCGCACGACCTCTCACGGAGAGGCTCAGCGAGAAAGTGCCTGAAGTGGACGGGACGACAATCCCAGAGTAAACTCCGTCTTCCGCGACGAGGTCTGGATCTTAAAAAAACAAATTAAGAAGAAACGACGGAACTTTAGAACGAGGCAAGACGTATTTGAGGTTGGGATCGAAAGTAATCGCATGAGATCAGTGGCGGATTTACGCATGCTGGGGCACCTGGCGCCAAGCAGTCGGGGACCCCTGGCGACAAGCATTTTGGGGCCCCGCAATCTAAATATTTATCGAAACCGCTCCTAACGGCTATCCTCTTTAGTGACACCTCTTAACGATCGTTTTTCTATGGAATCATAGAGAGGTTCCACTGATTTTTAAATCGAGACATTAAATATTTTTTCTGAGATTATATACACGTACATGTTTTCGGGGCCCCTACTTCAAGAGGCCCCTGGCGCGGGCCGTTTAATCCGCCCCACTGCGTAAGACTCCGCATTACGATGAGTCCGCTCATTTGCGCAAATCTTCAATAAATTGCTCTAAAGCGGGGACATTCGTTGAGTGGCATTTCAGCGGCGTAATGGAGTGTCGCAATTTGTAAGCTGGGTTGTTGGGATGACGTAGATCAGGGGGGCCCAATCTCTGGCCCTCTTAACAATTTCATGCGGCCCCACCACCAGTGTTTTGTAGTTTTCAATTTGTTTTTCATTTTTATTTTGATTTGACCACCAAATGTTGTTTTATATATATATCCAGCAAAATCTGTTCAAATGTCTAGCATTGAATTGAGATCCTTTAATAAATATTTCTCAATTCAATTATTCTATTTAATTTTGTTTTTTATATTTTCTCAGAAGTATTTCTAAGATTGAATTCCATTCGTAGGAATCTCGAAGTAACTTCCGTTTTAACTTGAATGCAGTCCACCGAAGCATTGACAATTTCCAATGCTGCCCACCTAAGGCTTCATTGCCACCGATGCGGCCCACCAAGTAGAAAAGTTTATCAACCACTGACGTGGTCGAAATAATGAACACAACATTTCAAAATCCAGTTAGTAGTTAAAAAGTTATTCTTTACATCCCATAAACGAATGTGTAAAATTTCATTGTTTAAATTTAAACGATAAAATCACTTTATTGTAAAATACTGAAAATTTTGGAAAATGTATAAAAATTGCGCGAAACTTCAGGAATACCTTATAACTCGATTTTCGTAGAAAATTATTCTCTGGTTCAGCTGCGAGTAAACATTTCATCCCGCGCCCCACTTTTTCATCGCTGGAAACGATGGCGCCCCCCATTTTAATCGGATATTACCTATTGTGTAGTTTGTAATAAGTTATTATGAATATGAGGACTGTAAAAGTGTGTAATTCGATATTCTAGCAGGTCGGTCTCAATCGAGTAAACTTTCCGAGAATCGCGTTCCACTTTGACAGAAGAACCGATCTCGCCCCCCAGTTTGCCCACCCATGCTCTATTTTAGGGAAAGCAATCAATGTAATGTTATGAATAAATTGTTTTTATTTTCTGTTTACAAATAGAGAAGGAAACGGATACAATAATAATGGAAAACAGTTTTTCAGGAATTAGTTATATAGTAAATGGGGATCGATAACTTGTACGTAGTTTATTCGAGATGGCTACTTAGAATCACCTCACGTGAAAAACGACACATTTATGTCCTTGTATCTCTCGAAGGTCATATACTATAAATCCCATCTAGGCGCCTCATAATTCTCTCATGACTTCGTTATTACTATAACCTATTTCCTCATCGCACAAACCACACCACTTTCTTTTTCAGGTATCCTTGCATCTCTTGCTTCTCTTAAAAACGTATCTACGCACGAATATAGTTTCATTAAATTTGTTTATCTGTTTGATTCATTCTATTTTCTTGTATTTTGTAAATAATTTTTAGTATTATTTCATCTTCATTTGATTTCATTTAATTCTCTTTATGTTCATAATCCGTATTTAACCTTTATTTAATGTATTACTAGGTATACCTCTTAATTTAATCCCCAATAATTGTGCATCTTATATGTTTTCTTAGCTCTTTTTTAAACTTCTCACAAACTCCTCTTGTGTATTTTCTCGCAAATGTGCTTCTACCAAACAGAGAGTTATTTTCATATCTGACTTTTCCCATTCAACGTAAATCCATTCCTTTTCTGTGTATAGTTTAATTTTTAAACTTTTATTTGTTTATGAGCTTTTGTATTTTTTGTAAATTAAAAAGAAATACTTCATTTTTAATGATTTTCCGCATGTATGACGGATGGGATTAGCTGTTAGAGTAGTGTTTCTCAACCGGTGGGCCGCAAAAGGAGTTGAGGTGGGCCCGAAAATTTAAAACAAGTTAACATTTGTTGACAATATTAGAAAACTGTGGCAAAAGTATCGAAAAACTTAATATTTTTTAAAAATCAAAAGTTATAAAATTACTAATGACAATTTAAATAGATTGCTTTGCTTTTATATAAAGCCCGCTACTTTTAGTGAATAATATAGAATTTTATCCTATTTATATATAGGTGGGCCGCGAAAACTTGCTTGTGTTTTAGGTGGGCCGCGGATAATTCCTATAGCTTAGGTGAGCCGTGTTATCGAAAAGGTTGAGAAACGCTGTGTTAGAGGAGTGTTACCAGCCTCGACCTCGCCCAACTAAAGCCAAATATCTGCCAATCTATCTTCCTTACGTGGAGATCATAACTTCAGTGTAATCTATTTCAGCGGTTCTCAACCGAAAGTTCATCGCGAACCGGTTTAATAACAGATAGTTTACCGCGTACCCGTGTATTATCTGAATAATCCACTAAGGACCGGTAAAATCCATTTTAAACCACCAATCGTTTTACACTTTGACAACTGAAAACACAAGCCATACATTAACCAGTGTTGCCATTTATAAAACTTTTATGAGAATAATGTAATATCA
Organism: Tanypteryx hageni; assembly: GCA_028673005.1. Taxonomy (NCBI): domain Eukaryota; kingdom Metazoa; phylum Arthropoda; class Insecta; order Odonata; family Petaluridae; genus Tanypteryx; species Tanypteryx hageni. The sequence goes on from CM054114.1 coordinate 152,498,022, forward strand.
CGGACCGAACAATACTGGACCGCGGGCCGTCGTCGGTTGAGAAACGTTGGTCCGTGTTGTGCTTGCAATTACGGAATTCTACACGTGCGTGCAAATTGTTGTCGAAGGCTATGGTTAAAATATCAAACTATTGCGTCCACTTTGCGAACTACTGGTGTCAAAAAGGACCCTTGAAGACATTTTGGACGTTTGGGTTTAACAGGTTCGTATTTCGCTCGCACTTTCTCTCGAAGGCGCTAATGACTCCTGGCGGTTGGTATTGGGTTGGCGCAACAGAAGCACGCTTTCCGCGCCTTTGCTTAAAATCGGCTTCGCGTGTTGCTCAAATAATAAACAAATACACACTGCCGCAATGATTACCACGCCCCTCCCTCTGCTCTCGCGTGATAGGGAAAATCAGTAATTGGATTTGGTTTTTTCTGTGAAATACGCTACGTTCGTTCGCTCTACAAGTGCGCGTTTTATGCTGGGGACTCCAGTATATCGGTTTAGAGCTTTCAATCACGAACGACTGTTTGGGAACAGGAAAATTTGAGGCTTGGTACGTGTTTTTTATGCTGATTTTTTGGAGTAGAGAAAAATCCGGCGGGGTCCTTTGGTTTCGTACGCCTCCACGCCAGAGAGAGGATAGATTGCGAGAGGGAAGAATTGCAGAGCAAATTACGTGTATACATGGCGCTTTTTCTTTTGTTTTGGAATTATGACGTCATCATTAGATTACATCTTTGGTTGAGACCCACGGCCTCGTAATATAGGCAACAGATTCTTGTTAAATTCATCTTATCAGTGCTATATGATAATATTTTTCCCATTTAAAAACAGTGGTCTCGTTGTCATGGCAGTTTTATTTCTCATTGTTAAAAACTGGAAATTTTCTCCTCTTTTTTGGATTAAAAACAATTTTTCACTCGCATTCGAAAGGATTTGATTTTTTTTTTTTTTTTTTCAAAAAATATAAACCTCAGTTTTTCAGCTATAGAACTGTCTATGTCCCGAGCTCCTGTCTTAATTTTAACTAATTTCAAAATGCAAATTTATGATGCCCTCCGCCGATGTCTGGCTTTTCTTATTAAGGGACAGGGTAGAAATGAAACAAAGGGGATTGAAGAAAAAGACACCGATCGCCCTCCCCTTCAGCAGCAGCGCCTCATTCTAAATCCACAACTTTTTCACCATGCCTATCTCTATGTAGACCACCCTATCCTGAAAATTTCATTTCACCAGCCCAAACAGACGGATGGACAGACAGACAAACCGAATAGATTAGCGATTTTTTTTTTCAAAAGAAGCCCTAAAAACATTACAACCAATCTGTTTTCTGCCCATTGTAGCTGACACACTGATCGAAGGGGTTAAATCATAAGTCTTTAAGGTTCAATATAGATGTTCCCGGCGAGTGGAGCACGTGACGCACCTTTAGACTCCTTTGTTCTAATGTTCTTGGAATTCACTAATCGGTTGCTCAATTGTTAGAAGTAAGGTCGAGTTGAAGGTAAATAAATTCAAACGAGCCGTTACAGTTCATATTATTTTCTCTGCATTTTACACACCCTTGTAAATGGATTTGCGAGACATTCTTATCGCATGAGCAGTGAAGGCCTTGCGTTTCGCTTAGGTTTCCAGAAAAATATCTTTAGAATTCCATCTTGAGAAAATCTCCTGGGACCAAACGCTTCGAAGAAAATCTCTTGGCAACCCTGAAATGAATTGCGTGGAAACTTTCCATAATCACGCTGAAAAACGAGCGCATAGCGTATGTGACGGAAATAGCATGCAATGTTGGAAAATATTGTAAGAGCGGCGGCAATTCTGGGAAATGCGCGCGAGAACTCGCGACATTCCGAGGGCAACTCGGATGGCCTCGCCGTAGAGTTGTTCGCGACATATTTTTCGTAGACTTAGGCCAGGTACACACGAACGTTTTACTGCCGGTGTGGTGATATGTCGGACGGTCTCGACGATAATACAGCGTCCAACGCCTTGAGAACACACTAAACAATGTTTTGCCGCCTGATCCTATACCGCTCCGCAAAGCCCTCATTCTTCACTTCAGTTTGCTGCGAACTACCGAAGAAGATGGACGCACGTAGGCGTGCGTGAGTTTACCGTTCGTGGAAATGTATCAAACAAAAAAAGAGAATACAGCCTTTCCTCATTTTACGGACTTCCGTTTTACGAGTTCTTGCTTATACGAACTGAGCAATTTCATACATATTTTTCTATTTGCAAACAAATTTTCGTTTATACGAGTTCGTTATTTTCGCATGATAATCCTATTTTTCAAATATCGAATATATTATAATATAATTATACGTGCTCTATCCGCTTCGGGAAAGTTCGGTAAAGTTCGTCAGATTGTATCATGCTGTTCCGAATAAGAACCATCATCTCGGTCTCAGTACGCGCGTTGCCGTTCTCTGTGAGCTTCGGTTCACTGAGTGATGTGCATTTTTATCTTTTAAATCAAGATATATTTCTGTGAATCATGGCTCCTCAACCTGACAGCCTTTCAGGTATTGCAAGTGGTAAAGTGAAAAAAGAGAGAAGTGTAGCCTAGAAACTAAATATTATTCAAAGATCGGAGAAAGGTGAGCGGTCCAAGGACATATGCGCTGCATTTAACCTATCGTAGACTAACATAGGCTAGCTAGCATAGGCTGATACCGCTAATACTATATAGATTAAGACATCATAGGCTAATGACTAAGGATGTAATTTAAATACATTAATATATCATTATTGACATATTTCTTCTCTTCTCTGTTTATTCAATATGATTTTGTATACTCAATGTTTTCCTACGAGTTGGAAGTAGGCGACGATATGTTCCATTTATAAAAGTGGAAATAAATCCGACGTAAAAAAACTATCGTCCAGTGTCATTGCTTCCAGTATTTTCTAAAGTTTTTGAGAAACTCATACATTGTAAACTTTCTGCTCATTGTAAAGGGAGTTTCTCCAATAAACAACACGGTTTTCTTCCGCGTCGCTCTATCATCACGAACTTACTTTCGCATGTTAATGACATCTCATCCGCTATCCAGGACTCCTCACAGCTGGATACTGCATACGTTGATTTAGCTAAGGCGTTTGACAAAATTGATCATGAATTTATTTTGCTTAAACTTTAGCACTTTGGTATTTCAGGCAACTTGCTAAAACTTATCAGTTCATATTTAAAGGGTCGGACACAAAAAGTCTCCATCGATGGTTGTGTCTCTCCTTCTACGGAGGTAATATCCGGTGTCCCTCAGGGATCTATCCTGGGTCGCTTTCTATTTAACGTTTTTATAAATGGCCTGCCAATGTGTATAACTAACTCTAGTCTAGTTTACACAGATCATCTTAAGGTTTCTAGCAGAATTGTTACTCTGGCCGACTGTGCTCAACTACAATAAGACCTTGATCGCCTGGCAAACTGGGGCCACAAATGGAAATTATTTCCAAATTTATCCAAGTGTAAAGTTGGGAATATTCTAGAACGTGCCGATTGTATTAAGGATCTAGGCATAACTATCGACTCAAAATTGAGTTTTAACACTCACATAAATGCTGTCTGTTCAAAGGCTTTCCGTCTGCCGGGATTTATCAAACGAAATTCCCTAGAAAAATTTTCAATTCATACACTTGTGAAATCGTTTTGTGCCATTGTTAGGCCTTTATTGTACGCCTGTAGTTTGGAATCCGCACCACAGAAAGAACATTGATGCCGTGGAAAAAGTTCAGAAGCGATTTGTTAAATGGTTGTCCGAAGGAGCGGATTCCCTACCATAGACATGAGTATCCTACTCTTAGTATAGGGTTTAATTTAACTCCTTTGCATGTCAGGCGGGAAGCCATTGATATTGTCTTTCTGCAGAATATTCTAACTGGAATAGTAGACTGTAGTAATTTGTTAAATGTAGTTAATTCTAATACTTCATTACGAATATCCAGGCATACCCCACTTTTCAGGGTGCCATTTGGCGGAGTTGATGCATGTAAGAACTCGACTGTCACTAGGATCATAAGATCCATGAATGATGTTTTAACAAAAAATTACGAAATTGATATATTCAATGATTCGTCTGGGTGTTTTAAAAATAAAATTTACAAAACTCTTTTTTATTAAAATTATTGTAAATGTGTAGTCTTTGCGCATACTTGTTATTGTGCAATTTTCTATTTATTGTTTATATCACAAACGGTTGAGTAACGCAGTGGCAGAAAATCGTCCGTGTGTACGTGGCCTTAATCGCTCGTTGGCGCGGAGTTCAATTATCGGAGGTATTTAATGTTTACTCTAAGCTAATTAGAGGCGCAGCGCCAAGTTGGCGAAGATTCGATCCGTCCGATCGATGCGAAGAAATGTTGGATTTCCCAATCCATTGGTGCTCGCCATTTTAATCCCTTTTGCCGTGTTTTTATTTTATCATATGAGTAGTATATTGAGAAAGTATTGTAATCGAAGAAAAATTCGACTTCGAGATTCAAATGGAAACACGTTTTAGATGTCCCTTGCGTCCATAAAAGTGGTTTTCGCCATGCCGTCTGTCTGTCTGTCAGTCAGTCTGTCTCTGTCTGTCTCTGTCTGTCGGTCTGTTTGCTGTTCAAGGGCCCAAACACGTACATAAAATCGAATGATATCTCGTATGTGTGCAATATAACATCTTTTGCAGACCCTTTTTTATAAAAATGATATTGCACAAAAATAAAGGGTAGTTTATTCTTGGCGATTTTAGAATGATTTATTTTACTCAAAAACGGCTCCAGAGAATTTGATTAAAATCAATCCAATAGTAGAGCCTGATGTCACAAATAACACTGCCTATATCTCTTAAAATCACCATATGGCGTCCAGTGGCATTACAATGCACGTTAAGCTACCTTACCTAAGCCCTATGACGTCACGCCTCCGTCGCAATCAACTCAAAATCATATTACAGCCTAACGGTTAAACTGAATCGATTGACATATCCTATTTGTGGATAATACCATTCATAATAGACACTCTGAGGAGATGAACGATATTGCGCAACAATTAAGGGTACTCTATTCTAGGATATTTAGAAACAATATACGATTTACTCAAAAATGGTTATAAGGATTTTGATTGAAATCCATCCAATCGAAGAGCCTGATGTCAAAAATAATACTAACTAATGTAAGCCATACGCCCCAAAAAATTACTAAATATCGACCAGTGGCATTAAAACAAACGCTAAACTACGGTTAACCTAGATTTATAAGCGTTTTTCTCTTATAAGCGTACACAGTCGACCAAACGTATGCACGTATATGAGAAAGTTTGTGCAATTTATATGCGCCGTTTATTTTAAGATGGAATACCATCAAATGAAGGCCCATACAGTTAAGTTTCTTTTCGTCTATTCACGCGGTCGTGTTATTTTTAGCCTACTTTCCAGAATGGAAATAAGCTTATCGTCTCTTGGTTGTCCGTCTGTCTGTCCCCTCTATTAACTTCTGAACCAATACATCCTTCCCATTTGAGTCACATGGGAAATCTGACATCCATCGTGCAGGGTAATTTTCTCTTGCACATTAAAATATCTTAGAACTGTAATATCGGAGCGAGTTTTGTACTATTCTCTGAGGAAAGAAATGAAGATTCTAATTTTTATCGTAGAATCCATCGTATTTCTTCGAATTTTTCATAAATTCTGGCGTTTTTGCAGTTTTTAGGCTGGTTATCACTCATTACGGCAGTGTTGCCATAGCAACGGCTACTGTTGGACTCGGATTCGGTATAGTCTAATACATACACGCGTTATTTTTGCCAAGCAAACACTCGTTATCAATTTAGTTTTCTGTTCGAATGTATTTGTTATATTTATAACGCTAAATTGTAAAATTTGATAACAAAGAGCAACATATCTGCGGTGATTTTAAAGCTATTAAAGCCAATATAAGTATTAAATAAATGATTAAATGGAATGTAGGCATAATATGTTCCGTTTGGATCATATTGCTTATTTAATCATTGCATGGTGTAAATTATTTTATCCATTGCTTATTTTTCGCAATATAAAGATTTTATTAGGCTCTAGAAAGCGTTTCGAACGTTTGGCTACCGAAGAGGATTGTGGAGGAGATATAGTAAAGATTCGTCGAAACGGAAGTTAATAATAACGTCTAAGAAACGAAACCGTCGAGCGTTAATATCACGTTACGTAAGATCTCTCTCTCCAATTTATTGAAGAAAGAATTCTGTTGAAATACGCCCGAATTTTTCGATAGCGAAAATAAAGCGAATGTTAATGCTGCTAACATTGATTACATAATATAGTAATAACCCAGAAATCCTGTGAATTCGATGCAGGGAGTCAGTAAATGTTATTTTCACGTGATGCCGTTCAAAAAAGACGTTATAGGAACCGATTAAAAAATGCCTTATTTCGACTCGCTAGTACATGAACTTTTTTCATTTGAACTGTTATAAATATATCGTAAATAAATCTACTTAATTCTCACGCAAATTTGTTTAAACTACGGGAAGTATTTGTTTGTAACCTTTCGTTGGATTCATCTGGATACGCGTCTGTCATAGAGCATGCTTAAATTTAAATCCTCGAAGAACTGCATAGTCTCTCAACAGATGTTTCCAAACTTCATAGAGATTGTGCAATACTGTTTGAGTTTTTACGAAAAGTTTCGCCTTCAGAATCGTCCATTTACTAGCAAACCGTGGAGGAATTTTTTACGTGATACGGAAACTCGTCTCTTTAAAATCGTACGGAGAGAATCTTGGTCTTGATCAGGAATCAAACCCAAGCCTTCTACCATTCTGCTACTGAAAGCACTCAGGACAGATTTGTTTTTCCTTTCCGAATGGAACTTATTATTGTTGAGAAAGGGCTAACTTATGTGCTTTATGTTTAGTGCATATACTTGCTATGGCAAAATGATCGTAACTTCCTTTAGATTTCGAGAATGAAGGAAAATTTTCAGGCTGTAAAATCCCATGGATGCCTCAAACATTGTTGATGAATTTGAACCATCATCAAAGTTAGAACATTATAGATCAATACTAACAACAGGGAAATGTAGGTTGCATATTAGCTTACCTTCATATGTTAAACAATTCCACAGAATCTCCTGTTAAGACCAATTCAACACGACTCGAAACACAACGTGACAACATAACCGTGTGTCCAACAAAATATTGACTGACCGCTTGGGGCGCTTTCTATGTTTCTGCCGAGCGTTAATGCTTAACTTGATCCGAATAGCCCCGCTATCCAAATTACCCCTCTCTACCCTATGGGCAAAGAAGAAGAAAGATTTATTATTATTAATATGAAAGAATCCTAACTTTGTTTTATTTTGAATAAAATATATCTTTTCGTATAATTTTTTTATTATTTCAACATATACGCAAATTATTATGCTATGTATATTAGATCACAAAGCCTAACCGTGTTTTCTGATACAACTTGATGAAAACATCCCGCAACCCTGAGGATTAATTGTATTGTGTAGTGTTTCTAAGTGACTGTTTTTGGTGTAGGTTTTTTAAAGATTTTTGACACAAAACAGAAAAACAAAAACTGGATAGTTAACTAAAGAGTGGTTAGAAATAAAACACTTCAGTCTAGAGAGACTTAAATGTAAAAAAACTGCCCGATTCGAATACTTTACGACGATTCGATTCGTTCCATAATTTGAGATTCGCAGGGCCCTACGTTTAACCTATTTAGAATTTTTCGAAATATTACAGGTACTATGGAGAAAGTCATGTGGTGGCCACATCTGATTTTTCGGGAAGTTTTCATGCGACACAAGTTGATTCTATATTATCCCCACCACTTCCCGCAAATGCATCAACCTCAGAACGGCCTCATTTCTCCGAACAGAATTTACCCAATCCGTCGTCTCGGAGCGACACGTGATCCGTTTCTTCACGTTGACCGTCTGTGTTCTCGACCTTGAGAATGACCTCCAGTCCCAGCATTGGCCGGTGACCCGCGCTGACCTCCGCGTACGTCAAGAAGTCTCCTCTAGAGAGATCCACATTACCCTCTTCGTCCTCTCTTCGTCCGGTGAGGAATCGCACCCCGGGAAACTCGCGACCCTCAGACGCCGTCCTCAATCGCTCGTACGAGTACGTTTCGTAACTCACTGTGGTCTGCGGACCGCAAGGATCGCTTCCGCATTCGACGCTCAAGGTCCAGTTCCCAGGCTGGGAAGAAAGAAAGAGAGATTGATAGCTATTAAGAGCGTAAAGCTTTCTCATTCTCCATAAATTTACACTTGGAAGACATCCCTCGCTGTTTAAAACGTAGGCAATTTTAATGACAGTAATTAAAGATAATTACGAGTTAAAAAATAATTTTAATTCGTTCTTTAGAAATAAACATGGCGCCTGAAACTTCGTATCGAAAACTTTCTATTGATTTCGATATAGTGGCGCAGAGATTTTTTTCTATAATTTTGTGAGAATTTATTCAACTTGTTATTTTCAGAATAGGATGTCTTGTTAGGAATTGTTTTAATATCATACGATCCCTTGTTATAAAGTCAACACACGTTATTTTTTATTTATTTGTTAAGTAGCCGAAAATGAAATCTGAATTTCGCCATATAAATAATACTCGCGAAATTCCGTTAGAGAAGAGAGCCAGCTTTGTTACATTCATTCTTCTGATTGAGTTACATACTTCACTGCCGTTCAATACCTCATCGCAATACAAACAAAATTGTATGATTGATTCCTTTAATATATGCGATGTTAACAATTTAAATGTTCTTAGGATACCGAAGTGCCGAACTGTTATTCAATAAATCACCCAAAATATTCTTGCGTGAAACATTATTGTATTATTGGGAATGAAACACTAGTGCTCATGCGACATAAAAACAATGATTTTATATTTTAAATAGAAATTTGACTTTGAAGTAAGGAAAATAATTGTGCTTCTAGGTAAGTGTTTATTAACCGGAGTGCCGCGAAAATTCTGCTGTGTGGTTATGTTTAACTATCCTGTGTCTTGTGTATCGTGTAAATACATTACATTAACTATTATAACTAGTATATGTATTATACATAAGGACTAGTAGAATAAATAATTATACTTAATTTTTTATCTAAAATATAATAATAATAATAAACCCATGATTACTGCTGATGGGGTTTGAGGGGCGCCGCCAAATTCTGTGAAGGTTAATGGATTAAGAACTTTAATAAATAGCCATTATCAGAGAGTGAAGCAAAGTCAGTTGCAGGAGTTTTTTATTTATTAAAATATGCGAGCGAAGCATCGCAAAGTTTTTCAAAGCCATGGAGACGTTTTGTCCAACGAACGAACGAGCTAGGCATGAGCAAATAAAATTACTGCGAAACTCATTCGGAGCGTTATTATGCATACGTTTACATAGCCACTAAAAATTTTAATATTGATAAGTTGCTATTCATCTAAAGACTCCGTTTTATTGCACGTGCCTGCGATTCCAAGACAGGAAGCTCTTTAAAAGGAATGTCGCGACACTCTTAAGCGGCACTTAGCCAACGGCCATTGACGATTTCCCTTCGATGATGTTCCTTTCATCGTTACACACCTCTGCGTCATCGAATTGGCATTGAAATTGTCCATTGACGAGGCGGCATTGGCCTTTGGACACGTCCACGGCAGTGCCATTAGGGGAAACGAGCGACGTCACGGCTCCATCCGCAGATTCGATGAGGAAGGAGGCTCGCCTTCCAAGTGCCTCTTCCACGTAGATGGAAGCCTCGCTGGATTCTCTCGTCCCCAGCTGCAGAGCACCCGCCGCCACCTGTGCAAATAGACGGAGGTTTTACTCGGACATTTCATACGTTGGCTGCAATCCTTCATTGGTGCATAGCAGGGGGTGTCGTTGCAATGCACCCAAATCGTGAATTAAGGGCTCTGTTAGCGCAGTGGTTTCCAAGCTGTGGGGCGCGACCCCCTGGGTAGGCGCGGGGGATAATGGGGGGGTCGCAAAATATTACGCATATATTTGCCGTCAGTTTAGTCATCCTAATTGTGAGAGCTAAAATATGCAGCCGTCAAATTCTAGCCCTCAATTGGCTCCTTGTTATTAGCCTACTTTCCAGAATGGAAATTAGGCTTATAGTTTCGACGTTGTGTCTGTCTGTCTATCCGTCCTCACCCATTCACTTTTGAACCAGTAGACCGATCTTCATAAAACATGGTGAAGATCTCTTTCTACTGCAGCTGAGCTCAGAAGGATAGTTTTTTTTGCAAGAATTGAAGTCCCAGGTTCGATTCCAGCAACTCTACTGCCCATTTGATTTACACAGCAAATCTTAAATCCATCGTACAGGGTAATATTCTCTTGGACATTAAAATATCTTTGAATTGTAATATCGTAGCGAGATTTGTACTATTCTCTTAGGAAAGGAATGAAGATTCTAATTTTTATCGTAGAATTCTGCTTATGCATCGTATATCTTCAAAATTTTCATAAATACTGGCGTTTTTGCAGTTTTAATCACTCGTTACGAGAGTGTTGCAATAGCAGCAACTATTGTTGGACTCGGATTCGATATAGTCTAATACATACACACGCTATTTTTGCGGCACAAAAACGCGTGATCAATTCAATATTCCGTTCGAATGTATTTGTAATATTTTAAAAGGCTAAATTATGAAATTTGGGAACACAAAGAGCAACCCATCCGCGGTGATTTTAAAGCTGTTAAAGGCAATAAAAGTATTAAATAAATAGTAAATGGAAAGTAGGCGTCATAAGTTCCATTTGGAGCATCTTGTTCTTAATGTGGTTATTTTGATTGCAATTGTAGGCCCAGTAAGTATTGTTAATGAATTTTGAATGAGCATGATATTGAAGGAGGCGCAAGGACATTTTTCTTAAGTGAGGAGGGGAGGTTTGTAATGTTTGGATACCGCTGTGTTAGAGAATCCTATTGTTTCTGGATGAAAAGGATAGAATGTTTCCTTCTCTCAAAGTCTGACCTATCAGTGCGTCATTAAGCTCCGTTCACCGGGTAAATGCTGTTAGCTTCTCAGAAAATTTGGTACACTTTTGGTGTGCTCTGGAATGTAGATTTCGACTAATTATTTCTTACACTATTGTCTTTAATTTAAAAAGCAGATTTTGAAATAAATCGTTCGATTAGTGTGGTTCGTCACAATATATTTCCATAAGGCGCTGTTAATAGATTATCCTTCTACTGTGAATAAATGCTGGTGCAAACCAGTTGAGAGCTTTCGCACGCCATATTGCTATATCTATTACGGCATTTTAAAAAGAAAGTTGACGAATAAAATAGCATTTGCAATCCTTTTTTATTCGTTTTACTTTGAAATAGATTAAAACTCAACAGTGCTTATTTATATTTGCCTTATGCTGTCATTGTTAAACCTCGAGATTGTATTGTCGTCCTTATACTGTATGCGTACGGATAGTGTGTTTTGAATGATTTAGTACGAGAGAGAGAGAGAGAGAAAAGGCGCCCGAATTATTTATAATTAAAATCGCGTTTTTCATTAATTTCTTTTCAGTTAACTCCCTATTGAAATTTTTGGTAAATAATTATTTTTATAGTTATTTTAATAGTTATTGTGCAGTGCATCTTATAATTAACCGGAGTTATAAATTCGCATCGCATATATGAATCACGCAAAACGCCATTTCTTGGCATGCAGATCTTTTTCGTTTACATTTAAAAATATTTCAAGGATGTGGTATTTAACTTAGTTATGCGAAGAGAAGAATTTAAATCTCATTCGTTTATCTCCAAAAATTACGTTTTAATACGATTTTTCACGTTTTCACACATTTTATTTATATTGGTCCACTGTTGTCCCATTTTTTTAATTCTATTTTTGGCGTCATAATAAATGCACCAATTTAGTGCTTTAACACGGGTCAGACTTTTATATATATAACTTATTTACTGAATCTATTAAGTAATTAGAGGGAGGAAAGAAAAGAGAATGGGAATGAGCAGAAACTGAGAAAGAGGATGCATTTTTATAGGATTAAAAGGAGCTTCAATAAAAAAATAAAAATAATAAATTATAATTGATTATAAAAAATGTTATACTATTGAATCATGCGCTATTACCAAATGGTGGGAATTCATAAAACTAAATATAGGTCACGTAATTTTCAATGGATTTCTTTAACTGATAATACAGCAAATATTTAGAACCGAATTTCAAATAGGATTTAAAAAATAACATTTTATGACTTTTATTTAAATTTCTTTAAATAAAGTGATTTTTCTGGAAAATTTTAAAAACTAATATAATTTTTAAAAAGTCCGATCTTAAAATATTGTTAAAACACATTGTAGCTCATGTAAGTATTTAGTTAATAGTAAGTAAGTTACTATACAATTTTCCTTTGATGGTAAATTGACAGTTCGTTCACATTTTATCCTGTTTTTTTGCGAGTAAAATAATTCATTTATTAAGTTAAATCCTATACGTTTCAAATAACTTATAATTCGATCAAATATTTAAAGTAAATTTCAGATACTTCTTTATGCATTATATCTCATTATTTCGATTTTACTCTTATTCTCAGCAAATATTTGGATCATCATTTGGCCTTTCTGCAAATAATTACTTAAACAATATAATTAACATGAAGATAACTTTCAAAAACACTGATTTGATTGTGCATGAAAGCCAAACCAGATCATTTCTTACTGATTTTTCATATCGAAACCATATATATTTGGAGTACTTTTATGATAATCCCGTCATATCTGACGCTTGTAGATATATATGTTTCGGACCCCTTCTAATCTGAAAATATCCAAAGTTGCTTGCGGGGTTCGAACCACCTCACCATCGCGTAAGACAAATGATTTTGTCATCTCGTCCACCAGGTCCTTCAGTTGGGTCTGCGATAATTAAACAAACTATTGCCGTTGTTCATGGAGTAAGAGAAGTCTCATTATTTTAATATGGATTTGTATCGATGCGATCATTCCTGTTTTTTGAAGGGATATTTCTGCTAATAATTTTAAGTTTCTATTTATCGTATTTGTTATTGATAGTAATTTTTTATTTATCTTAAAAACTTTTTATCTTTATTCATTTAAGATTATTCTGAAAACTGTTTCCCCTATGAAAAGGCTATTGAAAACCTCGCTGGTGATTAACAGTTTCACTCCTATTAGTATCTAAAGCTGAATTATTCTGAACTAGCAGTATATTTTTGTTGATTTTAAGCAATGTGAATGGTTAAGTCAGTATTTTCATTAATGAAACAAAAGATACTATCAAACTTCTTACTACTTATATACCAAACATTCTTACGTTTGCCACTGAGTTCTCTACTTCTGTCTGCCATTCTCTCAGCTGTAATAATATTAAAGGTTAAATATCGAGACCCCCACATCATTCAATAGCTGGTAGACACTTCTGCAACTTTTTATGCACTTGCAAGCAGTAAGTTTATCATAATTATATTATAAGAGTTCATTCATATTAAAGTATTAACTACATAAAAGTTGGTTATAAAAATTCATTTTTATATCTTCACTTGATAAGTGTTCTCTTATTGGGATGAGCGTTGCGACGGACGGACAGAATAAGGATATTATGTATATAATAAGCACCCACAAGATCGTTGCTCAACTAACTAAACAGTTAAACTTTCCACAACTTTGTTGTGTGTTTGTTGCGACTCGCATGCGCGTGCGTCCACTTACGAAAACTTACAAATGCGACTGCCATAGAGTAATAAAAAATAAAGAGACCTGGAGAGGGAAAGAAACTCGGCAATAGTCGGAAGCTCTCGGTTCACGGCACACGTCCGCAAGCCGTCATTCATGGTTGTGATTGAAATATTTATTTATTTATTTATTAAGAATTGCTTTAAAATATGTATTCTATGTATAATACGTAGGTGATGTTACTTTGGTCGAAAAAAGAAAGGGTTCGAGCTTCTAATGGCGAAAATTGTATAAAGGAAAAGGCTCCAATAACCAGTAAAAAGAGTTATGTGTGCTGATACGTATTTCGGCTACAAAGTAACCATCGTCAGAGCAAAAAGAAACTTGAGAATGTAGCAGAATACGATGTCATTACAGCTATGAGACAACGCATTACTATTCGATATCTTGTGAGACAAAGCGTTACAGCATAATAAATTTTACGCAGACTCAAAGTACAGTTTTGAGAAGACATTATGAGAATGTCTATGAGTTGTGTAACGGCCTCAACAAATGGGCGTAAAAGTGTTCGTATCAATGCTGGCAGGAGGGGCCATAGAAAACTAGAGTTATTCCTTTAGTGATCAACAGAGTTGAATCGTTAATCTTGGAAAGAAGCCGATTAAATGTTTCTTGAGTCAGTAAAATTAAGTCGTGTTATTAGAAAAAATAATTCATTAGCACTTTAACTTCAGGATTACAGCATCAGGATGGTTTTCTCGACATTCTCCAGATTTTATCAGCTTGTTTGCCGCTTCAATACAGAAGAACAAACGTTTTTGCAACTCGTAACTACATGTTACATGTGATGAAACATGGGTTCATAACCATGCACCAGAGGCCAGGCGCTCAAGTATGGAATAAAGGCACTCGTCGCTAGTACCACCGAAAAATCCAAGGTGATTCTTTCTGTTAGTAAAATTATAGCGGTCATTTTTGGGACTAAAACAGTGTTATTCACGTGGATCTTTTACCTTGAGATTAAATTGTCAATAGTGAATACTACTGCGAAGTTATCGAAGTCGTTCGCCAAAAAGAAATAGAAAGAAAAGGGCGGGTTGTTCGTGTGCAAAACAGGATAAAGCGAGAGCACACGTTGCGGCCAAAACTATATTTATAGATAGCGATTGGACATAAAGGGTTGGTAATGTCTGCGTCACCCACCTTATAGTCATGATTTGGCGCCCTCCGACTTCTATTTGTTTGGCCCACTAAAAATCATCAAGTTGTAAAAGAAATTCAGACGCAGATGAGCTTAAATATGTGTTCTAAACTGGTTAAAGCATGATGAAAAATCCTTTTATTTATCTGTAATTCAAGCATTTGTAAAGAGATTATAGAAATGTATTGATACTCAGGGAGATTATGCCGAAAAATAAATATCATTGCTCCTAACAAATATCTGTTTTGATCAGCTATACATCACGAATTCCGGTTTCGACCTTTAGTCTCCCGTGTTTTCATGCACGCCCTCACGGTTTTCATCATTAGTAAGGTCAGCTATGTCGCACATATCCTTTTAATACATTTGGGGCTACAAAACTCAATTCAAAAGGCAATTATATTACCACTATAGTTACGACAAAAGTTTTAACTGAATTAAGTTGGCAGATATTTAAGTGCAGAAGAATGGAGTACAAACTTCCTCCCGGGATTAATCGATGTCTCCATCGACTTCACCACCCTACCGCTGTAATTTTCAATTAATATTTTGTGTGAAGGATGGAAATTTACAAAATTTATTAGATCTTAATTCTATGTTTACTTAAGTCTGCATTCCTATGAAAGATATTATAACTCATACCTTGTGACGGTATATAAGACAAGCTTTCCCATTTAGCTCGCATAATTTCCTCCACCGCGCATTTTTTTCTCTCCGCCTGTTTCTGTTGCGAAACAAAATATTTTTTCTCGCATAACTCCTATCCTCAGCCCACAATTTATTCCTACTTGCGCGGTAAAATGAAGATAAATAAATCTTAAATCTTGCTGAGTAAGAAAATGTTACCTTTTCCTTCGCATATCTTGTACTAGCGCAATTGTTCCCAAGGTTAAGTGAAAAATCTCCACGTACTATTCTCGCCCTTTGTTTTGGAGTTAAAATATCGGCGAAGGACGGAGGAATCGTGCGAAACGATGGGGTGATTGCAACATGGGAAAAACACTGCCAAGAGTTATGCACGAGAGAGCATCATCCTTATCACCTGGTAGATCTGGTTGCTCGCATCCCTTCCGAGGGAAGCGAATTGCAGTGCATCTCGCACGTCGGAGGCCACGCTGCCCTTCCTGGATAGGAACCAGCGTCCTCCCGTCCTCAGGCACAGCGGGAGCATGTCAGCTGCGTCCGAGAACGTTAACCCCACCAGTCGGATCATACGCCGTCGCAGCGAGCCGATCGCCGCGTTCTCCGTGCCGCTCCCGCGGCCCAGCCGCGAGAAGACCATTTGGACCCCTCCGCGGAGACCCGAACGCCCCACCGCCTCAGCGGCATCCAGAAGAGCCCTCAAGGAGTCCCTCCCCCTCTCCCTTCCCTCCTTCAAGGACGATATGGCTCCGGAAAGCTCCTTCCTCCTCTCTCCCAACGGACCTCCGGACAGCGGCGCCAGTTTCCTGAAGACGTACCTCGCGCCGTCTCCCTCGTAGGTGGCGATGCCGACGGCCGCGTCCTCTGGGAGGCTCTCCATCAAGCCCCGCAGACCGGCTCTCAAATGTTTCCAGATCTGCCGAAGACAAGGACTTTTAATTCAAGTTGTGCCACGTGAAATGGTCGATTCTCTCCAAAAACGAAAACGTGAACGAGCCAAACAGGTTCCCGTTTAGGAACGTCCTGAAAAGGAAAGCTCTGGACCAAGGTTAAAATTTTTATTCGCGCAAAAAAGTGTGATTAAGCAATAATACCAGGATATAAAAGCAGGTACCATAAACAACAACAATAATGAATTGAGAATCGTGCTGACTTGATAGCATAGTTGGTTAAAACCCCTACCCGGCAAGTGGGACACCCGGGTTCGATTTCGGGTCAATTACAGGATTTTTTTCTCCTTCTCAAATGTCAAATTTCAGATACCTTATAAAGGTTTGTCACATTGTCATTCAAACGGAATATAGATCTAAATTAGGGATGGGAAAACTTTTCTATTTTGCGGATAGCATCGATCGTTTTGAATCCTTCCGCGGGCTGCATTAAAAGTTGCCAATGCATCAATGGGACGGATTAGGGTTAAAATTGGAAGTTACCCTCATATTTTGAGGCATAATTGAGCAAAAATGAAGCCTCAATGAGGAGATTTGAGCTAATTATTCAAAATCCAAGGTTTATGTTAATTTTACCAATTGATGAATTTGTGAGTTAAATTTTACCGGTACAGTGTAGCTTCGCGGGCCGTATAAAACGCTCTAGGGGGCCTCAGGCGGCCCGCGGGCCGTAGAATTCCCATCCCTGATCTGAATCGTCTGAAATGAGTCCGGAAATTTCCCGTTTCAATTGGAATCGGTCGCTTAATCACACGGAGGTGAAAAGGTTAACATCAGAAATGTGGTTGCGAAGTATTCGCTAAAAATCAGTCATTATCTGCCAAAAAGTTATAGCTTAAATCAAACTACGAAGCGAATCGGTGGGGAGAATAGATGTCGCCGTGAGATGGCGAGATGGGATGTCTGCAACTCACGTCATACGAGAGGCCGCTACTGCTGGTGTCCAGCACGATCATGATGCTCGATTTAGCAGCTCCGGAGGACTGGACCAAAGTGAATTTCGTCGGCTGCTTCTTTGTTACAGATCGCTTTACGCTGAAATCCTCGTGTCTCGCCATCACTTCCCATGAGCTTCGGTGGCCGCACAAGTTATTCTGTTTGTTTGGCGCCAAACGGTCGTGAGATGTTTTGGAGCAGAATTTCGGAGGCTAAAGGAATAATATTTGCCTCACTTTTAAGAAACTAAAATATGTACATCACTTTCATGTATTCGTAAGCATGGAAAACAATTAGCAATAATTTTGTTTTTTCATTTTCTATCTTATGCCAATTCTCTTTTAGTCGATTTTTCCCATGCCAGAATGCACATATTTATTTTGCATTAAAAAATGTAAAGCGAGAGACAAGCAATAAAAAATTTAACATTATAAAACACTAGTTCATGCGCAGAAAATAAGTAAATTACAGAAATATGAATTTGGTCCATAAGAAGAACCAAGCCACACGTGGCCTATATGCGTCAAATCTTTATATTTTTTTATCGAATCTCAGAGTCATAGCAAACCTTCGCATTGCTTACTGTAAGAACAAGAAAATGTGTTCCTGCATTTCCAGAGAAAAATCGTTTTGAAAGGCAACTTACACATGTGGACCAATCGATCCGTGGGATCGTATTTCAAACATTAAAACTGAATATGTGTTGATCTCTACTGTCAATCGATATTAAATTTAGGCAATTTGCGTGTTTATTTATATCCGAAGAGATCAATGTTGAATTTTCTTTCAAAATATCGTTTTGCCTTCTTAATCGCAGCCGATTATTTTTTCCGAACCATTACCTAAGAGAAACCAAATTGCTTTTACAATGATCCTCGTCCACCAATAAAGAGGTCGCGGCGACACAGCCGTTTATACATTTACCGCGAAAGTTTGTCGAAAATGGCGAAACAATGTCATTCTCGAATCCCTTAAAAATGTATCAGCTGATTTATAAAGTTTCCCGTTGTGATAAAATAAAAGCAGGTAGTAATTTCGCCATTTCGATCGCGAGCGTGTGAAATATGAAGCGATTGCGAAATTTTATAGCGCTTAACCTTCCGAAAGTTGCGACTTGCTGCCGTTCATAGCCCGCGCCTTCGATGTGCGCCGTTTACATTCCCGCGCATCGACGAAAGACGTTAGGAGACAAAATTACGAGACTTTCGTTTTCATCGTTCACGTTTTCCAACGCGTATTGTTCGCAGAACTCATAAATTCCCGTCTTTCATTCTCGGGTCGGTTTCAGGTCGATCATTCAAATTCCAACCGCCCCGGTGAATTATTCACAAGCTGAGGAGAGAAAAAGCGCCGCGATGGACGTGCATCTCTGCAAGAAAATCTTGAAAGCGAGAGATTTGCAGTTTGCCGTCGGAAGATGCGTGCTTTGACCTTCAATCCCTCTGCCGACCACTTACGGATTTGAGATTTTGCAGGTACATGAGGGATGCGGTCGCAGTGGCGTCTTCTTCGTCTGGAAAGAACCTGCAGTTGCCCTGGGGGCGGCCTCCATCTCCAGCCATCGAGCATTTGCCGCCTTTTCTGCAAAAGAGAAAGAAATGAAAGTTTCATCGCGAGAAAGGGACGAACGGTTGGTTGAGCAACTCCAAGCGAATGAGTTGCAGGCATTTTACGTGCGTGGGCAATAGAGAGGGAGGGAAGGAGGAAGAGGGAGGGGGAGAGGGAGGAAGGGGGAGAGGGAGGGGCGGAGGTAGGGGAGGAGGGAGGGGAGGATAGAGGGGGAGAGGGAGAGGAGGAGGGAGGGGGAGAGGGAGGGGGAGAGAGAGTGGAGGGGAGAGGGAGAAAGAGAGATAGATAATCGTCTTTATTCGGGCGAAATTTGGACCACAAGGTCCATTCTTACATTTAACCCTTCGTCAATATCATGAAGATTAAAAATAAAAGTATTACAATGAAGAGTGTATAAAATATACAAAACATAAAAAGATATAAGTGAAGACAGATTTAAGTTTGTGGAGAAAACCTATGTAAAAACAGGCTTGTACTTCGTTTCTCCTAGTAAAATCCACACAGGAAAACACCCACAGAGAAGGGGGATGTGAAAAACCTGCAAAAATCATACATAGTGTGTATATCACAATGGAAAACTGCAACAAAATATAGAAAACAGTAAGTACATTAGGAAACATCGTAAATACAGCATCGCTGTATTCCGTCACAAATCATCATACTATACAATAAAGCGTTAACATCTCTATGTCGATAGGTATGTAAACATTTTCTTTAAAACGTTTTAAATAAAAACCTAAGGTAGGTTTCTAAAAGAGCTACAGAGCTGAAATTTGGCATAAAGTTAGGTTATTGCGTACAATCTCTGGAAAAAATCAGAAATTTAAGAAATAGTTATATTTAAGGGGTGTTTTTGACCCCAAAGTCCAATTTTAAACACCCATAGATAAGCATTGAAAACTGTGCAGGGCTATATAAAATCGCTTTTTTAAATTATTTAAAATTAAGATACAAAGTCGGGACATGCACCATACTGTGGATAAAAGAAAAAAGTTTATTTTTCTTGAAGACAAAATTCAAATCCTTCCTCATTTTACGCAAAATAATTAATCTTTTATTTAGTTGGGTGTAACATTAACCAAGTATCAAAAAATTCTCAAAGTTACTCAGTAATTTAAAAAAAATTGCGTTTAGTTTCGAAAATTAGCGTTTATTAACGGAAGTCAAATATCAAATTCGTAAGATCGACTCTCATATATTGTATTAATACGGAACTTTTATGTAAAAGAAGGTTGAATGAATAAAACACAAACATAATTTTCTTATCAATATTGAATCAGAAACAAGAACAACGTTGAATTGAGTCAAATAACTTGCAACATTTTCGTACTTCAAGTGTTTCTATGTACTCGGCATTTCTACATTTACATATTACCCTGCAATTCATCTAATTGGCGGGTGGCAGGGGGTGCAATGCACCAAAACCTACCTGAAGATTGTCTATCGAAGGTTGAAAGTTTCTATTGTGATGTCGTAATATCCTCGGAAAGAACGAGCCTAGATTACGGTCCTTCCTACAATCGATCTCACGTATCTTATAATCACAGTCGTTTCTACCTATATAGGCCGGTACTTCAATTACTCCTACAACCTCGTCTTTTAGACATTCGGATCTATATTTCTCCAGAAGCCGCAACCTTGACTTCAATCTACGATCCTCCAGTGGTACCCAGCTCAAATCCCTCAATAATGAGGTGACGCTTTCCTTATGTTCGTACTTTTGTTTTAAGGATCTGGCTGCTCTGCGCCGCACTCTTTCTAATTGAATTATATGTCCCTTCTCGTACGGATCCCATATGCATGAGGCGTATTCCACTTGTGGCCTAACCAGTGATAAGTAACATGTTTCGCGTACTTTTCCGTAGTGTTCCGTACTATTCTACCCATGAAAGCCAGTTTCTTGTTGGCCGCCCCTATAACTCGACGAATGTGCATGTCCCACGAAAGATCTCGACAAACGGTTACTCCTAAATATTTTACATACTCGGCTGCTTGAATATTTATTCCATCTATTTTATACTCGAAACTTACGTCCATGTTCTTACTTTTCCAGAACGTAACTGCGGCACATTTAGAGTAATTAATTTCAATTTGCCATTCTTTGCACCACGTTCAAATAACTCTTAAGTCTTCACGCAGCAAATGATGGTCTTCTTGGTTTTTTATTTCTTTATATAGATCCGTATCATCGGCAAAAAGTCTAATGTTACTACCAACTACAGAGCAGATATCATTCACATAAATTAAGAAAAGTAGAGAGCACACACTTCCCTGAGGAACAACCGACGCAACTTTAACGGGGGACGAGTATTTCTCATCGATGACAACTATCTGTTCTCTATTCGAGAGGAAGTCTCTCGCCCAACTGAAAATTTTTGGATTAATAGCATATTGTCCTAACTTATCAATTAACATCTTATGAGATACTTTAAGAGCGCCTCCCTGAAGTCAATGACCTGAGTATTTTTCTCTCCGCATCGAAACAAATGATCCAAGAACAGACTGAGCTGCGTTTCGCATGATCTACCTCTCCGGAATCCGTTCTGGCATCCGCTAAGCAATGAGTGACTATCTAAATAGCGCATGACAGAACTAAAGATTATGTGCTCAAGTATCTTGCACGATAATGAAGTTAAGGAAATTGGCCTATAATTTTCGAAGTTCTCTTTGTCGCCGCCCTTATGGATGGGCGTATCGTGTGGCACCTTTTAATCTTTAGGAACAATACCTTGCGTAATAGATTTCTCGAATATAATTTTCAAATACTGCGCGATTTCATAAGCTAACTTTTTCAATACTCGCGAGGGTATTTCCTCCGGCCCAGGAGATTTATTTGCTTTAATTAAATGAAGTTGGAGCGCGATGCCATTTTCCGAAAATATCAAATCTTCCATCGATTCTCCCTGAGGCATAGGAATAGGGGTTTCACATTCATCGTCTTTAGGATTAAAAGCTTTCTGAAAAGATTGATTTAATAGATTTCCTTTCTCCGCACTATCGTGAACTACATTTGTCGTTTTCGATCTCAGTGACGCAATAGTGGGGCCTCTACCTTTGACTTTCCTGACGTAAGACCTAAATGCTTTCGGATTCTCTTTCGAGTTATCCTATAAAACCTTCTTTTTGTAATTGTTAAACGCATTACGCATTGATACTCTGGATATGGAGCGCGCCTCCCTGTATTGCTGCCTTATCGTTGTAATCTGCTCGATCGTAGCTGTTGAGTGTGTTACTTACGCGAGAGTGGAGTTTTCTTTGCCGTCGGAGAGCGCTCCTAACTTCCTGGTTGTGCCATCATGGTTCTGCATTATCACGCTTCAGTTTGCCTGGAATAAATTTATCTCTACCCTGTCGCATTATATCTCTGAATATGCACCAGGATTCTTCCGCATCTGCAATATCTGTTACCTCGCAGAAATTAATATATTTATTTCGCAGAAAAGACAAATCTTGTGAAATCTGCTTTGGCGAATACATACAGCTTTCTTTTAGCCTTAACCTGTTTCTCGATGTTTAACTGAAACTACACGTACACTGCCTTGTGATCGCTTATTCCCACAGCAACAGATACCCTATTCATACGCTCAGGAAGATTAGTAGCCAATAAATCTAATATATTATTAAACCTCGTGAGAAATCTCACTAACAGATACAATGCGTGTTTGTCGCAAGTTTCAAGTAAAGCTTCGCACGATTCACGCTCTTTGCCAACGGGATAAAATCAATTATGCCTCCAATCAATTGACGGAAGATTGAAATCGCCTATGATTATAATGGCTTTATCTTTATTAAACGAACTTAGCGTCGCCACTTTTATCTCCAGATAATAAATAGTCTCCACGTTCGCATTTGGTGGTCTATAATGGCGCTTCCATCTTCGGTGCTGAGTCTGCTGCCAGCACAGACGAGGATAGTGAGTTCACTCCCGTAACGAAACGGAGAGCCAAGAGGAAAAGTCTTCTCGCCCTCCTGCTGGGGGAGGCAATGGTATCATTCCTGCGGGGCAACGTCCCGAAAACGGAGCTCGCTCGAGGGTCCGAGTGTCACCGATTACGGTGTACGGGATCTTCTCCCACAAAAGTATGGCCGCAGAGCTCAGTAAGGTGCGCGGCGACGACTTCGAGCTGGAGGTCCGCCGGGCCTCCACTAGGGTCGACGTTCGCACGCCTGAGTACCTCCGTGCGGCCACCGAGGTGCTGGACGACGCTGGCGTTCAGTACCATACCCAACTCTTGGAATCCGTCCAGGGGATCCGCGTTATTTTCAAGAACGTGGGGAAGGGCTATTACCCGGAGGATGTAGCGGCGAATCTTACGGCCAAGGGCTTCATAGTCCGAGGCGTCCGCCATATGACCGCTGAGGAGAATGGGAAGAGGATCCCAATCGCACGTTTTGTTGCCAACTTGGAGAGGACGCCCAGGGCCTCTCTACCGACGGCCATCAAAAAGATTCGTTCGTTGAAGATCGAGCAGTTCAAATGTAGCAGGGGACCGTTGACCTGCTTCAACTGCCAACGGTACGGCCACGTTTCCCAGGCCTGCAGGTGCGACACCAGGTGCTTCCGGTGTGCTGCCCCACACAAGGGGGCTGACTGCCCCCAGCCGCACTCCGAGCCTGCTAAATACGCAAACTGTGTGGATGAACATCCGTCCTCTTTCCCGGAATGCCCCTTATTCCTGGAGGCGCTCCGGAGGTACGAGGAAGGTTAGCAGAAATCAGTGCAGAAAACGGTGACGAAGGCAACGAAGTCTGCACCTGCCCTCCTCAAAGCGAAGGCCACCCCCTCGACCAAAGTGGACGCCTCTCGTCCTTACGCCACAGTGGTCGGGGGGTCAAGCAAGCCGACACAGTCGGCGAGCTCCAGTGTCTCGGCTCAGCAGCCAGATGCTGAGCCGAGGAAGCAGATGAACCCTCCTGCCGCGGAGTTTCCCACTGCTCTCGAAGCTCCTCAGAGGCCGACTCCTGGTCCAGTCGCCAGGTGGGAGGAGCCGGCCCCTCAGAAGCCCTCCGCCAATTTCTTGCGTAAGCAAAGGCGCAGGGCAAACAAGGAGCGTGAGAGGGAACAGAAGGCGAAAGCGGAAGAGGTTGTCGCTGTGGAGAGTGTGGCCTCCAACCAAGGCACCGCCACCGATTCCCCTCTCAAGGCTATGTCCAAAGCAGTTGAAGCCACCCGGTCCGCAGGGACCGAAGAAGCTCCACCTCAGGTCCCTATGAGCAGCATGCCACAGAGCAGCACCCCAGTAGCCGTCCGGTCTGACGAGGACTCCGACTTCTGGCGCACGGTGGCCATGATCTGTGGGGCGTTGATAAAGTACATTACCTCAACGTCCGGCCAACTCCTCCTTTCTCTCTTGGAGGAATTGGTCAAGGAGCGCATCTCACCCCCCAATAATGGGGACTAGGGGATGCAGCATTCTGGTTCAATGGAATGCCCGCGGTGTTAAGGAGAAGACAGAAAAACTCAGGGCGTTCCTGCAGGAGAGGAACGCCACCGTCGCCGCCATCAACGAGATGCACCTGCTGCGGGCCGGGGTTATGGTGGAGCATTTCCCCTGTCTGGAGCGATCGGACAGGTCGATGGAAGCCGGTTCTGCTGATATCCGGACTTGTGCCTGGTGGATCAGTGTCTCCTCGGCGTATTATCCACCGGGGAGGGCGTGGGATCCGGACGAGGTCATGTATCTCGTCGGGGATGGCAGCCCCTTCATTTTCATCGGTGACCTGAATGTCTAGCACGCCAGCTAGCATTCCAGAGTAGCCAATTTGAGGGGCTTGCGGCTGCGCGACTTGGCGGACGAAGAGTGGTTCACGGTGCTTGCACCGACCGAGCTCACGTTCCTTCCGTCCAGGGATGTCCTTGACGTTGCTGTCATCAGCAACGTCCGGGCATCCCAAAGCATGCACTCGATGTACGACTTGTCTTCCGACCACAACCCAACTCTGCTACTCCTGGGGAACTCTTCGGCACGAGTTCCACCTTCGCAGCCCCTGGACCTTGCTCGAGCCGATTGACAGCACTTTCGCGAATTCATCGCGGAAAGACTGTCAGTCGAGCCAACACCACCTAGGACAAGGGAGGAGGCAGACCGCATGGCCGACCTCCTCACTTCTACCGTCCAGCAGGCCATGGACACCGCGATAACAAAGGTTGTCGTGGCCGCGGGTATACGCATCGCTCTGCCCCGTGTCGTCAGGGATACCATCACCCGACGCAAGTGCGTGGCACCGCTACTGTACCCTTGACCTCAGACTTCAGCTGGACTGCCTCAACAGGACGGTCCGAGACATGTTGAGAGACATGCGCTCGGACGCGTGGGAACTACACTTCTCCACGCTTTCCCTGGAGGACCAGTCCTCCAGGAAGACCTGTAGGAGGCTATCCGGTACCCAGCGGCGCGATCCCCTGATAGTTCAGGGGAACTCTGTCGCGAGGTCACCGGAGGAAAAGGCCCGCATGATGGCGGAATACCTGAAGGGGGTATTTCCTCCCAACTCGGCCATAACAGAGTCGGATGCGGTGGAGGAAGACATCGCTAGGGTACTAAGGACGCTTGATCGCGGTCTCCTGCAGGCTGCAGAGCTCCCTCAATTCTCGTTTTGCGATATTATTGCAGTGATTCGCCGCCTTGGGTCGAGTAGGGCTCCGGGGGATGACGACATCCCCAACGTCGTCCTGCGACAGATTGCAGTTGCCACAGTAGAATTCCTGACCGCCGTTTACAACAGTTGTGTCGGGCTTCTATACTTTTCGTCTGTCTGGAAGAGGGCAAAGATCATCTGTCTCCCGAAGAAGCCAGGGACGGAGGTTGGTCCCGGAGACATCCAGCCAATCTCTCTCCTGGTGGGATTCGGGAAGATCTTTGAGCGTCGCATCCAGAAGCCACTGCAGCACGTTCTCCGAGAGAAGAGTATTACCCCGGATGAGGAGTTTGGCTTCCGAAGTGGGCACTCCACTACCCAGCAGCTGGGTAAGATGACGCACTTTATCACCGACGCCTTCAACAGGAACCACGCGGTCGTGGGGGCCTTCTTTGACAACTCGAAGGCCTTCAACCGCGTGTGGCATCCAGAACTCCTGCTGAAGATGGTTAGACTTCAGCTCCCAGCTGGGCTTGTTCGGCTGATCGAGTCGTACCTGCAGGGCAGGACGTTCCGGATGTTTTGGCTACGGGTCGGATCGGGACTGCGACGCATCTGCGCCGGCGTTCTGCAGGGGTCCATCCTGGGACCGACACTTCAACATCTTCACCCAAGATCACCCCGGGACTTTAGGTGGAACACGATGCTTGCCCTGTACGCTGACGACGCGACGCTCCTATCGCGCTCCAGCAAGAAATATGCGGCTGTGGAGATGTTTCAGTGCGCCGTAGACCGTAGACCTGGTATTATCGGTGGCGCATTGCTGTTAATCCCTTGAAAATCGGGACCGTCGTCTTCCAACCTGGAAGAAGAGCGCCGCCTGGAGTCGATCTGTCGGCGATTGCGGACGTCGTCCTCTGGAGCCCAGAGGTCGCATACCTGGGAATAGTGCTGAGCCGGAGGCTTCTTTGGAAGCCTCAGATTGAGAGTGTCCGCCGCAAGGCACTCGGGGCGTTATCAAGAATCCGTCCGATTCTGCGCCCGGATGTCTTCTCGGCCAACACCAAGTGACGCCTCTATCTGAGCTGCGTGAGGCCCATCGTGACGTACGCAGCTCCGGTCTGTTCAGGGGTGCCCAAGACTGCAGGTTGTGCAAAACAATGCACTCCGGCTGATACTCGGTCGTGGTAGGTACGACCACATCAGCCGGATGCATATAGACGTAAATATGGCACCCCTGGACATCCTCCTGCCGAGGATGTTTAGGGAATTCTACTGCAAGGCAGCAGAATCGTCGCACGAAGAAGTACGTAAGCTAGGCGGCATCAAGGCTAGATGGTAGGATCGCTACAAGCGACCCATTGCTAGCCTTGATTCGCAGGATGCTCTTCCTATGAACAAGCGTCCCCGCTTGTAGGGAGGGGTTGATAGCCTTTGGGGCCAAAAGGTTTTACCAAGCTAGTTACACAACATACATCCACATTTGCAGCAAAGCTGGCAATGCGACGGGGCCAAACTCCACTAGGTTGGAATGTCATGACAGCTAATAGAACGAGAGTGGGTGAAAGCAGGGCCGGCCCGAGCTACGGGCGAGCCGGGCGACTCCCTGGGATTATTTGTTAGTTTCGGTGCACATGGTAGTTTTACGTATTTTTTCTTTGTGTTTTGGTTCGTGAGTGTGGTGTATGATTTAATTACAATATTGTGTCTGTGTTTTTGAATCGTTTTGTCGATGATTTGTGAGTCGAGTCCGTTGTATAATGCGCAGTTTTTGATAAATGTAAGACCTATGTAAAAATCTGTTTTCGATAGAGGAGTATTTAGTAGTCTGTGAATCATGGAGTGGAAGGGAGCCAATTTTTGTGAGATATGGTGGTGAGAGTACATATAAATATATGTGTTGGCGTGTGCAGGTTTTTTTTAATGTTGAATTGCAGTTTGTTAAAGATTGATTGTTTTCTATTTCGTGTGTAAATTTGATCGTGTTGAATTGTTGGTTGAGGCGTTGTATGAAATTATGGATGCTTTCTTTTGCTGTGTCACATATGGCAAAGATGTCATTTACGTAACGGAGCTAGGTTTTGGAAAATATGGAAAGGAAGATTTACAAGACTTCTCAAAATTAGTCATGAAGAGATCAGCTATGAAAGGAGAAAGGGAGTAAACTACCCATAGTGGTACCGTCTTTTTGCTGATAGAAGGTGTTGTTGATTTTAAAGAAGCTTTGTTGTATGCACAAGGAGGTAAAACGAACGTATTGTTCTGTTGATTCCTTAGGAATATTCTTTT
This sequence comes from Tanypteryx hageni, assembly GCA_028673005.1. Lineage (NCBI taxonomy): Eukaryota > Metazoa > Arthropoda > Insecta > Odonata > Petaluridae > Tanypteryx > Tanypteryx hageni. The sequence continues at coordinate 152,525,821 of CM054114.1, forward strand.
CTAATAACCATGTCTGTAGGAATTCTATGGTTTCTTTGATAGGTACGCTTGAGAATAAGGAAGTGACATCGAAGGAAACTAAGATTTCATTATCTTCAAGAGCGGTGTTTTTTATTCTCTTGATAAAATCTTGCGTGTTTTTGATGCGAGAGTCACAATCTAGTTGTATTTGTTTGAATTGATAGTTTATCCATTGAGATATTTTGTGTGTAGGAGAGTTGATCCCAGAAACTATGAGTCTCATAGGTATGCCTGATTTGTGTAGTTTTGGTAGGCAGCACATCCTGGGGACAACCGGGTTGGAGATATTTAATTGAAGATTGAGTCGTTTATCTATTAAAGTGGGGCATGTCTTCAGAGTATTTTTTGTTTTAGTTATCATTTGGTTCAAAGGGTTTTTTGTATTTTTGTGTAGGGGCAGAGGCGGAATCAAGAGGGGGATGGGCCATCGGGGCGATCGCCCCTCCCTTTGGGATGTTTTCAGATCAGATGTATAGTTTCGTTCTGAAGTTTGGCAGACTTCGATTCCTGGTGTAAGAACTTGTTGAGATAATTATGGGAATTCCTTTTTGTTCTTCAATTAATTTTTTCGAATTCATTCCAATGATGACATGAAGTAGATTACCTTGAAAAATAGCATGTCTTCACCGGTGTCATGAATTTCATGATTATTTAATTTTTTCTGTGATAATGGGATAAATACAGGGAGAGACAATGCTTTCCAGTTAATTTATATACCTTGCCACATCATCTGCATAATACTCTGCAAGTCACCAGACAAATCGGTGCCACCGATTTGTCTGGTGACTTGCAGAGTATTATGCAGATTTAGATGCAGTTGATGTGGCAAGGTATATAAATTAACTGGAAAGCATTGTCTCTTCCTGCACCAGACATCCTTAAAAAATCTTAAATGTTCTCTTATTATCTCTGATAGTTCTATGAATAAAAGAACCTCTTCATCGCTACGTCCTTCTCTTTATTACGCGTATTTTATCATCACGGCCGTGTTTTTCCATATAATTGTACACTTAAATGATTAATTGTTCAACTAAGAGTTTCAATATATATTTCTCCATAAGCTTCAACCTAAACCTAGTCTAGAGGAGGTTGGTTTTCAACTGCTATTCCTTAAAGTCTTACACCATTCAAATATCGCTTCAAGATCTTTCTGCAGAGACTTTTGATTGTCCTGAGGATTTAATTAATTATATATGGTCGTATCGTCTGCGAAAAATCTAACTTTGCTTTGCCGCCGGGCATGTACGTATCATTGGCATACATCAAGAAGAGTAACTGACCTAGGGCATTACCCTGCGGAGCACCGTGCGTGAATCTAAAAGGATCAGAAGTCAATCCTTTGATGACTACTTTCTGTTTTCTGTTCGACAGAAAATTCTTAGTCCAACTTACAACTTTTATTTTAACAACGATATGAGTTATAAGCTTAACGAGCAGAATTACTCGTTGAACATCAACGGCACTTTGTAGTGTGATTAAAATATAAATTCTGAGGACTGTGTGTGTGTTCCATCCCAAACCATGGTAATGACGGTCTGAAGGACCTATCGTTAGACGTCCTCGTGAGTAGTGACCCACTCCGGCGGCAGATGCAATGCGTGCGTTAGGGTACTTAAGTGTATACTAAATACTATACAGTATTGCCTTAAGGCAGAGATACAATTGATATGATAATGTAAAACTAATTATTTCTTAAATACTTAAAAAAATATATACCACAGTTAACTAAAATTAATAACTAGTGGGTGGATTAATTACAGGGATTTATTATTATTTTATGTTTATTTGTTTGTTTAAGCTCTTTTTTAAATATATATATATTTATTTTAACTTTTTTATGTAAGTAATAACTTTTTTATATAGACTGAACCGCCCTTTTTTTAAATGTATTTAATCCCTTATTATAGTTTTTTTCCGTAAATAATCACACCCGTAAATTTGCGTAGTAAATAAACAGATAGTTGGGACGCTATAAAACATACATAATGCGCGTCAATGTAGGTAATAAAAATTTTAAATGTAGAAGACTTGTTCATAAAAATTAACTAGCCTATATTCTAGGTCTAATGAAAAGAAAATATACAGATTGGGCTGGGATAATACCAAAGGGTGGCGGAAAGGCTGTTGAAAGGCAGGAGGATTGTACAAAACGGTCTTTTTAAGGGATGGTATTTACAATGGTTGGTAATTAACAAATGAAGTATTAAATACAGTAAGAGAATAGTAAAAATACTGGATGATATTTACAATATAGTAACATTTTGCATAGCAAAAACGTAGTAAAGGCAGCAAGGTCGCTGATTGGCTGTAAAATTTGGGACCTTTTTAGGGCAGGAAAGTAAGGAATTTCATTCCAATATTTGCTTTGGAAATTGTTATTTTGTTTTATTTGGAATGATATAGTCCCATATCGAAAGCAGAATTTCGTTTTCAGTATGAGGGAAGTGCTTGCGAAGCCGGTGGGCCCGTGATTTAACAAAATCCGCTAATGTGGGGATGTGGTGAGCGGATAATATCTCTTTTATCGGAACAAGGCACGATTGCTTGAGAATGAATCGGATGGTGTTGTTTTGAAAGATTTCAAGGCGTTTGCGGTTGATTTTGAAGGTGTTAAAATACATCTCACTGCCGTAGATGAGAAGTCAGGGAGAAACGGGTGGTGAAAGCTGCAATATCGGTCTGTGAAGGATTAAGGGAGGGGGCAGTCATTATTGATTGGAGGTGGTCTGCTTAAAAGTTGGCTTTAGTTATAGGATCATAAATAAGCAAGCTGTCCTTTTTCAGGGGTAGGGAAACGGAAAAGGCTTGGTAACAGATTTGGTAATTTACCATACGGAGTTATCTGATATTTTGAGGGAGTAAACTTTATCTTGCCAAAGAGAAGCGCGATATTTACGAATTTCGTGTTTAATAAGATTCGTAGAACGATTTAAAAAAATTTTATCATACGGACAGCGAAATTTTTGCCAATATTGACGAATATGGTTTCGACGTTTGATAAGTGCGCATAAGTAAGCGGGAAGGGGAGGGGTTACCAAATCAGAAGAACATCTAGTTGTTGATGCTTGGGTTTTAGATGAGTTTAAAATTGCTGTAAGAAGATCAATTCCTTCTAAAATTGCTGATTTGGTAAGGGTAAAAATAGGGGGAAGTGAGGCAATTTTATTATTTATAATATATACAAATTTGGTCAAATCGGTGCGTAAGAAGGGGAGAGGAGAATATATGCTAGCATCGAGTGTTAGGGTAATGTTAATTGGAAAGTGATCGAAGCTAAATATATGGGATACTGTGGGAGTAAAATTAGTCGGAAAGTTAGTAGTAACGGCAAAGTCGAGAATGTCGGAGGAAAATGGAGTAACGTGAGTAGGGTAGGTATAGGATTCAATTGAAATAGGATTAGAAGATGCAAAGCGAAGGAGAGTAGTGCTGTTGTGGTTATTTTTCAAGCATCCCCAATGATAATTTTTAGAATTCCAGTCAACGATAAAAAGTCCTGGTCGTGGGTCGGAGAGAAGGCGTTTTAGGTCTTTTGTCAGGAGGGGACGGGTACTTGGTTGGTAAATACTATTTGTTAAAACGGTTCCTATTTTAGTAGGGAGAGCAATGCCAACTGCTTCAAGATTTGAAAGAGCGGGTTGATTAATAGGTGAATATGAAATATTTTTCCGGATGGCAATAGCTACTCCGCTGTGAGGGGTTTTTCGATCTTTACGATATACGGTATAGCCTGGGAGAAATAATTTTTTGCTCGAAATAAGATGCGTTTCTTGGAGAAGAAGATTATGAACACGATTTTTTGCTAAATATGCCGTTAGTTCTGGGAGTTTAGGAGTTATTCCGTTGGCGTTCCAAGAGAGAAGATGGAGGGGGGAAAGATTTTGAGTATCAGGCGCCATTGGAAAGTTTTAGTAGCTCAGTTAAAATAAAGGTGCGGCGCTCGTGGCTAGTTTTAAGGGTTTGGAAGGTAGCAAGAGTAGATTTAAACCACGCGACGTCATCAGAAATGTTGAGATGTAGTAGGGGGGTGGGATTAGAAGGAGATGGTGGAAAGTGGGTAGGTTCGGGGTAGGGTTGGTAATAGTAAGGGTAGTATGGGAATGCAGGTGAGTAATGAGTAAGAGATGGTTGTGGAAGCGGTGGAAACGAAGAAGGGTTAGTCGGCGGAGCAGTTTTTTCAGGATTTATTAGGGAGAAGTGGTTTTTGATGTAAACGGCTTTGGCCTCTCTATAAATAGGGCAGCCGCGATAGGTGGCCGTGTGGTCGCTGCCACAGTTTGCGCATTTGCGAGTGAGGGGGGATTCTATCGGGGAGAGGCAGTTGGATCGGTCGTGGGGTCCGCCACAATAAACACAAGTCTCGAGAAGATTGCAATTATTTCTGGTATGGCCTAGTTGTTGGCAGCGGCGACATTGGGAAGGTGACAGGGGCCGTTTGTATGGAGAAATACGGGCAGTAATACCGCATACGCCAGTGAGCTTTTCAAAATCGCGGGCATTGGATGTGACTTCTAAGGTGACCAGGAAGGATTCAGTTGGCCGTTTTTCTATTGAATTAATTCCGCGAGCTTTTTCCTCGTCGGAACGGCACGTTGTTTCTAGATGCTTTATCTGGTGGACTGAAATGCCTTTATCATCAATATATTTAGCTATTAATTCTACTGGGGTATCTGCTGGGATACCATGAGCTACATACAGAAGCATTATATCTTCCTGAAGGGAATAAGTATAAAAGCTTATATCTAGTTCTTTAAGTTTAGTACGAGCTGCGCGGCAATCAGCAGCTGTATGGCATTTTATGAGGAGGGTTGAACTTCCAATGAGGCGCGTAACCGCCGCCATAGAAAGAATTGAGCGAAAGGCCATGCGGACGTACCGTTAACTTTAATTGATGGGATTGGTAATTTTTTTTGGAAAAGGTGGATTGAGGTGGGGTCGGTACGGAGGTAGGGAGGTCCATGGGTTCAGGGTCAGGTGAATCAGGTGATTCTTTATCATCGGGGGAAATTGGTTGGAAGGAGTTGGAAATAGGTAGTGGAGCGGATGTAGGAGGAGTGGAAACTCGTTTCCTTTTACTAACTGTAACTATATTAAATCCATTATCGTTAGGGGAGGGAGTATTAACATTGCACGCATTGCTTAAGTTGCCGGAAGAAGCGGAGACACTACTCACCGTGCGCTGCGGTATAGAGGTAGGGCGTGGAACAGCTGATGGCGGAAGTGAGGAAGGCAGGCGTGGATCGCGGTGAAGTTGAAGCTGGTGAAGTTGAAGCTGGTGAAGTGGGATGAGAGGCGGCGGTGTATGGCTAGGCGGTGCTGGAGAGGCTGCGGCGTAAGATGATGGGAAGTTAAGTTGAGGCTGCTGGTGCGGTGGATAGCCAGGGAATGGAAAGGGGTAATACGGGTGAGGGTATGGCTGGTGAAAAGGAGCGTTGAAGGAGAAATGTGGGATGTGTGGGGTAAATAGGTATGGGGGGTGCCCCGGAGGGGGTTGTTGAGAAGTCGGGGGCGTCATGCCGCACACCCCCGACAGACCAGTGCGCGGAGTTTACTTCCGAGGTAGGCACTGAATTTAGAAGTGATTAGAAATCAGCTTGAACGAGTTTAGCAAGGGGAGGGTATCTATTGGTCGTAGGGGCGCCAATTAACAAGGGGCAACCTGATGTGTGTGTGAAAAAACTTGTATATATATATATATATATATATATATATATATATAGTAAATGTAATTGTTTGATTAATTAATAAATTCCTGACAATCATTTGAATTCTCACAGAAAATGAATCAATAATCATTCGCTTCTCTCCTAGTCTTCGTAGCACTTCATCGTTTTTTATCCTATCTGTCCATTTTATCTTCAGCATTCTCTTCCAAGTTCACATTATTATCAATTATTTATTTCTTCTTCTTCCATTTCTTTTTCTCTTGTTTCGTTATTTCCAATAATTTTTTCGGCCCCACACAGCTGTAAGCTTTCGAATGAACCTTTGTACGCGTCTCTAAGTGCTACCGTTCTCTCATCATTTCAATTACGTCTTATATTATGGGTAACTTATCGATATTTAGATGAAAATTTCGAATTTTTACGTTAAAAGCTAAAATAGGCATCGATTCAAATCATATACGAAAATCAAAGACAGGAAAATGAATTTTCATTCTTTTATGCGGCTTTTGGTTCAACTCCCAAATTCGTACGATGATCAAAAGTAATTTTAAAAAGCATACCAATAAAATCGATATTTACGTGTTATCTTATGGGAAACTTTCCGATAGTTAGATGAAACCTGTCTAAATTTCAACACGGCTTAGGATCACTCCCTCCCTCTATCTCCTCTCTCATTCCCTCTCTCTCTCCTTTCTTCCTCTCTCTTCTTTCTCACCTATTAAAGCATTCAAAGCACGCTTTCCTTACGCATATAGTATAAGTGTTTAGACGACAATACAATCTCCAGGTTTAACAATGACACGGTCGGCAAGGCAACATATCGTTAAAAAACTTAAATTTTCCAATAAATATGATTTAAACGTATAACTTGAGCAATTTCGAAACGGAAGTGAAATGTGACGATAAGAATAAGAAACTTTATTTATTTTTCTTTAAAATGGCCCAGGCCCGAAGATCGTAAGTCATTTCCTTCTAATTTTAATTTGCGAAAGAGTAAAAGCCTGCAAGTCAAAAAATCGACTTTTACGTATTATCTTATGGTAAATTGAAATCACCCTCTGGAGTCGAACCCGGGACCTTTTTATATATTTTTCTTTACTCTCAATAATTTTCTCCGCTGGATAGATTCTGTAGCATCTTTTAATTGAAAAATGCTTCACCTGACAAGATGACTATAATTTTCAGTAAATTTTATTATATTTTCTTCTTTAAATTACACGGATAGCTATTTCATAATGGGTCCGAGTGCCCGTTCCGTATCAGCGCCGTCCGTGCTCTGTCCGACACGAGTATTTACGTATGTCAGCGCGTCGGCCGTGTCGTATCCGTACAGTGTTCGTATTAGTCTAGCACTACACTCGTTTGTATATTAGTTTCTTTTGCGCTCTGATGAAAATGTCCGCGTTTTCAACCAGAGAACTTTCCATGATTGCTTTGCTTTTTGACGAAGACGACGAAGGTAGCAAGAGAAAGCAAGAAACGAACCAGTTCTATAAGTTTCTCGTCATCCATGTTTAAATTAGGAAACTAAATAAATCTCAATAATACAGATAACAGCAACTAGACCAATCACTAGCAACAACACCAGCAATTCAATATGTCACGGACGGCACTGATACAAAACGGACACGGTACGGTCAGGTGTAAATCGACCTTTAAATGCTCTGGCCGACGGCTGCAAAAGACCGGAACGCTTCTAACTTAAGGCATCAACGCCTAGCTTATCCCTGCGTTCAGTTCTTAAACGAACGATTTTCATTTGACCATTAAAGTTCTACGCCGGTTGCCTCTTTTCACTCCCAGCCTTCTAGTCTATGCACGTTCACATTCGGCGTCGAGGAAGCACATAAAACTGGGCCGTTGTGATAAACAAGCCTGCAATATTCTCTTCGACCATTTCCTTGTCTCAGTCAATACCCGAGACGAGGCATGGTTTGATGGCCGTCGGTTTTTAATTTCAATTGCTCCCACGTTGCACAGTAATTCGATTCCTTTATTATTTCATGAGTAATACTTGTGAACATTTTCTATTGTTTTGATTGAATAAAATGTGTCCTTCATTAAAAAATTATCAGCGATAAATAAATTGCCTTCTGAATAATTGTAAATTAATTTCAACGTTGTTACAGAGAGTTATGAGTTATCAACTGCATTAGATCTTACAAAAATTCTTTCAAAGTTAGGAGGCATAAATTATTTGTCATACATATTAAACCTGTAAAGAGCTTTCGCCACCGCAAATTTGGCAGTATTTGACGGGACGGAAGTCGTTGGAGGGTGAACGGACATAACCCCTTCAGCTGTTAATTTGACAATTCCTAGCTCTTCAACTTTTATTGGTCGATCTTGTGACGCCATCTCACCGGAAGTGTTTTTTCCGTCAGTACAGTTTTGTTTGAAATTCGGTTGCGAGCATTAGTGCTTCGGAAGCACCCGGCGGGTGAAAGAAGATTCCCAAATAGCGTGGTTGGTATGTACTTCTTAACAGTGTTTTTACTTACTAGAACATGGAATTTACAAACTTTATTGGAATAATGCTATTTGTTCAATTTTCTTAGAATGTGTAGGTCGATACAATCTTAATCTATTTATGATTAATTGTTGGAGTAGTAAGACCACCATGAAGTTTCGAGTAATAGAAATATCCAAATCTAAATGCGGCGTCATTGTGATATCATGAAATCCTTCTATTAAATCAAAACTTTTCTATTTATTTACAGATTAATTCCCAGAGTGCTATGTGATTCTTTCGTTCTGCAAGTCTAGTCTTGATTGCCATCATGAATCGACTACACGACGGAATGCAGGGGTGTATTTTTGGGCGTTGAGTTTCAAGAGGGTCTTCTATTCTTCGCGACAAACCGGAGGTCTTGTAACGCAGGAATGTTTGCCGCAAAAGATAGTGAGACGTCGGTTCTCCTACCATCAAAGTCCTCCGATTTTCGCTCTTTTCCAGCAAATTTATATTGCGCGATTACGACTTTCCCAACTTAGTATTTGTGGCATGCACGTCGACTGATATCAAATCAGAGGGCCGGTTACACAAATGTTAAATTGAAATAATGATTAACACGTATGTAATATAGTGGACTGTATAATTAACGTAGTCTAAAGGTTCTACACACACAAAACACAAGCACCGTAGTCCGCAACTCGTCGTCTGTATTCTCCGTCCTCTCTCTCGAGCGTCTCAACACACACACTGTCCTCTCTTGGTCATCTCAACACACACTGTCGTCTCTCTCGAGCATAAAGACTCCGAAGCTTCGCTTCACCCAAACAAAAGAGTTTTATAAACCGTAACAGTATTGTATGGAAGGAGATTACGGGAAACTTAAGTAAGGGAAATCGCCCTATACAAGAGAAATTTTCATAAGTCGTATGTGCAGGGCACTCGACCAAAGAGGGTTGCGCGTTGCGTAAAATTAAATCTACCTTCCATTGGGAAACCTCTGCTGTGGATCCGGTTTTCACGCTGGTGGCCGCAACATACGTCACTCTCACTGCTATAAACAAAGACTGGTACCCCTACGGGTAAACGGGTAAACGTCAGCTCAAATATTCGCGAAGCGACCTCTATTTATAATGATCGAATGGCAATTCGAAATATTTTTAGAGATTTAGTATCTATAATAGCAGTAGAAATGGTAACTAGTCTACCCGTTGCAACTCTGCTCGCAGAGTTTTGATTTGATTTGCTAAAATTCTGTAACATTGATTAACTGCCAAAAATATCTGATAACCAGTGACGTATTCGTGAAACCTGTTCGTTTCAATCCACTGGGGGGCGAAGGGGATCATTATGGGAACCCAATGCAATTTTCTGATTAGTGACCATAGTGGGAAAGCTGCATTTTGAGAAACCGGTATATCGCTGTTTGTAATAAATATTTATAAATTTTTTTAAAAAACCTTACAAAAATACTTCACATATGAGGAGTAGGTGTCAGCAGCCGTAAAGGGATATATATATATATATATATATATATATATAATTAATAACATTTTGTGGGTAAACCAAAATAAAAATGAAAAACTACTAGGAAACACTGGTGGTGGGTGGGCCGCATGAAATTGCTATGAAGGCCGCATTCGGCTAGCGGGCCGCAGGTTGGGCACCACTGCACTAATGTCTTGTCAGCAAACTCTCAAGCTCTTCTTGTGCCGTTTTTAGGTTTCTCGTCATAAAGTGCAGCTTTCTGGAACCTCTAGAAATAATAGTCTTATCATAATCCCCATTCTATGTCCTTCGTTATGTTTATTTATAGATACTTGATGTGGTCCACTTGCGGTATCACATCACAAATATAAACTATACATAAATATATGATAATAGAAATAAGAATAAGAAATAAGAATTTTGTACACTACTACGTACCTACTTTATTATGTATCTGATAAGGCAAATGAGTATAAAACCCATTTAACTTAAAAATTAAATACAATTAAATTTTAAAAAATTAATAAATGCAAATTAAACTTGTATTTTGCAAATTGCAGAACCCTAATGGCTAAAAAACAATTAACCTGCTCTAAAAGTAATAATTCTGTGTTTGAGAAAAAATACACCGACATTTACTCAACGTTTAATATCAAAACTACAAAAATTAACTTAAAAAACTAAACAACACAAACATTAACATCAATTTCAGTATTCAATTTCACGTTTTATTTACGGCGACCGATTTTAATGGAAATTAAACAGCATAACGTAATTTATGTACAACGGTAGTCGGGAAGACATTTTAGGCGGACAGCAAATAAAAACACATTTTCCCCTTCCTACCGCTTATATGATCTGCAAGATACGAATTTTAAAAATTATTCGTACAGAGAACATCATATTTCGCAACAAAAAGTTCGTGAGAGTATATAATTACGACCGACGTATTGTTTCGGTGATAAAAATCCGTCCCGAGGCTGTTTTGTTCGCAAATCCCGCAAACAAAAATACAATTGCACCTGGGTGCACACCCAGGTGTTTTTGAAGAAAAAGAATCCCTCCACGTCCTTCATCTCTAAAATACGAACAAAATGTTACAAATATTTTGCGTATTTGGTAAACGCCTTGATTCATGATGACTAATATGCGGACACGGCGAAAATAATATGTAATTTTTTCATCGGCTTTTGAATACAATATTTATTGAAGGGTTTTATTTTTATTTAAACTCGCCACGCATCAGGAATTCCATGTTGGAATTGAATTCATTTCAGCTCTTTCACAAAGAACGATCCAAGTGTGAGAAAGTTCTGTTTTCGTTGTGCTGTGACTCTAATGGAATTAATTGTATCTCGCATCTTATCTTATTAGAAAGTTTCTTGACGTCTTATTAACAAAATCCGCTATTCTTTCGTATCACAAAATTGCTTTTAAATGGCTCATTTTGGTGGCGTGAATGATAAATGGATAAAACGTAACTTTGAATCAATATTAAAGATCGTGAATGCAAAAGAGATACGGTAATTCCTTGCTTCATTCGTTTCCATTCCATTCTGCCTTTTTCGGTGAATTCGTTTGCGATGCCGACCAAAAAATCACGACGGTTTGCAAGGGAGGGGTCAAAATGGAACTAACTCCTCGATATTCTTAAAGCCTTGTCCGTTAAAATGACCCTGCGGTCGAACCTTTCGCAACTCGGGAGAAAATCAACTGGACTTTCTCCTCCTCGGGCACATCTTGCGCTCTCGATGGACGCAAAAAGGATTCGAACGTAAAATAGCGGTGTCGAAAACAGAGAGGGGTATACTCACGTGGTTCGCAGGTGTCCATGGTAGTTGGATGAACAGCCGGTGGGGAGCCAGCGGTCTTGGGATGCTTCGTAGAAGTAAGGGTTGACAGGGTCTCCAGGATATCCGTATTCCTCGAAAACGCCCCAGCGGTAGCGAGCCCATTCATGGACGAGCGCCCTCGCTAATCGAATGGAAAAACAAGAATTCCAATGAGTGGGCGACGATAGATTTTTTCAAAGTTTTTGGAAAAGTCGCGCGTTTAGCCGTCATACCATAAGGCCTCTTTCGGAGTGAAGCGTACCGTACACACGCGGATCATCCGCGCGCGTTCGACCGACGGATAAGAGTTTCCCGAGTGCCACGTTTTTGACGCGCACGAAGGAGGCCGTCATTGTTCATTGGCAGAGTGGACGTTGAGAGTATCACATCGTTAATATTCTGTATCTCCGAAAAATTAATATCAGTACCGCCGATATTATTGCTGTTTACTATATATGTGCAAAAGGCGAAAGAGGCAGTGTCGGAGAAGAGTGTTGGTAATTTCTAACCGGCTTTTAAAAGGAATGAAGTAACATTAGTATGCAGCTACTGAAATAAAATAAACCTTAAAATTCTATAAAAGTATCGGTGATTCGACTCAACTTGTGCTCACAACACTATATTAGATTTCTATTGCTGCCTCCTAACTCAACCCACCTTACTCGACCCTTAAGGCGAGTTTAGTCTCGCAAGTTATTTGCGACAGATCTCACGCGAAGGGCTAGCAATTTTGTTTATACTGTCGACAAATAACGCCGCGATTTACTGTCACGCGTGTTCCCAACTCTTCGACTCACGCAATTTCTCGCCTATGCGTTTACATTACCTATCACTCTTTCACAAACATGCCTGCAAGAAGACAAGTTCGTGGTGCTGCTGCTTTTTTAGTTATTGCGAAGTATATTGAAAAAAAGAAGATAAAAAGAAAACGTTTGGTGCGAGATTGGATTTTGAAAAGAGAGGAATTCGGAACACAAAAATTTGCTATCTGAATTAAGGTTGGAAGATGGAAGGCAATTTAGGAACTTTTTACGGATGTCGGCGGTTGATCTTGAAGAATTGTTGCTACTAGTGGGACCAAATATACAGAAGCAAATACACATTTTCGTGCTGTAATTACTCCTTGTGAACGTTTGGTAGTTACACTACGCTTCTTGGCCAGCGGTAAGTAGGTAGAATTTTTTTTTAAGTTTCGCTTTTATTTTTGCCTCACATAGATTTTAGCAGGTTACAATTTCATAAAAACGCCTTTATTTCCTAGTTGATTAGTATCATTCATTAATGTACCTGTTCAGAATACCAGCTTGCACCATTGGTAGTTTCACCCCTGATGTTTCTCTGAATTATACTCATTATTAAAGGACCAGTATCTCAAGGCAATTATTTTGTTCGTATAGTATTATCAGAAGCATGGTTTCCTCACTTGATCACATCTTATTCCCTGCCATAATGACGACGCACTCACAGATCCACTCGCAAAAATATCCGATCAGTTTCGAATTAATATGAGAACTGTCGCAATAAAGTTCACTTATGGTTACACTAGAACGTGGTGATGTATTGCGAGAACTCGCTTTGTCTCGCGCAAGTCGTCTCGCGGTAATGTTTACATAACCGATTCCACTGTCTGACAGTAACTCTCGCGATTTTTCTCGTCAGTCTATACTGGGCGTTAGACATTGCATTCTTTGCTACTGAGAAGTATTTTATCGAAGTTCAAGAACGAACAACCCCAAAAATTGAAACTCTGTCAAAAGACATGTTCCTGCATTATTGAAAGAACTAACAGAAGGCATCAGTCACAATGAGAAAGAAAATCTTAGGCCTGGTTTCAGAGCTTCAGGTCTCTATCCACTACACAGAAAGCAAGTGCTTAAACGTCTGCCAGGTTACAGTTCTTCTCATAAGACCCAGACAGTTGTTGCAGAGTCAGTGTTGGAGCACCTTAGATAAAGCCGTAGACCTGTGGGGACACAGGGTCGTAGGAAGAGAACGACAATAAATGTTGAACCTGGTAAATCTCTAAGTGCAAACGATCTTTCAACTTTTGCCAGAAATGTAAATTCTTCTACAGAAATGATGGAAGAAGGTGATGAAGATGGTGAGAACATTCAAGATAACACAACCCTGCCAGAAAACGATTCATATGAAGGTGAAATTACAGAAGACTTTCAACTCCCAAAGGAAACAAATGGAACAGGCCAGTGGGTTGCTGTCAAATTTGCCACTAAATAGACAATAAACACTTCATTGGACGCATAAATAAAGTATTATCGCGTGATGAGAGAGAAATTATGTTTTTGAAGAAAACACGAGAATCAGGATACATGTTTGTGTGGCCTGAAAATGATGATATTTCTGAGATAAATTGTCAGGCTGTTCTTGAGAAACCGTAATTAATGAGAGGGGGGGGGGGTGATGAAATTTAAGGAGCATCAGCAATCATTTCTGTAACTTTTAAAGAATCTGGTAAAATTTGTGGATGTCATTCTATTGTATTGGCATGTTATAAACTCAAAATTTACTGTTCAAACCCCAGAAAATATTTTCTATTAGTTTCTAAAAAAAGAGTGAATGATATGTTACTGAATATTTTGATACCTTAGTAAAATACAAAGACAACCAAATAAATTATTTCAAGCTATGTTCTGATCTAAAAAAAGTATGATGTTTCTAATACTATCCTTCAAATGCGTGTAAAAAAAACGTAATTGAATTTTCATGTTAACCAAAATAAACCGCTTTCTTTTATGTAACTGATTAAGTCCCGAGTTGATTCTAACTTAATTTTAAATGCAATTTTATAATACCGTCGTATTGTTTATCGTTCCAAAGATATTGTTTTAACTTCAAAATAGCGTAGAAATATCGTGAATATGTGAAGATATGCGACGCGAATTAATAATCAGAGTCAATCATTCGAAATTAGACAAAACCGGCAACGATGAAAATCACACAGAGGACGAAAGTTTTTCACGTAAAAATACATCAGATTCGCGTTCAAAACTGATCTGCGGACCGAATCGACTCATATTCGGAAATGAAAGTTAGTTCCTTTAGACGTTCTTTGTTTCTAGTACCGAGTTTATCCAATGACTCTAACATAAGTAATTCTCAAATGCAAATGATGAATGTACTGACGGATTTCCAAATTATGCGTTTTATTAAGATAGCATTGCGTTTCAACACGCTAATAATTATAGATACTATTGACTGGCGGCTAATATTGTATTGCAATTTTATAACATTACGTTTAATAGTATTTATTAATTTAATCTTATCGCCAACTCCGTAACTCCATTCAAAGGAATGCCTTATTCCATTAAAAATATTTTTCACTTAATACGGTTTCCAAGTTCTAATGCGTTGAGTCTCGATTCTTCTACTGTGTTGTCACTTTGATCGCTTTAATATGAGTCTTTTTGAAAGCCCCACTTTTAAACAACGAAAAAGGCAAAAGCTAATAGTTTACTTGAGAATACATGCTCCAAAGCCTTTGGAGAGATGCATCTTTGTGATAATATCTGTCGGTTCAATGGTGGGATTTTCCATGGGCAGCTCATTACATAGAGAGAGAGATACGTCCTGCTCAAGTTTCCCAGAACCTTTTTAATCGAGGCTAGTGGAAATGAACTTAGTGGTACTTTGAAGACACCCGCTAATCGTCTTTGTACCTTCCCCCTGAGCCTACCCCATGGAGTGTACCGGGTAAAAATGTTTCACGATTCTTAACTTGGATTTTACTTAAAGTTGGAGGTTATTGTCGCCATAAACTGTCATCCCTTCTCCATATGCATTGAACCCTTATATTCTGGTAGTCTTTCTCTAAAACTTCTCCAGGAAAGATCGCTCCGCAGTCGTGCTTTTGAGATATTCTTACTTCTGTTATCCTTTGTTACAGGTTAGTAACTTTATATTTATGTATTGTATCTTAAACAAAATGTGCACACATATTAGCATTCGTTGCTTAAAACTGAAGATAGATTAAGGATTAATGCGATTTTAGTGAAGTATTTTGCCGATTGCAAAAACGCACGTTGGAGACTCCGCTTGAAGAAAGGCAGTTGTTGACGCGCTGAATATGTCTAATTTTTTTCTGTTTATGTGTGTGTGTTTGATTTCAAGAGGGTATTTAGTACACCGATGTCGTCTCCATTTCCCCTGGAAAACGCAGAAATCTGTTCTGAAATGCAGACTTTTTGGTTATTATCTTAAAATATCTAAGATATTCGAGCAATAATTGCATGACTATAAAGTTAAAAGAATTTTGCTTAATTTTCTTAGCATCGAAATTTATTGCTTAATTGCTTCTCTTCAAAGATTTACGTTTTTACTTTTTCCATATACGAATTATAGAGAAAGTATTATTTTCACGAAATAAATCGAATTCGCGGTTTTAACAAAAATACATGTTTTAAGGTCCCCTGCACAAGTGTTTACTATTTTCCCGATGATGTCTGTGGGTGTGTCTGTGTGCGTTTGTGTCTGTAACCGGAATTTTGTGGGCACTCTAACACAAAACTTATTAATCAGATCAACGCGAAATTATATATTTGACATTTTTCTTAAAGTGAAACGAACAAATTAGTTTTTGGTAAAGATCGGTCAACCAGAAGTGGGTGTTTTCTCTTTTCACTTATCCGTTATTTTGAAGTATTTGCTTTAATATTTGATGAATGTAAAAAGGTACTGGAATAAATGTTATAGTAAATGTTATTTTCTATAACCTTTGTTTGAAACGTTATCCCATATATTGCATTTTTGAAGAGATATTTTAAAACCACATTTTTTTAGCTTCCACAACCACACCACCTACCGGCGACTATGTAAACACTTTACGCTTCTTTTTATTTTCTTAATTGTTGGAGTTTTGTGGGTATATCCAATATCAGAAGGCTACAATTTGAGTTTATTCTATGTAAGGTCTTAAATTTTTCTCGCAATTGCTTAAAATATTTATTATCATTTAACCTGTTTGGAATTTTTAGAAATAATTCGGATATGGAGAAAGTCATGTGGTGGCCACATCAGATTTTTATTTTATCATTTATGTCCTTGATAACCGGTATAGTTGGATTCTATTGGTGTCATCATTCTCCTGCTTAATATGCATACATTTAAAAGGCAACTATTTTTTCTAATCGTTTTAATCGTCTTCGATGAATCTTCCCGAGTTATGAAGGATGGAAAAATACGGAGAGGGAGGGGAGTGCAAGTGAGAATGGGGATAAAGCAGAATGAGAAAGAGAAATAATATTCTATTCAACTCTAGGCTCGTACTTAATAAATCCAGTTGTTGTATTTCAACTTCATTGAATTTCTCCTTCTTGGAAACGTTTTACGGGCTCCTGTCCTGTTCTTTACCTATTTCGGATGATTTCCTTTGAATTTCAGTGGACATCTTCTCCATTATATACATATTGTATGGAATTTTAAAAATAGTTAAGTAGCTCTTCTCTGAACAACACTCTATGAATTACGTTCCACTTTCAACTGTGAATTAATATTATTGTACCTGTTCAAGTACGTGCATGAGTACTGTTGCAGTACATTGATTATGATAATATATTATATTGGAATCTGGAATATTGGAATTGTAAAATCAAATAAATGTTGACTTTTGAAAGAATAGCAGTGCTTTTACATCAAATTAAAGACTAAAATATAAATAACATTTTAATAGTTTTTATACATGCGAAAAAGAAAAAAAATATATTTTAAATTCTCATAGAACAGTATTAGACGCAGTAGTATAAAAGGAGCTGTTTACAAATTGAGTAACAAAAAATGTAAAAAGAGAATTCATACAATGTTTTACCGTTCGTTGCATGGTGGGAGAGGACGCTTACGCGTTGTTACGTGCGGATATCTATTTTTGTCTTTTTGACTTGCAATAGAAAAGAATTAATTGGTTTAAATAAAAAATAACAATTATTAATAAAGATTATTTTGGAATTCTCTTGAAAATTTCCTCAAAAATTCAAAGTCGGAGTGAAAAAAACCGGTTCGAACGAGCTTTAGTTCGAACCGGTTCAATGGTGGTTGCTGGAGCGAGACCGGAACCGAACCGAAATTTTTCGTTTTGTGTGAACCGGAACGAAAACCGGATCGAATAATATTTCGGTTCGATGCCCTGGCTCTAACCACTACACTACCGGTTGCTCAACCTCTGTATCCGTCTTATTTCGCGGAGTGTACTTTAGGTCCCACTCGAGTAGGTTAAGCCAATCGCTTCGACTCACCGGCATCTCCAACCCTTTCCAGGACCTCCTTCTTGCCCAGCACCAATTCGGAAGTCACGTGTATGTATTCTCCTCCTTGGCCGCAAGGTCGCACCACGTGCGCGTACGGCAGGTGTCCGAAGGTTGGATTGACCTTGTCCACTCTAATGGCCGCGCCGTCGAATCTGCGAAAAAATGCGACCAGCGAGGAAATCGATGAGACTTCGTCGATTGAGGTGCTCCCCTCCCCCAATTGTGCGCGAACCTGCTTCCATTAAAAGGCAGTGGCGTAGCGAGGGGGGAGCAGATGGGGGAATTTGCAGGGCCGAAGGGACGCAAGCTCATGGATCGAAAATTAACGTTTCTATTAATAAACAATAATAATATTATAATATACTAGTAGAAGGTGCTTGCATACTGCAAGCATTTCATCTCACCTTGAAAAATCATTCATTTTTCAGAGAGGTATTTAATCATGAGAAATATTTCTTTAATTCTAAAGGTTTCTCCTCTGGATCGGTTTTCGTTTTTTTCATTATGGAACCATAATGGAGTAAAACAATCACTATTTTTTGCAATTTTAGGAATATTATACTTTTCCCACATTGTTAATAATGCCACACATTTCTGCCAAATTTTAAATTTATAGCACAATTAGAAGTGAAATAACATTTATCTAATTGTTTAAATTTAAATAATTTTTAACGGGCGCAATAACGATTTCTTGATGCAATGAAATATTTACTCGTTTATATATATTAAACTCTAAATAATTTAAAAATTTCAGCTCCCTAACTTGCAGAGTAGTGTCTAAACATTTACCTACTTGTTTAAACTTTAAGAATTTTTAACTGACAAACAAATTAAAATATCATAATTTCTATTATCCCTATTTCGTTTTTTTACAAATCCTACCTCTAAAAAAATTTCAGCGCCGTAGCACATTCGAAAATACATAAACCTTGAAATTATGTTTAAACAATTGCTAATTTTTAGCGACCGCATTGTTAAACTTTTTCAAGATTTTCGTTTTTTCTAGTCGGTTTTGCACAAAATCCTACCTAAGAAAAAAATTTCGAATCTCCAGCTCATCTGGAAGTGCCTAAACATTAGTATCCTCCTATATGTATGTTATACGTATGTTATATGTATGTTATACGATACAAGTAGTTGGTGCTTGCATACTGCAAGCATTTCGTCTCAAGATAAAAAACATTCATTATTCATATTTCATCATTACACATATATTTTTAATTCTAAATATTTCACCTCCGAAGCGATTTTCGTTTTTCCCACATGTAAAAATAATACTTTAACACAATCCCAAACGTTGCAATTTTAAAAATTTTACACGTTATTCATTATGGGGTACTGATGCTACACATTTTAGCCAAATTTTAAAGTTGTAGCACTTATAGAAGTAAAATAATATTTTTCTAATTGTTTAAATTTAAATAATTTTTAACGGCCGCCACAATTCATATATGGTAAAATTGAAATGTTTATTTATGCAAATTTACTACTCTGTAAATAATTTGAAAATTTCAGCTTCCTAACTCATCCCGTAGTACCTAAACCGTTATCTATTTGTTTAAACTTTAAGAATTTTTAACTGCCAAACAAATTAAAATATCAAAATTTGTATAATCCCTATTTCGTTTTTTTAAGAATTCTACTTATAAAAAAATTTCAACTCCGAGGCACATTCGGAAATACATAAACCTTTAAAATTTGTTTAGACAATTGCGATTTTTTAGCGGCCGCATTGTTGCACTTTTTCAAGATTTTTGTTTTTTCTAGCCGGTTTTGCACATAATCCTACCTAAGAAAAAAAAAGTCGAATCTCTAGCTCATCTGGAAGTGCCTAAACATTAGTATCCTCCTATATGTTATATGTTATCTCCTCCTCCTCCTCCTCTGTAAGAAACGTCTATATATAATGATGCGTAAAGAAAGTGTGCTTTGAATGCTTATGAGAGAGAGAAGAGGAATGAATGAGGATCGATTTTTTTTGGGAATGCAGTATCTGTAAAAATGAACGTTACGTCTGTAAAAAAACTGGGAAAGATGTTTACGTTGAAAGGATGATACTTACATCCTGTATTGCCAAGTAGGTAATTGGTATTTTAAGTGCTAAAAATAACGGAAAGAATCTCGAGACGGTAAATAAATAAACAAGATGAGGGGAGACGGTTCTAAAGCTATTTGTGTAAAGAGCTGAATCTCTGTTATTCGAATATTCGTTTTCTCGAAGAAGATATTTAATTCTGTTAGTTTATTCACACTTTACCTTATTAGTCTGCAATTCGAATTTTATATTATTATGCGTTCTTTACCAGCGAAGCGATAGTAGGGGTACGCCTTATGGGCGCGCCTCGTACGTCCGTCCATCTGCCACGACTGTCATGTCTTGAAGCGCTTGACGAATATTGATTAAATTAATTACGAGTGATCCTTATTTATATTTATCGCCCAATTGTGATTTTGAACTGCATCTGTCAATAGATCTTCCACTTTGCATAAGCAATTAAATAATGTTATACTCGTATCTCAAAAGGCATCCGTCAAACAACAATTAAATACCATATTTTTTCCAAGCTTTTATGTGATCTGTAAGGCATGTATTTTACAGATTTAATTAGATAGAGGACAGTATTTACTGCCAAGACGTCCACGAGACCACATAATTACGAATTAAAGTTTCGGAGAAAATTCGAGTACCATCCAATCTTTTGGTACTGTTTTATACGCATTTCCCATAAAGAACCCCGTTAAAATCTCCGTGTATTCCATTTATGGAGTAAGTATACTTTTTCTTCATGTTTTAATATCGTATCTCCTCTACTGAAGTTCCAGTTACAAATCCCAGAGTGTAGTTTGATTCAAGAGTTAAAAATCATTACCAGTAAAATCATCAATGCAGAGGGAGGGTTTTTTCTCGGAATCGGTCGAAGAAAGACTAATTGTTTATAAAAAATCTAGGAGGTGAAGAGAAAAGGGGAGGGTGGGGATGGTTGGGCGGAAAAGATGTTGGCGGGATGGATGGAATAGTCAGTTCTTCAGGACATGCAGGTGGGAACGAATGCATAATCAGGACAGGGGTGCGTGAAGGAAGGAAATGGAGAATGTGTGAAAAGGCGGAGGAATTCACCGGGGAAGGACAAAAAAAAGCCTTGAGTCGTTTGAGCTAGGAGTGCCCCGTTGCCATCTCGTCCACTACGTTCTAGCAGAAGCAATTAAGTTGCTTTCTAATCACTAGCAGGATCTGCCATCGACGCTCAGTTCCTGTAGACCGTCATGAGAGTCACGTGGTGTCCCTGTTTGCCTTGTTCAAACTGTCCCGCTTGGATTAATCATGAAGCAAGAGGAAGATGAACTCGACTATGGCTAATCTCGTGGAAAGTAAAGGCGGCCGCCCTACAGTCTCGGTTTTATCAACAGTTTCACCCGAACGGGTAAGTTGGGGCGTTTTTACCCGTACACCGAGGTCTTAAGAGCTAGGGCGGTTCTACATGGAGGACAACCAAGAGAGAGAAAAGGTTGTCACGGATCAAATGTCACTTAGTATCCGACCATAGACCGCCGACGGATTACATCTGAATGACGCTATTTAAGTCGATTCCACGCATTTTATATCGCACGCGCAGCAGACTGATGGCACTGAATTCAAATCACTTCTTTTTATATTCTGTTCATGACTCCGCACTTTCTTTATCTCGTTTTCCAGTGGCGCGGAGTCGTTTTTTGCGCCAAGATAATCGCTTTCAAGTGATCGGAAATCGTTTAGCAAACAAAATATCCATTTGTCTCTCATCTCCTTTGAGATTTCAAAGGCGTTCTTAATGGGAAATACGTATGAAATTGTATCGGAAGATTGGGCGATTCTCGAATTTTTATCTCCAAAACTATAAGTTGTAATTATATGGTCTTGGGACTAACTTGTAGTAAATGTTGTTCTCTATCCGAATAAATTTCTAATATATACCTCACAGATCATATATGAGCATGGGAGAGAAATATATGGATTTTTAATTGTTGCTTGCCGAGAGAACCGTCTTCGCGATCGATGTAAACAAAATATGCGATTGATGGAATAATGAGATCCGAAGATCCTATGCAAACAAGCATAAGCTGTAAAGTTGGGAATAATTTTTGAAACGAGAAAAAGTCTGCTATGATCGGGAATCTGCTACGATAGTTCATTGGTAGAATATCCGCCCGGCAAGTGGAAGACCTGGACTGGATTCCCGGTCATAGCAGACTTTTTTCTCGTTTCAAAAATTATTCCCAACTTTACGGCTTATGCCTGTCTGCATAGGATCTTCGGATCGCATTATTCCATCAATTTCTTGCTTGGCAATCTCACCATTTGAGAAGGAGGAGTTTCTTCGATGTATCCCTTCGAGGACATCCGTTGGGGCAGTGGAAGACCCGGGTTGGATTCCCGGTCATAGCAGACTTTTTTCTCGTTTCAAAAATTATTCCCAACTTTACGGCTTATGCCTGTCTGCATAGGATCTTCTGATCGCATTATTCCATCAATTTCTTGCTTGGCAATCTCACCATTTGAGAGGGAGGAGTTTCTTCGATGTATCTCTTCGAGGACATCCGTTGGGGCAGTGGAAGACCCGGGTTGGATTCCCGGTCATAGCAGACTTTTTTCTCGTTTCAAAAATTAATCCCAACTTTACGGCTTATGCCTGTCTGCATAGAATCTTCTGATCGCATTATTCCATCAATTTCTTGCTTGGCAATCTCACCATTTGAGAGGGAGGAGTTTATTCGATGCATCTCTTCGAGGACATCCGTTGGGGCAGTGGAAGACCCGGGTTGGATTCCTGGTCATAGCAGACTTTTTTCTCGTTTCAAAAATTATTCCCAAAATATGCTATGTTTTCTCGAGATTTTCTCGAATTTTTATCTCCGAAACCATAACTCGTAATTATGTGGTCTCACGGACTATCTTATTGTAAATATCCTCTATCCGAATCAAGTTTTTAATCTATACCTAACATATCATATAAGAGCTAGGGAGAAAAAAGTTTAGTATTTCATTGTTGCTCGACGGATGCCATTTAACGAGACACAAGTCATATTTATTAAATTAGTTATGTAAAGTGGAAGTTCTAATTGACGGATTCAATTGAAAATCACAATTGGGCGATAAATTTTAATAACGATCACCCATACCTAATTAAATTAAAATCCGTCCAGTGGTTTAGGAGATGAAAGTTACGACGGACGAACGGACCAGACGTGCCCATAAGGCGTTCCGCTATTACCGCTTTGCTGGTAAAGAACGCTTAAAAATGAAAAGAGTAATAATAAATTTTCGAACAATTCCGTTTTAGTTAGCTTTTTGTATGAGTTTCAGAGCATGTAATTTGGTGATGAAGCCTCTGTCACTCTGAAAATCTGGGAACGACAACGAAAGAATCTCCTTGATAACAAGGATTAGGCCTATTCCGCTCATCTATATATCGGTCTTCCATAAGGGTGACATTCATAGAGATATGTACTAGTAACTCTATGATGACATTGGAATACATGTTTAGGTATCATCAAATTTTGCCTATTTTCCTCCATTATTTGTTACATTCCAACTCAATTAAATTCCTTTCTTACGTCATCATACCCAATCCTTAACTTAAGAATCTTAATTCTGCCGATTGTATTCCCATTTCGGTCACTTTTGCTAATTACTCAGGTTTCACTGTCGCGTAGAAGCATTGGAGCGGCCATTAAATTTGTAAAAATTAAATTGAGCCTCTTTCCTGTTTTTAACTTTTAGCGTGCACCTCATTGTTCCACAGACAGCTTACCAGTTAGTTATTCAATTTTCTCTGCTATGTCGTTATTGAAGTCGTGCGTAATATCGCGTGGGAACAGTATTATGAATGAATGGCGCTGAAATGTGAACCCTAAAAGTGGTCACCGTAGGTTTTCTCGGTTAATGACAACTGATCGAGAAGATATCATCTCGTCCTCAATAATAACATTTCGTAGAAAAAATGAGGAGCGGAAGATCACATGGCATGGCATTGTACTACCCCTGAGAAAATGCTTCGAAGTAAACAAAGCTTTTTTATTCGGGCGAAATTTTTAACTTCAATTTAAATTTAATTTTAGAGATTCGAAGTAAGCATAATAGAGAGGAAGGGAGAGGGAGGGAGGGAGGGAGAGGGAGGGAGAAAGAGAGAGGGAGAGAGAGAGGGGGAGAGAGAGAGGTAGGTAGAGAGAGAGGGAGAGAGAGAGTGAGGGAGAGAGAGATAGATAGATAATCGTCTTTATTCGGGCGAAATTTAGACCATAAGGTCCATTCTTAAATTTAACCCTAAGGAGAGAGGGGGAGAGAGAAAGGGAGGTAAAGAGAGAAAGTGAGGGAGAGAGAGAGGGAGAGAGAGAGAAGGAGGGAGGGGGGAGAGAGAAAGAGGGGGGAGAGAGAGGGAGCGAGAGTTAAAGCGCTTTTTTGTCGAATTTATTTTCCTCTGAAAAGCAAGTCATTCTTGTCGTCATTGTGAATAACGTTGCTGTATAGTTGCCCATTATTCTTAGCGGCTGGTTAAAGTGCCATTTGCATTCAAATGGCCGTGATCTAGAAAATAATCGTCTAAGACAAAATAATATGTAACTATACATCTCGAGTCGAATGAATTACTATTCTCTCGAGCTTAATATATCTGTACATACTAAATCTTGATGCAATTTTCGATATCTAAAGCAGACTTTAATTCACGACTAGTTTCCGATGCGGTGCTAAATCTGAAAAATATTTTTTCTAAACAAATCTTGAGTCAACCTCATAGGATTGGGCCTTTTATTGCTAACTCTATATTCATTTTACATTACCGTTTTACTTTGTGTAAATACTTCAACAAGTAATTCGAAATAATGTCATTCCAAGTGGTGAATGAAGCTTAAGCAAAAATACTGATTTTTCAATGTGACATTTTCGCTACGATTAAAGCTGAATACATAACGAAACGAAATATAAAACAAGTGAGGAAAGAACTTTGGCGTTTTAAAAGAATGTTAATATACAATGTAAAAAATTATGTATTCTAATATGATTAGTCTGAAATAATATTATAAAAAAAGAAAATGATATTGGAAATTTTTATTAGATTTGTTGCCCCTTTCCTTCTGGGTCCAAGAACCTCCGCAAAAAAACGTGCGCCTGGAGATAGAACACTGAATCGATTGGCGAAACAACGAAGTCTCTGTCTGCTGTCGTTTAGGAGGACACACCCAACGCATAAATGAATTTTTTTAAAGCGCTAAAAGTGTTTAATACTAAGTGTAATGGTAATAGACATACTCGAAGGATCATCGAATAAAATATAAGACGTAAACTACCCTCCTCCTATATTCAGAAATATTTAACTATGAATAAATTCACGGTACGCAAGTATTAAATCAGGGCGCGGTTGATGTGGATTGTGCAAAAGTCTTCAATTGAAAACGAACTTAATTTTATTTTCGCATGAATTTCAATGCTCGATTATCAATCCTCTTTTTAGGTAATGAGCCGAGAATGTTTGATTCACCATTAATACCATTCATTTTTTACTCATTTGAGGCACGAATTGGGCGTTCCTTAGCAGCGAAGCGATAGTATCGGAACGCCTTATGGACACGTCTCCGTCCGTCCGTCTGCGTTTTTGATCTCCGAAATACTGGGCGGATGTTCATGACATTTGGTATTTAGGACTTAAGCGCAAAGAAAAGAAGAAAATTATAGAAATTATTTACATAGCCTAATCAGGAGAGTCACTTTAATGTTGACAAAAATGAACTTCCAGTCATATTTCGTAAAATATTACGTAGGTATATCAAAAGAGCCTTCAAACAAAATTTGTAGAACTAGTCAAATAAATTATGTTTTGTTCAGTACATTTTTATCGAAGGAGGAGTCATTTTCAAGAAAATCAAACGAGGAAGTCGTAATTAACTTTGAACTTGAATAATTTTCCTCTTGTTTTTTGTTGTCAACGAAACAATCTTCGTAGCAACGGAAGTAAACAAGATCGACTATAAATGCGTCAAATTTCCTTTCGTGCGCCTGCAGTATACAATGAATGAAAGGAAGCGGATTGTCCACTACGAAGAAAAGTATGCTTATTTTCCTTACCGATACACACAGCTGTGAAAAGGAATGATCATAAAATAAATCGGTGAATCACAAATTCAATATTTCCTTGACGTACCTTCTTATATATTCTTTCGCAGTGCTTGGGTATTAGACTATGCCATTAATATTTATCTTTTGTTGACATGATAACATAAATCGTAAAGAACGCCTTTGGAAACCCAGTGCACTTCTGCATGAAGTACACCTTTCTATTCTTGTTTTGGGAACAGCTTGCTAATTACCCAGCTAACACTCCGAAGCG
This sequence comes from Tanypteryx hageni, assembly GCA_028673005.1. Taxonomy (NCBI): domain Eukaryota; kingdom Metazoa; phylum Arthropoda; class Insecta; order Odonata; family Petaluridae; genus Tanypteryx; species Tanypteryx hageni. The sequence goes on from CM054114.1 coordinate 152,551,894, forward strand.
ATTTATGACCATCTTTTGTTATGTTGTTTAATGCTAGGATTTGAAATGGTATCGCGGAAACAATTGGTTGATTTCCGTTTGTCTATTTTGTCTCAATGGGGGACTGTCAAATATCGGGAATTACCGAAACTTTTTTTAAGTTGTATTGTATGGCTATTGTTATAGGCAAATAAAAAGTTTTTTCGTTAAATTTTAACAGATATTTATAAAAAAGCAATTTAAAACGGAGAAGTTAATGCCGAACCCGATCACATCCGATTGGTAGCCGAAGTTTGCCGAGTGTTTAGTGACGTTTTCCTCTTTACTCCGTCTTAGAAGAAATATTGGTAGAAGTACTGCACCTTCCTGCATTTATTTCGCTTTGTGTTTTGCAAAACGGCATATGAAGGGTTTTGTGTAGCCAGATCTGATAATTTGCCCAACGTTGATTCAAACATGCTTTTACAGTACATTGGAAGTCGTAGGGAGCAATATTCAGATGTTGAAATGCGTGGAGTGAAGGCGGATGGGTTTGTATTACATTTAATTGATAAAACAAGTCCGATGTAGCGCTTTTATTTTCAGTTATTGTAATAGTAGGTACTATTATTTCGACTGAAACGCAGAAACTATGTAAAAGATAGATTGACGTCATAAAACAGCTTTCCCATAATAAATGAATAAAACAACTCTAGTTTTAACTAATATTATAGAATATCTATTTATGTATTGTTTCCCATGCTGTCCTAGTATCTAGAAAGTAAAATATAGTTAGATAAGTATACAAAAGGTAATGGACGAGGCCGAGACTTCGTGGAATTCCACAATAAAATAACATGAACAATGCTAGATGGTATTTTTTATGTATATTAAACTTTTGCTAATTTCCAAAAAATATATTAAGTAAAATACGACCGATTTCGATAAATAATCACCATCATCTGCCTTTACAGAATCATCAGGTCAAATATTGACAAATGTACAAAATAAATGTGAATAAACTTAGCTTCCGTGTGTCTTGTCTATAGGAAATGTGGTGAAGTTTGTTGTTTTAAGTGTCTATCTGCCTTAGTTATTACCTATACTTGTGAAAAGAAAAACTGTAGAAGTGTTTGTAATAACTGCATGCCTTCTTTGTATATGTCGCGAATTTCATCGTTGCTTCTATGGCTTTTTTTCTTCCTTTGAGGTCAATGAGGAAAGACTATGTTAGTAATACAGTTGGATTTGTTAAACTGAAGCGAGAAGGTAAAATTTGTATTGATAAAGGTAAGATTTTCCCGGAACACAGAATAAGATAAAGAGGTTATGAAGTGAGTATAGTTTTAGATGAAGAATCTGTGGAGTGTCATGACTGCCCTTATTTAGAAAAACATGGTCCTTCAAAATACCATGCTGTCGTAGATATTATGTGAACAAATGTATTAAAACATTTAAATTAAAGAACTAACTTAATATGTAACCTTTGTAAAAGTACTGTCTTAATAACTTGGTACTTAAATATATGCACTGCTACAGTAATTTGCTTAATAAACCCATAGCCCAACGATTTCCATAAGTTTGATCTTACGTATTTAGAATAGGTATATTACATTATGGAGTTTTTGTTAAAATATATATGCTAATCTTTGAAACATAAAAATATAATTTACTCTTTCAACGTCTCCAGAAATATATGCATCATGTCAATGTAATGCCGACATAAGTCATAAACTAAAATACTAAGCAATAAAATGACGTACATACATATAACTAGTACTTAGATTAAAATGATCTTCGCAGACAGATGCAGTTGTACGTTCCGATATATCAGATGCGTATCTCCTCATGGCTTTCAACCACAATATTCTCCGCTTCTTATTTCTTCCCAAAGAGCTCGGTAGCGTGAAGAACAATTTTCTCGGGGTTATAACCGTTGTATTTAAGCACTGAGGTACCAGACAATACTTATAACCATTCTTAAGTTTCATATTCTCTATTTTAGCTACGATATCAGGAAAAACAACAGGACAGAGTATCAAAACCGCGTGCTTTCAGTACGGTCGTAAGGCATGCGATCGCGTCACGTACCCCTTACTACTCTCTCTCTCCAACCAGGATGCCGTTTTCGCGGGTTATTTAAAAGAGTTATTTTAAATATTTTTTTTGCATAATGAGGACGATTTAACAAAAAAATGTTCACAGGGATTAATTAAGTCAATTACCTAAAATTAAAAAAAACAATTAAATATTTTGACAGTCCCCCATTGAGTGGGTAAATGTCTAAAAAGAAAACAGTAGACCGCATACGACAATTCTAAGCCGCATTCGAAATGTGTACTTAGCATGCATGCTTAGCCGGAAGCATGCTAGAACGTGATTTCATGATGACGTACAAAATAGTCTGCTTAGAGATCAGTCTACGGACTTGAGATTCGGACGCTGTTGACGATAGCGGCGACATGAACGGCCTTTAAATGTATTAGGTTTGGAGTAAGTTTGTCAGCGTAATGGAGGAGCTTGAGGTTGTGATGCTTGCTATTAAGGGTTGGAATATGCACATTACTAGAATCTTAGCTATAATGGAGGTATGGAGGCGTTAAAATAGGAATCTGGTAATTATAGAATGAAAATTCTGGAAAACATTTAAGTGCGAGTACTCATAATTATTGTTGTAATATTTTGACGAATGAAAATGTGATCGATTATGTATTGAATGATTTAAACTTTTATGTATTATCAATTATAGTTTAAATTTTACTGAATATTTTTCTGTAGCAAATTCGAGGCATGTATTACAACAGCCGACTAAGAACCTTTCTGCTAGAATTCGTTAGATGTCCACATCTGAATTTTGGAAAGAATTTTCGGTAAGAGATCTACATATACATAATACCCTGCAAGTCACCTTTATGGAGAGTGGTTTTATTGGATTTTATTGTCTATAAGGATTTTGTTTAAGACTAATATTATCGTTGCAGAATAGCGAGAAATAGTTTTGCTGAACTGCGTCAAATATTGTATAAATAACGAAGAACAATTTCCTTGGCTATATATTTTGTGATTCTTATGTTTCAAAATTTTTATTTCACGCTATGTATTAAAATATACACAATTTACAACGTCCAACCGTACTTACTCGTGCGCTGCCTTGGCCACTTTTCGTTTACCGGTGAATCTTTTGTCTTCTTCAATTCTTAATGTAATGAATTTCATTGTTAGATCATCCGTCCCCGAAGAATAAATAAATAGCTATTTATTATATTGAAGTATTTCATGGTTAAAGATTCGCGAGATAAACGTACTTAGTACTAAGTTTTAATACGTAATTTATGCATTTATTTATAATAAATGCAACACTTTATATGGTGATTTTGGTTCTTTAATTTAAACTTCCAACTTCACAATTTAATATATAACACATTTAAAAGAAGGTGCACAACGATCGTACTTAACATTTAAAAGATCCCTTTATCTCCTTGACTGCTCAAGTTCACTTACTATCGGTGCCAAAAGTATGTAGACCCGAGTTTGCGGCTAAATATCTAAAAAAAATGGCTCCATGAATTTTAGCAGGAGGAGTATCAGCGTATAGCATGTTTAATTCTTCGTTGAATGAGGGTAGACTTGAATTTTTTTAATTTTTAAAGGAGACGTTTTTGGGGTGAGAATGATAAAAGATCCCCTTTTTAGAGCTCTGAGACGGAAGGCGTCATTTTACCGGTTTATAATTACAAAACGATTCTTCCGATTGCAGTTACATTTTAATAGGATATGGATAATAGTCTTATTATTACTTCTAAAAGATGTCAAATCTCTATATTTATTCGTTTACAACATTTTATTCAATTTATGAAACCGTGTTATCTCCGTAACTATTAGACTGTGAGACATGCCACACACACTGTTGGCTTTGTCTTAGGCTCTGTATTACGAATCAATTAATTTCATAAGTCTGAAATGAACGGAATATTTTATGACTTTTATATTTGTTGAAAGCGAGCGACGGAGAGTAGAAGACCACTTCCTCTGGCTACGGTCTTAAACTTTCGCTTCCGGATTGCAAGCTACGATTTCGGACAGATTTCGGGTATTTCCGTGAAAGGTGAAAGTTCGCTACCTACAAGGCCTAACACAATATCTAGCCAAAGTACACATTTCGGATGTTGACTGGGTAATTCGCAAGCTCAGCAAAAAAACATAAGACGATCGGAAATCGAATCGGGAAAGTTGGCTGGGTAATTCTCAAGCTTAGCCTTGTTTTGTTATGTGGAGAACGGAGGATTTTTAGTTGTACCGTGTTGACATTCAAGTTTTGCACTCACTTTTCCGTGTAATTGATGGCTGACGATTGATTCCATGACTTCGGGATTAGAATCTTGACGTCTGCGAAGTACACCCTTCCTTCCGTTGCGTCGTATAGAAGATCGGATGTTCTCTGCATGAGAGACTGCAAGAAAAGTAATATTGCGTCATTCGAATTCGTTTCAAATAAAGCAGATGTAATTCTTGGGAGATTCATCCAATAGTCATATTATGCTTAAAAGCTGCCTCTAATACACAGATAGAATAACTCGTTGGGAACAGTGTAACTACGTAAATTGCGAAAAGTGCTAAAAATGTGGAAACTTAATTTTTAACCAGGGTCTAAAAAGCGACAGTACCGTATGATAGACTCTCGCAATTAATTGCAGTTTTTTTGTTTGCTGATATTTTCGCAGCTGTCAGATTTGTTTATAGCATATATAAACTCACACTCATCAAGCAGGTCTCTTTTCAAACATAACATTTGTCCCGAATAAGTTAAGGAGAATGTTTTAATAACGAATTTTAGGCAAAGTTAACGAAACGTTAATTTTCATTCAGAGCAGAGCAGCCAACCGAAACCACACAATTTCGATGAACTGACAACCGAACCGAAACCAAATATTATTTCTTTGTTGAACCGCGAACCAGACCAGAAGTGATTCGATTCGAGAAAAATACCCAAAAGGTTTTTAGAAAACTTCCGCAAGAATGTGGCTGATATTTTCACGCAATTCTCAAGTAATTGCAAAAACGTTACAAATTTTCATTGATTAAAAAGATATATTCATCTATATATACTCTAAACCAGGGTTTCTCAACCAGTGGTATGCGTACCCTAAGGGGTACGCTGGATGCACTCAGTGGGTACTTCAATGCTCTTTTGAACATAACACTATGTCTTGTAATGTCAAGATTTTTTGAAAAACTCTTATAAAAATCAGTTAAAAAGAATAGGTCAGTAATTCTGGATCATAGCGTACCCATCTTTAAATTTAATCCAGCATAAACTGTTTTCTGTGTTTGTAAATATACAATTAGAAGAATGTCTATATTGGGTTGGGATACTTATTGTAAAGAGGAAGGCAAACTGAGTTGGACATTACCTGAGGAGAGAGAGTATGATTAAAGACGGGTTAGAAGGAAAACTAGATGGGAAAAGGGAAAGAGGTAGGAAAAGGTTTCAGCTGATAGACGATTTGAAAGGGAAAGAGAGTTAGCAAGATATGAAGTGGACAGCGGAAAATAGGAGTATATGGAGAACCAGGTTTAACCAAGAATAATCACGGACCTGTCTACGGACAGACTACCTATGATGATGACTTATTCAAAATTACGGAGTACTTGGTTAGCAAAGGTTGAAAACCCATGCTGTATGCCATTAGGTTTCTATATACTACTCACACACTTCCAGCAAATTACACTCTTCTATCTCTTACCGTTAACTTGGTACTTTAATTTAAATAATTGCACGGACGGACAAGCAAGAGCGAAAACATAAGCGCGTTCATAAAATAAAACGCGCTAAAAAAAGACAACATGGCGGCAAAAGATCAATTTTTCCATTGCAGCTCGCTGTGCGTTTCGCAATTCGCTGGGAGAATGCTCGCCCGGTAAACTTCGTCCGTCGCGGCCAGGTTTATCGCAACGTGCGGATCGAAGTCGCGCGTGACGTGTGTTGTTTTTTTAATGTCACGCCCCTCTTCCGATAGCAATTCTTCTGTCATGCGCCTACGTTGCGCAGATTTATGCGCGAGATACGAACTAAGTCCTTCGTGACTCTCAAGTCGAAGTCTGCCACCTCCACCAAAGGAGATTTTTATAGACGGAGAATCCTGCCAGTCACCCTAATGAGTTAGCCATACACGCCACTTGCTACCTGTGTTGCCAATCTGGAGTATTTTCCGCTAGATCTAGCTTATTTGGTTGGTTATCTGGGGTACAGAAATCTTTTTAAAAATCCGCTAAACTGATTTTCTGGGTTATTTTATAAATGAACAAATGAAGGTTTTTGCTCTCGTATTTACATTTTAAAAAGTTCAAATCTTTTATAATAATCTCCATCTTCTACAAAAAGTTCATATTTTATGTATTTAACATTTTCTAATATTCTGTGAAATGATGCATACTTAATTTATAGGGAAGATAGGAAAGTGACGTGGATTAAAGAAAACAACTTTGATAAGAAAGTGCGCATTAAAGTAAACTCTTGCTCTTTCGAAGAAGAGTATAGTTATCTGTTTTCGTCTCGTGTTATCTTTTGTAAAGCTTATAGTTTGGTTTCACTTCTTAACAGCCGCTTTTCTCCAGTGCAGCGTAACGTCACATATCGTTACATTTTGAACACGTGTAATTAATTGGCTAATTATTTAATATAATAATAGATGCTCATTTGAAACATAATTTGGTACTTATCGGTTTCGTGGGCACCACCTTCGCAGCGCCCATCTAGGGGCGAGATATGGAACTATAAGGTGCTGAATGTGACGAGATTTGGAATTACGTGGAGCAGTATCCCATTGGAATTCGGCTTGGCCAGAGAAGAGAAATTTTAATATAAACGAAACTTCTACTCGACCCCACCGGGTTGGGTAAGTTGGTGAAACTGTTTTTCATTCCTCCTCACGTTCACTGTGTTGAGGCGTCTCCATTCAAAGAAAAAAGAAAATATACAGCTATACATGAAACCTTGGTACTTATCGATTACCGTGGCACATCCCTTCTTTTTGCTTTGAATGAAGATGCCTCTCAACACAGTGAGCGTGAGGAAGAACCAAAAACACTTCGCCCAACCACCCAACCCGTTTGGGCCGCGTAAAACATTCCTTCTCTGGCCCAGCTGAGTTATAACGGAGTACTGCTCCACATAATTCCAAATCTCGCCACAATCAGCGCCTTATAGTTCCATATCTCGCCCCTAGATGCGCGCTGCGGAGGTGGTGCCCACGTAACCGATAAATACCCATAATTTTCTAACCAAACCCTAGCTTATTTGTGTCTATAGCTAGGAGATTTTCGTTTCTATTTAGCGGATTTATTTTTTAGCAGCTGGCAACATTGCTTGCTACCCGTTGCCGCAACCAGATGAAGCACGGAATCATTTGTCCCATCCACATCCCATATCTCAGAGACACGCTGCAAAATTAAAATATAATAATATTTTAGTGAACAGGGGAATGGGGGTGCCGGTGGTGTAGTGGTTAGGACGCTGGCTGCTACTCGCCCGATGCTTGAAAAAGGCATCGGGTACGAATCCTGCGCAAGTAGGATTTTTCCTAGGACGCCCGGCCCCTTGTTTGTGTGGTTGAGGAGACCGCGCAAATTCAGCTGTTCCGTCCTTCGGAAGGAACGTTAAGCCGTTGGCCTCCCTCGTGGCAAATGCCGGCACCGGGTTTCCCTCCTCCCTCCCCGGTTATTCATTGCACTACCTCTGAGATACCCATTTGTGCTGTAAGAGAGGCGAATTGACTGTGCACTCAAACAAACAAACAGGGGAATGATTATAGATCTTTCCATAGTGAATTTTCTTGTTTTAGACACACGTCATTGTAAATGGTGATTTCCCCCACAATATGTGAACCCTTTTTTGAATGACGAATAAAAATAAAACATTTTTTTAGAAAGATGGAAACGCTTATGAAATCTAATAATAATAACCACCTTAATTATGTAAAGATTCAAGTCAAGTAAATGCTGACGGATTCGTTACCGGTCATACCCAGGATCGGTCCAGTGCAAAAGGTGACCGCTGCAATAAAAGTCTAATTTTTTCTTCGTTTGATCTTGGAATTTGTCGATTTTTATGCGTTCTTTGCACGAAGTGAACGCATATGGGGGAGGTCGTTTCCGTCCGTCCGCATGTTTAAACTCGAGAACCGATTTCCATTTCGGTTAAAGTCGGACGATAATTACGACCACTTTACACGAAGACCTACATGTAGTTTACAACGTACCTGATTCAACTCGGAAACCGCAGGAAGTATTTTGATAAAATTTTCTTTATTTTAGTGTTTATGTACTCCATTAAATCGATTGCGCTTTATAACAATTATACTTTTCCATCCTGAAACGCTTAAATAAAGTTTATATTCGATTTATAAAACACTTTTGATTCACGTTCGCTGAGTTTTCAACTGATATTGTCATCTAAATTCCATGTAGTTATGTTAGCAGTACTTTCATCTTGGATCATATCGTAGCCTGTTTAAATTTGCTTCTTCAGTGCTTCCTGGATCGGCCTCTATGGATATCTTTTGGCTCTATATATATATATATATATATATATATATATATATATATATATATATATATATATGGCTTAGGCCCGATAAGCTTGCGTGTGTTTTTGTGTTCGTGCGTTTTACGTGTCTCTTCGACGCCCCCAACAGCCTGCCAGCTTGGTCCTCAACTTGGTGAGTGTCCGCTGGGCTTCCCTCAACACCTTGTTGCCACCCTCATCACTACCTTTTCTTTTCCTTTAGTTAATATATATATATATATATATATATATATATATATATATATATATATATATGGATGGCAACAAGGTGTTGGGATGAGGAAACCCAGTGAACACTCACCAATCAGACGACTTCAGGTTGGCGAGGCCCCGGGGATGTCGAAGCGACACACGTCGAGAGTTCTCTCTCTGTAGCTGACGAAGGAGTAGTTCCGAAAGCTTCTACGTTTGTGATGTTTCTGTGTTTTAGTGTTCTTTAACGTGTGTCGCTTCGACATCCCCGGGGCCTCGCCGACCTGAAGTCGTCTGATTGGTGAGTGTTCACTGGGTTTCCTCATCCCAACACCTTGTTGACATCCATATTTCTATTTTACCTTTCCTTTTCCGTAAGCTGTTATATATATATATATATATATATATATATATATATATATATACATCAGAGGTCGGCAATATGCGGCTGCGGAGCCGCATACATATGGCTATGACTACATACTTGTGGCTCTTTACATCTACATGTTACCCTGAAATTAACCAATCTGAGGGTGCCCTGCACTGTGGTCTACCTAACAGTTATTACTTGCGGATTTGTCTTTCCTGTTATGGTCTCGTATTGTTCTCAGAAAGAATAAGCCTCTGTAACGCTCCGTGCTACAATCGATCTAGCGAAACTCCCTAACCTTCATTAGTCATAAAATATGCTTATAGAAATTACTCGAATAAGAAAAGATCGTACAGGTTGTCATTGTATTGCTACCAAGAATTTTGAAGTGAGACAAAAACAAAAAATGACTCTAACTTTGAAAGGTTGCCGACCCCTGGACTAAACGGTCCGAGCCAGCGGTTGAACTTTTACTTTTTGGAGGAAAGCAAGAACGGTGTCAATAAGCACGGGGTTTTTAATTACTGGCCCAAATAGCAGTATTTCTGGTTTTTTATATGTTGTAAAAACTTTTCACGGACCTTATCCATTTTGCAAATTATTTAGATGCGTTAGTTTTTAATGCAAGGGTTCCTGTCTTCTTAGTTGATCCTACCCTGCCTCGACTACTCGCTTCGATCCAAAAGAGTTTTCATTACTCCAGCTCGGAGGATATTAGGCTGTCATCGTAACTAAATTTTCCATGGTAAAAAAGTTCTTTTTTTAAAATCAATTTTCAGGCCAATCCGAAAAGTAAATGAATTTTCGCGACAAATAAAACAAACTTCATTATTTCGGCTGTGGAGCTGATCATATCTTGAGTATGTATTTCAGTTATAACTTATGTTGACATGCCGTCTCACAACGCCCGACATTGTCTCCCAAGTTTATCCTACAGGAAGTCGAGGCAGAAAAGCGCCGTGGAAAACATCCAATTACAATGATTTTTTTGGAATTACGGAATTGTGTTGTCAGATACATCGATCAACCTGACACAGTGCCAAATTAAAATCTCTAGCCCTTCCATAAACACCTTAGGTTTCATACCTTATATTCTTCGGATATCTTTTGTGTCACATACATTAGTAGAGCGATTCTCAACCTTTTTAATAGCACAACCCACCTGGGCTTATAGAGTTTACCTGGGACCTACCTATTATCTATATACTAATTTTCAAGTGGTAGATAGTACATACGTGCCCACAGAGGGCGCACACTGTATTATCATGAGTTCTTTAACAATTTTATCGCGATCTTATTTTTTTAAATGGAAAAAATTATAAAAATAAACTACATATTTAGAAATATTTCCCCGATCCATCTCGACAACTGTAGGGTCGCGACGTACGTGTTGGGAAACCCTGCATTAGTACATGTAAGAAGCGGGTGTTTATAATGGAAGCACCGTTGGAAAACAAAGGTTTTCCCCATCGGATTGGTCGAGGGTCCTCAAAACTTGCGCAACAACCGTTTCCACCCACCTTTAGACGGTCCAAGAACTTATCGCGGTCTCCGACATCTAATCCTTCCGCCACGGCAGCAACGACGCCCCGATAGCCTCCGTCCTCTCCGACCGCCGTCCCGACGCCTCTCGCGGATCCCACCAAAGCGCAAGCGACAACCAACGCCCACACCAAGCACTCCTTCCAACGCATCGCTGCTCCGGTTCATCAGGTACCCGCGATGTCACTTTCAAACACACGCCCGTTGCACTCTGTCATGGGTGAGGTTTGATCGCGCAAATTGGAACGCTCACTCAAATGTCCGAGGCACGGTCTTCGTTATTTTTTTTGTAGCTGCTTCTCTTGAGTGTCCGTCCCGCATTTAAGAAAAAATAACACCTCAATAAATGTTTCCAAGGGTATTTTGCACGAAAGTTTCGTTTCGTTATCGAGAGCTTATCGTGTCCGAATGAAGGGTCACACAGTTCATTAAAAATACCGTCAGCACGTAAGGTTCAGGTGGGTTTGGACGCCAAACATAAGCTAAAGTCGTCGGTTATCGACGGTCTCACCTTTCCTCCTCGCTCTCTCTTTATCTCAGTTTATCCTTTTCTTACGCCGTTTCGATAGTTCACCAAGGCAACGAAATCGCACCCCCTTATCTCCCTCCTCCTCCCCCACCCTTATCCCTCCTCCTCCCCGTCCCCCACCCTTATGCCCCCCTCCTCCCCCATCCCCCACACCCTTATCCCCCTCCTCCTCCCCACCCCCATCCTTATCCCCCCTCCTCCTCCCCACCCCCTTCGCCCACACTCGCGCACCGCTGACGTCCGATTTTGCAACGGGAGCAGAGATAGCAGAGCCGTATTCGAGGATGGTTCTTCTGATTTCTCCAAGAAATAAATTTTTTATAACTCCCCAGCTTTTATCTACCGAAAAATCTGATATCGAGTTGACGGCGTAACAGAAGAAAATCCCTCGGAGAGCTTTCGCGGCAAACTTTGTGTTAAAAGCGTTTTCGGAATAGTTGCTAAACGGAGAAGAAGGGAAATCTCGTGCCTTCTCAGAGGGCAAGCAAAGTGGTCGCTTTTCATCCCGAAAATATGAGTGCCCCTATATTCCAGAAAGTTTATATGTAATTAATTGACTATATGTTTTAAATTCTTAGTCGCGTGCGGTTGAACGCCACTTTGGTGAATTCCATGGGATGCTTAAATCGATTCCTTGCGGTGAGAGTAAATTCTAATTAAAATTCCTCAAAATGATCCCAAGGGACACGGTATTCATCTAAGGAGCTCCGTAGCATAGTTGTAGTGATTTCATTTCATTGGATTCGAATACCACTTTTAAATCGATGAAATTTACCGTAAATAACCGCTTGTAGGACGCAGCAAAGTTTTTGGTCTCAAATTCTAGAAAAACTCGATGTGCCCGCGTATAAGACGCATGCTATTCTAGCACTGATACTTATAACGTACATTTTAACATTTAACGATAAAAAATGCTATCAAGTATTTTGATAAAACAAGAAAAAAATACATAGAAAATTACTTCGTCTGCCTCGCGCCGGTCAAGGTATTATATGCCAGTGAGGACTACGTATAATTGCAGAAAGACGACGTGACAACCTCTCTCTTCCGAAGTAGATGACGATCTCAAATATGTCTTACTATGATAAACGTGACAGACTTGGTCGGATTTTAATTTGTGATTTTGTAATTATGCCCCCGTCAAATACGTGCGTATAGAACATGTGCGGGCCAATTACATAACCTATTTTATGAAACTCTCTATCGTACGGTCTGCATATAATTTTGGGTTGATGAATATTACTTATAGTTATTTATTTCCATGGTATTAAAATAGATATAGTGTAATTAATGTATCTAATTTTATTGTTTTTTGATTTGGAGAAATCGTGTACCCTTGCATAGGGCGCAGGCACTTGCATTTTCAAGCCCGAAAATTCTGGAAAGTAGTGCGTCCTATACTTGGAACTCAGGCGCGCGAAAATTGGCGGAAGAGGTACGCGAAAGCCGATTGATTCCTCTTGGCAACACGTGAGCGTAACAGAAAGTCGGAGATAATCATCCTCCATAGTCACCATCGATCGGACGATGCGATAAGAAACATGCTGATAGATTTATGGCCTGCTTTGTACTAAAAAATTATTGCCTCTGTCTCTGTTACGCTTATTGATCTGTCTTGCGTTTCGGTTGCATGCAAACTGGTTCAGATGCGATATTGTCATGATTGATTAGAGCTGGTTCTCCCGGCGAAAAAGCGGCAGCCTTGGATGGCCAATCGCTGTGCGACGACGAACATTTTTCTTAATAAACTGAGAACTGTAAAGCCATTAAGCTTTTGATTTATCCACGTGGGTTTGGAACGTTTACAGAAATGGTGTAGTTTTTTTTTAACGTTTATTGGTTGCAAATATATCAAAACGTCAACCATATGCGCTTCTGTATTTGTTTGACAGCAAGTCTTAATTCATTTTCTCTATTTGTCACGATGAAAATAACAACAATTATCCGTTGTAATTTCATAACTGTCTCATATGTCTGATGGCATACGCGCAATGAAAACATATTTTTAGAGAAAACAATTTTTTATTTATCAAAAGAAGGTCATATTTTGCTTTTAATCTATTAAAAGAGTTTGGATGCTTCCGTCCGAAGTTTAAATAATTTTCGCTTGTTATAAAAACATTTCCATTGTAAAAAAAGAAGTAAGATAGAACATTTGATTGTTTTCTAAAGACATTTTTAATTTATGCAAACAATATAATACAACATTTCTGAAACTTATTTTTTTTAATTCTTTACTCATTAATTTAGCAGTTTAATTTTTTATGTTTAATTTCGGATAAATATATTCGAAAAATTGCTATTCCCGTATATTAAAAGTCAACAACTCTTTGAAAGGTTTTATTTTGGGATGTAAATACATAAAAGCGTAACGTAACATTTTATTTAAAGCATTTCTTCTGAATGTAAGCGTCCACGGCTTCTCTTCCAAAAAAAAATAAACAAAAAACAACTCTGTGAAAGGTTTTATTTGGAATGTAAATACAGAAAAGCGTAACGCAACATTTTATTTAAAGCATTTCTTCTGAATGTAAGCGTCCACGGCTTCTCTTCCAAAAAAAATAAACAAAAAAAGGGATTAGTCCGCGGACGAACAAAAATAAACATCACAACGACAACATGTCAACTTTGATAAGATGGAGATCTTATAAAAGTACGCAATTCTTTTCGGATACATTAACAAATGAGATTCCTATGATTTAATCATTTTACGCTCGCTGAAGCGCGCGTTTTACATCATTGGAGATCGTAGCTCTAACATTAGATCACAGATTAGATTGTCTGAGGAGAAGTTCTTTTTAAAGTGGTCGTGCTGCATCAACCGATGGACTTCAAACGATCCTCGAATCGACCTTGAAGCATATGTGGTTCTTTCCACCTGGTTCCGTAAGCGCCCACTCCACCGTAGTCTTAATCTGTAACGAATGGAAACAAATGTTATCATCTTAGAGCAACTAATTTTTAGGGTGGGACTGTGGCCAGATTCTTAAGATTTTACCTCGAATAACAATATTCGGACACCTTGGATACACTATGAGTATATATTGCTTCAATGTGACGTTTTCGTTTAAGAAGAGCTATAAGCAGTTACACCTTACCTTAACTAACACAGTCATATTTCGCATTGCAGATTATTGCTACACTTGTAGTGATAACCTGATTTCATGTTAAAGTTTTAATTATTTTTCTCGTGTTAATGGTTTGATTGATCTCTTTTCTGTCTTACTATCAGCTCGTTTGAAATCGGCCTTTTTGTTCATGGATATTTTTCAAAAACGCTGTTAATGTTTGAATAGGTAATGACCGGTTTTCCGTCTCCTAATAAAGAAATACCATTAATTTCACGATAGAGAGAATGTTGAATGATTTTAAGGTTTGAAACGATATTTTGACAAAACTTTAATTGCCTGAGGACTTCAGTTTTTTAATATATTAAGATCCTCACACCTACCAAGGACGTTGGCTAATATTTGTTTTTTTTTTGCATTAATAACAAAAATCGCTGGGAAAACATTGACTTGCTCACATAATTATCACGATGTAAAAATCGCAGCCACGAAATCTAATTATATTCAACGGTATTATATGTTATCATATTTATGATAGATGTTTCTATTGCGATGTGTTGTTTTTTTTAAATAAATATATCTATTACGATATTTTCTTTTCATTTGCAGCTGATTTAATGTCGGTTATATTTACCATCAAAATTCGTAATCTTAATGCACTTGCCTGATTGAATGTCGTGTTATTCGTTTCTTTTTATTTAACGTCAAATAAATTATGTGAATTTAGAAATCGCATTAGGAACTATGCATTTGTTTGCAAAACTCCATAATCTTCTTGAATTATCAGTATAATGCAAAATACACTCCGTGTGTTCCACATCACCAAATCATCGATGAAATAATTTTTAATTCAATAACATTGCTTTCGCATAGAAATTAAAAATCCCTTCCCAGCTAGGGAACATTTTCTTAGAGTACATAAAGCAACTGTATTAATGTTCGAGAGATACTCTAGGAGTGCTTATTAAGTTTCTCGAAAATACCATCTATTAATCTATGTAAACATTATAAAAGTGCATTTGCACTAATATCACCATTAAAATCATTTATGCTTCCTGCCCACTTCTTCATATTTTTAGTATCAGTGGCTTATTCTATAAATCAGTTAAATAAAACTTTCGGGAAACCATTTCATTTGCTTAACCGTGTGCCAAGACTGCTATCTTAAAATTAATCTCTCTTTAGGAGTTCATTCTTATTTATCACCATTTTTTTAGATTTAATCTTTGAGATAGATACAGTACTATACAATCATTCATCTTTTATTACAGGAAAGAGAAAAGAACACTTTGTTACGACGAATAAATCTTCAATAACTTATGTATGCCAGATATAAAAATGAAAAACTCCGTTGGATATTCTCTCGAACTTTTAGACATCTCTAAAAGTTATAAACCTTCTAGCGGCCATTCTTTGAATTTCGTGGACACTCTGGTCGCAAATCTGAGACATTACATCAACAGCGAAAAGTGAGGGAATATTTATTTCAAACGGGGAATCTTTAGGATGCTGATAATCGTATTTCGTCCCGAAACATTTCTCTATGCAGCTGCGCTCGCATCCAAAACAGGTTTTTGGATGAGAGAAAGAAAAGCGGCCGCGATTACGCTTAAGCGTCCAAGGATTTCCTATTACCTTGGGATAAGCATCCAAGACGTCGAAGGAGTTCTTGTAGACGTATCTGGTTCCGGCCTTTACCGGGCATCCTGGCTTCCCGGTGCCGTCTTCCTGGATGTTGGGACAGGCGTCGGTCGAGTCCACGCCCACGAATGGAAGAGGGACGCCGAATACGTAGGCGAACACACTGTTGTCCAATCTTTTAGCGTCGGATTCTGAAGAGAAAGGAATGCCGTTTAAAAAAAACATTCGAAAAATCTTTGTGCGCCTGCACTTGGTGGATCATCGGTATGGATTTCTAATCGAACCACATCTGGGAGAATTGTAAAATCGCGCAAGTTGAATCTCCCACTGTATCGAAAACGTTTAGAGAAAGAAAAATTGCGAAATATTTAACCTATTTCTCTCATTCATTTTTGTTCTCCGCATGAAATTCAATTCGATGGCGACTTTTCTTCTTTATTCAAAGGAATGGCATTGAAAATTTAAATTATAATGGAATTTAGTAATAATGAAATTGAGGGAGGGGGGAGAGGGAGGGGGAAGAGGGAGGGGGGAGAGAGAGGGAGAGAGGGGGGAGATGGAGAGGGAGAGGGGGAGAGAGGGAGGAGAGAGGGAGGAGAGGGGGAGGAGAGGGGGAGGAGAGGGGGAGAGAGAGGGGGAGAGAGAGATGGAGAGAGAGGGGGAGAGAGATGGAGAGAGAGAGAGAGAGATGGGGATGTAAATATAATTGGATTTAATATTAATTTTACATGATTGATACACTCGTCGGCAAAATATTTTAAGGCTTAGTTTAATCTAAAAATGTTGGTTATTTTTGTTTCAGTAACTTAATATAAATATAAACACGATTTTTTAAAAATTGCTTTAATTCACTATTGATTCAAAATTTTAATAATTTGAAATTAATAACAAAATATTTTTAACCGAAGATTGAAAATAAATAAATGTATTTTGAACTATTATTTAAAAATTTACTTTCAGTTAAAAACACATCCTGATAAATAATTTTTTACAGTTTTACTACTTTATTAAGGAAAATGTAAGATATCATCATTATTATAAGATAAATAAAATCACATTTTAATGTGTAAAGTTTAAAATAACGGTCTTCTGAAAAACGTTCACTAAAACTAAAGATAATTTGTAATGCACTATCACTATTATAAGAAGCAATAAAATAACTTCTTACCGAGTATATTTTAAATGAACGAAGTTCTGAGTACGTTCTCTATGAATAATGAAATCATCACTAAATATAAGTTGTCTAAGCTAATACATTAATTTATCTTTAGTTGAGAAATAGTTATAATTTTTCATATAAATTATCACTATTATAAGAAGAAATAAAATTACCTTTTAATGTGTAAGGTTTAAACAAACGTTCATCAATACTATAAATTCACTAAATATTTGTTAACTTATATTTTTTATATCTTAAGTTCAGTCAACAGTTAAGGTAACTAAACATCCCAGTAGGCAAGGATCAAGGATGTTTGCATATAACTATATAGAGATAAGCGCAATATAGTATGATACAAAAAATAGATAGAATAAAGCGAGCTGAAGATCCTACGCAAACAGGCATAAACTTGTGGTGACGCCGAAATTACCTACATTCAGGCGCGTGTGAAAATCTAATATTTTTAAAGTTTGAAAAGGAAACATCTTGGCCCGAGAAGGAGCCGTTCCAAAGGTGGCAGCGGCTCGCAGGGATTATGCTCTGTGTTATGGTGGCGTGGTGGTCTACAGCAATAACGAATATATTAATCTCTGCTCTAGATTCGGAATTCCCACCCTGTGTTCCAGACGTAATATTCTTGACGTCTCTTTTATAGACAAAATTTTAAGCGGGACCATTGATTCTCTACAATTACGAGGTTTGGTTGGCCTTACAATTCCCGCCCGTAGAACTCGGCACACGCCACTCTTCGCTGTGCCTTACTCAAGGAATGATGTTCACAGACTCTCACCCATTCCTAGAATTCTTATGCCCGCAAACGATGCTGCTGGGCACGTTGATTTTTTCCATGACACTCTAGAAACTCTTAAGAGAAAAATGTACGGACTAGCAAAATTGACTAAACAATGATGTTTTAATTGTGTTATTACTTATTGTATTTGGTTTCTCATTTATCTATTTATTTTTAATTTATTACAGTGCATGTAATTGGAATTTCCTGTTTGTACTTAATAATTTATTATTATTACTAAAATGTGTAGTGTCAACGACTTTTTAATCCGTTGGTTTTTTCGCGTTCCTTGTGCAAAACGGTTACATGCGGTGTACAAATCGTGGGAAAATCAATTTGTCCATACATCTTTCATTTGTTTGCGCACATTTATCCTCAGTGCGTCAAGTTGTTTGGAATAAAAAGCATGAATTATAAATCATGAAGAAATAAAGCTTATTTTGATTTGAGTTGAAAAACAAAAACAAAAATACATTAATGAACATTTTTATGTGAAACTTTACCAAGGTTAATGGTGTTTTCTTTGCTTTATTACGGCCATGTACAATTAAAAAGAATTTTCTAGTAAATTTTGCTTTAACTTAAGCAAAGTTTGAAATACAAACGTTAAACTTTTAGTCTTCGAGAATTTTTTCCCGCCTTACCGGGTGTGAATTTGAACTCCACATCGATCTTAGTCCGCTTCTTCAGTTTGCATGGCGGAGAGCTGCATCCGCTGATTTGAATGTTTTCCGTATCCTGCAACGCTCTATCTGTAATGAGAAAATGTTTTCACACTTAAGTTTCATATAAGGTCCGATGCCGTGGATAATTTGGATAGAAAAAACCACATCCAGCTGATATTACATATATATATATATATATATATATATATATATAATATCAGCCGGGTGTGGTTTATTATATATATATATATATATATAATTATATATTATACAAGTAGTTGGTGCTTGCATTCTTCAAGCATTTCATCTCCCTTTGAATACACATTAATTTTTCAGCCAGATATTTTATTATTAAATATATTATTAATATAAAAGTGTGCACCTCTTAACCAACGACAACTAGTTACACAGCAACAAATGACAACGCAATGACAAATAACACAAACACTTCCTATAATCACCTAACACTGTTATAGAATTATTATTATTATTAGTGAGTCGTAACTTTTTCGCCGTCTCGATTCCAAGATGCCAACTTGAATAACCGTAGTACGGACTTGGGTGAAGAGGGTGGGAAAGGACAATGGGGAGGTTAGCGGGGGAGAGGCTGGCGCACCTACGGACGTTGTGGAAGGGGCGTAAGGCACGCCAAGCTTTCCACGTCTGCTACCCACGCTACTACGCATAAACACAAAATGAGACGTCTTGAAATGAATAAATCGCTCTTATATGATCTCTAAAGTATAGATTAAAAATTTTATTCGGGTCGAGGACAACATTTGCTACAATATAGTCGGATACCGCGTACCTGCGCAGCTCGGATTATTCGTAGATGATTTGTTGCGATGCGGAGAGAAAAATACTCAGGTCGATGCCATATTCATTGACTTCAAAAAGGCATTTGATAAAGTATATCATAAGAAATTAATTGCGAAGTTAGGACAATATGATATCAATCCTAAGGTTATCAGTTGGGTGAGAGATTTCCTCTCGAATAGAGAACAAATAGATGTCATCGATGGGAAATACTCGTCCCCCGTTAAAGTTGAGTCGGGTGTTCCTCAGGGAAGTGTATTGGGCCCTCTACTTTTCTTAATCTATGTGAATGAAATCTGCTCGGTTGTTCGTAGTAAAATTAGACTTTTTGCCGATGATACCGTTCTATATAAAGAAATAAAAAATCAGGAGGACCATCAGTCGCTGCGTGAAGACTTAAGAGCCATTTCAACGTGGTGCAAAGAATGGAAAATTGAAATTAATTACTTTAAATGTACCGCAGTTACGTTCTGGAAAAGTAAGAACATAGAAGTAGGTTTCGAGTATAAAATAGATGGAATAAATATTCAAGCAACCGAGTATGTAAAATATTTAGGAGTAAACATTTGTCGAGATCTTTCGTGGGACATGCACATTTGTCGAGTTATAGGCGCGGCCAACAAGAAACTGGCTTTCATGGGTAGAATAGTACGGAACACTACAGAAAAGTACGTGAAACATGTTATTTATCACTGGTTAGGCCACAAGTGGAATACGCCTCATGCATATGGGATCCGTACGAGAAGGGACATATAATTCAATTAGAAAGAGTGCAGCGCAGAGCAGCCAGATTCGTAAAACAAAAGTACGAACATAAGGAAAGCGTCACCTCATTATTGAGGGATTTGAACTGGGTAGCACTGGAGGATCGTAGATTGAACTCAAGGTTGCGGCTTCTGGAGAAATATAGATCGGAATGTCTAAAAGACGAGGTTGTAGGAGTAATTGAAGCACCGGCCTATATAGGTAGGAACGACCGTGACGATATGATACGTGAGATCGATTGTTGGACAGAGAGTTATCTAGGCTCGTTCTTTCCGAGGACAATACGAGATCACAATAGAAAATTTCAATCCGAGATGAACAATCTTTAGGTAGGTTTTGGTGCATTGCACCCCCTGCCACCCACCAATTAGGTGAATTGCAGGGTAACATGTAGATGTAGATGAAAAAGTAAGTGAAGTGTTTCAATTGCATCGGCATTGCGTGATTATTTCCAAGTTAACTATTACATTCAATTAACTGGTTTTGTTTTCGAGTCAGCTTATCTTATAAATTATTTTTTTCACTGGTAAAGAACGCCTACTATAAGAAAACGGCATTAACAAGTTATTGGTTTAGTACGGCAACATTCCTAAGCGTGAATCTTACTAATTTGCTGACAGAGGCAGCAAGACTGATTACATTTTTCTAACAAATCACCATTTATTAAGGAAAACCACACTGGTTTAAAAGTTTAACAGGCAGCAAAATGTAATATATATAGGTATTTATAGGTACTTACGTATTAACGGTACTACTACATTAGGAGCACTTACGTATACTTACACATTTACCTGACGACCTGTGTAAATAAACAATTTATTTATCCAGATGATTTATTGATTGTTGGAAGAAACCCTTCTTTCATGTATTCAATTCTTATGTCTATGCAACGTGAGAAAAAAATGAAAATATATGATTTACCAATTTCCGAGAAGGTAGCAGTAAAATTCCTTTAACATCATGGTGTATTACCGAGTGAAAGAAAATGTTCGAAAGGCATTTAGCGTTACTGTACTTTGGCAATCGAATCTTCTGGAAATGCAACGCGAAGAATTGCTTTGGAAACATTAGTTTGTCGCAAAATACAGTGACCGATCGGATTTCAGATTTTACGCGTGAGTTGAATCTTCAGTTACGAACACGAGTGAAGACATTTACGTCTTTCTCAATAGCGGTAGATGAGAGCGCAGATAATTGCAATATTGCCCAATTAGCGGTATTTATTAGTGTTGGCAACAACAAATTTAATGAAATGGAGAAGAAGACATTTACAAAAACATCATAACAGCAATGGATAATTTAGGTGTGGATTGGTCAAAAGCAGTGAGTATAACTGGTGCAGTTTCTAAATTAAAAAACAAAATTCATAATGTAAATCCAAATCGAGAGTTAATCACATTTAATTGCATTCTACGTAAACAGGCTCTTTGTGCGAAAGCCCTTGCCATGGAGCATGTAATAGAAGTAGTGGTTAAAACGGTGAATTTTATTAGAGGCAGAGCTCTTAACCATCGCCAATTCAAGCTACTAATTCAAGATTGTGAAAATCTGCCCTACTACGTTGAAGTGCGTTGGTTGAGTCGTGGGGTGGTACTAAAAATGTTTTTTAATATGAGAAAAGAGATTGAGGATTTCATGAAAAGTAAAAATAATACAATTAGCGAGTTGAAAAGTGAAGAATGGCTAACGGATCTTGCTTTTTTTGTTGATATTGTGAGTCATATGAATGATTTAAATACAGAGATGCAAGGACGAAACCAAGTAGTAATGCAGTTGTATGATAGCGTTTGTGCTTTTGCAAAAAAATTGGATCTTTGGGAAAGACAGATCTCACTTGGGAAATTAGATCATTATTATTATTATCAGATATGCAGATTTAAGACAGTGTGAGCATAAATTTAAATTATTCAATATTCCTTTTTCTTTTGATTTTGAAAATGCACCTGTCGAATTACAAATGGAATTTATTGACATTCAATGTAGCTCAAAATTAAAAGATAAACTGATGTGGACAACACATGACTTTCTCCATATTTATATGGTAAATTACGTTGTTAGCTCTGGGATCGTTGTCAATATTTACTTCCGGTTGACATTTAAGAAAAGAAAAATGAGCGTTACTAAGACGTAACTAAGCGTCAATTGTTAACAATAGTCTTCGTTAGGTGGCGTGGTGGTGGCAGCTAAAAATATAAGATATCTCTTAAACAATGCATTATATGAAAAAATGTGTCAAAAAAAGGTTGTAGAAAATTAAATTTCCTACAACTTTTATTCCAGTAAATTTTTACATTTATCAAATATTAAAGCAAATATTTCAAAATAACGGATAAGTGACAAAAGTAAACACCCACTTCCGGTAGACCGATTTTTATCAAAAACTAATCAGATCTTCAAACTTTTATAATAATGTTAAATATAAAAATTTGCGTTGATCTGATTAATACATATTCATTATAAATAGCTTAATCTGGAGATCGAGTTGGTTTATTTACGAGTTTAGATGTTGGCGTATGGTGATTTTTCTAAGCGCTTGCAGGATGCATGCATCGACAACTTGTATATATGTAAAACCAAACATCGCTCATATCGGAATCATGATTTCCGTTTTATTGAACCAAGCTTCCGTCGAAACGATTAAGAATGACTTGTTGACAAAATAAGTACAATTAAAAAACGAATAGACAAATTAGGTACTTAAGTATCCCCAAAAGCCATGGAAAGTTTATGAAAAACCATACGCGCGTTTCGGATACCAAACAGCCCTCATCACTGATAGTAGGCTCTTTTAGTACTCAGTTTTTCTATTCGATTTTATCCGCAATACGAGTTCGATAATTTTCTGTTTAAAAATTATAGGCGATGACTCTCGCTTGTTAGCTGCCTGAGAACTATCAAGTCTTTATTCAGTTTTGTTTTATTATCGTTAACATTAAAAAACATAGTAAATCAATGGAAGATTTTGATAAAACAACAAATAATTTTGATTGCAGGCACTCGGGTAAAGTTTGAAGGATGGAGAAGCCCGAAGGAGAAAAATGAGCCATTCATCATTGAGGTAGTGAGTTTTCTTGCATTGGGTACAGATAATTATTTGTTGACTGAAGTTAGCGTCGAGAATCCGCCCTTTTCGTAGTTAGCCAAAACAATTTCACGCCATTGGTAGAATTGTTTTAACCGATCGCAGTGCAGGCAGTTAAAAAAACATTAGTCTTGTTTGGAATCTAAAATCATACTTATTAAATATTTTATCGAAAAATATAATAAGACCTTTTTATAACTACGCTATATTATATTAAATGGTAAAAACTGTGAGTAATGAGTTTCATGGAGCTCATTCTTATTGTTGGTACGCAGAGCATATTTCACATTCAGCTGAATGAGCGGATATTAATTACGCATTTCGTGTCAGTGATCCCCGCAGCACGCTTGAAAGAATTCGCATCCAACGGCCGTGAAAAAAAACATCCTGTTCACGTAGTCGAAAAAAATTTCTTACTCGCCATAAGGAAACGGCAAGCTTGGAAGTAAAAGCACGTCGAAAGCATTTGAATTATTAAAGTTCCATCGTTCAATTCGTATTAATGGCGATGACGTAATGTGACACTTTTTGTCGTTATAGTAAAAATTGAAAGTATAATCCCATTTTTCAGCTTTTGAACCTCGTAACCAGAATAACTTTCTCCCATGCAAAAGCCCAACACGAAAGGTAGGCTACGAGTAATCGACCGAATGACTCGACTTGATGTCGGTGAAAGCGAGTGCGAGAAATAAAGAAAGAGATAGAAGTGGTGAGAAGCGGGAGTGATTTTCGAGTTAAAAGGCTTTCACGAAGTTGGTCGGGTTCCGATTTTGCTGTGGAATCTTGAAAACGAGCTTTCTGCTCATCATACTACAACTCAAAAAAAATTTAAATTTATCGATTTGAAGCTGAGAGATATTCGGATAGCATTGTGACTTGGTTTACAACGTAGTCATCTTAAAAAAATATCTACAACAGTTTGATAACTAATCAGTTCATTTCCTTGCGACCAGCAATATCAAACTTGTTAATAAGGCCGAGGCTGAATGAGGCAAGGAGAAAAGAAAGAGACAAGTTGAAATTTAAAATTAGCATATCGGCTTGCAGCGAATGCTTGCGTTTTTTTAGATAGCCCTCGATTCTGGTGCTGGAACCGTTATTACTAAGTGCAAATTCAATTGTCTAAGAAGCATTGTCGTTGAATTTAACATAAACCTTTACCGAATGAGAATTGTTTTGCTTTCAGTCGTCAAAAATTACCACCGCTGTTGATGATGTCGTAATATCGAGGGAACTCCTCTACGGAAAAAAGACGAGCACGCCCCCTCCCCCATTCCTCCCTTCTCCCTCCTACCCCCTCCCCACCCCTTCCCCTCCTCCCCTTCCCCTCCTCCCCTTCCCCTCCTCCCCTTCCCCTCCTCCCCTCCATTCCTCCCTTCTCCATCCTACCCCCTCCTCTTCCCCCACTTCCTACACCTTCCTCCCACTCCCCCCCAACTCCCTCCCTCCTCTCAGAGGTCCGACCAATAAAATCGCGCTTGCCGTGCGCGACTCACGAGCACCAATGCCGCCCGCGATCCATCGCTTTCGAATGCTGACTAGGGATCCCATACACACACTTGAAATACCTTCGGGAACAACTCTCGCCGTTCCGTTTCGTGACGCACACGCTTCGAATGAGACGAGCGCACGTAGCATCGCTATGGGTTTTCGGGAGAAACGCGGGCGCTGGGATAGATATGCGTCTTCATTTGGGCGAGATTGAGACTAAGCAGTCTCTTCTTTCATCTAACCCGTTGTCAATTACGTACAGGAAGAAAGTAACAGAGAAAAAAATAAAATAAAAGATTGTATAAAATTACTACATAAATACAATGCCATGTTAGCATTTTTTGAAATGAAAAACTATGGAGATTTGTTGTTTGTGGAGAAAAACAAGGGAAAATTAAGTTACTAATCCCTAGGAAAAACTCTACTGCAGGAAACCATCCACACAGAAGGGGTGTGTGAAAAACCTACTGATAGCAATATTTAAACTTTGAGAGGGTCAGATTATAAAAGTGCATAGCTAGTTTAAGACTTCGCGTCATCAACTGTGATCGTTTGTGCGGCGAACCGACCTATAAGGCCAACTTTCTCTCCTCTCATTCAAACACCGTGTCTCTCTCCGTCGGCCGTGACATTTTTTTCTCGACACGAGAGTCGACCCGCTCTTGCTTCGAAAGCCCGCGTTGGTGGGCTCGAGTGAGAGCAAGCGTGCTTTACATGATACAATTTGATAATCCGTTTTGAGGGAAGTTAAACCAGCTCCCAGTGGCGCAGGGCAGCGAATATTAATCGAAATTATGACATGTTCGCATTCCATTTATCGCTGCGTTAGACATGTGTTAACCTACGTAATTGTGTAGTCATCGCTCGACATCACCATCGCGTTCGGATTGCTCAGTGTTATTGTTGCTGTTTTCTAAAAAAAACTCGAGGGTGTTGTTCCTTGCAGGAACTTCGAAACTCGAGATGTATGATGTAAGGATGTCACTGATGCAGACGGCTAAAGCCACCAAACATGACGAGTTTCCTGCACCGTCTGTAACACTACGCCAGAGTCTGCCGCCCACACATCTGATTATGGAGCGAGGGGCTTCAGCACTCGAGATGTAGCCACGCTGCGTAATATTTGCATCCCGTTGAATTTAGATTATTCATTGAGTGCAATCTGCTTTTCATGTATTTGTTCGTGTATAATCATTGCATCTGTAGTCCTTTCATCATAGAAGAAGTAACGAAATTCAAAAACTATGGGTCGTTTGTGGATGTTCATAATCTTTGAATACAGTGGTAGGCAAAATAAAAGTATTGGTAAAATATTTCTCCCTTAAAATAAAACATTATGTAGAGTTGCGCTGGTTTTATCCAGGTTTTATATGTGATTACTTATGCTCTGCATATATTACTTTTGACAGATTTAAAAAGATTAGGAGCCCCACCGGAGCGCGCTTCGCGTAGAAGTCTATCACTCTTTTGAGAAACGTTTGAAAGTTCTATATATATATATATATATATATATATATATATATATAAAGTAAAAATGTTAGTATTAAAATATCTGAGAATATGGGCATATCTGTCGAGTTCCAAGTTAATTTCTATGCTTATACGAAGTGGATTCAAGCTTTCTCAACCGCGAAAGTAAACCTCCTCAAGCAGAGTCAGAGGTCGTATCGTGATTCGAACTTTCTTTTAAAGATGAAAATAAACGGTATTCCACATATATTCACGGTTTAATCAAATCTAGAAAATACAAGCTACTGAGCACAGCGCTGTTGTGCTACGGACGATGATCCGGGAGAAGGAATGAGCGAGCATATGTCGAAATATACATATATACTTAAGGAGATCGAACGTCCCTTGGTTCATTCGCAATATATTCACTCTGCGACGCACAGAGCGCCGAAACATTCTATTATATAATAAGGAAAATGTTCTCTCAAATTACGTTGTTCGAAAATGCTTATCCTTGGTTCTTATGCCATCCGCTTCGTAGTCACGACGCGAAAACAGAGTTTGGCCGCCAAGATAAGCACCGATGGCTTTTTTTATGCCACGCAGTGGCGCGAGATTCACGCCCGCAATGCACGTGGAGAGATTGGCAATAATTCGCACAGGAAATGAAATTTATTCCGCTGAGCTCTTATCCACGCAGTCAAAATTCGCCACAGGGCCGAAGGAAAAAATTCCAACATGTCTCTCTCTCTCTCTCTCTTTCTTTCTCTAATCACAAATCTAAGACGAAGGCCGTTTATGTTTCCAAATGACAATAGTCGTGATCACGGAAATGGAAACCTCGGGATTCTCGAACGACTTCCAAAAACACCGGACCATCCTTTCTCAGGAACGTGGTAAAAAACACGTCAAATAAAATAGTCGATCGCGTTGCGTTGAATGGCTCGTCCGTCGTTTGTAAGCGCGTCTCGCTTCCGGCATGACCGCCTATTAGCTTCGGTCTGTCCGTCTGTCTGTCCATCCGCATGTTCGTTCTCGGCTCCTATCTAACGGATTTTCGTGAAATTTGATATTAAGGACGTCAAAGACACTAAGAAAATCACACAAATGAATCATGTAAGCCAATCAAGGGTACCACTTTACTGGTGACAAATAAATGAACTTTCCGTCATATCTCGGAAAGTATTGGTTATATCAAAATAGTTTTCAATTAAAACTTGTAGAACTAGTCGAGTGATTCTTTTCCTATATGTTTTTGTAGTATGAGTAATTGTTATCAAGAAAATCAAACAAGAATGTCTTGACTCGAGTTGAACATGGAAAATTTCTTGCATGGTTACTTCATCTTTGTTGCTAACATAAATAAACAATCTAAAGTTCAAAAACATTTATATAATCATTTCTGGGAAAACCCCATTGCACGAATTGCATTTGTGATGCGCTGTACACATGACTGATTTGTTTATGTTTCACGGTCACTCCTCTCTCAATTTGAAATCTCGACTGTGATATCGAATTAGAAAATTGGGCGCGGAGGTAGTCGGAGATATCTCCGGATAAATTTTAAATAAGTCCCAACCCGAATTATGACAAGGGTTGACGCGGCATCGATGGCCGAGAGGGGTTCGTCTGCTCAATAAGGTCTTTTTTCCGCGTTCCGTTCGCTCACAGGAGATCAAGTCACACGGCAAATCGAAGGCTGCGTCTCTCCCCTTCCACTTGCGCAAACTAGAGCGTGCTTCTCCTCCGTCCCCTGAGGAGATGGCGGTGGGGATCCCACTCCTCTTTCATAAAACAAAAGAGTTCAAGGACAAGCAATTTAAGAAATGTACTTGCCTCTGGTATCTCCAACAGCCACAGTCCTAATACTAATAATAATAAATATTCACTATCCAAGAGACCATACAGTGTGTAGGTATAGGAACTGTCAATGATGCAAGTACAATATGCTGAATAACAATTATATACACAATATCCTTATTCTGTACGTTGGTCCTTTGGTCCGCCGGAACGCTCTATAGAAATCCCCATAAGACAACACTTAAAAATACCTTTTTTCACTTGCAGGCTTTTTTTCTTTTGCAAAATTAAATTAGAAGTAATTGACCTACGATCTTCGGACCTGGACCATTTTAAAGAAAAATCAATATTGATTCTTATTCTTATCGTCGACTTTTGCCTTCGGTTCGAAATCGCTCAAGTTACACGTTTAAGTCACATTTATTGGAAAATTTTAAGCTTTTTAAAGATATGTTGTCTTGCCGACCGTGTCATTGTTAAACCTCGAGATTGTATTGTCGTCCTTATACTATACTAGTTGAAGGTGCTTGCATACTGCAAGCATTCCATCTCACCTTGAGAAAACATTAATTTTTCAGAGATATATTTCATCATGAGAAATATATCTTTAGTTCTAAAAATTTCTCCTCTGGAAAGGGTTTTCGTTTTTTATTATGGAAAAATAATGTAGTAAAACTATCGCTAATTTTTGCAATTTTAGGAATATTATACTTTTCCCACATTGAGTTAATAATGCAACATATTTCTGCCAAATTTCAAATTTCTAGTACAATTAGAAGTGAAATAACATTTATCTAATTGTTTAAATTTAAGTATTTTTAAGGCCAAAATAACAATTTTTATGGTTAAATTGAAATCTTAATTCGTTTACATAGGCTAATCTCTAAATAATTTAAAACTTCCAGCTCCCTAACTTGCGGCGTAGTGTCTAAGCATCTACCAATTTATTTAAAATTTAAGAATTTTTACCTGCCAAACAAATAAAAATATCAAAATTTCTATAATCCCTATTTCGTTTTTTTACAAATCCTACCTGCAAAAAAAATTTCAACTCCGTATCACATTTCAAAATACATAAATCTTAAAAATTTGTTTAAACAATTTCGAATTTTTAGCGGCCGCAATGTTGCACTTTTGTAAGATTTTCGTTTTTTCTGGTCGGTTTTGCACAAAATCCTACCTAAGAAAAAAATATTGAATCTCCAGCTCATCTGGAAGTGCCTAAACATTAGTATCCTCCTATATGTATGTTATATCCTCCTCCTCCTCTGTAAGGAACGTCTATATATAACATTTTATGACTTTTATTTAAATTTCCTTAAATAAAGTGATTTTCTGGAAAATTTTAAAAACTAATATAATTTTTAAAAAGTCCGATCTTAAAATATAGTTAAAACACATTGTAGCTCATGTAAGTATTTAGTTAATAGTAAGTAAATTACTATACAATTTTCCTTTGATGGTAAATTGACAGTTCGTTCACATTTTATCCTGTTTTTTACGAGTTAATTAGAGTAAAATAATTCATTTATTAAGGTAAATTCTGTATGTTTTAAATACTTATAATTTGCTCAAATATTTAAAGTAAATTTCAGCTATTTCTTTATGCATTATATCTTATTATTTCGATTTTCTTCTTATTTTCAACAAATATTTGGATAATAATTTGGCCTCTCTACTAATAATTACTTAAACAGTATAATTAAAACAAAGATAACTTTCAAAAACTCTGATTTGATTATGTATGAAAGCCAAACCGGATCATAGCATATCTTACTGATTTTTCATATCGAAATCATATATATTTGGAATACTTTTATGATAGCCCCTTCATATTTGACGGGCAATTACTCTAGTAATACAATAAAAAAGAATAACCTTTTACATGCAAGAAATTCATCAATATCATAAAAACGTTTAGAAATTAAGTATTTTTAACTGCTTATTTAAAGATTGTTAAATTGCTAATACTACTGATTTTCATGGATAATTTGTTGTATAATGTTGTCCTCATGGCAAGGGAAGCTCTGCATGTTATCTTCCTACTGTGATGCACCAAATGTATGTTTCCATGACCTCTAGTACCATGCTTGCGCACTTCATGGTTTTTTTACAAACATACTAATGTTGCATTTTACTAATACAAGAATATTATGAATATACAAATTTGGAATAGTTAATATATTCAACTGAGTAAAAAGAGTTCTACATGAAACTATATGCGCATTTCGGCAACAAAGCAGCCGTCTTTAGTGGTAATTCAGCGAAAATAGATTCTAAAAGAACTGTTTTCAGACGTAAGACGAACTCGATAGTTCCCTTTTGAGAACAAAAGAGGCATGTTTTCGCGCCCTTGCGCTGTAGGCGCGCTCACTAACTGCAAAGCATTAAATTGCTCCGTGCAAACCGACGCTAGCCAAGTCGGCGAATCGCTCCATTGCGAAAAAGCTCGGTTCTAGGTGGCGTCGAACTCGGCGAAACACTTGTTCGTTTTGCTAATTCTAGAATACTTGTATAGCGAGACGTGGGTTTTGTCTCGTTCGGCTTGCCTCAGAGGAGGGAGGTGCAACATAATTTGCTGACCTGACTCGTTGAATAATTTTATAAATGATCGCGTTGTCCCAAGTATCTTTTATGGCGATTATGAAACGAACAATACTTAATCATGGGCGTACCGGGAAAATGTGTAGCCCCTCAAAACAAAATTGAAGTCCCGAAAATTTTTTAAGGTCCTCAAAAAAACAATTTGGGCCTCCATTGTACCAGACATCCCCTCCCCTCAACCCGCTGCGCGAGGTTGTCTGTTACGACACTGATACTTGCATTTAAAAAAAAACAATTCGTGCTTCTACTTAAATGATTAAAAAATGTGATACAATTGTTTTATGGAATGTTTTCCAAGGCGGGCAAAACAACCCTCGAGAGGGTTAAGTCATGGAAGATTTGAGCGACAATATTTAAACAATCCTTCTATTTCCATAGGTCTGTAAAACACACATACCGAGGCTTTTATCCTCATTCGTAGTCGAATGACATTTGGTTCCAAAACATTACATGAAAGATAAGGTAAAAATCATAAACTTTATTATATTCGCTACCTTCGTTGCAAACTTATCGCGTTCCCCCAGGGAAACTCAGATCTCCGGCTGAAAGTCAGTCTTTAATCGTGGAGAAGCTTATATACGTAAGCTAGATTTTGTTTTACATTATCACAGAATTTTTAATTGTTTCAGAGAGAGAAAATATTGCATCCGATGCATTTTTTCACGTATCCAAACGAATTTTTACATTTTGCGCCTTCGGATTACATACCGTATTTGTCCGACAATACGCCGAAAAGTTCTTACTCGCCTTATAATCGCGACGAAAAATATTTTGTATTCCTCTTCTCTCCCTCTCTCACCTTTAATAAAATACAATTCTCTTTATGTTCTATAGTCTATTCCATCCTTAGGAGACAGCAGTATACGCTTATAGCAGGCGTAGCTGCCAAGTTTCTCCTGTGCTTATGTCTTCCTCTCGCATTAAATTTTTTAACAAATAAAACTAATAATTCAATGTAGATCACTGAAAGTCAATAAATGTACGTTTGTTTGCAATAATTCGTGAATCTTATCGCATAATTTTATAGGGTACAAAAATTAGGCATGGCATTTTCGTAAGCTGTTTGCAGCGTTGTCATTTTAAAATAATAAAAAAGTTATCGGAATTATTCAACAGTAAAAATAATGATATTACCTTTATGAATCACTATCCTCACTCATTAAGGGCACTCCTTCCATAGTGGTGTCGAAGACACATCAAACAACTTGCTTTGAACTCTCATATGAATAGCCCGGAAAGAAATTTCTTTCGCGTTACTTCTGAAATAGGGAGTCAACTTATATTCGAGGTCACCTTATATTCGAGGTCGACTTTTATTCGAGGTCGACTTATATTCGAGGTCGACTTATATTCGAGTTCGACTTATAGTGGAAGTCGCCTTATAATCGGACAAATACGGTAGTATCAATCATATAAGAGTTAAAATCGCACTGCTACCAAAAGTACCACAGGTAATATTAGTGGAGGCGAACGCTCTCAACACTTTCAACTCTCGAAGGGATTTTACTCAGAATAGATCGGGCGAAGAGCATAACGAGTTGATTCCGGTGAAAACAACATGCGATCGCAGTAAATAAATCGTGTTTTCCCTTAGTGACACGGGGACATTTCGCTTGGGGATCATTGCGTCACGCTTATACTCTAATGAAACGCTCTGCTAGAGCGTATAATCGCTTCTGAGCAAATACACGCGCCTACTTTATTCTTAGACGCGGTCTATTGCGAAACAGCTGTGTGTCGATTACCATGGCAATTTACGATTTGCAGCATAGTATATGCGATGGCCACACCAACTTGAGGTACTCATCCGTAAAAGGAGAAAGAATAATCGCAAATAAAGGCGCAGGCTAATACCTTCGACGGAAGGACAGCGTATTGATCCACATATAGTATGCAAATTTTCATTTAGACCGTTTTCGTTCCAAAGTAACACCCTCAGGATCAATGCGTTGTTCTTCCGTTTCCCTGATTTATAATTATGGAATCGTTCCACAAAGTTACGTTTAAGACTATCAATTTCATTGATAGCATCGACGGTCTGGATCGCCTTTTAGTCAGTTGAATATCAAATCCCGAAACATTATTTTTAGCAGCATGATCATATTTTACGGGGTGGGAAGCAAACCCGCATTCGTTGGATCGATGAGTCGAAGAGGTTTGTTTGTTCGATGTTTCGCTCTCGCAATCTCTTGCATCTTCGTATGGAATAAACGATTGTAATGCCTACGTGATCTTAACGGCGTGTTTCTGAATGAATCTCCACGACAACGCCGTGAACTTTTACACTTATAGTCTCGTTTGTGATCTTAATCGATTCGTTTTGTTTACGCAACGTCGCGACCGATTGTTGATCGTTTTCTGGTCCGCTGCACTTGCTGTGCAAATGCCTCTCCTTTTACCTAATTGCTTTACTCCTTCGACCTTTCCTTCCTCTTCGTAACCTAAAGACCAACGCTCTAACCCAGTGGTTCTCAAACTATATGCCGCAGTAGATATGTATGGGTGCCGCGAAAAACTTTGTTTAGTAAATAAATCAACGATTTGCAGGTGTTGGTGGGTAATTAAGGCAATAATGTTTCTTCTAATATATTGATTATGTAGTAGCATCAACAAATGGATGCGTACAAAATCCGTATCTAAAAATATATAAAGCTCGTCAGAAGACTGGGGTGCCGCGAAACCCTCTTTATTTTTGAAAGTGTGCCGCGGCTCAACAAGTTAAAGAACGACTGCTCTGATGGCTCCATCCTCCGCGACAATTCGCTCTCTTCAGATCCGAGTAGTTGGAAATTTCATTCGGAAGGTCATTTCAAAACATGACAAATTTGCCAGTCCTTTGCATTTGCATCCGCTGCCTTGCAGTGGTGAAACTCGCGTTTACGAAAGAAAACGAGCGACGCACGGCAGTCTTTTTAAGGCGAAGGAGAGTTGGCAGGATCAATGGATTGTTTTAATAAAAAAAAGCTTACTCGAGTTAATGCTTCGAATCAACAAGATGGAAAGTTGAGGAAATGATTTCTTATGCATGTGTGCGTAAAGCTTAAACTGAAATTAGGTAAAAGGAGAAAAATCCTGTACTTGCCTTCCGGCCAGGTACAGGATTTTTCTCCTCAATTTCCGCTTCAATTCAAATTGGTAAAATGGGAATATCTTCTTAAGTGCACTAAAAATTCGCTACAGCGAGTCAGGCCAAATTGAAAAATTCGCTCCGACGACTGTTTTTAAGGTCCTTTTGATTATTGTAGGTAAAATATATTATTTGGATATAACAAATGCAGCGAGAATTTATGAATTTCATGGCAATACTCGTTTTATCGAGTACTCGTAATATCCTAAAATAAAATTCTGCATATACATATAGTGTAAAGAAATTGACGGCGACAGTGTTTTTTCTCGCTATAATGAAGTTATCGTTATATGGCATACCTATTCTATCGAGGTTACACCGCGTTTATTCGTTCCATAAACTCTCTTTATAACGGAATTTTCCTTTAATTAATGGCAAGATTGCGGACACGATTGGTTTGCCACAACTTCGGCTGTGCAATTAGATTAATTCATACCTATCCTAAAATTTCCAGTGAAATAAATGCATCACTTCGAAAATGGTCGACGTAACTTTTGTGTTTCACGGTTGTCGACCCGTTTCGAAAATGGTCTGAAAAGCCTTCGCAATGTGGCTCGAGGATTCCTTTCGAATAGGAATCGATTTAAATTCCATTTTTCTTCCAAAGGACAGCGACGCACCTTCGACGCAATTATTCGCTCGCTCGACACGGCTTAGCTATGTAATTCACACGACCTACGCTGACTGCTGCTGGTATTAGGAATAAGGACAAACGTATTCCTAGGGAGGGTCTGGCTCTCTATGGATACGCTCACCAGGCCACAGTTCCTGCTGTCCTACTTTCGGATCGCTCGAGACAACCGACGGCGAGACACGTTCGCTCTTGGCCGCCAAAATGTAAAACGTCCCGAAGGTGCCTTCTGCCGGCTGCGATACCGTTATTCCGGGGCGATAGTCCATAGAAAACATCCGATTCTAAGCGTCCAGGTCCCGAAGAGCCGCCTGAATGCGCATTTAAAAATTTCCCGAGGTTTCCGTGGTTTCTATGGTAGAGTCGCGTAGGAAACAGGAAGTCGGCGGAAGTGTCGTTTGGGGTTGCCGGTGTCGAGGCTAAAGAAGGTCTTTCAAAATGTTAAAGTCGATGGATCTGTTGGAGGAATTGCTTTTCCATTCGCGTTAATCGCGGTGCCTCGGAAACAAATCATGCGGACAGGCAACATCGGCCGACTTTCCATTGCAAAGATTGCGCAAGTATGATATGTATATGTATGTATGATATCACGAGGTGGACGGCGATGAAAATGTCGGTCGGCGTCAAGATTTCACTGCATACGAAGGGCAGATTATGTGAGCGGCGGGAGTACATTAGAAATAAGATTTTAAAACCTCTGGACTTGGACATATGTACAGTTTAATCTGGCTTCAAGAATATCAATACCGTGCGCACAAAAAGAAACTACATGTAATTGAACAGTAGATGGTAGCTCGTAATCACTTTGGCTCCAAGTTGAACAGTTGTATAAAACTCCTTAAGCAAAAAAAAAAAAATTGTAGGGTAAGCCCTATGCATTTCGCCCACTAAGTGGGCATCTTCAGGGGAGAACCTGCCTTGGCAGTGAACAAGGTTCAACTGCGACAAAGTTAGAGGAGAGGTTTAAAACGAAGAACGAAAAAACGTAAAACAAATGAGGGACGAAAAGAATTTTAAGCGTCAAGTTCGGTCAATTTGTATAGAGTTTTGTTAAAATCAGTATCTGTGTTCATAACATTGTATCTGTTTTTATAGATATGAAGATTTTCTAACGAGTTAAGTGAATGATTGGCTGAAGTTAACAATGTTAAGTCCTCTATGTGTATACTATGTCCAGTTTCGAGGATATGAGTGGCTACACTTGATTTCTCAAACCGATTGTGTTTGTAATGGGCTAAGTGTTCTTTAAATCGTGTTATTAGTTTACGTCTAGTTTGTCCTATGTACATTAAATTGCAATGTGAACATTGTATTTTATAAATTCCGGACTTGTTCAAATTCTCCGTTCTGTCCTTAGTGCTATCTAGTAAATTTTTCAAACTATGTGGGTTCGTGTATGTTATTGTGCAATTCTTATGTTTGAAAATTTTATTCAAGCCTCTGTTTAATATGGGACAATACGGTAGTTTTATATATTTGTTGGCTTTATTGTTGTCAAGTTTGAAAGTGGTGGAGTTGGACAACGTTTTTTTAAGATTGTGTTTCCTTATTAATTTATTGATTAAATTGGGATCAAAACCAAGTTTCTTAGCAGTTAGTTTTATATGTTTGAGTTCTTGAACATATCTATCTTTGTTAAGGGGGATGTTGCACAATCGGTGTGTTAAGAATTGGAAAATAGCTGTTTTTTGATTCATGGGATGGAAGGAGTTATTTGGAATATAATTGTCAGTATGTGTTGGTTTCCTGTAAATATCAAACTCTATTTGTTGTTGGTTATTGATGATTAGTAAATCCAGAAATGGTAAAGTATTGTTCTCTTGAAGTTCAAAAGTAAATTGTATGGATGGATATAAGTTGTTTAATTGATCCACGAAGTCTTCTACTTTTTGTTTTTTTAAATCAAAAATTGTAAAAATATCATCAACATATCTAAACCAACATTCAGGAAAATAATGGAATTTGTCTTTGCAAGTCTTTTCAAAATGTGACATAAATATGTTGGCTAAAAAGGGGGATAAAGGATTTCCCATGGTGGTACCTTGTGTTTGCTGATAAATTTCGTTGTGAAATTGAAAAATGTTTTGTTGCATGCATAAGTTAGTGAGCCGTAAGTATTCGTGGACAACTTCATCAGTAAAATTTTGTTTTAATAAAAGAGATTTTAAGATTTGGGATGTTTCATCTAGGGGTACACTGGGGAAAAGACTTTTCACGTCGAAAGAGACCAAAATCTCTGATTCTTTGATGGTTGTATTTTTTTTTTTAATTTGTTGATCAAATCATAAGAATTAATGACTGAGTGTTTCAAACATTCGGACAACAATTACGACCACTTTACATGACGACCTACATATAGTTTACAATGTTCCTTTGTTTCAACTCGGGAACTGCTGGACGTACTCTGATGAAATTTGGTATTAAGGAGTTTTGCTAAAATTGGTCGACCGATTCCAAATTTGGTTAAAATCGGACAATAAATACGACTACTTTACACTGTGTACTCCGACATGGAGTACACCTTTCCAATCTTGTTCTTATTCATTTTGGAACGCTTAAATGCTCCGTTGCAGCCGAAAGAAAAGTCGAGGAAAAGCATATGCTCACTTAATGATGATATTCATTTTAAAAGGGGCACACGTGAAGGCCGATGTTTGCTTTGGAAAAACACAACTTGGAAATTATGGGAAAACCGTTCTCTCCGTCGTGAGATGAAAAGGATTTTTTTAAAGGGTGAAGTGGAGAGAGAATTGATATCTGGCCATGGAAGGAGAAATGTCGACCTTAACCTTGGGAGCGACCTCTCTCTCTCTCTCTCTCTTCCTTCTTTCCTCCCTTCTTTTCTCTCTTCCTCTTATCCGCTCGGGACCTGTTCGTCATGCCGAGCACCTCTAAAGTGCGTAGTTGGTTTGTTTGGACTGGCTCTTTCAAAACGGTCGGATGTCCGCCTATTATTGCTTCCCGCGGCCGCCTGAATAAGACAGGAAGCGCGTCACGGTCAGGGGAGCGTAGGCGAGGACGAAAGCGATTTTTCATTTTGGAGGGCGGAAGAGAAAAGTGAAAGCAGTATATTAAACCCCTGCGATTCGCCAAAGTGGTGGGCGGAAGGGATGGCGTTCCACGAAATAGGCAAGCGCTTGAGAGACCGTCGAAAATCAATGATTGCCCCCTTGCTTAAACAGAATATATCGATAGGAAATATTTATCCGGAAATCGCGTCGTTAGAGTTTCGTGGGAAAGCAGGCCGCTGCATCGAGAAATCTACATTACCCTGCAATTCACCAAATTGGTGGGTGGCGGGGGGTGCAATGCACCAAATACTAACTAAATTTTATCTCTCGCAGGTTTGACTTTCCTATTGTGATCTCGTAATGACCTCGGAATGAACGATCCTCGATAACGCTCCGTCCTACAATCGATGTCACGTATTTTATCATCACGATTGTTTCTAGCTATGTACGTTGGTGCTTTAATTATTCATAAAAAACCCCTGCCAGACAATCCAACCTATATTTCTCCATAAGCCTTGACCTTGAGTTCAGTGTTCGGTCCTCCAACTATATTCAGTTCGAATGCCACGATAATGATGTGACGCTTTCCTTATGTTCGTACTTTTGTCTGACGAGTCTGGCTGCTCAGAATTGCTCTCTTTCTAATTGAATTACATGACCCTTTTCATACAGACGCCATATATTTCAGGCGTATTCCACCTGTGCGCTAACTAGTTGTAAATAACACGCTTCGCGTACTTTTTATGCGTTCTTTGCACGAAGTGAACGCATGTAGGGGAGGTCTTTTGCGTCCGTCCGTCCGCATGTTAAAACTCGGAAACCACAGGACGTATTATGATGAAATTTGGTGTTGGGGATGTTTGCTAAAATTTATGGGTCGATTTCAATTTTGGTCAAACTCGGACAAAAATGATGACCACTTTACATGAAGACCTACAATGCTCCTTTGTTTCAACTCGGGAACCGTTGGCCTATTTTGATGAAATTTGGTATTGGATAGTTTTGTTAAAATTAATTGACCGATTCCAACTTTGGTTAAAATCGGACAACAATTACGGCCACTTTACATGAAGAACTACATATAGTTATCAATGTTCCTTTGTTTCAACTCGAGAATTGCTTGACATATTTTAATAAAACTTCCCAATACGAAATTTTATTAAAATTGGTCGACTGTTTCCAATTCTGGCTCAAATCGGGCAACAATTACAACCACTTTACATGAATACCTACAAGTAGTTGGTAATGTTCCTTTGTTTCAACTCAGGAACCGCTTGATGTATTTTGATGAAATTTGGAATTGGGGAGTTTTGCTAAAATCGGTCGACCGAATCCAAATTTGGTTAAAATCGGACAACAATGACGACCACTTTACATGAAGACATACATGTAGCTTAAAATGTTCCTTTATTTCAACTCGAGAACCGCTTGACATATTGCGATGAAATTTGGTATTATATTGTTTTGTTAAAATTAATTGACTGATTCTAATTTTGGTTAAAATTGGACAATAATTACTACTTTACATGAAGACCTACATGTATTTTACAATGTATCTCGCTTGCTTCTCGTTAAATTCTCATCTGAGCGAAAAATATTGAGAAAATTGTGAAGTCTCAAAGAACGCATTTGGAAACTCATTGTACTCC
Source organism: Tanypteryx hageni (assembly GCA_028673005.1). Taxonomy (NCBI): domain Eukaryota; kingdom Metazoa; phylum Arthropoda; class Insecta; order Odonata; family Petaluridae; genus Tanypteryx; species Tanypteryx hageni. The sequence continues at coordinate 152,590,817 of CM054114.1, forward strand.
GACATGGAGTTCATCTTTCCAATCTTGTTCTGTAGTGCTCTGTAATAATCTGCCTATGAAATCCAATTTCTTTCAGGCTGCGCCTATTACTCGATGAATGAGCATGTCCCACGAAAGGTCATGACAAATGGTTACTCCTAATTATTCAACATATTCAACTGCTTGAATATTCATTCTATCGATTTTATACTGGAAACCTGTTTCTTTGTTGTTGATTTTCCAGAACGTTACTGGGGCACATTTACCTGTAATTAATTCAATTTGCCGTTCTTTGCACCACGCGGAAATTACTTTTTAGTTCCTCATCACGTAGCGTTTGACGTTTGAAGAAGTTTCTCGATCATAATAAACACAACCATGGTTAACGAGTATTTATTATAGATTAGTTATTTCAATCGGCAACTTATTTCATCTACCACGACATTATACCCTAGAAGTTACGCTAATGGTGGATGGCAGGGGGTGAAATGCAGTAAACATGCATTTTTCCGCTCTTCCTTCGCATTCATCTAAATATCTCCAATTTTCAATTTCTCCGCCTTTTTTCGGCGGATTCGCTTTTCATTTTTAAACTATCCCTCCGAATGCCGGAATGCATTAAGGCGACTTGCAGGGTATGATGAGCACGTATTGACAACGAAGATTTTCTCGCAGCGATTCCTTTTGTCCAAAGAAAGGGACAAACGCGAAAGCGTTGTTTTTTACAATTTATACGCTGTATTCCGCCAAGGCGTGTGGAAGCGGTTGGCAAGCACCGTCCTACTTTTAAATGGTGTTGGCATGATTCCTGTGTTGGCGATTTATGCCGTGAGGATGGCCGCCGGCGTCGAAGGGATCCATTCGATCGTCGGGTGTCGCAACCACGTCTAACAAGACGCTCATCGAGAACGTAATTCGTTATTTTTAGTGCACAAAGACGAATGAAAATTCGCGGGCGAACGTCCCCAGATCAGGGGTGGACAAACGTTTTACGTAGCGGGCCGTATTAACAGTTGCAGCTTCTTAGGCGGGCCGCATAAACAGATGCAAATGCTTCGGCGGGCCACGTTGCGATTCACCTCGGGATTCATTCGAGATAATGCGAGAGATCCTGTCGGTGAAAATCAATAATAAATAATATGTCATCCCCATAACATCATTGGAAAAGGTTTTACGGCCATAACTTTAAGCTACAAAAATGAAATTATCTGTATTTTATATTAAGGTTCACCTTCATGATGGCATTGCGGACCACACTTGGTTTGCCCGCCCCTGCCTTAGACGTTCACTTTCCGTAAAATATCGTTCACGATTGAATGTTTCTCTTTTTGAAGATTAAACCCATTAATTTTAATTTATGTGGGTGAAAATCACGCAGAGATATTGAATAATTCCAGTGGGGGAGACGGTTAATTTTGGGTGCCGTTCGCAAACATGGGGAGAAGATTCTTCCAAAAACAAATTTAGATCTAGAAATCCTTCGTTTGTTGATTTAATTTTACGGATTCCAGAAAGAATAACTACCTTACGGATGAAATCGTAACTGAAAAAGTTTTTTTTTGTTGTTGTTGGAGAAATTTTGGTGCATAATGCTTTGGCGTGCAGTACACTTTCTATTTTCTTTCTTAACGACCTTTCACTTCTTCCGAGGCAATGCCAACTCGAGTCCTTTCCAGCCAAGGTCACTTACAGTTAGAACTTATTTGCGTCCCACTTAACCAGTCTTCATTTAAGAAAGCGTGGGCTTGTTTTTCGAATGACAGGTAACATTTTTGCAATATATATCGATTATTTGCCGGAATTGTCTGTTTAATTCGTGGCGAAGAGTAAGAGATCAATCGTTCTTTCTAAACTGCTCCAGCAATTGAAGTTATTTTCCTAACAAATATCGAACCTTTGGTTCACTTTTTTGTCTGTGAGAAACAATATCTCCGAATGCAATCGTTGATTTTAACTTCGTGGCATCAAAAAATAAATCCTCACGTTTTGACCCGTTTCCCAAGGGAGAATTATTGAAATGGAATCGAGAAAAAATACGACAATTTCTTTTGAATTGTAATATACGCTTTGAAATTTCTTCCCACCATTAATTGATCTATATTTGTCTGATTTTATGCCTTTTAACTAACCAAAACATCGCTTGACCCAAAGCTAAAAATAAGTTGAAATCAATGGAACTTACATCAGATCTTTCGTCATGTAATCATGAAAAAGTTGAATTTTCAGCATCATTACAGATTAAGATTCATAATTGAAATATTGGGGCATGAAAATGGTCGCCAGTTGTAAAAAAATATTTATATTGTTTTTTTCTTTTAGAATTGCGCTAAGTTGAAAGTCGAAGAAACGTTGATTTTGATTCAGTAAACGTTGATTTGGCTCAGTGTAAATGTTATTTTGGCCTGCGCTGATATAAATTCTACGCCGCATGAAAAAATAAAAATAACTTAAGAAATAATTGGCAGTGGCATTGTATTATGAAAGCTAACAAATCGATAATTTTTTTAAAATTATCAAAACATTTATTTTCGCGTTCTCTCGGAAGGAAGTTAATGGAATGTTTGATTCCACCTTTGGTTATAGGTAAATGAGACCTTTATTTTAATTGAGAAATTCACTACATACTCTTGGGCGCACTTTATCCGAGTCAATCGGTAATTTTTCAATGTTTTTGATGCTTCTACTGATATTCCAAGTGATATTAGTTTCACACATTCGACGATCCTATTGCACTACGTGGTTTCCAACGTGAAGTAAACAAATCCACCAATCACTCCCAACGAAATGCTGCCTAGCTTTGCCTTCTCACATGAGCATATTATATAGGTTATCCAAGAGGACGAAGCACGCGGACGAAAATGAGATTGAGATCTACCTTTACGTCACGCATGAGTTCCAGGAAACTAAGCAAAAACAAGCCAAGCGAAATTTTTTCCCCCAGGCGTGTGTTCATTATCGGAGGATGCTCAGTAGGTCCTCTCATCTTTCCGTATGCGACGTAACACCGATTTCTATCGAGAGACATAGGTTGCGCAACATCTCATCGCGATGTAACGGGTAAACGCCTGAGCGAGGAAAAGTTAGGAGAATGTACCAACAAGCATTTCCTCGAGAGGAGAGAGTTCTAGCATCCGAATAGTGTTTCCATCTATCTTATCTTTATCGACATAAATGTTTTTATTTCAAAAAATAAAGAAACATTTATATCTTATCAACGTACAAAACTTTTTTAACAAATGATTTATTTTTATGTAATAATAACAAACAATAAATTATATCTCAGTAGGGATTAGTACTTAAAAAATTAAAATATACATCACACATTGTTTGAATGTTTTTAATACACATACGTAGTTTGAAATAAAATAATTTATAGAGCAAACACTATTTATAAAGAGCACAGAATAAAAAACTCTCCATTTTGGATTTCCTTATCGTCGTCATCCCCTCTCCTGTATGGAGAAAACGAGTGTTTTGTTTTTGCTTCTCGAATATTCTTGGGGGGCCGCGGCGACCAAACATCCGGACGGAGGAGTTGCCTCGAGAAACTGCCCGAGAAACACTACTCTGGAGAAAGCAATTCGCCTTCCCGAGAAGAATGATCGCGCGCTCGGTGCGAGATTCTACCCATAAAGCCCTCCCCCCGTCCCAACATCGTAACGGGAAAGTGGTTTCGCGGATGCAAATGACGCACTCCCGCGCTTCGCAACAAGCGCCCCATCTCGCGCCCTTAGCAGACGGGCGGTCGTCGCCGCCCATGCTCTCCCGGCTGAGGCTCCTCCGCAACCAGCCGGATGGCTCGGAGGTCCCGCCGGATGAAAAATTGGCTCGCCACGGAAATGCGGAGCCATTCGAGGCCGTGCGATCGGATCCAGATCTCGAGTGGCATACGCGCGCCCGACGCCAAAGTGTCTCTTCGTATAAGGAAGTAGCGTGAAAGTCGTTCACCCCGCGGCCGACACATGGCATTCTCACCATTCAGCTATAAATAATAGGATTAGGTTTTCCTGCAAATTTCTATTCCACGGAATTGTTCGTTAAAAATAACGATAGTTCGCGACGCGACGCGAATATAGTCAATTATCTATTATTCCCGAATATTGATTATTTTCTGTAAGGAATGAACATTGATAAATGTTTTATCGTTTAGTAATGATGAGAGACTACGATTGAGGTTTCGTCGATTGTAAGAACCTTCACCAACACGAATAATTCGGGTCGATTTTTGCCTTTATCAGGGTCGAAGTTGGTAATACCAAGGGAGGATCACCCACATAGAGATCGCTCAAGACACGGATATTTTATTACTTCAACACTTTTGTGAAGAGAAAAAACCCCTTCTTGAAAAATTTTGCCCGCAATTAAGCTATCAAAAACAGATTACAAATCGCCATCGCTCGTGCGTGTAGGAGGTCCGGCGAAAATCGAGTCACACGTACCCCGCCGAATTCGCGACCCTAGTTCGGTGGCCTTAATCACGTCGAATCGATCGCACCCACCGGAATGCGTGCTTGCGGAGGTGAAAACAAAAGGCGCACGCCGGCTCGCATAGAAAACTCATCCTGAGAAACCCTGACACACAAAACGCTGTGAGAAGCTTCGGACGGACGGAGTTCTTCCAAGTTTCGCGGTTTTTCGCTCTGAAGCTTGGATTCAACAAGCAGCTGCGATGTCGCGCATGTTTCGCAGCCTAGAACGACCAATGGAAAAACATCGCCGCGGATTTAACGGTGGTCCGTCTTCCGCGAACACTCTTAGGCTGTCGGAGATTTGAACGATCGAGACATGCGTCGCTTTATTTGATTCTTTGACCGCGTAAAGCGACTTTAGTCACTGGCGCCTTTTTTTACAATTCACTGCGTAAAGCGACTTTGCTCCATAGCCAAACATACACAATGCTAGGCTGTGGAATCAAGGCTGGAGAAGTATGACGCTTTGCGCGGTAAAAAATTTTTGTTGGATGTGAGGCAAAGTTGCTTCACGTGGTGAACCGCAAAAAAAATGTTTTGATGACTACAGTCGCTTTACGCAGTGAAAGGGTTAAGAGAAGCTCACCGTTAACGCATGACCTCACTTGCGTCGCCTCGGTGACGGCGAAGACTACTGCGCAAACGGCGAACAGGAGAACGGTCTTCATAGCGTCGCGGGTTTGCCTGGATGGCTCTTGGATCGATCCAACACTCTCTCCCTCTCTCTGGTGATGTCTCCTCCAAGAGGATACCGTCCGTCCTCGGAATGACTTCTGATGCTCTCTTGTCCCTTCTAGCGTCTGCGAGCGACTGTTCTTAAATCCACCTCGACGACGATCTGTCTTTTACGGGTTGAGCGCGGAAAGTGAGCGGAGGAGGTCCAATCAGAACACTCCGCTCTCTCTCTCTTCTCCCCCTCCCTCCTTCCCCTTCCTCTCACGTTCGCTCACACATTCTCTCCTCTATCCCTTCCCATCTACTTCGCTCTACCTGAATCTCCCCCGAGTCGGTCTTAAACCCCTTCCCTCGCCCTCCCTCTCACCTTCTTCGTCTTCCTCATTCTCTCTTCCTCCCTCCTTCACACTCCCTGCCTTTTCCTCCCTCCTCCACTCGCTCGCTCACTCTCACTCATCTAGTTCGTCCTCGGATCTTCGCAAATCGTAATCTCTCGCCCCTTATTTGAATTGTTGCTGTTGGAGGCGATGATTGGAAAGACGTCCGAAAATGGAAGCGGAAATGCGTCATTTGCTCGAACTCTTCTGTGTTTTCGGAAGAAGCAAGTTTAAATTCACTACTGAGCGTTAACTATCTTGTTCATGAAAAAATAAGAGAGATAGAGGAGAGAAAGTAGATTACGGTGAAAAATTGAATTGTATAGCGTAATGTATTTCTTTGTCAAACAATTTCTATTCGCCCAAAACTATTTTTACTCTCTGAAACACTCAATTCTGTTCATTTTATATTTATTGCTTACTTTTTAGTGCATATAATAGTTAGTTTCATTAATTATTATTTCAATTTTAACTTAATCCTTAATCCACGCATGTCCGTCATATTTGACGGGAAATTACGCTAGTACATATTATAATTATTGAACTTATTCATTTAAAATTCCCAAGTCCATGGTCTAGAATTGTGCGTCCGGGAACGCTATAGCTCTTCTCCAGTGATATGACCGACGTCATCGCTGCGGACAGTTTAGCTGAGAGTGCTTTCGCCAGCAACTTGTAATCTGTCTTTGCCAGAGACACTGGCCTCCAATTCCCTATATCCGATCTGTCGCCTTTTATATGGAGCAATGCAATCAGTGCCCTCGTCATGGAGTGCGGCAGTCGACCCCGCCGAAAGCTCTCGTCCACAACTTGGCTGAACGGCCGGCTCAGCTGCCTCCAGAATTTGTTGAAGAATTCGGTAGTCAAGCCGTCCAATCCCGGGGCTTTATAGTTCTTCATCCTTTGGAGGCTCTCCGTCAGCTCGCGGATATCGATGGGAGCGTCGCATGCCTCCTTCTCCTCGGCCCGCACCCGGCTCAATCCCGCGTATATATCGCAGTTCGCGTCTGAAGCGTCGTCCTCTGGGTCGTAAATTGACTATAAATGCCGGTAAACATGGCCGCACTGCTGTTCACCCCGTTGATGCAGACCGCAGACAGCGGACGCGGAGTCGCGCGGCAGGCATGCCTAGCGAGGTGAGAGCCAGCCGGTGCGTCGGATGCGAGCAGTTTCTCCCAACCCGTCCACCCAAATATCTTCTCGCTCCCGTACCAGTCCCTTATTTCTCTTAAGACGCAGGCCTGAGTGGCTCCCCCCGCCCTCGCTAGCGCGAGCGCCCTGCGTTCCAGCTCCCGAATGCCGGCCTCGCTCTCCTTCCTCCGCCACTTGGCGAATCTTGTGGTCGCCTCTCTAATTTCCAGCTTGAGGAAATCCCACCTCATCAGGATGTCGTAGGACGCCGTCTCTTGCTCCATGAAGGCGGAGATGAGATCCGCCATTAGCGGCACACACATCGTCGTGGAGGAGATCGTTATTAAACCTCCAGTACGGTGGCATCCGCGTCGAAATCTCGGGGCAGGACAACACCGCACGCACCGCCATGTGGTCGGAGAACGATGGAAGCAGCACAATCGACCCCATGGTGTAAAATGCGACCCAATCTAGCGCGTGAGAAGTGAGGTGGGAGGGGGTCTACGTGGGTGTAACCTTCCTCGTTTCTCCGCAGCTCTCTCCATGTGTCACGCAGGTCGTACTCTGCCACCACCTTCCCCAGCGCACGACCAATCCGCGGGTGTCTTTCGACGGCGGGCGAGAGCGTGGTGTTGAAGTCTCCCCCAGGACGATGGTATCTCGGACAGGCGGCGTCGTACGGTCGATCGATTCGAGGAAGGCTTTCACGGCGGAGAGGACATCCGCCTCCGTGCGCGCATCGTGCGGGTGTATACATTGATCACGCGGAGGCAGCTGTTCGCACGTGAAGTGTGAGGAAAGAGGGTCACTGCCTGCGCATACGCGGGAAAAATGATAGTTTTCCCCATCACGTTGAAAAGGCTTTTCTTCCAGGCAATCGCAGTTCCGGACTGCTGGAGCATAGGTGGGTTGAAATAGAAGTCATAGTCTCTACTCAGGAGGTGACGTGGATTTATCGGTGTTTGTCCCCTGAAGCAGCCAGATGTCCGAACTCCATCTTCCGAGAAAAAGGGATAATTGGCCCTAATAATATTAAATAATTCAATAAGTAAATAAAACCTATTTATACAGGGCTGCCGCAAGTCTCTCGCCCCTTTGCCTTAGGGTCCTATCCTGAATGACCGGTCGCAGTTTTGTGAGCGTTGATGCCAAGTTCTACATCTACATGTTACCCTTCAATTCACCTAATTGGTGGGTGGCAGTGGGGGCAATGCACCAAAACCAACCTAAAGATTGCCTATCGCAGGTTGACATTTTCTGTTGTGATCTCGTATTGTCCTCGGAAACAACGAGCCTAGATAACGCTCCGTCCTACAATCGATCTCACATATTTTATCGTCACGGTCGTTTCTACCTATATACGTTGGTGCTTCAATTATTCCTACAACCTCGTCTTTTAGACATTCCGATCTATATTTCTCCAGAAGCCGCAACCTTGATTGCCATCTATGATCCTCCATTGGTAGCCGGTTAAATTCCCTCAATAATGAGGTGACGCTTTCCTTATGTTCGTACTTTTGTTTTATGAATCTGGCTGCTCTGCGTTGCACTCTTTCTAATTTAATTATATGTCCCTTCTCGTACGGATCCCATATGCATGAGGCGTATTCCACTTGTGGCCTAACCAGTGATAAATAACATGTTTCACGTACTTTTCTGTAGTGTTCCGTACTATTCTACCCATGAAAGCCAGTTTCTTGTTGGCCGCGCCTATAACTCGACGAATGTGCATGTACCACGAAAGATCTTGACAAATGGTTACTCCTAAATATTTTATATACTCGGTTGCTTGAATATTTATTCCATCTATTTTATACTCGAAACTTACGTCTATGTTCTTACTTTTCCAGAACGTAACTGCGGTACATTTAGAGTAATTAATTTCAATTTGCCATTCTTTGCACCACGTTGAAATAACTCTTAAGTCTTCACGCAGCAAATGATGGTCTTCTTGGTTTTTTATTTCTTTATATAGATCCGTATCATCGGCAAAAAGTCTAATTTTACTACCAACTACAGAGCAGATATCATTCACATAAATTAAGAAAAGCAGAGAGCACACACTTCCCTGAGGAACAACCGACGCAACTTTAACGGGGGACGAGTATTTCTCATCGATCACAACTATCTGTTCTCTATTCGAGAGGAAGTCTCTCGCCCAACTGACAATTTTTGTATTAATAGCATATTGTTCTAACTTATCAATTAACTTCTTATGAGATACTTTAAGAACGCCTCCCTGAAGTCAATGAATATGGCATCGACCTGAGTATTTTTCTCTCCGCATCGCAACAAATTATCCAAGAACAGGCCGAGCTACGTTTCGCATGATGTATCTCTCCGGAATCCGTGCTGACATCCGCTAAGCAATGAGTGACTATTTAAATTGCGCATTACAGAACTAAAGATTATGTGCTCAACTATCTTGTACGATAATGAAGTTAAGGAAATTGGCCTATAATTTATTTGATGGGCGTAACGTGTGCCACCTTCCAATCTTTAGGAACGACACTTTCCGTAATGGATTTCTCGAATATAATTTTCAAATATGGCGCGATTTCATAAGCTAACTCTTTCAATACTCGCGCGGGTATTTCCTCCGGCCCAGGAGATTTACTTGGTTTAACTGAATGAAGTTGAAGCGCGATACCATTTCCGGAAAATATCAAATCTTCCATCGCGTCGCCCTGATGCATAGGAATAGGGGTTTCACATTCATCGCCATAGGAGTAAAAGCTTTTTGAAAGTGTTGATTTAATAGGTTTGCTTTCTCTGCACTATCGTGAACTTCATTCCCCGTTTCCGATCTCAGTGACACAATATCGACATCTGACGTGTATCTCTTCGCGACGGAAGAGACAGACGTCTTTTAATATACGTCTGCTAAGAAGCGAATAGAAGGTCTGCGGAAATCGCGTTGCCGTCGTCCTCGGTATGTAGATACCAGACGATTGCCTCGCGATCCTCATCAGTTAGATGTTGACTGCCTGCATGTTCCGTTTCGGAGATACAACCCTTTGAAGCAATTTTCTTCGGCGGCGGGGAGGAGGATATATTGGCTTCAGTTTTACGCAGGGATCTGCTTTTCCTCTTGCTCCTCGTCTTGGCCACTCCTTTCAGGTCAACGGAATCATTCTCCGACATGCTGCTGGAGATATTTCCACTGCTCACTTTAGTGGGGAGGGAGGCGTGTAGGAATGCCGTGGAGGTGGAAGGAGGGATGGCATCGGAAGGACTAGGCAAAACATCGGCCGGTGTGGCGAGAGGGGAGTTGGGGGAGGGTTGGGGTGGAGTGGGGGAGAGAAACAGCTGTTGGATTAGTCCGACATCGGTAGCATTTAGGGAGGAGTCGAGGGTTTGGGTGATGGGGAGAGAGGGAGAGGAAAGAAGGGCTTTCGAAGGTTCATCTCCGCGAGAGGTAGAGGGGATCGGTGTGGAGGCCGAGGGAGGGTTGGAGGCGTTTTCTGCCGGTAAGATGGTATATGGTTCGATGGGAGCAGCTGTCCTTTGCGATCCCATGGACGTTTCGGGTATAGGAACGGCCTCGGGTTCACTGGCCGAGGAGGAGGAGGCGGGGTGTTGGGGCAATTTCTCCCCCTACCTTAGCGCCTTACAATTGAAGCAGCGCATCTCGTCCAATTCGAGGAATATTCTGTGCGGAATGTTTTCTAGCTCAATTAGGAGGGAATCGGGGAGGACGACATTTTCCCGCCGTAGGACGTAAACTAATCTCCGGAAACTTTCAACGTGGCCATAGCCCTCCTTCTTCGCTCATACACCCACGGTTTGGATGGGGTTGACGATTGTCACCGCCTGCTCAATCCTGTCGACGAGGTCACTGTTTTGCACCTCTGGTGGAATGTTCGAAATGATGAGGCGTTCGACCTTGGAGACCATCCTCCTCGCGGGTATGAATTCGGTGTCCTACACCAGTGATGGCGAACCTATGGCACGCGTGCCAAGGGTGGCACGCGGAACGACTTTGGTTGGCACGCCACAAAATTAAATAAGAAATAAAATGTGCCACTCGCTAATACAGCGACATGACAAAAATGACCTCAGAAATCTATCTATCAGGTATCGAAAGGATGCGAAAGAGGGGCTTCGTTTACCAGAGGTACATACCATCGGTTATATTATGATTACACGCCGGCGTTTTAATATGTCCCTGGGATCAGCAAAAAATGTAGTATTTGACATTTTTACTGTATCGTTAATATCTGCTAAGTTTTTAACTGGAATTTGTCAAACGGAAATTGAGGCCTTGGATCATGTCATATATTACTTAGCATACATTACTTCATTTACGTCATTCATTAAATCGTTTTTACGTATAATGATTTTTCATGAGATAGCTGTTTTTTTCTTCTAAATAGAGAATACCACCTCCACCAAAGATATCATTATGCATTAACGTAACCTATTTTTCGTTAGCGTTTAATATTATTTGTAAAGTTTTGAAGAATTCGATAAATAACAAAAAAAAACTATATTTATTTGTTTTTGATATATCATTTGAATAATTTAGTATATATTTCATCATGTGTGGGAAAAGACAGACTATGTATTATATTCTACGAATAGACAAGATTTATTTATGATACTGGCACGCGAAATTTTCTCTTATTAAGGTAATTTTGGCACGCGAGCTAGAAAAGGTTCGCCATCACTGTCCTACACGATGCCCCCATGTTGGGTGAGAAATGCATAGACCAAATCCTCGGATCTCAAATTAACACACATTCGACCCATCGATTGCCGGGAGGCATGAGTAATATGTTCCCCTCCCCCTAGGATTTCGCCCACTGCGTACCCGTAATCCAAATTAGTAACGTTAGGTTTGGCCGAAAGGATAACGGCCATTTTCTTAGACGGTCCAGTCTTCGAGGAGAAGGATTTCTTCGGCTGCACCGCGATGACGGTTTTCGCGGCTGTATTCGTCCGCGAGACAGTGAAGTGATCACATGATGCTCTAGTCGCAGTAACCTTACGTGCGTTGCTGGTGACGAACGCGTACGATAAGGTTGTCGATGGTCCAGGTTGGGGATCCGGGATGTTGACTTCTTTTCGAGGATCTTTAAGGTGCTCTTCCCGCTTGCTGCATTCAGTTTTAGCGATTCTGGGAGTCTGGTTCTGAGTAGATACATTGTCTGGTACTATTGCGGATTTCTCGACAGTAAACGTTCCGTTTGTCCATTTGAGAACATGTACGGTCTCGCCAGATCGATGTCGATTGAGAGAGGTTGCTAAACAATCGGTGAAAACAGATTGCGGAATCGGCTCTTTATTAAACAAATCCGAAAAAAGATCGCTGTAGTTGAGGTCCCGACCGAAGGGCGGGAGGGGAGAGAGAGTTCGGGGAGGGGGGTGCAGAACCCATCCCCCTCCGGCTGGCTCATCGCTAAAAGACCCTCGCCGGGGTGGAGGAGAAACTCCCCCGGCGAAACCCGCATCCCTGAAGCCAAGCGGATAGAGAGACCGCTCGGCAAAAAACACAAGATGATCTCCGCAACGAACACGTGACGTAACAGTAACAACAAAAACAGCAATAACAGTAGTGACAAGTAACTCGGCAACAACAGCAAAGTAATAACAAACACTTCACCACCAAAAACCCGGATGAAATTCCAAAGGAAGCACACTAAAACGGCAGTCAAATCGGAGAGCGAAAGAAACACGTCCGATCGGTACAACGCCCAAAGTGTGTGCGTGTGTGACAGCTTTTTTGTGAGTGCTCTAACTCAAAAGCTATTAATCAGGTCAATGCGAAATTTTATATTTAACATTTTTATGAAAGTCTCAAGAACTGATTAGGTTTTGGTAAAATTCGGTCAACCGGAAGTGGGTGTTTACTCTTGTCACATCCGTTATATTGAAATATTTGCTTTAATATTTAATATATGTAAAAATGTATTAGAATTAAAGTTGTAGGACATTTAATTTTCACAATCTTTGTTTGAAGCACTTTCCCATATAATGCTTTGTTTAAGAGATAACATATTTTTAGCTACCACCACCTCGCCTCCTACCGACGACTGTTATTAACAATTGACATTAGTTACGTCTTAGTAACCCTCCTTTTTCTTTTCTTAATTGTTGGAGTTTTGTGGCTATATACAATATCAGAAGGCTATTGTTTGAGTTTATTTCTGTTCTTTGTAAATTCTAAAATTTTCTCGCATTTTCTTAAAATATTTATTATTATGTAACCTATTTGTAATTTTTAGAAATATTACAGATAGGTAGAAAGTCATGCGGTGGCCACATCAGATTTTTTTAAATAAATTTTTCCCATAAGAAATACATTACATCACCTTGTATTAACAACAGTTTTCTTAAATTTGTTAAAACCATGGGTTCTGCATCTGGCTTAACCCCGTCCGAGGGCTTGCTTCGTCTATTATTTATAAGCTAATTTAATATGAATTTAATAAGCATTTGAGAGGTAAAATTCGTATCCATCCAAACTACACCTATTTAAATGTAAATATTACCCGTTAAAAATCATTAGATGTTATATTGCTTAAGATACAATAAATGCTATTTTTATCGGCAATGGCTATTATCGTCACCGACTATGATTAGAAGTTTCTTATCGCGGTCATAACCTAAGTAATTTTTTATGTTAACAATTCGGAACAAAACACGAATATTAACACAAGATGTGAAAAAATACGAATTAAATAACAGAATATACGATAAGAATAACAGCTTCCATTATTTTTGGTGTGAAATAGTGCAAATCACGCGTCCAAGTCTCAATTATTAGATAATTATAAATGTTCAAAACCACAGTTCTGCACATCAGATTCCTGTCGATTACATATCAAATGGAACAAGATGAAAAAGTATACTCCATAAATGGAATACACGGAGATTTCAAAGGCGTTCTTTATGGGAAATACTTTTAAAACGTTATCAGAAGACTGTGCGGATCTTAAAATTTTTATCTCCTACTCTCACGAAGAGCACCAAGAGGGCCTACTGCTTAACTTCTCTCCCGAAGGACGAAGCGCTGATTTGTGCGCTCTCCTCGTTTGCACACAAATAGGCGACCTCGGGAAAAAATCCTGCCTTCGCGTGATTCGTGTCCGGTGTCGCTTAGCGCGGCAGGTCAGCACATATTTTGCTTTAATTATTATACTTAAAGGATTTGACGCGAATGGATGAGTATAAGCGCAAAGTATGATAGCCAAAGCGCGTTTTTTGAAGAAAGCGTCTCAAGAAGAGGATCACACCGCAAATTCAGCTGTTCCGTCATTCGGAAGGGACGTTAAGCCGTTGGCCCCCCTGGTGTTCTTCGTAAGAGCAGGCAAATGCCAGCACCGGGTTTCCCTCCTCCCTTCCCCAGTTATTCATTGCACTACCTCTGAGATACCCATTGTGCGGAGGACAGAGGCGAATCAGCTGGGCACGGAAACGTATAAGGGCGTGTCGGAGAACCGGTGGTGTATTGGTTATAGTGTTGACCCCACCGCACGATCTGCTAAAGCGACATCCTGTTCGAGTCCTTATGAGGATTTTGTCCGGGGGCACTCCGGCCCCCTATTTGTGCGTGTTGGAACTAAGGTGACGAGAACAAGCCAATGAGGAATGAGAACACGGGAAAATGAGGAGCGCGCTCATATCAACACTCCGTACTTCGGAAGGGACGTTAAGCAGTTGCCCCCCCTGATTTTCTTCGTAAGAGCAGGCAATTCCGGCACCGGGTTTCTTTCCTCTCCTTCCTGGCTATTCATTGCACTACCTCTAAGATACCCATTGTGCGTAGGACAGAGGTGAATTGGCTGTACTCAGATGTAGGGAGGTATGAGTGCGCGAAGGAACGGCATGTCGTCCTGGGGCGTGGCGTACTGGGGGCGAGGCCATTATGTCCGGCGATGCACGAATATCGGCAAAGTGCTATCGTATAAGTGCGATAGGAAAAGGGGGGAGAAATCGCCACAACACATATGATTAATAAAATAGTCAAAACGTGTTCAGGGGACATTAAAACATGTATTTCCGTTGTAATCACGAATTAGATTTTTTCATGAAAAGAAGACTTTCTCTATACTCCGTACATGGATAAAGTAAAAAGGAAAAGATAGTTCAGATTATTATGAAAATATCACGGTTGGCAACTTCTGCCTTAAACGACACCCGTCGACGGACGTGCCCATGGCGACCGGACGCGAAAGTTCCTCGGGTTTAATTCGCCGAAAAACGCGAGCGCTTCATGAGCGCAATTTAGTACGCGCTGAAACGTTAAACAAAAAGGGACGTATTTCCCCAGTTCAGATGAGATTTGGCAATGTTCCTCGCTCCCGGCTAACCAACCACGGCCGTTTTTATTGCGAGTGACTTTTAGGCCGGAAGAAAAAAATTCCCGGCAACAATGGCGTATGTCGCAACTGCGACGCAGGGGGAAAAGAGGAGAAAGGAAGGGAGGGAGGAAAAGGCGGGGGAGGGGAATAAGGAGAGGGAAGAAGGAAGGGAAATGGCCAGCAATGGATTTCCTTCCTTCGGGATAAGAATTCTCTTTTTCAGAGGTTCACAAACCTTTTTTTTAGGTGTGAAACACTTTCAAAGACAAACACGATTTTGCGGCACCCCAGCCTTGTTAAGGGTGTTTATAAAGTCACATGCAGTTTTATATTTATAGCAACGACCTTCCGTGTTATTATTGGGCCTGTTTCGTTGTTGAACGAAACACCGAAACATTGCAATATCGAGTTGGTTGTGAGTGGCACATTTCACTGTTTTCCTTCTAGTCACGATTCTATCGTTCACTTCCATTTTGCTTAGTCTTTAATTTTGTCACCATCCCGCTACAGATCGTTAATGATTGTTATTGCAACACCGTAAATTTCTGTTAAACTGGAAGCACTTTCGCCTTTCCTTAAACGTTGTACGATTTCGAACTTTTTTATTTAGCCCAAAAATATACGCGTTTCCGTTTTTCCACCATTTTTATTTAGGGTATATGAACTTACCTCACAGGTTAATCATTCAGAACTGGCTGAGAATGTTAAGTGACAAACGGAAACAGTAGGGATGTTACTTCCGAGAATTGTTTGTGTATGTGAACACGTACGGTATTGATTCCGAGAATCGTTAGCGAGAAGTGAACACGAATTTTTCCTAGGAACGGCTAAAATAATGCCATATACAGGCAAACATTACATATCAGAAATTTTTTCATGGATGAATGAAGTTCTTAGTACTATGAATGTATGTTCAAACTTCGAAACAAAAAATCTAGTTGGGTGACGGTTAACAGGAAGTGGCGGAGAAAAGGGTGGTAGGAAATCGATGCACTATTTTACATATATTTTTTGCATAATCCCATGAAAACGGATCTCCTAAAATTAATGTTTGGTTGGGCATGACACGATCCGAGGTTTATGGTCCTTTTTTCTTTGCTACAACTGCAGTTACAGGACCTATTTATCTTCAGCAGTTTCTAGGACCGCAGCTTCTTTCAGACGGCATTCTTGATACTGTTGTCTTTGAACATGATGGGGCTGCCATTTATTATGCAAACATCTTTCGGGAGCATATTAATTAGCGTTTTCCAAATCGCTGGATTAGACGATGCAGCAACAAGCCCTGGGCAGCTCGATCCTCTGATTTAACGCCGTTGGATTCTTTGGCGCGGGGGTGTATAAAGTCAGATGTGCGTCACACAAGAGTTACAGATCTGCAGTATTTGCGAAGACGTATCTGCAAAAATCACATCACATATTCTGCAAAATCTGTTCCGCAATACAGCTGACGGATCTGAGATCTGGAGAGATATTGACGGTGCTCATGTAGAATTAAATGCTTAAGTTTTATTCATAAATATACCTCTGTTCATATTATAGAATAATTTACTCCTTTTTGTTTCACTTTCTATAAAATCGGTAGTGACTTTATAAACACCCTATATTTTTATATGCGGGCATTACAACCTTTGGACACATCCATTTGTTGATGCTACCGCATAATCAATTTATTAAAATATTAATGATTGTCCTAGTTACCCAAAAGCACATCCAAATCGCTGATATATTTGCTAAACAAAGTTTTTCGCGGCGCCCCTAAAAATTGACTGCGGCATCCCAGTGTGCCGCGGAACCACTGACTTAAGAGGTCGCACGGTATTTCGTAACGTAATAGTTCGCGCGCGGTCTGTTGGCCGCGTTGGAAAATCAGTCAAAATATCCAAATTACGATTAGTTATTTAATTTTTTCTTTGATTTTTAGACGAATTTTGTTCATACCATAATTTCTTCTTCACCACGCGTACCCTTAATGAACAATGTCCCACGGATTTTTCCTTTCTGCACACACATCAAAACAACAAATATACCGACTCACGCGTTCTTTTAGAATCCACTTTCGGTACTTAGGGGGATTGTAGCCGAAATGCACAGCTGGTTTTTCGTACCCATGCTGTGGATGTTGGAGATACCAGAGATAAGAAGAATAATAGGTGCTTAACGAGGGCCTCAGTTAGGGAAAAATTTCATCTTCACGGCTGTACGTTTAAATTTATATTAAAAACATGAATTTACAATTGTAACTTAATTGATATAATCATTTTCGGACAAATAGAGCATTTTAAAATCTCGAACGGTTTTTTATAAGAAAATAAGCAGTCGCCTACAGAGAGGACCAATTTGGCGCGCCTCAGCATAACTGTTTGTTGTGTGTTTCCCGTCCTTCTTCTCGAAGGCCTTCATCCACATATATATCCCAAGAGGAACTTCTGCGGTGGGCGGAAGCATCATCCGTAATATTTCCTCCGCAGAATGAGCCAACCTTAGGCTTCTTTAGCGCCTCCTCTTCTTCAAGGGGGGCTGGTCAGTCGTGAGGCCAGTTGAGGCCCGGGGGCGTTTGAACAGGTCCCAGGGACGGGCAGCAGTGTCAGCAAGCTCCCGAACGGTTTCAGGAGTTTTCCCGGAGAGGTTGTCGTAAAAACGACGGGCCGTTTCCTGCATCCTTTCGACAAGCGGCGTTGTCTCAGTTAGCATATAGAGCATCTCGTTGGTGGCGTTCCACCCGAGTCGGAGTATAGAGCGGAGACAGATTCGTTCCGCCTTGGCCAAGTGTTGGCAGGAGGCTCCAGAAAGGTATCTACTCCAGGCCGGTGACGCGTAGGTAAGCGCCGGGTATATCAGCGAGCGGTACAGATGGAGTTTCTTCTTCAGGGAAACGAGGTCGGAGCGCAGGATGGGGTGAGCCTAATGCGGGTGGAGATGGCCCTGAATGCAAGCTTGGTCGTATGTTTCTTGAAGGTGAGGTGCCTGTCGAAGGTCACCCCAAGGTAACAGACGTCCTCCTGCCATTCCACCTCGGTGTAGTCTAGCAGGATGCCATCAAGTTCTTTCCGCAATCCCGGCAAGATGAGAATAGCCTGAGTCTTGGCCGGGTTGATGGCCACGTGCCATTGGTTGTACCAGTCCAAGAGCTTGTCGGTCGCTGACTGCAGGTAGCGGGCTGTCATCGATGATTTGGTAGACCGGGCAATAACCGCCGCATCGTCAGCATACAATGCCAGCATGGCCTTCCAGCCAAAGTCCTTCGGAATGTCGGCGGTGTAAATGTTGAACAACTGAGGTCCAAGAACGGATCCTTGGGGAACACCAACAGCTACCACGTGCCATGGAGAGAGGGACTGCTGCCAGGATACCCGAAATTTCCTCTCGTGCAGGTAGGAGCGGACCAGTTGGACGATCCAGGCCGGGTAGTGGAAGCGGGCGAGCTTGTAAAGAAGTCCTTCGTCCCATACTCTGTCGAAGAAAATGGCCGCGCAGTAGTTGCGATTGAAGGTTTCAGAGACAAACTCGCAGACCCGTGTGAGCTGGTGGACGGTGGCGTGCTCGCTCCGGAAGCCGAACTGCTGCGGTGGCAAGATGTGGTGTTCTTCCGTGTGTCGACAGAGGTACGGCAGAACAAGCCTCTCCAACAGTTTCCCCATTCCATCCAAAAGGGAGATTAGACGGAGGTTCTCCGGCGCCTCGGATTTGCCGGGTTTGAGTATGCAGATAACCCTTGCCAGTTTCCACTGGCTCGGGAAGTGGCCAAGCTGGACCGCCGCATTATAAACTGCCAGCAGGTGGGAGATGGAACCTTTTGGGAGACGGCGAAGGACCTCGTTCGTGATGCCATCCTCCCCAGGGGCTTTTTTAAACCGGAAAGACTAGAGGGCAGGATACAGCTGGTCGTGGGTGAGAACGGGAACCGACTCATCTGCATCCTCCTGCGCTGGGGTTGTAGCCAAGACAGGGATATCAGGTCCGTCATTGGACCGGAAGGTGGTCTCCAGATAGGCGGCAAGGTAGGTGGCCTTCTCGCCCGGGGTGCAGGCGAACCCTTCCGGGGTCTTCAGCGGAGGATCGGCCTCCAGAGGGTTGCAAAGACGTTTCGCAAGTTGCCATATGGAGCCGTCCTCGTAGGAGAGGGAGGCCATCTTCCGATCCCACATCTCTCTGCGGAAGACCCGGATCTCGTCCCGGATATGACGACTCATCGCCTTAATTTGACGCTTAAGGTCAGGGCAGCCGGTGTTTCGGTGCTTCCTCCTGAGCCTGTTCCTCGCTCGGATGTGCTGCAGAATGTTTCTGAGCAGATCCATGAAGTCAGGCCGGCGGCGATGGTTCCACGGGACAGATTCGGCGACCGCTTCCGTGAGTTTCCCGGTCAGGAGAGTCACGTACTCATCTATGCCTGTCGAAGTGGTGAGTGGAGGGGGTTCTTAAGGGAGTGAGTCCGCCAGTTGTCGGCGAAAAGCAGCCCAATCAATCAATCCGGAGGTCCAGGTAGGAAGAAGGAGGAGGGAGCAGGACCGGGCGTGCTCCGATGTAGGCGATCACCGGGTAATGGTCGCTCGTCAGACATGGGACCGTGTAGACGTTGATTGACTGACGAACACCGGACGCGAGGAAGATGTCCAAGAAGGAGCCAGATCCGGTCAAGGGTGCCCGTGTGGGGGTAGTGATGATGATCTTGACGCCGGTGGTGTCCGCCCAGTTGCGGAGAAGCGCGCTATTCCGGTTGGCCGCTCAGGAGTTCCACATCTCATGCTTCGAGTTGTAGTCACCCCCTGCGACGAGTGGAATGCCAGGAGATAGCAGGTGGTGAAAATCCTCCGCATGTAGTCTCCGGTTGGGTGCTAAGTAGCAGGAGGCCAAACAAATGTCGCCCGATGATGTAGTGATAACAGCTGCAGTAGCCTCTAGCGTCTGCATCGCAGGTAGGTTGGTCTCATAGGCCGAGATGTCTTCCCGTAACAGGATAGCTGTTCCACCCGCCGGCTTGGAGGGCGAATCCCTGTACGTCCTGTAGATTCGGTAACCTGGAATACTGTACTGCCAGTTCGGCCGCAGGTGCGTCTCCTGGATGAAAGCCACGCCGACGTTCCTTCACTGAAGAAACGCCAGAAGCTCAGGCGTCTTTGCTCTGATGCCACCGTTGGCATTCCACGAGCTGAGGACGAGGGCAGGCGTTGCGCGCTTAGGGGTGAATGGGCTGCGTAAGGCCGGAAAGCTGGGCAATAACTTGCCCAAGGGCTGTGAGCTGTTGCTGCAGCACCGACGTGAGGGACTGCAGCGTTGTGAAGAGCATTTCCAGGGCAAGCGCCAGGAGGGACAAGGCCGGTTCCGCTGAGGGTGGCTCAGCAGCAGGCGCAGAACGCGGCTGACGGTTCCGGCGGCGGAGAGGAACGTTAACCGATTCAGTGCGCGGAGCAGCGGCAGACTGGAGCGGGGGAAAGTCCAGGTGTTTTCGCGGGTGCGGTAGCTGCTGAGGAGGACGTCGAGGGGCGTTGCCTCTGCCCAAAGCATTGGTGATGCCGAGGGTCGGGATCGGCGCAGGTGCAGCAACTGGCCTCAGAAGATCTGGAGCAGTTTCCGGAGCAGCTTGCTAGAGCGGTCGGGGAGGGCCAAAGCGCCTGCGTTGTTCCTTGACGTAAACCGGGCAGGAACGGGAAAAGGCCGCGTGCTGACCGCCGCAGCTGCAGCAGGTTGGAGGTCCATCATCTCTGGGTTTGGTGCAGTTCCGTCCCTCGTGAGGGCCGGCTCACTTGTAGCATCTGGGCGCGGCTGTGCAAATGAGCGAGCTGTGGCCGAAACGGTTGCATTTAAAACACATCTGCGGCTCTTCATATCTGTAGCGCTGGATGCGTACTTTGGAGTTTCCCTAAGTTGTCCAGCGCAGAAAGTCATTCGGGTCCCAGTCCGCAGTGGCGGCGCGCGTGGTGATGACGAAGACGCCAAGTGGAGATCCGTCGGCCTTGCGAACCTGCCTAACCCTAATTACCGGAACCCGTGCATCTTCCAAGAGCTCCTTCAGATAGATGTCATCGGTCTTTGGGTGTATTCCCCGAGCAGTGAAGATGGTCTTTTCCTCTCGAGCACCCCAAGTGGAGTACTGGGCCTGTACGCCATCAAGCATCAGGCGGACGGTAGTGTAGTCCTCAAAGGCGGTGAGCTGGAGCCGGGTATAGTTCCTCCTGGAGGTAACTTCGTAGGAATGGTCCTTAGCAGCACCTTTGATGGCCGCAATAAATTTACGGTAGTCCGCAAGCTCGTACACCAGGATAGCTGGCGGCTTCGGTGGGCCTCGTTGGCAAGCGGCGGCCGCAGCAGCAGGAGCAGCAGTGGAGGAGAGTCCAGGAGCGACGTCCGTGGCGGCATCGGCGAGCAGCGGGGCGTACCGATTGGTCGTACGGATCGTAGGAGCCTGGGTCCGCAGCTGGGCGGCAATGGTCTCAGCAGCAGTGATGAAGGCCTTCCTCGTCTTCTTCCTCCGAGGGAGTCGGAAGGAGCCTGTGTCCATATGCTCAGAGACGTCTGAGTCAGCCTCAGTGGTGCCCTCGTCCATGGAGGGGAGTAGGTCGGTACTGGCGGTGCTGTGGTCTTGAGAAGGGACAGCAGGAACGGGCTTCAGGATGCCTGGGAGGCTCTGAGTAGAGCTAGCAGGATTTTGGTCCTGTGACGCACCGTTGCCGGCGGCCGATGTTTGGCCCTGTAAAGGGCCGTCTTTGGGACCTGGTAGTGGCTCTGCATTCATGGTTGCAGAGGACGTGGCAAAGAGAATGCGCTGAATGGCGCCAGGAAGTTCTCCGGGAGAACCGGAATGAAGTGCCAGCCGGGTAGCAGGAACGGCGCCGAAGGAGCAAGCTCCTTTACCCTCTATGCTGGGAGTTCCGATTTGAAAAACAAAAGTGGAACAACCCGCGAGACGCACAGCAGTGATTCGAGATCTCTACCAAGATATCAGCAGTATCTAACGGCAGCATAACTATGGGGAAGAGATATGTATATATGTAGGCAGGGAGCTAAACTTGGATGGGACATCTGCCGCATGTCACGTGGAAGCCGTGTTTGGCACTAATAAAACAGGGAATAATTTTGAAACGAGAAAAAAGTTTGATATGACCGGGAATCGAACCCGGGTCTTCTACTTGCCGGGCGGATATTCTACCACTGAACTATCGTAGCAGATCAATTTTCTCGTTTCTGAACGCGAATGTTTTCTTGGTTGGGACGGAACTAGCCAAGCTAGTATCAAAATGCCCCAACGTATGTCCTCGAAGACATACATCGCAGAAAACTCCTCCCTCTCAAATGGTGAGATTGCCAAGCAATTCCCAACCTTACAGTTTATGCCTGTATGCATAGGATCTTCGGGTCACTTTATTCCATCAATTACTAATAAATCAGTTTAAACAGTTGAAAGCCATTATAACAAATTTCTTCATGGCTCAGTTATAATAAAATATCAAAGGTTATGAACTGTTATGTTACACCCTGTTTAGAAATGGACGCACTCTAAGACGGTTAGAACTCTTGTTATTTATTCAGGCAGGATTTCGCCTTGGCAGGGACAGAATACGTGGGGAAACGCTGCCGGAAGTAGTCTCGTGGCCTCAGGCACGCGAGCACGCGTGTCTACGCACGTGCGCTCTTCCTCCTCCCCCCCACATTCCCCACCTACGACGCAGCCGTCTTCCATGTTAACTAGTTCCCTTACACATCCGCAAATCATGCTGTGTGTGAAACAGATCGAGATGGAATATATCCGCTTGTCTCCTCTTGAATTTAAAACTTTTTAATTGACGTTTTAAAATGTATCCAAGAGCTTAGATTTGACATTCGCACCCCAGAAAAAGCTAAGTTTATTTTTTATCGAGTGAAAGTTCGAATCTATGATGAATATGAGGAAAAATTTGCTTAAAATTGATAATAATCTGACGAATTGTTTTAACTTCTTACAAGGCGAAGTTATAATTCACGTGGCAAGCAACTGCGTTGTCCCTTCGTTAAACTTTCCGAGGACTTCAGCATGTATGTTAGTTACAAACACCTACATGTATAAAATATATAATCTTAGGTTGATCTGTAAAGGCGACATTTTAAATTTGCCATGGTGATATTATCTGATATCAACGAGCAAGAAATGCACGTATGACGCAAATTTAATATGAATTGAAACTTCCTTTTGATTGCGATGTAAATTCCTTATATTCGCATCAGTGGCGCACCGGAAAATGTGTGCCCCCCTCCCACCGCCAAAACAAAATTGAAGTCCCGGAAAAAATTTAAGTGCCTCACGAAAAAAATATGGGCCCGCTTTGGCCATGGACCCCCCGCCGCGCGGGGGTTGCGGGGGTGTCCGCTACGCCACTGATTCGCTTTATAATTTTTTATACGGAGACATTAAAATATAAAGCGTTTTATATTAAGAGACTAGTGTAATTGCCCGTCAATAATGACGAGCACGCATGAATTAAGCATTAAAACAAAATAAATATAAATAAAACAATTAATGAAGCCAGCCTATAAATGTACTAAAAAGTGAAAAATGAATATAGAATTGACATAATTGAATGTTCCAGAATGTAATAATAGTTTTAGGCATATAAAAGTTGCGAGGCCAAGAAAAATCTATTGATGGTTTATTTGCTAGAGATTAAGCCTCACAACTTCTATGTGCCCAAAACTATTCTTACTCTCGGAAACATTCAAATACGTGATTTTTATATTTATTTGTTGCTTTTTGTTACGTGTAAATAGTTGTTTCATTCGTCTTTTTATAAATGTATTTTGTTTCTAGTCACATATTAAGAACTTAATCGGATTTTGCAGAAAATGTTCTTAAATTACTTAAAAATTCGGTAATTTATATCTCTACTAGGGCATTTTAAGCCCGTAGGTTTAAGTTCGTTCCCATCACCACCCCCGGACATCAAGTCCCGGTCCGGAACTTAATACACAACAATTATGTTATAGCCTCTCTGAAGCATTGGTAGTGGAAGTGCTATTCTCGTACCTTGATTACAGCATTTTCTATGCTTTTCTCTGCTAAAAAATAACGCTCTACATTCATTATCTATTTTTTCTAAATATGAATCATCTCGTCGAATAGACAATCCATTTCCTCTTGCTGAATTAAAATTTTTGTTGTTTCTTCGTCTTCTGCTGTTGGCTGCATCGATCCTGTTTTGGCTTCTTATATTTCCCCCTTCTTCGGGTTCTTCATTTCTTCTTTGGTACCTGATTTCGTTTACGCTCCCTCTCTCTCTAACTGACACTTACCCCACAGACACCAAATACATTTAAATCCCCTTCGCTCCTGGGCTCACCAACAAACTACAAAACATCTTCTCAAAATTCAATTATAAGACAGAATTTGTTAACGACAATAAACTCTCCAACTTATAACACAACCCAAAAGACACAATTCCTTCTTTACACATCCGGCATATACAAAATATCTTGTGGAGGATGCGACAAAATATATATTGAACAAACAAAACGTAAGATAGAAACACGCTTCAAAGAACACATAGCTCATTTTAAACACAACTGACTAAACAACTCTAGTGTGGCAACACATATCCAAGAACACCACCATCCAATCACGATCGAAAACCTAACTCTTGTAAAATCTGTAACCAACCAAAACAAATTAGACGCATATAAAAGCATACACATAAACAAAAATTCCGTTATGAATAACGACCGCGGCCCGATCCCCCTTTCATCTCTGTACCTTGTAACGGCTGAACCTCTTTCCCTCCCTTTCACTTCAGCGCATAAACATAAATACCGCCTACAACACTTCCACCCCTCATTACACATCAGCTACTGATGATGAGAGAGAGAAATACGTATTTAGTACGTTTACCTCATTTTTTAGAGATCTTGTGTGCGTGTATTCGAGTGCTTGCCTGCGTGATTGTTTCGTCTGTTAGGTCCCAGTCGTTGCCGGAAAGCACATAAACCTACAGGCCGCTGTGTGCGATACTAGGTCCCTGGCGTGCTTTAATCTCCCGTAAACCTAGTATTATTTCCAATTCCTTTCCCATTTTTTCCCTTACCTCTTGGCGTGTACGTGTGCGTGTGTTTGTGTTTGTGGTTGCTTAGTAGGTTCCTGTCGCGGTCGTTATGACTCACAAACCTTCTAGCAACGGTGTAATTTTTTGGGTCCCTGGCGCAGAGTAATTCCTCGCAAATCCGGTCCCGTTTCCTTCCCACCTTTAGGATTAGTGCTTGTGCGATTGAGTGAGTGAATGTGTGAGTGACATCATATCCCTGGAGCAACAACTCATAAACCTGTAAGTTTATAATTTTTATTGTCTTTTGGCTTTTCCTGCCTTTCCTCTCCCTTTTTCATTGTGTCTCTAATTTTGAATTTTACGTCAATGAGTTAATTCTATTTAACTTCTATTTAACATCGGTCTGTGAAATATTATGGGAGGGGACAGTGATTATTGATTGGAAGTGGTCTACTAAAAAGTTGGCTTTAGTTTTAGGATCATAAATAAGCAAGTTGTCCTTTTTCAGGGGTAGGGAAACGGAAAAGGGCTTGGTAAGAGATTTGGTAATTTGCCATACGGAGTTATCTGATATTTTGAGGGAGTAAACTTTATCTTGCCAAAGAGAAGCGCGATATTTACGAATTTCGTGATTAATAAGATTCGTAGAGCGATTAAAAAAATTTTTATCATACGGACAGCAAACTTTTTTGCCAATATTGACGAATATGGTTTCGACGTTTGATAAGTGCGCATAAGTAAGCGGGAAGGGGAGGGGTTACCAAATCAGAAGAACATTTAGTTGTTGATGCTTCGGTTTTTAATGAGTTTAAAATTGCGGTAAGAGGATCAATTCGTTCTAAAATTGCTGATTTGGTAAGGGTAAAAATAGGGGGAAGTGAGGCAATTTTATTATTTATAATATTTACAAATTTGGTCCAATCGGTGCGTAAGAAGGGGAGAGGAGAATATATGGTAGCATCGAGTGTTAGGGTAATGTTAATTGGAAAGTGATCGAAGCTAAATATATGGGATACTGTGGGAGTAAAATTAGTCGGAAAGTTTGTAGTAACGGCAAAGTCGAGAATATCGGAGGAAAATGGAGTAACGTGAGTAGGGTAGGTATGGGATTCAATTGAAATAGGATTATAAGATGCAAAGCGAAGGAGAGTAGTGCCGTTGTGGTTATTTTTCAAGCGTCCCCAATGATAATTTTTAGAATTCCAGTCACCGATAAAAAGTCCTGGTCGTGGGTCGGAGAGAAGGCGTTTTAGGTCTTTTGTCATGATGGGACGGGTATCTGAGTCCAGCCTGATTCGCCTCTATCCTACTCACAATGGGTAAATTAGAGGTAGTGCAATGGATAGCCAGGAAGGGAAGAGAAAAACCCGGTGCCGGCATTTTCCTGCTCTTACAAAGAACACCAGGGGGGGGCAACTGCTAAACGTCCCTTCCGAAGGACGGAGTGTTGATTTGAGCGCGCTCCTCATTTTCTCGTGTTCTCTTTCCTCATTAGCTCGTCCTCGTCACCTTAATTCCAACACGCACAAATAGGGGGCCGGCGCGTCCTCGGAAAAATCCTCATAAGGATTCGAGCCGGGTGTCGCATTTTAGCAGATCGTACGGTGAGGCCAACACTCTAACCACTACACCACCGGCTCCGGGGGGGGGGGGGGGGCGACGGGTACTTGGTTGGTAAATACTATTTGTTAAAACGGTTCCTATTTTAGTAGGGAGAGCAATGCCAACTTCTTCAAGATTTGAAATAGAGGGTTGATTAATAGGTGAATGGGAAATATTTTTCCGTATGGCAATAGCCCGCCGTGAGGGGTTTTTCGATCTTTACGATATACGGTATAGCCTGGGAGAAATAATTTTTTGCTCGAAATAAGATGCGTTTCTTGAAGAAGAAGATTATGAACACGATTTTTTGCTAAATATGCCATTAGTTCTGGGAGTTTAGGAGTAATTCCGTTGGCGTTCCAAGAGAGAAGTTGTAGGGGGGAAAGATTTTGAGTATCAGGCGCCTTTGGAAAGTTTTAGTAGCTCAGTTAAAATAATGGTGCGGCGCTCGAGGCTAATTTTAAGGGTTTGGAAGGTAGCAAGAGTAGATTTAAACCACGCGACGTCGTCAGAAATGTTGGTTGGTTGAGATGTAGTAGGGGGGGGATTAGAAGGAGATGGTGGAAAGTGGGTAGGTTCGGGGTAAGGTTGGTAATAGTAAGGGTAGTATGGGAAAGCAGGTGAGTAATGAGTAAGAGATGGTTGTGGAAGTGGTGGAAACGAAGAAGGGTTAGTCGGCGGAGCAGTTTTTTCAGGATTTATTCGGGAGAAGTGGTTTTTGACGTAAACGGCTTTGGCCTCTCTATAAATAGGGCAGCCGCGATAGTTGGCCGTGTGGTCGCCGCCACAGTTTGCGCATTTGCGAGTGAGGGGGGATTCTATCGTGGAGAGGCAGTTGGATCGGTCGTGGGGTCCGCCACAATAAATACAAGTCTCGGGAAGATTGCAATTATTTCTGGTATGGCGTAGTTGTTGGGAAGGTGACAGGGGCCGTTTGTATGGGGAAATACGGGCAGTAATACCGCAAACGCCAGTGAGCTTTTCAAAATCGCGGGCATTGGATTTAACTTCTAAGGTGACCAGAAAGGATTCAGTTTGGTGTTTTTCTATTGAATTAATTCCGCGAGCTTTTTCCTCGTCGGAAGGGCGCATTGTTTCTAGCTGCTTGATCTGGTGGACTGAAATGCCTATATACTCAATATATTTAGCTATTAATTCTACTGGGGTATCTGCTGGGATACCGCGAACTACATACTGGGGAATTATATCTTCTTGAAGGGAATAAGTATAAAAGCTTATACCTAGTTCTTTAAGTTTAGTACGAGCTGCGCGGTAATCAGCAGCTGTATGGCATTTTATGAGGAGGGTTGAACTTCCAATGAGGCGCGTAACCACCGCCATAGAAAGGATTGAGCGAAAGGCCATGCGGACGTACCGTTAACTTTAATTGATGGGATTGGTAAATTTTTTTTGGAAAGGGTGGATTGAGGTGGGGTCGGTACGGAGGTAGGGAGGTCCATGGGTTCAGGGTCAGGTGAATCAGGTGATTCTTTATCATCGGGGGAAATTGGTTGGAAGGAGTTGGAAGTAGGTAGTGGAGCGGATGTAGGAGGAGTGGAAACTCGTTTCCTTTTACTAGCTGTAACTATATTAAATCCATTGCCATTAGGGGAGGGAGTATTAACACTGCACGCATTGCTTAAGTTGCCGGAAGAAGCGGAGACACTACTCACCGTGCGCTGCGGTATAGAGGTAGGGCGTGGAACAGCTGATGGCGGAAGTGAGGAAGGCAGGCGTGGATCGCGGTGAAGTTGAAGCTGGTGAAGTGGGATGAGAGGCGGCGGTGCATGGCTAGGCGGTGCTGGAGAGGCTGCGGCGGCGGCGTAAGATGATGGGAAGTTATGTTGAGGCTGCTGGTGCGTTGGATAGCCAGGGAATGGAAAGGGGTAATACGGGTGAGGGTATGGCTGGTGAAAAGGAGCGTTGAAGGAGAAATTTGGAATGTGCGGGGGAAATAGGTATGGGGGTGCCCCGGAGGGGGTTGTTGAGAAGTCGGGGGCGTCATGCCGCACACCCCCGACAGACCAGTGCGCGGAGTTTACTTCCGAGGTAGGCACTGAATTTAGAAGTGATTAGAAATCAGCTTGAACGACTTTAGCAAGAGGAGGGTATCTATTGGTCGTAGGGGCGCCAATTAACAAGGGGCAACACCCAAGAGCAATCATTAGCCTATGATGTCTTACTCTATATATTAGCGGTATTAGCTTATTATTATTGAAGCTTATTGAAGTTGGCATGAGCGTCGTTCAACATGGTTAACGCGTTATATCTCTGGATTCACAAAAGGTACAAAGCTGAAATTTTGCACATAATCCACATTCGTGCTACATTTTAACCTTTCAAGTTTTGGTACGCATCGAACCTTCCGATTCCGACATTCCGACAATTGGCTTGAGCGTTCAACATCGTTCAACATCTTTTTGCGTTGTATCTCCGGATCCACAAACTCTACAGAGCTGAAGTTTTGCACGTAAATCACATTCGCGGTACATTTTAATTTATCAAGTTCTGGTACTCGTTTCAACGATTTCATTCGAGAATACATATAAATGAATATGGACTATATAAATAAAGAATTAACTTTGAAAATTTTTAAAAGCTTGAAGACTCAAAAGTACATAATAAAATAAATAAAAAACAGGGTTTCCAATAGCACACACTTTTATGATGCACTTAAAAGTAGAAAATAATTTTTTTTACCTCAAATTTTTCATCGAAATTGTTATTTTGTAAATTTGGTGAGGAATAAAAGTGTGCGGCCTTTACATATAAGTAGTTTGCATACATGATTTTCTTCTTGGCCACCCACTTTTATTCTTCACATCAAATTTACAAAATGAAAATTTCGATGAAAATTTTGAGGCAAAAAAATTATTTTCTACTTTTGAGTGTGTGCTATTAAAAAACCTGTTTTTTATTTATTTCATCCACATTACCACTTGCAATCCTGAAAGGCTGGCACGTTCAGGAGCCATGATTCACAGAAATATGTCTTGATTTAAATGATAAAAATGCACACCACTCAGCGAACCTAATTTCACAAAGAACGGCAACGCGCGTACTGAGACCGAGATGATGGTTCTTATTCGGAACAGCATGATGCAATCTGACGAACTTGACCAAACTTTCCCGAAGCGGATAGAGCACGTATAAGCGAAAATATATTCGATATTTGAAAAATAGAATTTTCATGCGAACGTAACGAACTCGTATAAACGAAAATTTCTTCGCAAATCGAAAAATAGGTATGAAATTGCTCAGTTCGTATAAGCAAGAACTCGTAAAACGGAAGTTCATAAAAGGAGGGAAGGCTGTATTAAATAGCGTATTCCCAGGTTCTCGTTGTACTATTTCATTTTCTTTTTAAATACATTGTTTTTTCTTAAAGATATTTTAATAAATATTATATTATAGTTACAAATCTTACGTCGTCATTGCATGTTCATCATCATCATCATGCTTCTGTCCGAAGACAGGTTTTAACTGAATCGCTGCCTCCATTTCTCTCTCTCCCTAGAAGCCTCATTTATACCTCTATAAGTATTATATCCCTGCTTTATATTATCTAATATTCCTATTCTTTTTCTCCCTCTTCCTCTTCTTCCACTAATTTTTCCTTCTAAGATCGTCCTTTGTAAACACTGTCTTCTCAATATGTGCCCTATCCAATATGCTTTTCTTTTCCTGATTGTTTTTATTAGCGTCCTTTCTTCTCCCACCATTTCTAATACTTCTTCGTTTCTCTTCCTCTCTGTCCATTTCACTTTCATCATTCTTCTCCATACCCACATCTCAAAACTTTCTAAATATTTTTCCTCCTTTCTCCTTACCGTCCACGTCTCTGCACCATAAAGAGCTATGCTCCATATGTAGCATTTTGCTAATTTCTTCCTTGTTTCTAAATTTATTTTCTTGCTTGTGAGAATCTCCTTCTTCTCGTTAAATGCTGCTTTTGCCATTGCAATCCTACTTCTGATGTCCTGTGTACTACTTCCATCCTGTGCTAAAATACTGCCGAGATATTTCAAATTACTTACTTGTTCCAATTTTTGGCCATTTACCATTATATTTAATTCTTTATGTTCCTTTGAAACCACCATGACTTTCGTTTTTTCGGCTTTATCTTCATTCCATGTTGTTAGCCAACCTCCACTAGTCTGTCTGTCATCCTCTGAAGTCCTTTCTCGTATTCTGCTATTAATCCCTGATCATCTGCGTATTTAATGGTGGTAATACTTTCACCTCCTATCTTAAGTCCCTTCTCTTCCATTAACGCTTCTTCTGTTATTGTTTCTGCATAAATATTAAATATCGCTGGTGAAATAGGACAACCCTGCCTCACTCCCCTCCCTATTGAAGTACTTTCTGTTTCTTCTCCTTCAACCCTGACTCTAATCTTTTGATCAAAGTAAAGGTTTTTAAGCAGTCATTTATCTTTCCAATCTATTCCTATTTTGTTTAAAATACCCAGCATTTTATCCCATTTCACTCGGTCAAAAGCTTTCTCCCAATCTACAAAACAAAAATACATACCTTTATTGACTTCTAGCGCTCTTTCTATCATCATCCTCATACATCCTATAGCATCTCTAGTCCCCCTTCCTCTTCTAAAACCAAACTGATTATCTTGCAGCTCCTTTTCTATATTACATTCAATTCTTTTGGTTATTATTCTGGTTAGAACTTTAGCTGTATGAGAAATTAAACTAATAGTTCTGTAATCCTTACAACATTTTGCATTATTCTTTTTCTCCAGTGGTACCATCAAAACATCTAAAAAATCTTCAGGTCATATGCCAGTATCATATACTTGGTTAAAAAATTTTGTGAGTTGCTTAACTGCTTTAGACCCCAAAACCTTAAGAACGTCCACGGGTATATCATCACTCCCAACAGCCTTCCTTCTTTTCATGTCATCAATTGCTCTTTTAACTTCAGACTCGAGAATACTTGGTCCTAGCTGATCTTCTTCCACATCCTCTTCTTCATTTAATTCAATATTTCTTGGCTTTCCTTCTTTGTCATACAGAACCTCAATGTATTCTTTCCAGACATTCTTTACATTGTCTGGCTCCGATACTATTTTACCACTTTTGTTCATGATTCCTTTACGTCCTATCTTTCTTGCTTTTTTCTTGAATAGTTCCCTTGCTTTGCTATACATGAGGTCTGTTCTACAAATTCTTTCACATTCGACAATCTCCTCGCATTTTTCATTTATCCACTGTTCTCTTGCTTTATCTGTTTCCCTTCTTAAAGCATTATTTAACTCCTTGTACTTTCTTTGGCCTTCTTCAGTGTTTATGTTCTTCCACTTTCTCCGCTCTTCCATTTTTTGCAGCATGGCTGCTGTGATCCAGGGTTTTTTGTTTCTTTCATCCGTTATCTTTCCTACCTTCTTTTCCATTACATCTTTAATGTTGCTATGAATGTATCTCCACTCCTCATCTACATTCTTCCTATTTTCTTCAGCTCTCTCCTCCAACCTTTCCTCCAGCTCAGTCATGATAGCCTCCTTGTTTTTAAGGAGTTCCTCTAAGTTCCATTTCTTGTTAACTCTTATGTTTCTCCTAACGCTCTTCAGTCTACATTGTATATTTGCCACCAAAAGGTTGTGGTCAGAATCGATATCTGCCCCTGGTAGTGTTTTCACATTTTTAATGCTATTTCTAAATCTTTCATTGACTAGTATGTAATCTATCTGGTATCGTCTCTGGTCTCCTGGGCTTCTCCATGTGTTAAGTCTTCGCTGGTGATGCTTAAACCATGTATTAGTTACTATCAATCTATTTCTATGGCAGAATTCCACAAGTTTATCCCCTCTTTCATTTCTCTTCCCTAGTCCACATTTTCCCACTATGTTATCTTCCTGTCCCTCTCCGACTACACTGTTCCAATCTCCCATTACTATGGTGGTGATCCTTCCTTTTCCCTCATCCTCCAATATCTCCATAATCTGTTCATAGATTTCATCCACTTCGTCGTCGCCAGCATTAGTTGTTGGCATATACACTTGAATTATAAGCATATCCACTGGCTCCATCTGGAGTTTTACGGCAATTAATCTGTCATTAACTGTCACTACCTTACTAATTCTTTCAGCTATCTCTTTTCTCATTATAATCCCCACTCCCCTTTCCTTTTTCTCCCCTCCCGAGTAAATAATCTTAAATTCGTCTGAATTTATCTCGCCTTCTCCTTCCCACCGAACTTCACTAAGACCTACTATACCTACATTATTCCTTCTCATTTCCCTTTTTAAGTTCTCTAGTTTACCCCCTGAATTCATAGTCCTAACATTCCATGTGCCTATTTTTAATTTCTCACTACTTGCTTTCTTATTAATCTTACATTTCCTCTGTGCATCCCCTAGGGTAGTCCCCACCCGGAGATCCGATTGGGGGACTATTTTACCTCCGGAATATTTTACCCCAGAAAGATCCATAGAGGTATTTTCAGCTTTTCAGCCTATCATGGGAAATATAATGAGGTAGTTTCCCCTTGCTTTCCTCATCGCAGTTTCACAGAGTGATTACCCATCTGTAGCTGTTCAGATCCACATGATCACCACCTACAGAGGTACTGTGCAAGCTGCTGCCCTTGCACAGGGG
The DNA here is from genome assembly GCA_028673005.1 of Tanypteryx hageni. Classification (NCBI taxonomy): domain Eukaryota; kingdom Metazoa; phylum Arthropoda; class Insecta; order Odonata; family Petaluridae; genus Tanypteryx; species Tanypteryx hageni. Next base: position 152,623,971 of record CM054114.1, read on the forward strand.
GATGTAAAACCCCCAAGACTGCTTCTTAGTCTGACTCTTCCCCTCAGACCTTTCCGGCTTGGATGGTCCTACCAGGAGAATTATCTCCCGCCGGCATAGCTCTTTGGTTTGGTTTGCATGTTATCCGACTTCAAAAACGAAAGTTCTACTAAATTTGAAAGAAGTGTTCGGAAATCTCTCGGCCACTGTATGCGGCTTCCTGTCAATCTTCGCTAAGCCATACATAAGTAACGAACGACGCTGCTCTTTCGACGTGTCCTACAGAGTCCAAATCTAAGAACCGTCGTGCACGTGACACATGCTTCACAGGACACTCGCCCCCGTGCCTTAAATGATGGCCTTGGGGCGATTGGTGCTTCCTCTTCCGCGGCTATTGTTTGATTCGCCGACAATGAACAACGTCACTCCGAACGACGTTTTGAATTACAATTCAACCTGCAACCCCTCAAAGACTATAGGTTTTTCCTATTTTTTTATTTTTACCTTTTTTTGGCGATAAGCGGGAAGTGATAATTTCCATTGCGTATACGGATTGTTATTTTAAAGGAAGTTTGGTGTTTAGGACGCCTACGAAGGTCGTTATCGCTTTTTACTCTCTCTAGAGAAGGTATTGTTTTCATGAAAAAAATCAATTTCAAGATTTCAATGGAAATACATGTTTTAAGGTCCCCTGAACACGTTTTGACTATTTTCTCGATAATGAATGTGTGTGCATGTGATAGCTTGAAAAACACTCAATAATTTAGCTCTTCTTAGATAACGTGACAAATCTGAGTGATCAAAATGATCCATTTGCAGCTTTTGTGCATTCGCATTTTATCGAAGCTGCGAAACGATAATAAAATCTGAGGAGCTGGGTTCAACTTTGTAGTAAATTATAATCTCATTTAGAAGAAAGGAACAACTATGTAACTTCCACACGAATAACTTAATTTCACTACCGTTTTCGCTAAAAAAAACAACATCCAAGATGGATGGATGCGTTTTTTACGAAACTGGCCCTGAAATTAATTTATTTGTGTGGAAGTTACATAATTGTTCCTATCTTCTAAACTGTGAAACGCTAATTATGAGAAAATCCGACGAGGGAAAAACTTAATTTTCATAATATTATTCATCCTGTGATTTGGAAATTTAATGAGAAATGTCTTTGACATTGGATGACCCGTGATGTAAAGTCTTCTATTTTAGTGCTTTTCGTCATTGCTGAAAAGCACTATTATCTTCGTGATGTCCGTCCGTCCGTACGCATATATCAGGGAAGAATTGGCTGAACCGATTTCTATGAAATTTGTTACATTGAATCTTCACATAAATTCATGACCAAAATGACATATTTCGACCGATTACAACGAAATTTTGTATGAAGGACTTGAGCAAAATAAAATAACAAAATCATGATTTTTAATATAGATATAGAAACCACAATAAAAGTAATAAGAGATTCTTTTAACAAGTATTTGTGTTGAACTGACCGCATCAATTTTAACCAAATTATAATATTTATAATGTACACATATATAACCATAGTTGGACTGGATCAACTAAACAGGGGTGCCACAATTACAAATTGAACTCGATCAGTAATTATGGATTTGGAAGGAATTGGCTGAACGGATTTCAACTAAATTTTATATATAAGATTTTTACATCATTTTACATAATGAAATCAAGATGTTAAAAGATGAGCTTTAGAGCAGGGCTACCACAATAAAAGGAAAAATAATATTTCTTTTACACGTATTTCTAGAAAACTGTCCGCATGGATTTTAACCAATTATGGTATACATAATCTTCATATAAATAAATAACCAAAATAGCATATTTCAACCGGGTCGACTAAACAGGGCTGCCACAATATCAAAGTTCGAACTTTTCTGTAACTATGTATTTCGAAGGCATTTGATTAACCGATTTCAATAAGAAATTCCGTTTGTAGGGCGATTATAGAATTACAAAAGGAAATGAACATGTTTAGAACGGATATAAAAATCATGGCTAGCACAATATAAGGAAAAATAATTTTCTGATTTCAAAGCAAATATATTAGTATACGATTATACTACGACGAATTTGACGGAAAGCATTTCTGTGCCACGGGAAACCCGTACATATCCCTACTTGTTTACTATTTCCGAAAGAGAAGCGTGACTTTTACAGGCAATGTGGTATAATAAAGAAGATTTATATTTGTAAAAGTATACTGTATAAATATCCCGTTAGCCCAGGTTATAACATACGTTTCTCCACAGTAGTCCATCACATCACCACAAGGTGGGCGTCAGCAACATTCTTTTTATGTCGAAGATTCCGAAAATTTATCCGAAAATTCTAAAAAAACGAAGTATAGAGGAAGTATCGTTTTCATGAAAAAAATCTAATTCGTGATTTCATGGGAAATACGTTTTAAAGTCTCCTGAACAAGTTTTTTGTATTTTCACGATGATGTCTGTGGGTGTCTGTGACTGGAATTTTGTGGGTGCTCTAATTAAAAAAATCTTAATCAGGTCAATGCGAAATTTTATATTTAGCATTTTCGTTAAAGGAAAAAGAACTGATTAGTTTTTCCTAAAGATCGGCCAAACGGAAGTAGGTGTTTACTCTTGTCACATCCGTTTTTTTGACATATTTGCTTTAATATCTGATGAATGTAAAACATTACTGGAATAAAAGTCGTAGGAAATTTAATTTTCTACAACAGTTGTTCCAAACATTTCCCCATATAATGCATTGTTTAAGGGATATTTTTAAAACTGATTTTTTAACTGCCACCACCACACCACCTACCGGCAACTTTGGTAAACGCTTAGTCACGACTCATGCAAAGACCGTCTTACGTCTTGTTAGTAAACACTCCTTTTTATCTTCTTATTTGTTCGAGCTGCGTGACTATATCCTATATCAGAAGGCTACAGTTTGAGTTTATTTCAGTTCTCTGTCAAGTCTTTAAATTTTTCTCCCAGTTCCTTAAAATATTTATTATCATTTAACCTATTTGGAATTTTTAGAAATATTACAGGTATGGAGAAAGTCGTGTGGTGGCCACATAAGATTTTTTAAACTTGTCGTGCTTTATGATTGTTTAAAGCTCTGGATCACATATACGTAAGGGGTGGATAACGAGAAATCCAATCGGCAGATTCTACAGAAAATAGACTTAATCTGCATAAATTTGATAGATGGAGATCCATACTTTTGTTCGTTTTGGTGAGGATGATACGCGAGACTCCATCATCTAAATCAGGAATCGTGAAACTACGGCTCGCGGGCCGTATGCGGTCCTAGAGAGCGTTTCACTCGCCCCGCTAAGCTACGATGAAAAAGCATTCCGTAAAATGTCACTCGGACGATTTCATATTTGTATTTGTAATTTGCATTTTTAAATTGAAGTTACGGCCATGAAACGTTGAATGTTATGATGCTGATGCTAAAAAATGATGTTTAGACTTCATTTTCACTTATACGTATGATATCACAAAACCCCCAGGTGTCTTCTGATTTAAGCTCTAATGTGAATCGCCGAAGAATTCGCAACTTCCAATGGGGCTCGCCTAGGCGAACGCAACCTTCATTGCGGCCTCCCATTTAGGAAAATTTATAGACCCCTGGTCTAAATCGGTGCTTCTCAGCCTGGGTTCCGCGGAAGAGGATCAGGGGTTCCGCAAAAAATATGTATGTGCTTGTATAACAGAAAGGATGTGGTTTAATCGCATTTATAGCATACGTCAACAGAAACCATTCCCTTCCAATTCATATATGCTTTGCTATGGGAATTAAATTTTAACATGGGTTGATATAGATAAATTTATATATCATCACATACTGGAGACTTCTAGGATTTTAGTGACTGTTAAAGCGCCTGTTGGGCACAGCTGTGTTTGTTGCTGTGACAGACTTTCGTTATGGAGGAAGAATGGCTCTGGGTCAACCCAAAAAGTTCCAATTTTAACCCCCTCCCCGCCTCCACAAAATACCTACGCTTCCGATTTAATTTTTTTTGTTTTGTCATTTAAAAGAAATATTTCATTGATTACGACATCAGTCAATTTTGCAGCAAAATTAAAATTACTTGATTATATCTATTTAGTTGTCTTTCACCTTCTTCAACCTTAAGCTGGATCTTGATTGGAAGATGAAGTTTGGTAAATATGTATTTTTCGGATCAGGAAAACTTTCCATAATGGCTGTAAAAATAATTTGTTTTTTGTCGTTCAATTGTCCGATCATTTGTTCTGCCATAGCGCAGTGTTCGTCAACAGAAATGTCGTCTTCGAACAAAGCGGCATTAATATCGACAGCTGGTAAGTCTCAATTTTCCCCGATTTCCATTTATCCGGATTAGTGTCCACACGCCTACTTTCACGGCTTCGATTACGTTGTCTTTCATGTTCATGATCTAAATTTCGATGATAATTTTCTGTTTGACGTCGTCTATGGCGTTCACGACGTTCTTCACTTGATAAACGCACGCGCGGCATAATAACCCCAAAATGTAATAAGAGACTGACAGCAATGAGGTCGACAACTCTGCTATTTACAATTCGTCAGTGGCCGCGTAAAAAAATCAACGAATCCATGTACAAAGTAGGTATAGAGAAAGTATTTTCATGAAAAAATCTAATTCGAGATTTCAACGGAAATACATGTTCTAAGGTCTCCTGAGCACGTTTTGACTATTTTCTCGATGATGTATGTGTGTCTGCCTGTTTATGCATCATATGATTTTGTGGGTGCTCTAACACAACATCTTATACTTGTATCAATGCCAAAATTTAAATTTATAAATAATACTATGTAATAAAGCGTTGATTAGGTTTTGGCAACAATCGCTCAACCGTAAGTGGATGTCTACTCTAGCATTAACTTGGTTTTTGGCAAATAACTCTTTTAAATCTTCATAAATGTAAATGTTGTTTACGTATTATAAACTTAATAGATAATGTTATCCTCTATAACTTTCTTTTGAAATATTTTTTCGTAGATCGCATTGTTAAGGAGACATTCTATTTATTTAATATTTACTTTAATATTTGATTAATGTAAAACATTACTGGAATAAAAGTCGTAGGAAATTTAATTTTCTACAACCTTTGTTCGAAACATTTTCCCACATAATGCATTGTTCAAGAGATATTTTTTAAACTAAATTTTTAGCTGCCACTACACCACCTCCCGGCGACTATTGTAAACACTTGACACTCCTTTTTATTACTTTCTCCATATACGAAGTATTAAGTATTTTGTATTCATGAAAAAATCGAATTCGAGATTTCAACGGAAATACATGTGGGAGTGTGACGAGTGTGACAGAAAAGTGAGAGTATGAGAGAGAGTGTGTTGGAATATATGTGTGTGTGTGTGTGTGGCAGAGAGAGAGAGAAAGAGAGAGGGAGAAAGGGAGGGTCTTGAGCAATGGCTGTGGAGCGAGGGTATGGAGGAGGGGGAAAGGACGCTCGGTGGAAGAGCCCACGGGGGTTTGGGGATATGGTCGGGACTTCCGAGGCGGACCGTGAAGTGTAAGGACGTAATGTAGTGACGACCTTAATTATTATTAAAGTTTGTTTTTTACGCCAGTGAGTGGTGTTATTGTGTGCTTGTCCCTGTTGTTACCCGCAATTCCCACAAAATTGGGGGCTCGTCTGGGATGCGGGTCTACAGAGGATAAGTTAAGGAAGCAAAAGAAGAGAGTGAGTGCGCGTGGGGAAGCCGCGCGAGAGCACTTATCTGAAGGAGGTTTCGTGAGGAGATGACACACGAACTTCACCTAAGGAAGGAAGTTGTGTGTGGAGACGACACACATAATTTCACTAAGAAGCCGCTGCGTGTTGAGAGTTTCGTGTGGAGACGCCGCACGAAAGCACACAGCGAAGAGGTTTTGCGCGGCAAGAGGCTGTGCGAGAGGAAGCGACGCTTCGAGAGAGGGGAGGGAAGGACCCCTTCTCAACAGCGCGCCACGACGGAGCAAGGGAGAGGGAACACGGTCCCAAGCGGAAGACGGCGAAGGAGTAGGAGCGTTCCGAGGCCGCCGCTAAGGGTGCAGCCGCCGAGAAGCGTGAGGTTGCCGGTGCAGCGGCAAATTCAAGAGAGGTCGGCACGCAGGACGACGATATTAACCGAGGACGACACGGGTAATACATCCACTACAATGGCGAACAGCGACGAGAATTCGCGAGGCACGGAGCTGACGACGCCGGCAGAGGATGGCGAAGTATTATGTCGACGTGCGGAGGAGCTGGCGGAGCTAGAGGCCCGTCTGAATGAAAGAAGAGTTGCCTTGGAAGAGGAAGAAAAATATCAGCAGCAGCGGTACGAGCGGATGCGGCAACAGCTGGCGGAGGACTTACGTTCGCGGTCTGCAGAGCAGCCAGCAACGCCCGCGCTACCGACGGCACCCTCCGTCGAGCGACTGTTGCGTCAGCAGCACCAGCCGGCCCCAGTGAGCGAGGTCGACCGGCTGAAGCGGCTGCTAGAGGAGACTGAACGGGCGTTGCAGCTCGCCCAGCAGCAACATCGTCAGCCAGCAGCACTGACCGAGGAGGAACGGTTAAGACAACGGCTGGAGGCGATGCAACGAGAGTTACAGCTCGCGCGCGCCCCGGGAATTGGGATCGGTGTACCAGCAGCGGTAGAAAGGATTTCCCTGAGGGATGCAGCGGACACCTTGCCAAGGTTCAACGGGAGTGATCCGGCGTATCCAGTCAAGCCGTGGCTGGATTCTATCAGCGAAAGCGCGCTGATATACGGGTGGACGCAGCTGGAGACGTTCGTCGCAGCGAAGAAGTCGCTGGACGGACCAGCCAAGACGTGGCTCACCGCTCAACGAGACATCGTCTCCTGGAGTGCTCTCAGCCATGCCATCGAGGCGGAGTTTGGCCGGAAGACGTCAGCAGCTCGGATACATGCACTCTTAATGAAAAAGAAGAGGAAGAAGGATGAACCTGTCCAGCAGTACATCCAGGAGATGAGGAGCCTCGGACGTCAGGGAGGCGTAGATGATAGGGATGTCATCGACTACATCGTCGACGGCATCCTCGAGGACGCTCAGGCCCGAATGTTCCTGAGGAGTTCCAGGACATTCGAAGAGCTTCAGGAGAGGCTTGACGGTTGCCTCAGAGACTTGAGGTTGCAGAAGGATTTGGGTGAGCATCGAGGCTCGCAGCAAAAGTCAGCGGGAGCGGAACAGTCGTCGTCGTCGTCGAAGAGTAAGAAGGACGACAGGAAGAGAAGCAACAACTGCTTCAACTGCGGAGGAGAGGGGCACTTAGGACGAAACTGTCCTGACAGGGGGAAGGGCGTCAAATGCTTCAAATGTCAGAAGTTCGGACACAAATCGCCAGAGTGCGGAGAGAGGAGCAGAGATGGAGCATCTACCTCAAAGGATGGATCACCAACAGTCAGGCTCAACGAGTGCAGCGGCAACCGGAGCAGGAAACGGGTCTGCATCGGGGGAGTCGAGTCCGAGTGCCTGCTGGACAGTGGAGCCGACTGCAACGTAATACGAGAGGACCTCTTCCAGGAGATAACTGCCAGGGGAGCTTACAAGGTGAACCTTGAGGAGGGAGGTAAGCAGCTACGCGGGTTTGGCGGCAGCGCAGTCATGATGGGGCGTGTTGTGCTGCCAACGAAGCTGGACGACGTGACAGTGCCGTTGGTGTATTGGGTCGCTCCAATGCAAGCCATGGACAACAAGGTGCTGATCGGGGACCCGCTGTTAGACGTGGCCGAGGTGCGACTGCGGAAGCTGGGGCCCATCATCGAGCCCATTCCCGGAGAAGAGTACGTCCGGATGATCGTCGCCGAGGAGGAGACCAGGGACGCCATCGAGAAGGTGCCAGGGGGTTACAAGGAGGAAGTGGGGGCTATGGTCGACGGATATCAACCCACCGGACGAGACGAGGTGCTAGTGGAAATGAAAATTATCCTGAAGGACGAGACGCCGATCTTCAGGAATCCACGGCGCCTGGCCCCGAAAGAGAGAGAAGAAGTCGACGAGCAGATAGACAACTGGCTGGAGGAGGGCATCATCGTGCCAAGCAACTCGGAGTTCGCCAGTCCAGTGGTCGTCGCGCGGAAGAGGGATGGAAGGGTACGTGTCTGCGTGGACAAGCCGTTGAAGTGGTATCGACGAGTGAGCAGAGTCCAGCGTGCTCTCAACGGCACGCATCAGCGCGCGATTGGCACGACTCCTTTCGAACTGCTGTTCGGAGTGAGATTGAGGTTTGCTAAGGACATCCATCTGCAGGAGCTGATAGTCACCGAGGCAGCTGAGAGGTTCCGCGAGGCGCGAGACGAACTGAGGACGAAGGCAAGGCAGCAGATAGAGATACTACAGAGGGAGAATAGACGGTCGTTTAACAGACACAGGAAGGAGGCCACGGAATACCAGCTAGGAGACCTGGTGGGCATCAAGAGGACTCAACTTGGCCCAGGTTTGAAGCTGGCTGTGAAGTTCCTAGGCCCATATAAAGTCATCGAGGCGAGAAGAAACAACCGGTAGGCCGTCGAGAAAGTCGGCGACGGAGAAGGACCGGGCTGTACAAACCGCTCGGCAGATCACATGAAGCCCTGGCGAGGTTTCATTGATGACCTGGAAGAGAGCGACGAGGGCGACAGAGACGACACCAACGAGGAAGGCGAGAACATAGAGAATCGACTGAGACCAGCCGATCGTCAGGAGGGCCGAGTTGTGGGAGTGTGACAGAAAAGTGAGAGTATGAGAGAGAGTGTGTTGGAATATGTGTGTGTGTGAGAGAGAGAGAGAGAGAGAAAGAGAGAGGGAGAAAGGGAGGGTCTTGGGCAATGGCCGTGGAGCGAGGGTATGGAGGAGGGGGAAAGGACGCTCGGTGGAAGAGCCCACGGGGGTTTGGGGATATGGTCGGGACTTCCGAGGCGGACCGTGAAGTGTAAGGACGTAATGTAGTGACGACCTTAATTATTATTAAAGTTTGTTTTTTACGCCAGTGAGTGGTGTTATTGTGTGCTTGTCCCTGTTGTTACCCGCAATTCCCACATACATGTTTTAAGGTACCCTGATCTCATTTTGTCTATTTTCTCAATGATGTCTGTGGATGTGTCTGTGACCGGGATTTTGTGGGTGCTCTAACTCAAAAACTATTAATCAGATCAGCGTGAAATTTTATATTTGACATTTTTGTTAAAGGCAGACATGCTGGTTATTTTTTGGTAAAAATCGGTCAACCGGAAGTGGGTGTTGACTCTTGTCACATCTGTTTTCTTTCTTTTTTTCTTTTGCTTTAATATTTGATAAATGTAAAAAAGTGCTGGAATAAAAGTTGTAGGTAATTTAATTTTCTACAACATTTTTTTGAAATAATTTCCCATATAATACATTATTGAAAAGATATTTTTAAAACTACATTTTTTAGCTGCCACCACCTAACAGCGGCTATTTTAAACCCATTATGCTCCTTTTTATTTTCTTAAATTTTGGAGCTTCGGGGTTATATTTAATATCAGAAAGCTACAGTTTGAGTTTATTTCTGTTATTTGTAGTCTTAAAATTTTTCTCGCAGTTCCTTAAAATATTTATTATCATTTAACCCAGAGGCAGGGCCGCGTCAACCCGGGGTGCAGCGGGTGCACCGCACCCGGGCTTTAGGGGCGCCTATGGCTGAAGAGTTTTTTTTAATAAAAAGAAATGCAAAATTAATGTACATTTGTAGCCGTAACTTTCTATGTTGTGACGTTGCCTATAGCTTTGAAAAATGTTAAAAACTTTCAACAATTCGGATACATTGTTGTGCCGCCCGGAGAGAACTACGTAGTAGTCTCTACCTACAATGTAATCTCCAATATAGAGTATCTACGTTGTTGCGCATGCGCGGCTGCACCGCCCGCGTCTCGCGCTGCCGCAAAAATCATGATTCATGCTTTTCGTATTTATTTGTCGTATTATATCTTGGTGAGCTCTCAATCTGTTCACAACGCACGAACAAGAGAAACTAAAACGTAAGTAATGCCTCATTTTGCATTGAAATAAAATAAAAATAAATATTGAATTTTTTGTAATTCTTTTAATAAATAATCCATTACTTGAATAGATGTCGACGGACACGGGCGCAAACAAGAGAAAACTGTACGGTTTTCGAAATCGCTAGGTAAAATAAACTGATGTGGGCAACACATGACTTTCTCCATATTTATATGGCAAATGTTGTTAGCTCTGGGATCGTTGTCAATATTTACTTCAGGTTGACAATTAAGAAAAAAAAGGAGCGCTACTAAGACGTAACTAAGCGTCAATTGTTAACAATAGTCTTCGGTATGTGGCGTGGTGGTGGCAGCTAAAAATATAAGATATCTCTTAAATAATGCATTATATGGAAAAATGTATCAAACGAAGGCTGTAGAAAATGAAATTTTCTACAACTTTTATTCTAGTACATTTTTACATTTACCAAATATTAAAGCAAATATCTCAAAGTAACGGATAAGTGACAAGAATAAACACCCACTTCCGGTTGACCGATTTTTCCAAAAGCTAAAGTTCTTCTGACTTTTATAAAAATGTTAAATATAAAATTTCGCGTTGATCTGATTCATAGTTTTTGAGTTAGAGCGCCCACAAAAATCTATCACATACAGACAGACAGACACACAGACATCATCGCGAAACTAGTCAGAACGTGTGCAGGGGACCTTAAAACATGTATTTCAGTTGAAATCTCGAGTTCGATTTTTTTCATGAAAACTACTTTCTCATACTACGTATATGGAGAAAGTAAAAAAGTGGAAGAATGAAAGAAAGCAACCTCAGTAATAACAAATTTTTTAATAAAAGATCCGTTGACTTCGACTAGCACGAGTAACAAGACTACGACCAACGAACAATTTCGATTTGGAATTGAACTTAAAACGGAAGAATTCAACCTTGAAGATATATCAGAATGCCTGAAACAGAATGAAGATGCTCATGCAGGTGCAGTCGAATACATAGAAGAAGACGGATCTAGTTGATGAAGAATTTTCATCAACATCATTTACTACACTTACAGATATTCTTCCTAGTGATCCAGTTACTTGGCCCAAACATCTGAACCATAATAACAGACTATGTTTAATAAAATTCGGCCATTTTCAAGAAGAAAAAACATCATTTCCTAAATATGATTCAGGCAGAAAATTTTCTATTTAGTACTTTAACAGAATAATTGACTTTATTGACTTTAACAGAATGATAAATAAGAAGAAGTGATAAGAAACTGGCTAATTTATTCTAAAGTAACAATTTTGTATACTGCTTTTCTTGTAAAATATTTAGTAAAAACGGATTTAACGACTGGCAACATTTGTCAAGACACCTAAGTCGACATGAAAAAAATAAAATTCACATTGATCATTACACAAAATGGACTGATTTAACAATTTCATTAAAATCTGAAAATACTATTCATAGCTTGAATCAAAAAGTTATTGCACAAGAAGAAAAAAGGTGGTATGGTGTGATAGAAAGAATCATTTACATTCAATATTTAGCCAAACAAAATTTAGTATTTCGAGGAAACGATAAGTCATATAAAAGAAACAATGGTAATTTTTTTAAATTAGTAGAAACGGTTGGAAAATTTGATCCTATTATTGCAGAACATATACATCATATCCAAACTTGTGAAACAAATATACCGCATTACCTTTGGGAAAAAACAAAATGAAATTTTTGCTATTGTTGCCAATAAAATAAAAGATATAACAAAAGTGCTTCGTATTTCTAAATACTATTCAATAATATTGTACTGCACTCCTGATTCGAGTCACCAGGAACAAATAAGCATCATATTTCATTTTGTATTTTTAAATACCAAGACACAATGTGGAAATACGTGAGAATTTTCTCGATCTTTGCCCAATTATAGACTTTGCCGCTGAGGGACTGAGAACATTTGTTATAAATATTTTAGGAGAAAAGTATTAACTTGCATAACAAACATGGACAGGGGTACGATAATGCTGCTAATAGGAAAGGCAGGCATAATGGACTGCGAAAAATGATGAAAATCCACAGGCATTTTACGTTCCCTGTGCAGTGCTTACAGCTTAAATTTAGTAATAAACGATCTTGCAAAATTATCGTACACAACTGTGGATTTCTTTGGAATAGTTCAGGAACTATAAGCGTTTTCTTTTTTGTCATACACTGGCAAATTTTACGAAATCATATAACATCTTACATTAAAGCCCCAGAATTCAGCAAGGTCGGTTAATTTTATTTGTCAAATCACTTGGAAAATTAAAAAATTAAATTATAAAAAAATTAAATTAAATTTATCCTAAATCCCCATACAAGTTAATAATAAATAAGAAAGAAAAACCCGTTGATAATTTGTTCCATCTGGTATTGAAATGCTGGATTTTTCTGGGCACCGCTGAGTACTTCATTGTAACATCTTTCGTAAATAAAATGTGTCTGATCAAATGAATTATTTTTTAAGTCAAAATCAACCTAATGTGACAGCGAAATGTCACAGACTCCCTAGGTTTTTATAATTCTAACTTTCGAAAATGAGCATTGTGCCGATGCAACTATAACAGGTGTAGTGAGTAGTATTCTTAAAGCCATTGTTAAATTTGGTTAAATTTGCAGAAATTTACAATAAAAGGAACTTCCAGGCGTATTTTTTAATTTAATAGAATTGATCAAATCGGTAAAAAGGACAAGCAAGTGGTTTTGCCGATGAACATTATATATATATAAAAAATATATATATATTATATATATATATTATATATATATATATATATATATATATATTATATATATTATATTATATATATATATATTATATTATATATTATATATATATATATATATATATATATATATATATATATATATATATATATATTATATATATATATATATAATATATATATATTATATATATTATATATATATATATATATATATATATATATCAAAACCAATTAATTAATTAATTGGTAGGACCTGTCGCAAGACAGAACACGAATGAATGAATGAATATTATATATATATTATATATATATGTGTGTGTGTGTGTGTGTGTGTCGAGAAGACTGAAAAAATGTCTTAGTTAAAATTGTCTTCTTGAACCGCTTACCAATTTGTGATATAACCAAATCAAAATTTTTACAAAATATATTCATTTTAAAATTTTCTTTTTCACTTCTAGGGGATTATTCCTCAACACTAGGTACATCTAAGAACTACTTTTTAATTTGAATTCGTTTTGTTATAGACTCGATTGATATATCATATTTTATAACTATGTATTTGATTTGCTTTATTTGTAAATCCATCAAAATCATTTCTTAAGGACAAAAGTGTTTCGGTGCATTTTTCATTTGCTGTTATGGCCATCATTAAATCTGTCTTCTTCTTTTGTAGAAGTAAACTAACGACCACCGAACTCATGGCACTTAAAATCGAATCTTATCAAATACTGAATTGAATTATTAGAAATGAATTCGATACATAATATTAGCATTATTTTCTCGGCGCTGAGTTCAGTACTGATTTCTGTAACTGAAGTGTGGTGTCAAACAGCCTTAACATTACTAATATTGTTGCATTACAAGAATTAAAATGTAACCAATACTAATTCTTAAAATTAAGCAGCAGCTCAAAAGCCGACGAATCATTCGGAGGCGTGTGCATTCGAGACGGGACGAATATTTTGATATCGCAACTTCAAAGGGATACTGTTACCACACCGGGTAATTTCTTAGAATTAGGAATTAAGCAACATTATTGATCGTGAGAAAATGTGCATGAAATTCAATGGACAAATTATTGAAAAATTTTAGTGCCTATTCTCTGTAGGAGGGGGAGTATTTTATTATTTTTTAAGGCCCCAAGGTAATGCCTTGCCGTGCCATAGTTCCGCCTCTGTCAGTCCTCCCCCTTCTGGATTCATCTTAAAACGTGCTCCACATCTTGATTTTTCTTGGCAGCATAACCTTATATTTAAGTATATGGCATTAAAATTATGCTCACTTTCGAAATTGTATGATAATTAAATTTTATATCAGTGACTTTACTTGTAATTATTGAACATTGTCAAGATCGCCCCCCTTGGGGAAAATCACCCCTACCCCTTGGTTGGGGAGTTTTTTGATCCGCTCCTGATGCTATCTAAAATTTTTGCCAGCTACGTAAAGAATGACATAAATACATATTATTATGCGTTCTTTGCACGAAGTGAACGGATATAGGGGAGGTCATTTCCGTCCGTCCGCATGTTAAAACTCAAGAACTGTTATGCGTATTTTGATGAAATTTGGTAATGAGTTTTGCTAAAATTAAAAGGACCATTCCAATTTTGGTTAAAATCGGACAACAATTACGACCATTTTACATGAAGACACATGTAGTTTACAATGTTCCTCGGGAACCGCTTGACGTATTTTGATGAAATTTGGTATTGGGGAGTTTTAGTAAAATTGGTCAACCAATTCCAATTTTGGTTAAAATCAGACAATAATTACGGCCACTTTACATTATGACCTACATGTATTTTACAACGTACCTCACTAGCATCTTGTTAAATACTCATCTGAGCAAAAAATATTGAGAACAGTGTGAAATCTCAAAGAATGCATTTGGCAACTGTGTGTACTCTGACATGGAGTACACCTTTACAATTTTTATTTTATTATTTACCATTACTATTTTTTAAATCTTTCATAATATTTTAAAGTTATTTTTTCCAAATGGGGAGGCATGCCACTGACAAGAGCTTCACATGGCACTAGTGGCAGGCGTGCCACAGGATGGCCACCCCTGATTTAACCTACATATGATCCCTAGATGCTCCTTTTACATAAACATTACTGAGGAGATTTTTGCTAGCATCAAGAGATCACCCAATAAATGTTGTCTTACAGGTTGGAAGGCGAAGTTGCTTAACTTTGGCGGAGCTTGTTTCAGGGAGGAATCCCAGATGTCAACATATTCCAGCACGAATTGATATTTTTCCCCCTGAATTGGCCCAAAAATAGCAGTTAGCATGATACACAAGGTTGCACAGCACACGAGTAAATATGGTATATCCCAGTATATTGTGAAAAAATTGTCAAAATTGCAAATGTTGTTCTTGAATTATTCGCATTATGGTCATAAGTTACAGACATATAGACAGGGACTGCATTTTTATATAGCAAGATTTGCAAAATTTAAAGGATTAGAAAGTTGACAATGAAAATCAATTACGGATTCACTCTTTGGAATAATAAGCTTTATATTGAATTTTTAATTCCCACAGAGTTTATACCTACTAATTCTATACTGAATGGGCAGGTGCCCCTCCAAGGATCCAGGCCCCAGGTCACTGCCCTGGCCTAATTCCATTGCTGGTCCTATTTGCATTTCTCAAGACACTGTTCCGGTAAGCTCCCTCTTAAAAGAATTTCTTTCAGCTATTCCACCTGGTTTCCTGATAGATAAAATGAGCACTATTGTCTTCTTGAAGGATTCCGCATAATTAAACATCTGTTTAGGGTACATAAATAACCACCCACAAAGCAAAAAACATCCAATTTCTTCTCATCTTTTTGAGCCGGTTGGGCTAGGATAGTGGTTGTTACACTGTGTTGTTTAGTAAATAAATCAGTGATTGGTGGGTAATTAGGGCAATAATTTTTCTTCTAATAAATCGATTATGTAGTAGCATCAACAAATGGATGTGTCCAAAGGTTGTAATACCCGTATCTAAAAATATATAAAGCCTGTCACAAGGCTGGGATGCCACGAAACCCTCTTTATCTTTGAAAGTGTGCCGCGGCTCAAAAAGTTTGAGATCTACTGGAGTAGGAACATGGTCATCATTTTGAGTTGTTTCATTCTGTCTTTCTGTATCTTTGGTTCGGATCTGGTTTCTGTTATTCTTTATTAAATTCTGAATCAGGCAGTATGCACTGCATCATATGTCGCTTTGGAAGGCCTGTCTGTGTGTTGTATAAAGCCAATAAGGATCAACTGTTTTCAACAAAAACTGGAGAAAGAAGCCTCAATCCAAGTGTCTTGTCTTGTCCTATTCCGGGAGACTAGTGGCGACTCCGGGAGAGTTATCAAGCCTAATCATAATAGAATTATTAAAATGATTGTCCATCCTATCTAAAGTAGCTGTGAACAGTAACAAGACATCCACTGCTACTCACCAATATTTCTTTCATGCAACCCTGGGAATTTACATTATTAATATATTCAGGCATTTCATGAGGATTCTATAGATATTTATAGATAATGCGAACCATAAGAAGCCACATTTATTTATTTCAAGAGTACAATGATATTGGTTACTATGCTAGGAACTTTTTTCAGTTGTCTTCAAGCGTAATATTATAATTTTCTCTCAAAAGAAATTATAAAAATATGGTTTCTGCAAGTCCATATACATCTTTAGCTGTGGCTCTATGGTAAAATGTTTAAAATGGAAATTCAGGATGCTCGGAAACTCTGAAATAGAAATAATCGATCATTATTATCTCTGGGGTAAAAACTGATGGATTTCCAAATCTATTTAACTGTATTTAATCACATACCCTCTGAAGAATTTGAAATCCAAAATCCGTCCAGCCTCGCCTTGATCCTGAGCATTGAGTTTACTCATATCGTCTTCACTCAACTCAAAATCCAACACCTTTTATTTAATAAAACATTTCATTAGATTGTATCTCAGATATAAGACTGACATTTATTAGGTAACAAACATTAGAATCAAGCATAAAAAAACTGATCTTTTTTGTTTTTTACAAATAATCAGATTTCTTCAGTGAAAACTCTAAATAAGAATTGGTAAAACTAGTTCCACATTTAAAACTAAAGTTCTAGTTTCCTTGAAAATTTAAAGTAAGTTTTCTAAGTTAATTCAAATTTCTCATACAAACCTTGAAGTTCTGAACTATTCTTTCAGGATTAGTACTTTTTGGAATGACAGCAATTCCACGTTGGATAGTATGTCTAAGAAGCACTTGAGCTGGGCTTTTGTTATGCTTTAAAGAAATTTCTTTCACTACTGAGTTATCTAAAAGGTCTGGCAGTTTTTTGCTGTAAAGTAAAGAATTTTACCCTTTATAATATATTTGATTTAATAATTCATTCCTTGTTTTGAAAGTCTTTGTAATAAGCAATTCGTTATCCTTTAAAATTTCATTACTCTAAAGCAGCAATTGTATTTTTTTATTAAGAAAGTTCACATTTATACCTATACTAAGAGAGAATTTAATTGTTATGTAGAAAATTCCTTTGTTTATGGAAAAATTCATCAATTTATACAATTTGTTTCCTGAGATAAAATTAACTTAAATGCATGCATCCAAATGTAGACGTTTAATATTACTACTGTTTTTAAAATCATATTTTGCATTGAAGGACAGAGAGAAAAATATTTTGTATCATAAACCTATTTTGACCAAAATTCAAGATACACACTATTCGTTGTGGTCATATGACTCATTAAGAATACCAATATTAAGATATTCTTGAAATTCATTCAAATCAACTGTATATATCTACAATCCATGAGCCTTATACATGCATGAGTACAACAAAATGGAGATTATTTTTTTATGCATTACCTCAACAGTGAAGCTGAACCTCGTGACCCAAGTGGAGAATAGGCGCAAACTTTGATGTTCTTAGATTTGCAATAGTTCACCAGATCCTTTTGTTGGAAATAAAGGTGAAGCTCGACTTGAAGCATAGCTGGTTTAATGCGTTGTGCACCATTCCATACTCGCTCAATCTGCTTTTCGTTAAAATTGGATATTCCAATAGTGTGTGCTTTCCCAGCAATAACCTGATCCTCCATTGCCTGAATCATCAATAATAAAAATATTAAGCCATAAATAACTTTCAAAAAGTTGCTTCTCCAATTTTGAAAAATATTCTGATTATTCTTATTTCTAATTGACATGTTGATTAAATTTAATTTTCTTGAGTTTTTTACTTGTTAAATTATTTATACTTGTTTCTCAGAACCTTACTCATTAGGATTTCCATTTGCGCTTCTATTATGTAACCTCCAGGCTTTGCATAAAACTTTTCCTACAGAATACAATAGCACATAAACTGAATAACCTTCGGATACTTTTCATGAATGGATAAAAATGATGCAAAGAGAAGTTAGAGAAACATATATATTAAACACTATTCAAACATTATCTCTTAGTAGGTTGTTTTTATATACGCTTCTAATGCTACAACAGCTAAAGAACTTTTCTCAATCTGTAAAATTAATTGAAAATACTGGCGAATTAAATCTCCATGTAGATTAAATAGTCTGTAATTGTAATTACAGTGACCTTACCAAAATTTTGTGATCTCCTACACTTCACCATAGCTGAATTTATAGGGATTTGATCTGTGAGCATTTTCAAATAATTGCCTATCTTATAAGCTCAGCCATGATAGCCTCCTTGTTTTTAAGGAGTTCCTCTAAGTTCCATTTCTTGTTAACTCTTATGTTTCTCTTAACGCTCTTTAGTCTACATTGTGTATTTGCCACCAAAAGGTTGTGGTCAGAATCCATATCTACCCCTGGTAGTTTTCACATTTTTAATGCTATTTCTAAATCTTTCATTGACTAGTATGTAATCTATCTGGTATCATCTCTGGTCTCCTGGGCTTCTCCATGTGTAAAGTCTCCGCTGGTGATGCTTAAACCATGTATTAGTTACAATCAATCTATTTCTATGGCAGAATTCCACAAGTTTATCCCCTCTTTCATTTCTCTTCCCTAGTCCATATTTTCCCACTATGTTATCTTCCTGTCCCTCTCCGACTACACTGTTCCAGTCTCCCATTACTATGGTGTTGACCCTTCCTTTTCCCTCCTCCAATATCTCCATAATCTATTCATACATTTCATCTACTTCGTTGTCGCCAGCATTAGTTGTTAGCATATACACTTGAATTATAAGCATTTCCACTGGCTCCATCTGAAGTTTTATGGCTATTAATCTATCATTAACTGTCACTACCTTGCTAATTCTTTCAGCTATCTCTTTTCTCATTATAATCCCCACTCCCCTTTCCTTTTTCTCTCCTCCCGAGTAAATAATCTTAAATTCGTCTGAATTTATCTCGCCTTCTCCTTCCCACCGAACTTCACTAAGACCTACTATACCTACATTATTCCTTCATTATTCCTTCTCATTTCCCTTTTTAAGTTCTCTAGTTTACCCCCTGAATTCATAGTCCTAACATTCCATGTGCCTATTTTTAATTTCTCACTACTTGCTTTCTTATTAATCTTACATTTCCTCTGTGCATCCCCTAGGGTAGTCCCCACCCGTAGATCCGATTGGGGGACTATGTTACCTCCGGAATATTTTACCCCAGAGAGATCTATAGAGGTATTTGTAGCTTTTCAGCCTATCATGGGAAATATAATGAGGTAGTTTCCCCCTCATCGCAGTTTCACACAGTGATTACCCATCTGTAGCTGTTCAGATCCACATGATCACCACCTACAGAGGTACTGTGCAAGCTGCTGCCCTTGCACAGGGGGATGTAAAACTCCCAAGACTGCTTCTTAGTGTGACTCTTCCCCTCAGAAGAGAACCAACTGAGCAATTACTACTTTGTACCACAGTGGACAATCCATCAAAAAATCTGTTTCACTGATATCCTCCATGCTTTTGTTTTTAGTTTCAGATTAGGAAAGAATTATATACTATATACTAAGTATTTATAGTAGCACCGGCCATATTTTTATTACCCTCCAGATAGCCAAAAGGTCAGTCCCTGGGTCAATATCTATGAGCCCTTCATCAGTCATTGGGTGAAGCTCTTCACCCCTTTCATGGTAACCAAAAGGAGTATGGATCAGATAAAGGTCAACATATGAGAGCCCAAGATATTCCAAAGACCTTTCCAAATACTTTACTACACCTGATGGGCGGTTTCCAACTTCTGGTATCTGTAAGAAGTGAAAAAGCCATAATGCTATTATTTATCAATGAAAAAATATAATTTAAATCATAGTGTTTCAAAAAACATGAAGGCAGATAAACAGGAATGTGGTTAGTTTAGCTATCCACATATGAATGCAATTTCTCTAAACTTAGTGAAAGCAGTTTTTATATTTAACATTTTTATAAAAGTCAGAAGAACTGATTAGTTTTTGGTAAAAATCGGTCAACTGGAAGTGGGTGTTTACTCTTGTCACTTATCAGTTATTTTGAAATATTTGCTTTAATATTTGATAAATGTAAAAATATACTGGAATAAAAGTTGTAGTAAATTAAATTTTCTACAACCTTGGTTTGAAACATATTTCCATATAATGCATTTTTTAAGAGATATCTTATATTTTTAGCTGCCACCACCATGCCACCTACCGACGACTATTGTTAACAATTGATGCTTAGTTACATCTTATTAATGCTCCTTTTTCTTTTCTTAATTGTTGGAGTTTTGTGGCTATATCCAATATCAGAAGTTGGAGTTTATTTCTGTTCGTTGTAAAGTCTAAAATTTTCCCTCAGTTCCTTAAAATATTTATTATTAGGTAACCTATTTGGAATTTTTAGAAATATTACAGGTATGGAGGAAGTCATGTGGTGGCCACATCAGATTTTTTTCATAGCATAATTTGGCACTATTTATGGAGCTATAAACCATGGTTGGTGGGTTTGCTTGGGAGTAAGAAAAGGTTTGGTAGGAGGGAAGAGGGGACTGTGGGAGGCAATTGAAGGCCCAGGAAATTAATTTGTTAAATTAAAAACAACAAACAGTGATTTCAGTGGCATTTTTCCAGTGAAACAGAGAAATGATAAACCATTAATCAGAGCTATCTAAATTTGGAAAATTAACACAGAAAACAGAGACCTTCCCAAACAGAACAAAAACAAGCAACTTACAATTAGCAGTGCTCAGCATGTAATGGCATTGGCGTGTTAATAGCATAAGGGCAGAACTGTTCTTGAAATATATTTTTACAAGTTATATATATACAAGTTAAAAGCTTGATCTACTCTACAGTTTTTTAACCAAACAAGGCATATATGATAATGCTTTGCAGCAGCATTAATGGGATACTGTAACCACTGTTATATCAATATAGCATAAATTGCAACAAAAATATTGTTTAGTTCTATAAGATGAAATAGATAAATCATTTCTCTTCTGATACTTCAATTTTCAGGAGGTATTTCAGATTATTTTAACAAAAATATTATTTAACACCAGAAGATCAAATAGATGAATGAATTTTCCCTTTATTATTAAAAATTTTAGGAACTATTCTGGATTAAAATGTAGCTAAATATTTTTTTCATTCATCAAAGAAATATTTTTACATTATTCTAATATGAACATAGCCCTACTGCTGGTTACAGCAACTCAATGTTGTATGCATTATTACAAAAGATACACCCAACAGACATAGTTTATAAAGCATTTTTATCTCATCATGACTAGTGCTTGTCATTCTGGGATCCCACTTTCCCGGAATCCAGAGGGTAAAATGGTATTCCCAAGAATTTTCTTTTCAGTCCCGGTGTTTGGTCCACAAGCACAATGATAGATTATAAAGGATTTTACGTTATCGTGATTTTGCGCTTTCCTCGAATTTACAACATGAATTTCACGTCCGGATAATATGTAAATGCCCCCAATTTTACGTTTATAGTATTCCCAATTACAATTCAACTGAATTGTTTTCCATATTCTCTAATTAAAAAACTATATTGGTGTATTCCATATTCAAAAATCATTTAGATGAAAACAACGGCTGAAGACCACTAGGGTGTGAGTTGACATTGTTTACAGATTGTCTCCCAAATTGAGCATATTTTGACAAACTGTTTGGGGTATCAAAGTTCAGGTTTTTCTCACAACTGCAGCTGGTCTTTTCATAGACAAAATATGCACATCACTGAGCGATCATAGTGTGAACACATTATGTTTTCTTAAAAGTTACTATAAATCAATTATTAAGGAAATAAGAATTAGAACACTGTTGTCAATATGATTTTGTATTTATGTGAGAAATGTATGCTAATGGTATAGATGTTTCAATTTATATTTTATTTTACATACCGTGTGTATTGGTAACTATATTTTTATAATCAATATGATAAGCAAATTTCAGGTCAATAAATAAATTTTTACTTAATTCATGTAACCCATATTTGTAAATGATTTTAACAAATTTCTTCAAACTTCTCAGGGTTCCAGGATCGATTAAAAACTGGGAAACGCAATCACTAGTTTAAACATCAATATGCAAGCATTTTGTCTGATACGAGGTTCAAATAAATAAAATGGAATAATTTTCTACTAAAACATTAAATAACCTGAATGAAATGATAAAAAATCCTAAAGCTAGAGTGAAATTACTTGACAAAATTCACCTGTTCATAAAAAAAGTTGTAACTATTTTTTATTTTATTCTTCCTTTTTATAATTTTTAAAGGGTCGTATATCAACCCTGGGTCATAAACAAGCAATTGGTAACCTTATTTTTATTTTTCCTTTCTTTTTAAATGATTTTTAAATTGCTTAATGGAATCCCGTGAAATTTTCGGGATTTATAATTTTGAATCCTGGAATCCTGGGATTGTGAAAGAACTGGGAAATCATGGTAGATACTTACCTTTGTTACAATGAATAGGTCCTCCCGCTTAATACGTCCAGAGTCAATCCACTTTTTTAGAACCCTTCCAAGTGCTTTCTCATTCCCATAGGCATATGCTGTGTCAATGTGTCGGTAACCAGCTTCTAAGGCACAATCAACGGCCTTTTCCAACTCCTCATCGGATGCCTTAAAAAAGAGAATCATATCATATCACAGCAAAAAAAGATTTGTTTGCTGATTTTATCCATTTCATTAATTTAGCGCCATGGAAAGGTAATTTTTTATATTTATCACATATAATCAAATATGTGTAGTAAAATGTTATTTTTAATTCCTTAGTACTAACAAAATATTAATTATTCACTTAACTGACCATAAATTCTTTTATTCAAGTATTTGTCTCAATGACACTATAAAGATAACAATAGTCCTTGTGAGGAAATAATGATAGATTTCTTGATTTAATTGAAGCTGATGGAACAACGTGAGATAGTTTGAACAAATTTAAGAAACAAACAAATTTTGGAATCATGATGATTAATTTACAGACGTTGAAACTATGAGAAAATGGGAAAGATTGAGAGGAAGTCTTGCAGAAAGGAATTGAATGAGGAAGGAAATGCCAAAGACGAGGTGGATACTGAATGAGTAAGAGAGAATAGGGGGGAGAGGGGCATTTTCGGATAAAATTTCTTACAAGACTGATATGAATGACATTTCGTCACACGAGTCTGCAACATCGTTCCATCTCGTCAGACATTTAGTAATACGGTTCCGAAAAGTTAGCTAGATCGTAGGTGCATGAACTATATATTATTCAATACTAGATGCACCATCGCAAAGACTGCCCGTAATATCAAACACTCACTGGAAACCGTTCGAGCAGAGCACACTCTTGCACAGACCCTCTATTATAATTTTCAGCAATTTTGGCATGCGAGTTTCCTGTCCAGTGCCTTCGGTTCAACTACCAGAACAAGTATTCCGTTTCATAATATTTTCCATTTCGAGCACTGCATAATATTGTTTCTGACGTACATATAACGTCATTGACTATTTTTTCTAAGGATTCAGTTACTTTATATTACTAGTTGGAATCAAATTTTTACACTTTAAAGATATGGTTTAAAAGAATTCTGTCTCAGCAAGTCTTAAGAATTAACTCCCTTCTCTTCCTACCGAGATGCGTGCGCATTACCTCACCTCTTATCGTTGAGTTTTCATCCCTCCATTCCCTCATCTCTCCTCTCTTTGTTCAAGGATGAGGAGAGCGCAACAATTAGCATGACGTCACCGTTAGCCGGCACGGTATCTTTCAATTTTAATCCACAAGAGAGATATTATAATAGCAATGATTTAATGGGAACTGATGGACTGCATTATAATGCCAATGATTTCAACATACGACGTAATCATATGATGTCTTGAACTTAGCACTAGAAATGTGCTATTTATTTTTTAAAAACAAGTTACTTTTATTTAAAGGCATAAATCAGGTAATTAAAATATATTTCATATATTTATGAAACTAATTAAAAATTAGTTCGTTAAATCTGTTTGAAAATAATAAGCGAGCCGTCGGAGGGGTTTGGGCCCGTAAGGGGCCAGGGGAAGAACCCTTGGTACTCATATATATATATATATATATATATATATATATATATATATATATATATATATATATAAAGAATGTGACTCATTGAAATCCTGTAAAAGTTTTCAATAATACATCAGGGAAAATTATTTTTGCAAACCAACAAGACAATGTAGAAGGGTGGTGGCACTGCGCACACCTGTTTCGCGCGCAACATACGAGTTTCTTTCCCGGCTGCAATAATTTTTTTGTATATTAAATATTTTCCATTTACTGGACCACATTCTAAGACTTGCATGGCTATCGGAAGTGTGCCGGCCAAGAAAATATCCTTGGAGTTTCAAAATGAAAGGTGCCGCACAAAGGACATCAATTCAAGGCCGCCACTCCAGGAAAACTGGTCGATAAAAATATTCGAAAAACGCCAAATGATGCAGTGCATACTGAATGTGATTTTAGAAACATAATGTCATATACTAGTGATTAAATTAATAAAAACTAACGAATATTTATCTACAAATTCAGCAGCTTTCCGAAGGTTGAGTTAAAAATTTAACGGATGTCAAAACGACACCAGTAAAAATTTGTCGATGCGGAATGAATGAGCCATGAGATTTTTTTCCAATGAATATGATTAATGAAAAACTTTTCATTATTTTTCGGTCACGAATTCGCCCGAAATAACCTACCTGCCACGTTCCAAAACCAAGTGCCGGTATTTTCACTTCTTCGGTAAGATCCAAGTAAATCTGCTTCTGTCCAACCATGTTAAGAGTCCTTCGGTTCTTTCAGATATGAAATTAATGGATCCGGATCAACCGTAACGTTGGAACTTCACGGAAACTCTCTTCCTCCGAACTTCCCAACTCGCTTCCTATACCATTAACAGTCACAAACAAAGTACCGCAAACACCCTTTCTCCGCTACGATCTTGACCTTGCTGTTATATCAAAAGCATCTAAAGCTTCCAAGACAAGGAATGCAACCACCGGTCGGGCGTCTCAGCGCGTCAGCGCCAAGCGGGGAAATTTGGAACTATTTAACTGATACTGATTGGGCAGATGGGCACGGCGGGCTTAACCGAGAGAAGTTCGCCACTCACAATTGCCACCCATTAATGTTACTTTCTATTAGAGTTACCAGAAGCGCCGTGTGTGCGGGATTTTTTTCCCGTACTCCATTGCCTTTCACAGTTGTCCCGGAAAGGTCTGGCGTCTGGAAATAACTCTTCTGGAATCACCCTCCCGACGAGTTTTCGGTGTAGCCGTGTATCACCGGATGCGAATAAGCGGTGTCCCATACTCTCCCAAATTTGGCAACCCTCGAGATAATTATCTCTATACGCTTACATGTGTGCTGCGTCGTTTCCGACACACTGCTCTAAATCAGTAGCGGATTTACAAATCTTGCGCCCTTAGGCATTTCCATCCCCCATTTTTAGTTTAAATAAAACGATTGTTCTTTATTCAAATTTATAATTCATTTTTATAATAATATTTTTAAATGAGCATCGCATTTACAGTTTTTAATCACATTGCATGTAGTATATTCAAATAATTAATATAAAATATTACTAAAAATAAACAATACGCTCCCTCTCCTGTTTGCACCCTTAGACACTGCCTACCCCTGCCTTAAGGCAAAACTGCTATTGCTCTAAATATGTTTTTCATAGAGGATTCACATAAGTAGAAATTTAATATTCGACTTTTTAATGCTCGACATGAACGAACGTTATGAATAATTAACCATGCCCGTTATTAACCTTCGATTATTTGACGAAATATTGTGCTCGATCGTGTTCACACGGGCCACGAATACATGCGATTCTAAAAATTATAACATCTGCCAACCGTCAAGTATTCTTAGAATGAAAAATCAACTTAAATTTAGACTGTAAAAAGGAGGAACTTTCGAAGATAGCGATTTCAAGTTTGGTCCGTGCTATTATCCATATCAAGTAGGAGACGGTTATAATCAACCATCAAAATCCAAAGGGTCAATGCTAACATCCTGTTGATAACATTATTTAGTGACATAGCGCTGGGTCACTGAACCCTTGATAAGCATTCGGGGAGGCTGACTCAGTCGTTAAATCATCGTGTTACTCTGTTGTTGCGATTTGTATGATTCTTTTCAGCCATCTAACGAAATGTTGAATTTTGTGATTATGTGATTTAGAGTAGGGAATTTTCGTTCACGGAGCAATCCCAATGAACTGTCTTGAAGTTTTTCTGTTCGACTTATCCTCTCCCTTCGAGAGTTTAGGGGTTCTATATTGTGCGATCGAAAGGACCAAAGAAAGTTTTCGAACATTAGTTTGACTTTCTAAAATTTTATTCGCCGTCCACAATTCATCCAAACTTAGGAAACCGCTATCAAACAATATTTGAGCCGTTTTCATTTTTCTTTCAAGTACAGGCCTGCGCGCAAATAATTTTTCAATCTTGTTTTCTGCTATTGATTGGAGTTATTATTTTTTTAATTAGCTCCCATCTCCACCAGTCAAAGATTTAAATGTATGGCCTTACCTCTAGTTCCTGAAACCCGAGATTAATGTATTTATATATATATATATATATATATATATATATATATATATATATATATATATATATGTATACAAGTTATATATACATATGTATATAAGTTCATAAAATGCTTTGTATGGAGTATAGCTTTGTACGGGGCAGAAACATGGACGCTAAGGGAAAATTATATCAAATACTTGGAAAGCTTGGAATGTGGACTTAGAGGAGAATGCTGAAGATAAAATGGACGGATAGGATGAAAAATGATGAAGTGCTA
Organism: Tanypteryx hageni; assembly: GCA_028673005.1. Lineage (NCBI taxonomy): Eukaryota > Metazoa > Arthropoda > Insecta > Odonata > Petaluridae > Tanypteryx > Tanypteryx hageni. The sequence continues at coordinate 152,650,953 of CM054114.1, forward strand.
CGAAGAGTAGGAGAGAAGCAAATGATTATACAGACTATTAGAAAGAGGAAGGCTAACTGGGTTGGACATTACCTGAGGAGAGAGAGTATGATTAAAGACGTGTTAGAAGGAAAACTAGATGGGAAAAGGGAAAGAGGTAGGAAAAGGTTTCAGCTGATAGACGATTTGAAAGGGAAAGAGAGTTATCAAGATATGAAGAGAACAGCGGAAAATAGGAGTATATGGAGAACCAGGTTTAACCATGAATAATCACGGACCTGTCTACGGACAGACTACCTATGATGATATACATATGTATCGTGTAGTATATCTTTCGGAGCGGACTCATCAAGTTCCGAAAGTCCAGTAGGAATAAATTAGTATACGGTCAAGAAGTTTTAAATTGAGAAATAATTCTTCCTTATCCATAAAATAGTGGTATTTAGAGATTCGCCAGATCTTGGAAATTAGATAAAGAGGTCAAGAAAGTTAACAAGAGAGAGGAGAGAGAGAATTGAATGAGGTGGAGAGAAAAATTGTTAAAAATGTAAAGAATGCCATACAAAAAATAGAGAAAGTAAATCTGCTGCGGGCAGCCGATGCATCGAAAGCACATTTTTCGATATAATCAATAATTTACGTCTTTTCTCTAAATATCACAATGTTAATGCTTGATAGCCCGTTGGATCGCACGTTAATTCTGGCGATCCACGTCTATCTCTACCGCGATCGCTCCGACGAGTGACTTATAATTGTTAACAACTAGCAAACAATTCTTTTTTGGAAGCAAGAGGAAACCACAAGACGACCGTAATTACGAAATAAAAACTAACTGCTTCGCTCTTAATACGTTCGTTTTTTGTAGGAATAAAAAAAAACTTGCTATTATGCTATACACAAATACACAATATGGATGGGGAGCGTGTATATTTCACGGATAAAAGGCACTCTCAGTATAAATAAATTTAGCTATTTTCCGTAAAAGGAGATTGTAAAAAGACGGGTTTCGATCCTCATCATCATGTGACAAGCACACATATATATATACAAGCGAAAGAGGAATGTAAGCGGAAAGGGTAAATGCGCGAATTAAGAGGGACCTTAGGCCAACAGGCGATAGCGACTTGCGAGGCCCACGACCCACGATTTCTGAAAACGTGTGGTTAAATTTTTTTGTGAAAAACAGTCTATCAAATTCTTAATAAATTATTTTATTTGTATACTTACAATAAAGTGGGGTGGGAAGGTCGATGTCGAACGCAGCGCAAAGTCTTCGAATGGACCTTTAGAAAAATTATTTTTTCAATGTTGGCTATCAGTTGAGATTGCTCTTCACCCATTATTGGTTACGGCGGTTACGGCTTTACCAGCCGTTACGGCGTTCGAGCTAAACTCTGTCCATGAGTTTTTCTAGGGAAAAGCAACAAATTCGGAGATAATATATGGATAAATGAGAAAAATCAGAACAAACTTCTTTTGCTATAAACTGACTGACGTGTTCGCTTAACAATTGTCCGAAATACCTATTTACCCTTTACCCTAATTTATCAGTTATTTTGAGATAAGAAATTACAATGCTATGAATAAACCTTAATATTGACAGAATAATGATACTGTGTAATTGGCGCTCTAGACAAACTGGGTACCTCTGTTTACTCTAGACTCCTGGCTGATGGTTTTTGCAGTGACTGGTAGGAATTCCCTTTCTCCTATGTCTAGGTATGAAAATTCCTCAATGAAAGCCCCTTCTACTGGCAATGGTAGCCTTGACAACCCATCAGCTACTCTATTCTCAGCTGCCTAGATGTACTCTATCCTATAATTGTAAGCCTGCAAAATAACTGCCCATCGCTGCAACCTGTTAGCTGCCATTTGAGGAATGCCCTTCTTTTCTCCAAAAATATAAATCAGGGGTTTGTGGTCGGTCCTTAAAGTGAATTGCCTGCCATATAAATATTGATGGAACTTCTTGACTCCGAAAATAATAGTCAAGGCCTCTCTATCAATCTGAGCATAATTTCTCTCAGCTTTTGCTAACGACCTGGAGGCAAAAGCAATAGGCTGCTCTTTCCTATTTGGGAACTTGTGAAGTATAACTGCTCCTAACCCATAAGGGGATGTGTCACACTCTAGAATGACTGGGAGGGATGGATTATAATGAGCTAGGACTTGGGTAGAGGTGATAGAGTCCTTGATCATCTGAAATGCTGCATTACATTCATTCGTCCAGTGCCACTTAGATTCCTTGAAGTTCAATGAATATGAAAGTGTGAGGACTGGGAAAGTATGTGGCCCGTAGACTTGGTACGGTGCCTTAATGCATCCCACATGTTCGGCGGAGGGCCTTCATGCAGCCTGTGCATCGACGTGAGTTTGAGACCCCTGACATAGAGGTTTCGATTTACAGAAACATTACTGTAATTCCAGAATTATCAAGCTCACCTAATGGCTAAAATCACATTGGCACTATATTTACCTCCAATAGCCATAAAAAGGTTTTTATGGCTGTTAGAAGTAAATCACCCTATATTTTCTAAAATTTATACATCCAAGATATCTCGGTAACAACATAAGTTATATGTATAAGTTATATGGATGTCAAAAAGTCCAAAAGATAAAGTTTTTGTAATAAATGCCTGTATGAAGATCACTAAAAACAATGCAGTAGTAAAAGACATTTAAACATACTGACCACAAAAAATCTCCAGTTAAGGAAATAAAGACTATTTTGAAAAAAAAATGTGGTGTCGCCAATAATCAACCAACTGCCGTGAGCTCCAGAATGCAACTGCCACCGGTGGCGCTTTATTTCTGTTTACTGTACTAAACAAGTGAAGTCTTACAGGCACATGGTTAAGTGCGCGCAGGCACCATATTCAATACACTACAATGTAATCATTCAGGTGAACTCATCAAGCATGTAAAATGTCATGTTTCAAGCACTTCTCAGTTTTACAGCCATTAATTTCTTCATGCATGAAGTTATTGGCAGCGAAAAAGATAGTTCAGGAAACATTTTTAGATTAGATTAGATTTATTTGGTCCAAGGATTTTCATACAGAAAATATAGGACATGTCCAAAATAGGATAAAATTTTAAATGATACAAAAAAGAGAAAAGAAAACAATCACTGGGCACATACAATACATTTTGAATACCATAACCTAAACCATAACAATTTATATTAGCAAAATAATATGAAACTAGAATCCACTTAATAGCCAATTAGTTTACAATTGAAGAATTCTTTAACCACATAGAAACAGTTTTGAATGACCAATTTATGTACAGCTTTTTTAAATGTGTCCTTCTTGGTCAATTTTCAACCTTCAATGCAATGGATGAATTAAATTACGTCTTGTTGTGGATGTCAGAGTTGACTAAATAGATATCCCAATTCTTTCTTACAAATATCACAAACTGAAGGATAAACACACATGGAACTGGAAGAATATTTAACTTTTGGAACAATTGTTTGCAGTGGGATCGAGCTGTTGCTCCAGATATACATCTTATGGCCCTTTTCTGTATATGTAGAACTTCATTTATATGAGCACTGGAGCCCCAAAAAATAATGCCATACATAATCCTGGAGTGAAAAAGTGCATAATAAACAGTTATTAAAGTTTGCCTGTTGACTGTTTCGGTTAACTGTCTCAAAATGAAACATATAGAACTCAGTTTATTATTTAAATGACTAATGTGTTTTTTTCCAATTGAGCTGATAATCGAGGTGAAGGCCAAGGAATTTGATGTCTTCTACTTGGTGAATAGATTTCCCAATCAATTCCAGCAGTAAGCTTTCAATGGCTGGTTGTCTACTACTCTTGAATTTTATTGCAACTGATTTTTTGATGTTCAGATTGAGCTGGTTGGTTAAACACCAATTTTTCATGAGCTTAATGTATCCCTTAACAATAACTACAGATTAAGACTGTATTTATAAAAGTAAGAATAAAATGAGCGCTAGAAAACTACGATAATACTTAATGTTAACTATTACGATAGTGTAAAATAAACTCACAAAAAGTTACAAAATGAAATAACTAATACTACAGATAAGGTTAAAGTTATGAAACTATATAAAAGCAATGCTAATCCTACTTAACAATATGGCTACTACTACTCTAATGATACTGTGGTCGCTCGTAGATCCAAAGGAGTTCACTGGTGGGAGCGAAACCACGTCCCACGTGCTCCTCAACAACTTTCTGATAGAAAGAATCTACTTCACTAGGTTCTATCTGCCCATCTTATATTGAAGAACTTTATTTTTCTCTAATGTGCTAAAACTTTAACCTTTGAGTATGGGTTGAATCGAACTGGACCAATTTTAAATTTTCATATCTTTTTACTTAGGTGTGTGTCTAACTTCATTCTTCTTGTAGCTGAGTTTGATGATGCTTTAAACATGTTAAATGCTTTCATGGGTTCTGAATCAAAAATTTAAAGATGCAGAACAGCAAATAACTTGGCAAGGACATGCTATTTGCAATAGAAATTCACACGTTAAATGGAAAAAATTGTCTGAAATGATAGATTTCTACAATTCTACAAAAGTTACAACAGATCAATTGCTCGGAAATGGTAACATAGCTAGAAAATGTCATAGAGTGCCCCTGGTTATTTTTTTATTCATTCATGAGTATTGCAGGAATTAATGCTCGTGTCATTTTGCTTTCTACCAAAAATCAGCCAACAAAATATAAATGTCATAAGTTGTTTTTGAAAGATTTGGTAATGTCTCTTATTCAGCAGCACATTGATCAACATAGTAATATTAGTATTCTATTTAGTCCTCTTCAATATTCCTGATGTAAATTTTCCAGCAAAATAGAGCAAAACTACGAAACGCCTATTAAGAAGCAAAAATGATCTAGATGTCAAATTTGTGCATCAAAAAAGGTTCGTGAAACTATAATAATCTGTTGGAATTTTAACTAACATATTTACTATTAGAATTGGTGTCAACTGTTTTGATTTAAGTGCAACTAAAATTTGGGATGAATATTTGGATAAGAAATTTTTGATTTTAAATAAATATTTCCAAATAAATTGTTGAGGAGTTATTTAAAATTAATTAAACTGATATTTTGTATTGAGAGATTTTTAGGATCAATAATAATTTTTTAAAATAATGTGGCCTTATAATCATTCTTTCTTAACCTTTAAAATATATGGGTAGATTTGACCCAGTGTGAGTACTCACATCACATTTTATAGTGCAAGTACTCGAGGATTAAGAATAATCTCTTACATAAAATTTTCAGGTGTAATTAGTTAAACATGCTCAATTTAACAATTTCAGTATGGATATTAACATGATCACCCAGGGTGCTTCTTACTAAGGTCACTGTATCAAGGCCATCCCCACAATCTGTAAAGTTCTCTCTAAACCACAGACAGAAAAATATATCTTGACTTTAACAAACATCTGGAGTGATGTTTTATCATTCCACCTTTCTACTATGAATAGTAAGTAGTTAGTAAGCTAACTTCAAGAGCAGATCCCCATAGATGCAGGATCCCATAAGTGTGAGACCCTGGGTGACTGCCCTCCCTTCCCCCCAATGATGGTTCTGACTGTCATCATGCATGGGTTAAGTATATATGTGTATTTTTACATTTCTTATTTTAACTGGCTGAATGAACTGTCCCATCCATTGGGTCTAAATTTCTCATTATATATGTGTATATTATTGCATTCTAAGAATATATTCATTAGCAATGGCATAGATAGGTTCTCCTTCACCCGGGGGCAAGTCACAGAGTTGTGCCCCCTCCCTTTGCTCCCTGTATAATTTTCCAGACAAATGTAATGTGGGGAATGTGATGGAAACCCAAGCATACTATACTAGCATTTAAATTCTGCATATATTATAATATTATTATTGTTTATCAAAAGAAACATTAATTTTTGGTCCATTCTTTTGCGCCCCTTCATACCTGCACCAGGGGGAAACTGCCCCCCTCTGTTCCCCCCTTGCTATGCCACTGTTCATTAGTGTAACATTACATATGCATTATGTCATCTTATGAAACTTATCAAATTTTATCCTTGACTCAAAGATTAACTCTTACAAAATGAGCTATCACAATTTCTTTTACTCCTTAGGTTGCAGTAATTAAAGCATCAAATCATCACTTAGTGGTGACGATGGATGAATCTAAGTGTACAACAGCAAGTTTTTAGCCAAGAATCAAAATTACTTCAAATTTTCATTCAAATTTCCTAACCGTATTACTGTTAAATGTCTACCTGTGCATGTTCCCATTATATTGTTTCTCAAATTTTGTCTGTTATATTCATTTATATAATTATACATATTTTGTGTTTTCTGTGATACATGTTCATCTATAATATTATAAATGGCTGTAAAATATAGTGGATCTACAGTGTATGTTGCATATGATGGTGTTTAAAATCACTTATAAGAATCAAGCATAGCAAAGTTATTTTCCTTAATTCAAATTTTTAAATGAAGATATTGTAAAAGTGAAATTATAAGCATTCTAGCTGTTCTTTGACATGGTTCACATATCATTAATCACGTGTAAATTAGAATTAATATCTGGTACTAATGTCCTGCTGAAGCTGATCCAGATGTTAAATAAATCATTTTTATAACATTTACTTTGTAAAGAAAATATAAATTAAATTCTGTTTGATACAAGATAAAAAGTACATTTAAATGGTCATGGCATTGATTTGTGACTTGCATTGATTTTACCCATGTCAAAATTCTTATAGCATTTCTTGTAAATTAAAAAAAAATCATTCTAGAATATCTAAGAAAAGTATACTTGAACAACTCAAAGCCCAAATGCACCAAAATTAATTGTTTATTAAATGAAAAATATTGTGCCAACATGTTGGTAAGCTCTTAAATATAAGTATTTAATAAGTATGAGAGTAGGTATATTCTTCCAGGTTGTTTTATCATACACAAATAAAAAACAAAAGTATGATTCCTGAAATACTTGCCTAAGATCCTTTCATTTCATTTTCAACTGAGTAAGGTTAATTTGTTAATACCACTGATGCCAGAATTCAAAAATTTAAATTATAGCTATGATATTGTATGTCAATATTTTATTATACTTAACTTAAAAAATATTAAGGCTACTATCATCATCGTACATTTATATAATATGCAGCAGTGTTCACACCCCATCCTCTGAATCATAAAACTTTCATTATGTTGTACTATGAATGGGAACCAGAATTGCTATTAATATTAATGATAAACTCATATGTGATAGCAATTAATTAGAAAAGATCCCAAAAAAGAGACTGAATACTTTCTATCCTTGGTTATTTATTGTATCCATTTTCTATAACAATTTTCACATGACTACTCTATAATTTATTACATGAATTTAATCATGGATTAGTATTCAATAGAGAACTATCAAGCTCATCTTATGGCTGAAAAAAATTCAAGAATAAGCAATTTAAAAATGTACATAAAAACCATATGCAAATTTCAACGCATAGGTATAGCTTTAAAAAAACTTTTTGTGGCTATTGGAGATACTAGAGGCAAGTACATTTTTAAAATTGCTTGTTCTTCAATGGTTTAGGATGATTCTTTGAAACTTGAAATGCTTCTTATTTACTATGACCTTTTCGGTATGTATTCAGGTTAGGTTTAATTAACAGGCAGTGATCTGAAAAGTATAATATTTATTGTATTTAAGAATGGTCCACAAAATGTTGATTTTTGGTATGCAAATAAGCCATGACACAATTAAACACTTATTAATGCAGAAGAAGTAATTAAATGGTCACAAACATTATTAGCAAGGAAGGATTATATAAAACAGTACTTTCATAGACTATTGCTATCAGGACTCAGCAAAGTTTATTTTAGTGAGAAGGCTTAGCCTACAGCAAAGTTTATATTGAAGATTATCAAATTACTATGTGCTTTTAAAAAATTCATCTTCATATTTTTCTATTGCAATTATGCAAAGCTTAATTTCATTCATATCATGTTATGTATTTATATATAATAAAACACATTTGACCTCATCATCATCATAGGTAGTCTGTCCATAGACAGGTCCATGATTATTCTTGGTTAAACCTGGTTCTCCATTAACTCTCATTTTCTGCTGTCCTCTTCATATCTTGATAACTCTCTTTCCCTTTCAAATCGTCTATCAGCTGAAACCTTTTCCTACCTCTTTCCCTTTTCCCATCTAGTTTTCCTTCTAACACATCTTTAATCATACTCTCTCTCCTCAGGTAATGTCCAACCCAGTTAGCCTTCCTCTTTCTGATAGTCTATAATCATTCGCTTCTCTCCTATTCTTCGTAACACTTCATTGTTTTTCATCCTATCTGTCCATTTTATCTTCAACATTCTCCTCCAAGTCCACATTTCAAAGCTTTCCAAGAATTTGATGTCATTTTTCCTTAGCGTCCATGTTTCTGCCCCATACAATGCTATACTCCATACGTAGCATTTTATCAACTTCTTGCAGATATCTTCCCTTATATTCCCTGTAAGTAGTTGTTTCTTTCTCCTGAAAGCCGCTTTTGCTTTTCCTATTCTAGTTCTGATCTCATCCGTACATTTTGCTTCTCGTGTTATGATGCTTCCAAGGTATTTATATTCTGAAACTTGTTCTAAAGGCTTTTCCCCAATACTTGTGTTCAGATTCTCTTCTTTGCCCGATATTCGAATGACCTTGGATTCTTCTGTATTTATTTCCATACCATATTTTCTACCAGCTGTTACTAGTCTATTTATCATTTTCTTGAGTTCCTCTTCCTTTCTTGCTAAAAGTACTTGATCATTAACTGTTCTTATAATCCTTCCTCCAATTTTGAAATCTCCTGTGCCTTCTAACACTTCTTGCATTAGACTTTCTCCATATATATTGAATAGTCAACAATAGGCAACAGCCCTGTCTTACTCCTCTACCGATATTTATTCTGCAGATGTCTGCATTCTCCAACCTGACCTTTACAACTTGATTCACATATAGATTCCTGATCAGTTCCCTGTTTTTCCAGTGTATACCTATATCCTTTAATATATCTTCATCAACATTATACAATTCACTCCATCAAAGGCCTTCTGCCAGTCTATGACACATGCAGATATCTTGACTGTATTCTATTGCCCTTTCTGATATGATTCTAACTACCCCTATAGCATCTCTAGTTCCTCATCCTTTTCTGAAACCGAATTGATCTTCCCCTATTATTTCTTCTGCCTTTTTCTCCAGCCTTGTATTAAGAATCCTCGTGATGATCTTCGATGTGTGTGACAGAAGGCTTATCGTTCTGTAATCTTTACACTGCATTGCCTTTGGCTTCTTCTTTAGAGGGATCATTGTTACTTCTAGGAAATCCCAAGGCCACTCTCCTGTGTCGTAAATCTTATTAATTAATTTCGTGATCGCTTTTAGTCCTTCTGATCCTATGACTTTAAGTATCTCAGCTGGTATTCCATCGCTGCCCATGGCTTTCCCCTTCTTTAGTTCCATTATCGCTTTTTCTACTTTGCTCTCCATAATACTTGGTCCTAAGTTGTCTTCTTCAGTGTTTTCCTCATCTTCCAGTTCAATTTTTGCCACTCCTGCCTGTTTGCTGTATAATTCCTTAATGTATTCTTCTCATACCTGTGCTACATCCTTTGTTTCTGAGACTATCTTCCCATCTGTATTCATAATTCCCATACCATTAATTCCATTAGATTTCTTATCTTCTAACTCGAGTGCTCTAGTGCAGTGTTTCTCAACCTTTATTAGACCGTGGAGCACACCACGGTATCCCCTAATTCAGGAGGAGCACCAGACCAAATCCCTCAATTATATATAATCAAAACCCTCCCCTCTCCCTATAGGTTGACAAAATTAAATGGGAGCAAATGCGATGCAGCATATTTTTCATTTGCATTTTAAAATCACTTAGAATCCCTTTATGAATGCGGCACTTGAACCAAACGACACCTAAAAGAATTGAGATTCATTTTCCGGCCATTGATTTTCGAATACGTGTCAAATTGTACCGCAAATTTATTATTAAAAAGAAATTTTGGCTAAATTTTAGACGAAAAAATTTTGTAGCCAAGGGTATCTGAATTGTTGCTGTAATTAAGTAAGGCACTGTATATATGCATATACTTTTTTACATTTTACAGAACATTGTTATGAAAACGATCCACAAAATGAAATAAATAAGTTCTTACTTATTTTTACACAGATAATACCTGTAAATATATTATGAAAAAATGTATTCCTCAGCACAGAAACCTATGGTCTATAAAAGCCAGAGTGGCTTGATAGCTAGTAACGTACAGTGGCGGCTCGTGTATAGGCACTGCGGCACTGCAGAACTGCAGCACCCCCTATTTCCACTTGATATTATCGATAACATTTAATATAATGAGTCCTTTTTTCTTTAATTCTTTCTTTATCTATCTCTAGATAGATAATTCTTCTTTATCTATCTCTAGATAGATAAAGAAAGAATTAAAGAAAAAAGGACTCATTATATTAAATGTTATCGATAATATCAAGTGGAAATAGGGGGTGCTGCAGTTCCGCAGTGCCGCAGTGCCTATACACGAGCCGCCACTGCTACCGTAATTAAATTATTACATAAAATAAATAAAACATTGTAGCAAGTCCTTTAATTATAAAAGCAGAAAATACTACAAACTTATTATTACAAACTAGGTGGATTAACATAAATGTATTCCAACAAATCGAAATAATGAAAGAAAAATCCAAAATAGTAATTATTCCTAAAACTTGGTGTTGAAGCAAAATATTACCATAAAAATAAAGGAAACGTTATAAAATTAAGTAAACTTACCAAAAACACAAAAAACGAATAAACAATATTATAATTACAGAGCAATAAAAAAGTAACATTAAAATTTAGTAGAAAATTAATAACTTGATTTTTTTAATCCGTTCATGGTTTATCCACACCTACTTAATGGAATATTTGGGCCTGCATGTTCGAACAGAGTAGATATATCCTTGGGCTAAGTTTGGATAGAGATAGTCTTAATGTTGAAGTGATGTCCAAACGATTTCTCAACTTACTTTTTGTTTCAGTAACTACAGAAAAACCACTTTCATATAGAAAAGTCGATGAAAATGGAAGGACTTTCAGCGCTTTTTCACTTAGCTGTGGAAATTCAGTGAAAGCTTTAATCCAAAAAGTTTCAAGAGGAAAATCCTTCTTTAAAATTTTTAATGTGCATTCTGAGGAACGATCAGCTAGTAACTCTTCTTCTTCTAGTGATAAGTTATTTCCTTGATTATCATTAAATGGATCTAATACCCACAAAAAACCTACTCTTGGATCTTTGCTTAAAAGAAAATATTTATCAAATTTACCACTAATTGTAAGTGTATCCAAGTGATTAACAATGATCAATTGAAGTTCTGCAAAATTAAATTCTTCATTGTTTCTATCTTTAAATTCATTCAGAAGCTTTGTTAATCCAGAAAACATATCAAAGTAGTTGTCTTTGGTTCTGTTAACCCATAACTTGAAATTCTTTTTAAGTGCTTCTATTTTACTATACATGTGAAAAACATTTTTCAATGGTCCTTGAAGTGATAAATTTAACTCATTCAAGTTCTGAAAAATGTCTGCAAGATAACAAAGTTTCAAGTACCAATTAATATCCTTGTAGTACTTCACAAGATCTTAATTTTTCTCAGACAGAAAACACACTACTTCCTCTCTAAGTTCACACAATCTTTTTAACACTCGACCTTTGGACAGCCAACGAACTTCTGCATGCAATAATAGTGTGGAATGTGCAGACCCCATTTCATTGCATAGTATTCCAAACAATTGGCAGTTAAGTGCACTGGATTTTATTAAATTTACTGTATTGATGGATATTGCTAACACTTCATTTAACTCTGAGCTTAGCATTTTACATGCTAATAATTCTCGGTAAATAATACAATGTGTAATTTGAATTTTTGGCACTACTTCTTTAAATTTTGCAACCAATCCTGCATGTACACCTGTCATATTTGCTGCACCGTCAGTACAAATTGAAACACAATTTGAAATAACGATATCTTTGCTGGAGAAATATTCAGATATTACCTTGAATATTTCGGACCCAGTTGAACGGTGTAGCAAGTAAAAGCTCTTCATGAATTCTTCTTCAATCACTTCACTGTCCCAGTCAATATATTGAACGTACATAATTATTACAGCTTTGTTAGCAATATCTGTTGATTGTCAAATTGAAGAGCGAAGGTTCTAGCTTTTTTCACTTTCTCTAACAGTTGCTGATGAAGATCTTCATTCATCATTGCGATACGTCTCGCAATCGTATCGTTGGAGAGGGGAATTTATCTAACTTTTTCCAAAAATTGCCTTGCATGCATCTACTAAGCAAGGCATGATTAAACTTTCTCCTATGGTGAAAGGCTTTTTAGTTTTGGCGATTCGGAGTGAAATTAAGAACGATGCATTAAGCACTGAGTCAGTTACTTTGCATATGCTACTAATTAATCCCCTCTGGCTTTTAAATTCATTTTCTCTTCTCTTAAAACACTCGACTGGCTTATTTTGATACTTCTGGTGTTTTTTATCAAGATATCTTTTTAATTTTGCTGGAAACATGGCGCTATTTGACAAAATCTCAGAACAAATAACACACAGTGGACTTCTGCCTTGACATGTGAAACCGTATTTAATGTAATCAGGATCATACTTTCGATGTACTACCACTTTCTGCTTTTTTCCGATCTGACTGTAAAGGTGAGTCACATGATCTATTACTGGCATTGTCTCTCATGGAAGTAGATGGAATCGTTTCATCAACATTTGTTTCACTCACTCCGGAATTTTTCATAAAAAAAGTCAACCTGGTCTGTTTACTCATTTTATCCTATGGGTACCAAGCTGACGTAATTTTATTAGAATAAATAGAAATATATTAAATATAAACTTCATTTTATTAATGCAAAAGGCTACTCACATACTGCCAAAATTCGACAAAATATATAAAATACATGTTTCACAACCACTCACCAACACATTTAAATATTACACAATGGTAAACGAAAAAACATATACAAACAACTACGATGGAACACAGGGCAAATGGCCGCCCACATACAGTGCCGGGCTTTTTTCGTGGATTGCGGGCACAACATAATTAAACTATAGTCCGTGAGATGTAACTATGTCTCCGAGTCGATTTTGGAAGGCGAGTGGAGCCAGTGGAAGAGTCCGCAGTCAACAACAGAGGCCTGGCATCATCAGATGCAAGTATATAAAATCTATAGCAAATGTTACACCGAGGGAGAGGAAGGGAATCGGTGAGTAGGAGAGGGGAGGTGGAATGGTGAAGGACAGGTTGATTGGCATGCAATAACATGTTCTTTTATGTATACAATGTGAAAGGAGAAGGTTCGTGAATTGGAGAGAGTAGTAAAGGGAGTGAATGTGCTTTTAAGTAAACAAAGTAAGATGGGGAAGGGAGGGTATTGGAGAGTAGGAAAGGGGAGACAGAAAGTTGGAAGAGGTAAGAAAACGAGGTAATACATATTCGAAAAGAAAGGCAGAACAAGTAGATTTTATAATCAAAGCAGTGTTGTGATTATCGTAACGTGATAGACAAAAGTCTAATAAACAATTTAATATTATATTTCCAGTAATTGGACTTTTCACTTTAATTTTTTAAAAGGCTTGTGGAGCACCTATCTCATGTTTGCGGAGCACCGGTTGAGAAATGCTGCTCTAGTGCACATCATATCGTACTATCCTAACTTCTCTATTTGTTCTATTTCATCAAATTTTCCTTTTATCCAATTTTCTCTAGCTTTATCTGTTACCCTTCTCAACTCATTGTTTATACGCCTATAGTTGGCTCTACCTTCTTCAGTGTTAACGTTTTTCCATTTTCATCTCTCATTCATTTTCTCCAGCATTTCCTTCGTGATCCATAGTTTTCTGATTTTCTTCTCTTGTTTTCCAATCTCTTTATCCAAGGTATCCTTGATACTGGTTTTAATTTCATCCCATTCTATATCAACGGTCTTCGGTTTGTTTTCCAACTTTCTTAGGTTATCTTCCAACTTCATGCTGTCTACATCCTGCCTTTCTTTCAGTTTTTCTAGGTCCCAGGTCTGTCTTTCTCTTCTCGTTTTTCTTATTTGTTTGAGTTTTGTACTCACGTCAAGTATTTGAACATTTGTTTTAAAAGGATGTAATCTATTTGGCATCTCATTCTATCTCCTGTGCTTTTCCATATGTATAACCTTCGTTTATGGTTTTTGAACCATGTATTAGTCACTACAAGGTCATTATTGATGCAGAATTCTATGAGTTTCTCCCCTCCTTGATTTCTCTTCCCAAGTCCATATTGCCCGACAACATTTTCTTCCTGTCCTTCTCCGACTATGCTGTTCCAATCTCCCATTATTATGCAGTTTACCTTTCCTCTTCCGTCTTCTTCGTGAGTTTCATTAATTTGCTCGTAAATCTCATCTCATCTTCATGAGCTGACGTTGGCCTACCTACAAGTATAAAAATTACTATATCAGTAATTACGTATTTGATCATTTTTTTTTGTTCTGTTTCCTACTTATAATTTTTTAAAGTCATGAAAATATAATTATCTGTGCAAAAGTAAATCCTTATAAAACACTAATTACTTTTACAAAATGTAGGAGAGATCTATAAATCACAGTTTTAGTAGCACCGGCAATTATCATATGTATATTTTACACAGAACATACTAATAATTTGATATTTTTATACTGGCAGTATGCGTTAGCTGCAGGAAAATGTTATTTAATTACTGAGGTTGTTATTCTGTTTGGAGAGATTTAATTCCGTTATTATTGTGATATTGTTCACAATTAGATACTTTATAATTAAAGCAAGAAATTTATCCTACAAATGTTTAAATAAAATGAGATTTCCTGAGGTAAAGCAATGGGAATTCTGCTAGTTTACAGTAGAAATGAAATTGTACTATTCGATAGTAGCAATAATAGCTGTTGTATCTCATAGTTTAAAGAGTTTATATCATCTGCTAAGGTTTAAAATTTAAGAATTGAGAGAAGTAGGTTGATTGCTTTGTACATTAGGAACATGGTGAAATAAAATTTATATGACAATGCATGAAAAAACTAATCTACTGCAGGGAGTGCTTACAGTAAAAACCAAGGTGAATCTGAATTACTTCTGAATGCTGACTGACTTAGATACATTCCTCATATCGATTAGTTTTGAGTTGATTGCTTTACCATCAATATGTATTTATAAAAAAGGGTGCACACCACCCAAAAATTAATGGTATTTTCTTAATGTTGGCTCAAAATGACAGACTTCTGAAGAGCATTGCTGAAGATTTGAAAGGGTCCAGCTATGTGTAAAACATTGGAGGAGAACACCTCATAGACCAACTCCAGAGAAATTCCCAGCTATCCCAGTCTACATGGGCTGCTGTTGAATATCCATGAGAGGTTACAAATGTCCTACCAAATCAGCAAATTTAATATCTTCTGCAGACAGTGCCGGCCCAAAAATTTGCGGGGCCCTGTTCGAGATATTAAAAAAAGGTAATAATAGTTAGCACAGAAAAAACTTGAATATTTAAACATTTATTTTGAGTTTGATAAACATCTTCAAATATAAAATTACAATTTTGATTATTACAATGCTTTGATTTATCAATTACCTGTAATATAATATTGTAAGTAATAACAATCTGTCAGTTGTAGGTCCATTTATCTACAGTATATAATTAAAAAAGAAATCAAGTGATGATATCAATACATACATGATATAATACATAACAAAGTTTTGGCTGTCAGCCCTTTCAAGGTTAGGTTGCCATTTATATAATTTGCCTTGCTCTCTTGGCTGCGAAATCATTTATGATATCATTGTAATCAGTAGTTTTTGCTAAGTCGATTTCAATCAAAATAATTGCCAATGAATTTAGCTTTTCTTGAGAAATAGTTGACCTTAAATAATTTTTAGTTTAGAATATGATCTCTCATTTGAGGCCACTGTGATAGGGCTAGTCAAAATTATCCTTAATGCAATGGTAACATTAGGGTATAATTCCGTCAAATGTTTCTCGTATATAAATGTCAACGCTTCCAAGCATGTTGAAGTTGTTGGGACTATTTTTCGAAAAATATTTACTTCATCGTAAAAATCATGCTTATCAATATCAGTATTGAAAGTTAAACAAAATTTGTCAGAATCTTGCTCCAAGTTAAATTCAGACACTTCCTTCAGTCTTGAAAAGTCAGACAAGGAATCGAAAATTTTATAATGTTCCTCATACGATTCAAAATATTTCTTAAAAGATACCAAAGCATTATCAATTATAAAGAAAAATAAATTAACTTGAAAATTGTCTTTAGGATCTGTTACAAATGAATCACTGCTTTCATAATCGAAAAACTTTCTTTTCTTGCTAACACGAGGTTGTTTAAAATGTGACTCAGTATTTAATTCTACTGATAATTTCTTAGCTTCATTTAAGCAAGTTTTGAAATCCTCCTCTCTGAATTTTTGTAAAAATATCACTAATTCCTCCAAATGTTTTACTGCAATAGCTAAATGCATTGCTTTATCCTGTAATAATTTGCTTATCAAATTAACTTTTACTAATAGTTCATACCAAATTACTAGACTGAGAAGGAACTCAAATTTATGCATATTTTTACATATCCCTCTTATTTCTACTTTTATTCCGTTATCTAATATTTTGTTTTCAACCTCTTCAAGGACGTTAAAAAAGTCAGGAAGTTGAAATCGAACAACTTTAACACTGCTGAAGCGACATTCCCATCTTTTATTACAAAGCTGTTTTTGTGTGTTTTGAGTAACATGTTTCTTTAATATTTTCCAACGTGACGTTGAAGCTGAAAATATTGTATATAACCATTGTAAACTGTTAAAATAATTAATAGCAATTTCTGATGATTTAGCGACCACACCTAACATTAAATTGATGTTATGAGGTGTAGGATTATTAGTATTATTGTTCCCGTTGATTTCCTTATTTCGCAGACGATCCAAGGGTTTCGCCTCAGGTGATGTTAAAAATTTTATTAAAGAATTTTTTATTTTTCCAGCTTCTAGTTTTTGTTTTCTTGCATTTGTTTGCTTATCATTGCCACTTAGATATTTTTGATCTTGGTCATGTTCTCTACTGTTGAATTATATTTTCTATAACTAAAAAAAAAAAAATTCGTTATTAAAAAGTTCAGTAAGGATAATAATATTTTCTTGCTAACTCCATCAGGGTCATTAATTAGTTCTTATTATTTCATTTTGGTTTCTAAATTATAATTTATATTAAAGAAAATTTGTCAATGTACTTACAGTGATGATTATTAAAAGATGGGATGTGGTAAGTAAGAGAGATGCACACAAGATCCTATATATCACTGTATATTTCTGAAAATTGGAAAATCAGATTTGTCAAGGTTTCCAGTATTTATGGCTTTTTTATCAGAAATCCTTAGCATTGTTACTCACTTTTGACAGAACCCTATACTACCAGAAATAACAAAACAAATATTAACCCGGCAGTGGTCGCGCTGAGTCTTAAGGGCCCCATACACTCTCGGTTTTTAGCACAGTTTTACCTGTACAGGTAAACACGAGTGTGTGTGGACGAAAACCGACCAAAAATACTGGAATGAATAAAATCAACTTTAGCACATCGCATTTATTCCTGTTGGGAACAACATTGCGTGATGATTTCGGAACAATCACTTGGTACCAACACATAAACATACGATTGTAAGATGAACAAAAGCACACTGCGCAAGTAGGAAAAACACCGTTGCCAAACCGAGCATCTTACAGACCTTGGCTAAACCACAGTCTCGTCAGACCCCATAAAAACCTCGTTTAAGCAATTCAACTTGGACCGTGACTCAAACCACAATCTCAAAACACGGTTTTCAAACCTCGATTCGTCTAAGCAATCCGCCCTTACAGTTCAACTTAAGTCCGACAGATTTAGAGCATAATAATCTTGTGCTTGAGGCATTTCCTTTCAATAATGAAACACATTAAATATAATAAGTCTGAAAATTTACAATTGAACTTTAATCAAACACATCTAGAACAGACGAAAATCGCGTGCTAAAGGCATAAATACTTCTCACATTAATGCAAATATATTTTGTTTATCTTTAGGATTTAAGAGGTTATAAAATTTCTCAATGATTAACTATGCAAAAATTTATGATAATAAATGCAGAAAGGAATGCCAAGAACTTCATGAGAGAAAAATAGCGAAAGAAATTCTTACCATAGTTCCACTCAAATAGTTACTTCAGTGGTCGTCCTGGGTCTGTGAGACACAGATGTTTATCGCACAATAACTCATGAAATACTGGATCACGTGGAGAAAACGTTGATATATTGTAAAGAAACTTAGTCCCTTGAAAGGTACACAGAGTATTAAGTTTCTCAAAAAGCCAGTCAAGAAGTAATAAAGTAAATATTTTCTCACTGGGTCTATAAGATTGTTTCAGTGATAGCTTTTCTGCGTAGAAAAGGTAGAAAACGTCCTTCCGAGCGGTGGAGCGGGGACAAAGGTTCCTACCTCTCCCAATACTTTATTTCCCCTCAGCTATTCTTAAGTAGGAAAATGCTACAATGTAGTCGTCAGCTTTCTACTTATTAAACGCGCAACCTTTAAATCTGGAATTCATACGAACAATGTAATTATTTATGTTTTCATTGTTTCTTTAACAAGTGAAGAGCAGCAACAAATATGTTTCCTCTTTACATTATTTTCCTTTCACATTTATAAATAGAAGGCAATTTTTAAAAATTTCTGTCATTCTTGCAATTTATTGAAACCCATGGGGAGGGGAGTTTCACGTGGTTTTCGGCGTGGGGCCCTGTTCCACCAAACAGTTCGAACATGCTTATGGCCGGCGCTGACTGCAGAAAGAGAAGATGAAATACGTTGACTTTTTTGCAGGAAATGTTAAATTTTGGAACAATTGGGTAGCTTTCGGAGATGCAGTACATAGCACTGTTTGGTGGGATTGTTGCTCAATCTACTTACACATGTCATGTTTTCCCTTTAATCATCAGAATTTCTCAAATGAATTCAACAGGCTGCCATTGGTGAGTCCACCTCTCTATCTAAAATAACACATCATAAAACAATGGAGTGCAAATGTGGATGCTTAGAAAAAATGACATAATAAAACCTGTAAATTTTTTTAATATGAGCATGAAAAGGACCTTTTTAAAAATAATAATTCCATTATAAAAATAAACTTCAGCATTCTTGGACAATGTTCACATATTAATTGGCAAAGTGAATGTTTGTAGTAATGAAAGTTGTCATTTTTTCCCCTGAATAAATCTAAAAAATGAAATAATCTATATAGTGATATTTTAAACTTTAAATATCCACCCATTCTCTAGGACAGTTTTGAAGGCATCTGCAAGGAAAATATAGCTTATCTCACAGATTTCTGGAAACTTTCAAGCCCAGGGGAACCCATGTTTCAGTAAAGCATTATTGTGTATTGATAGTCATGAAATATGTGGTGGCTAGAGCAGATTTTGTCCTTTGAAATGGTATTGCTTTCCTCCAGTTTAGGATTCTTTGTGAATAGAAGAGGTTCGGAAAGTACACAAACCAGATAAGGACCTAAAGATCTGATGGGAACATAAGCAAGGGTGGGAAATTGCTATTTTTCTTCATAGTTTCTGGATAAATCTTTTTCAGTTAGGAGGTAAAGGAAGTTATAAGGAAATAAGAAAAGTAACTAACATAATGGTAAAAAACCTGATCATTTAAATTCTGTCATTATAAGGATTATTAGATTAACCAACAGATTAGATGAAATAAGATTTGATTTCAGAAAAACATGTGAATTAAAGATAATGATGTTAATAATATAATCACTACTAGATATTTAACAATATCCCTTCAAAAATAACATGGATGAAGTCAAATTTTACCCATATTAATCCTACTAATTTATTTGAAATTGCCTCATGCAAAAATATTAAATGTACTAATGTTGAAGCTGTTATGGAGGTAAGTTTTACAGTAAAAGCTTTGTTATCTGGCTCCTAAATATTCTGAAAACTTGAATAAACGACATTTCCAAACCAGAAGTTTTCGGAGCTTTGCCACTTGGCGGCATTTGAAATGTAAACAGTTAACCATTGTGATTCGATCATTCCAGTTGACTTGTGAGAGATTAATACTTTACCTGCTGTTTATCTGTTCAAAATTTACCCATCCAAGCAAAACGGCTTTGAATAAAGCATCTACATATAAGTTCAAGACAAAAAAGAAAGAGAGTTGTGTTGAGGCTTAACCAAAAAATAAACATTATTAGGAGTTTGGAAAAAGGTGAAAATCGGAAAGTGTTGCCTAAAATTATCGTAGGATTTTTTGAGAAATTACGTAATCTTAATGGGACTAGGATTTAGTTTGGATTCTTTTGCTTATCTAAACGACTATATAGATGTAGAGTAAGAGAGAGGGGGTGTGGGGAGGGAGATAGGAAGGAAGGGATATAGAATGTAAGGTACATAGCGAGTAAGGGAGATATAGAATTAGAAAAGGACGGGAGGAAAGAGATAAAGAAGGAGACGGAGAAAAAGAGGGAGAGCTATGGATTGGGACAAGAAGGAATGAGAGAGGGGGAGGGAAAGAAAAGAGGCAGATAGACAGAGGGAGAGATAGAGGGAAGAAAAGGGAGAGGAAGGGAGGGAGAGAGGGACGGCGAGAGGAAGGGAGGGAATATTAATATATTATCATTTATGCATTTATTATTTCTTCATTTTTGACAAGGGGATTATCATTGGAGAAAACAAGAATAAGAAAAAAATTCTCCCGAATCTCTATTTTGGTAAATTTTATACCGGCTCTTACTCAGTAATTACATCTGTTTGTGAATTCGTGTCAAACTCCGTCTCAATTTATCGGAATAAGCAGCTGAGCTCTACTCGGTCGCTGTAAATTGCCTACACTCCAGGGGAAAACAGAGTTCGTCCAGGTTTGGCTGATGTGAAATCTGGTCACTTTAAATTAATAAATAATTTAAATAAAAGATTTTGAAGTGAAGTTCATTACAGTATCTTTTTAGTGAAATATGATTAAATTTTATTTGGTGTTCTTGTCCTATAGTACATACTCAGTACAGGTTGGTTTTAATATAGTTTACATATCCAAAATTCTAGTTTCACTATTGTTATGCTAGTGCAGCTCAGTTAACCGGAAAATTTGATTATCCGGAGCTCCAAATCCCTGTCCGTGCCGGATAACAAAGTTTTTACTGTAAGGCATCATCAATTTTTTCACTTTATTTCCGAAAAGTTTGTCGATATTTTCGTAACTCTTTTGTTTATCTCGATATCGCATATGGTTCGATTCTATCGTATATAACCCGATATAACCCCACACGTGTTATTGTACAATAGGGACCTTCCCATTACCATTTCATTTGTTTTTATTTACTCCATTATCGGGTGCTACGCTTTCTTTAATTAAGTTAAACATAAACCTTGTATGTGCACGTACTAACAGGCAAGAGGTGAATCAGCATGTCGTAAAACATTGTAGTCCACGTACTAATATGCCACAGTCAAAATTCGCTGCACATTAAAGCTGCAAGAAGCGGATTTTTTTTGTCTGGGACGGCTGCATAGCGCTAGTGCTCTTATGACCACACTCAGTTGATGTTCTGGTCCTGCTACGACAGGGAGTAAAGTTGATGTGGAGGTAATGAAATCTTGGGACATTTTTATTTTGAATTAACTTCGAGTTATTGTAATCGGTTTGTTCAGAATTATTTTACTGTGAACGAGAATGCGGGATTGACTTCTAGGTTTTATTTATCGTGTCTCGAAAACTTGATTTTTTCCTAGTTAAGGACGCGTGGTGTCGGATATCCACTCTCGCATTAATGTTTAATATGGCCTATATCGGATTGGCTCTTTTGAGTAAAAGTCTTCTGCTATTATCTCGGAAGCTTGTGGTGAGAATTTTCACTCCATTTTAATGAAAAAGTATATTTATTCATGTGCCCATGCATTAGTTTTTGGGATATTCCACCATTGCCTAAAAATCGGCAAGTATATGCATGTACAAAAGTTGCTCGGCAGGCTTCAAGATGTTTTGAAATATATGCAGAAAAGCTGCACTATGGGCATTTCTCAGGTTTCATTATTTTAAAGATATGTTTAGAATATGGGCTGTGGGTTTTACATGAGCATCGAAATTATTAAAATTTTAGGATAATTGTGGCAATAAGATAGAAAATTCATAAATGATGAAATAGTTTAATTCCTTATTTCTGTATTTTGTCGGATGAATAATAGATTGTCTCCGTTAAATTTGTGGAAGTGCTTTGGGAAGGCTATTTATGAAATTTTCCAAGGTTTTTATCAGTGAAAGTTAATTGAATACTTCCAGTTCATGCAAATTTTTAGGAATCTTATGTAATGATAGTGATAGTTGTGATAGACATTTCTATTTTATTCAGAATTTTTCCTTTGGTGGTAGATTACTTATCAGTTAAACATAATAAAAATGAATTAATATGGTAGCTCCAGTTTTCCATGTGCAAAAATTTTCAATTTATTTTTTCGAATGCCATTCTAGTTGTGCACCATCTGACCTTATAATATTGCCAGAAAGTTGGGTCCAATTAAAACAGCCAGATATGATTATGGTTTCTTAGAGCAATAAACTACTGTGTGATCACTTAAGTAGTTTCCCCATTCCTCTTAGTAACATAGATCATCATATATCTGAAGAATCAAATGATGAAAATGTTCAAACAATGAAAGAAATGATGCCAAGGAAATATTAAATTTTTGATTTATCAATTTCTAACCAGTAGTAATTGAACTAAGAGGTTTATTGAGACCTTATATCTGTGCTTGTAAAATTGACATGATTCTTTGTAGCATAGCTATTTAAGGATACAGGCAACTCTCCTTCAATGGACATTCATTTAACACACAAGTTAACAAATGTATTGAATTTGAAAGCAAGGAAATGTGTGTGCAGTTTGACGAAGGTTAGCAAATATATAACTTGGACCATAAAAATTCATGTTTATGAAAAGTCATATGCAAAGGCCCTCTTGTATACCAAAAGAGCAGAGGGTTCTGAACCTTTTTGATTCGGCAAGCACCACTATACTTATGCAAAAATAGAAATTGTGAATAAAATCAAACGAATGTCAAAGTTATTCTTAATATTTTTGAATGCTTTTCAAAAGAAAGTAACCGATCATATTGAGCATTGGTTCTAGGGAACTGGATTTGGCCATCATTCTATGCTTCAGTCTGTGATGTAGAATGACAGTGGTCAACTGTAATAGGATTGTTACATCACGATGATTTGTTAACAAGACAGTTCTGTGCTCACGTCCTTCATGCTTGCTCTCACTAAGAAGGTTTTTTCTTGTTTGGTTGTCTCATTTGATCCAATATTTTAGGTGCTTTGATGGACAATTTTTGATACTTAAAAGTATAAAATGAATTCAAGATTGAAAATATTTTGGTTGGAACACATCTTTGCTTTTAATATGGAAGTCAACGATGTTCTAAGAATTTTCCTGTAGCAAGCGATTTTCAGGAGTGCATGTCATTCATTGAAAGAGAGTTGCTTGTACTATAAGATTATGAGATAGCATCTATAATCAAATAAAAAATCTTAGTGATGATAATGTCTTGAGGTGCAAGTAATGTTTGAAAAATTAACTTAATTAGGGGGTCTTTATAACCAAGAAGACAGCAGCATCAGACAGGTATATCAGAGTGTGAATAACCACAGCGTAGGAGACATTTTATGAGTTGACAAGGGATGGTTTGAATAAATATTAAAATGGTATTGATAAAAAAATATGTGGACTGTAGTATAACACAACATGGGATATAAGGAAAGATGATTGTTCAGAAATGATAGTGTCAGTTTTTACCACATGAAGAGCAATATCAGGGTTTTGTTGTATCAAAGGCTCTACTTCCGGCAAATTGGAAATCTTTGCTTACTCTTCTTTCTTCTAATATTCTGAGCTGAAGTTATCTTTGATTGTGTAAGGCAAAATGCCATCAAAGTTATAAAGGTAATAACTCTTTTATCCAATATGGAACTTGCTATAGAGTCATTATCTATCTATTAGTGATGGGCATTGTCATTCTTTTTATGGATTTGTTCCTTTTGTATCATTCTGAAGCCAGAATGATACAGAGGATTCATTCCTTTCGTTCCATTGGCGCACATGTGAACTTGATTAAATGTAGGATTTCCTGTGATCAATGTTAGAAAATTGTTTGTTGTTATGATTTTTCGACTCCTCATTTTGTTCATAATAATTTTATTAATAGCAAATTTGTTAATGGCAATACTAAACGACATGAGCATATGGTGAGAGGGGATCAGAACCCTCCCAAAATTTTTGAACAAACTTTAAAAAATCGACTAAGTAATCTAAATCACTGCATTGGGTAATTGCTATGTAACTAAATTAAACTAGATAGTGTTTAGTTTCATTCTGAAAAAAATATTCAAAATTCCACTTCTTTTGCCCTCCATTTATTGGTATAAACCTGAAAAATTACTGTTTCCAGCTATCGCAATCCTTTTCATCGCTGTTCTCCCTCCTATATTTCTCTCTCACGTTTCAAATGGTAAAAACCTTTGGTGGAAGAATTTAAAAATTTTTAGAATTAAAATGAATTCTTCATAAATTATTATATTATTAAAATTAAGAAATTAAAGAATTTTTGTGGAAGAATGGTAAAAATCTTTGATGGTGTAGTTTTCCTCCAAAACAAAGTATTATAAAAATATTACGAATTATTTTGTTGTAAGTGTGGTTGTTTCTCATCTATTAATATCCCATGCACCCATAATATCCCTTTATTCACAATCATTTCGAAGTACAGAAGTCAAATCTTGCAATCCCAATAAACAATAAAAAACATTTTTTTGCGTTGCAAAAAGAACAGAGACATCACTCCGGTACGAAATACACTTCTGCGCATGTCCGATTTCATTCATCCAACTCTGGAATGAAATTCTCTGACAAGGAGAGGCTACAGACTGTAACTCACAGATTCAGTTCATCTTCTACCAGTGGAGAGTTTAGGTCAACATAAGAATACCTTTTCGGAATTTCGGGCCAATGGCTTTTAGTTTAAGAGAGATAATTGTGAATCCGAGGAACGAAATTTCCGAATCCGAGTGGAGTCCGAGGAGCCATTGAGCCTGGAAGGTCCGGAACGACATCCTCCGAGTCCGAGGAATGAGATTTTTCAATGCCGTGGATTCATACCAGTTGGTTCTGGATTTGTTCTGTTGGGATGATTCCTTCCGGAATGACATAACATTACTATCTATCATTCTATATAGACGTTCCTTACAGAGGAGGAGGAGGATATAACAGGAGGATACTAATGTTTAGGCACTTCCAGATGTGCTGGAGATTCGAAATTTTTTCTTAAGTAGGATTTTGTGCAAAACCGACTAGAAAAAACGAAAATCTTAAAAAAGTGCAACAATGCGGCCGCTAAAAATTCGCAATTGTTTAAACAAATTTTCAAGGTTTATGTATTTCCGAATGTGTCACGGAGTTGAAATTTTTTTTTATAAGTAGAATTCTTAAAAAAACGAAATAGGGATTATACAAATTTTGATATTTTAATTTGTTTGGCATTTAAAAATTCTTAAAGTTTAAACAAATAGCTAACTGTTTAGGTACTACGGTATGAGCTAGGAAGCTGAAATTTTCAAATTATTTACAAAGTAGTGAATTTGCACAAATAAACATTTCAATTTTACTATATATGAATTGCGGCGGCCGTTAAAAATTATTTAAATTTAAACAATTAGAAAAATATTATTTTACTTCTAGTAGTGCTACAACTTAAAAATTTGGCTAAAATGTGTAGCATTAGTACCCCATAATGGAGAAAGTGTAAAATTTTTAAAATTGCAACATTTGGGGAGTTTTAAACTATTATTTTTGCATGTGGGAAAAACGATAATCGCTGCGGAGTTGAAATCTTTAGAATTAAAAGAATATTTGTAATGATGAAATGTCTGTCTGAAAAATGAATGTTTTTTCAAGGTGAGATGAAATGCTTGCAGTATGCAAGCACCAACTACTAGTTATATATATAGAGGCTTCTTACTTATGATATATTATTTAATTATTTTTTTTTTAATTTATATTATATCAGCTCATAAACAGCCGTTAACAGCCTTTTACAATGAGCGTAATAACTTGAACAAAGGCAAACAAATACAACCATGCCCTCGGCAGGATTCGAACCCGCGACCCTAGCGTTGGGAGCCAGACACGCTAACCACCCTCTACCAAGGCCGGCGTCAAGAGGATACTAATGTTTAGGCACTTTCAGTTGACCTGGAGACTTGAAATTTGGTATGGTTATAGAATTTTGCTCACAACCAACCAGAAAAATGGAAAATTTCAAAATTGTTTATTTTTAGGGGTTGTTTTTACCCCATTGTACGTTAATGTTTAAAAAAATTTATCTCAGAAACTATAAGTCATAGGAACAAGTTTTTGCAAACATTTTGTAGCAAATTCTATCCTATGTATGGATCAAGTTTTTAATCCATACCTTACAGATCATATAAGGGCAAGAGAATTCAATTCCCAATTGCTATACCTATTTTTTTACGATTATTACGTTTTCACGATTTTTATCTCGAATACTATAAATCGTAAGTACATGCTGTTGCAGATGTTATTGTAGAAAATTTTGCCCTCTACCCGAATAAAATTTTTAATCTATACTTTACAGATCATATAAGAATGATTTAGCCTTTTCAAGATGCTGTCAGCATCACATTTGGTCTTAATGTGTCATAGCATTGTATCGTGCCTTCTGTCCCTTCCACGACCTCCGTAGGTGCATGTGCCTCTCCACCCTCCCCTTCCTCCCTCCCCCCTCTCTTCCTCTCTCTACATTACTTGAATGCCTTTATATGTATATTTTTTACAGTATACAGTGATGCTGTATTTATGATGTTTCCTACTGTACTTCCTGTTTTCTATATTTTGTTGTAGTTTTCCATTGTGATATGTACACTATGTAGGTTATCGCAGGTTTTTCACACCTCCTTCTCTGTGGGTGTTTTCCTGCGTGAGTTTTATTAGGAAAAACAAGCCTGTTCTTACCTAGGTATTCTCCACAAACTGAAATGGCTTTACTTATATCTCTTTATGTTTTGTATATTTTATACGCTCTTCATTGTAATACTTTTATTTTTAATATTCATGATATTGACGAAGGGTTAAATGTAAGAATGGACCTTATGGTCCAAATTTCGCCCAAATAAAGATGATTATCTATCTACCTACCTACCTCCCTCCCCCCCTCTCTCTTCCCCCCGTCTCTATGACGGTTTTTTGCATTGGCTTAGCCCAAATCCTTGTGTGAGGGTTTACGAGTTGTATTCAACAGTTCTTCTGTTATTCTATAACCGTGTTATAAAGGTGATTATAAAAAGTGTGTTATTTGTCACATTGTTATTTGTTGTGTTATTAGTTGTCATTGGTTCAGAGGTGCAAACTTTTGTATTAAAACATATCTAATAATGAAATATGTCAGAAAAATTAATGTTTTGAAGGTGAAATAAAATGCTTGCAAAATGCAAGCACCAACTATCTACTTGTATTTAGATATTATTAATATTATTTATGATATGATAGGAGGTTAATAATGTTTAGGCACTTCCAGATGAGCTAGAGACTTGAAATTTGGCACAATTATAGGTTTTTCGTCACATCCAAACAGAAAAATCTGAAGTCTGGAAAATTCATATTTTAAGGGGCTGTTTTGGCCCCATTTTTGCCCCATAAGAAAAGCACATAAATCGTATCATATATTAAATATATAAAAGGATACTAAAGTTTAGGCACTTCCAGATTAGCTAGAGACTTGAAATGTTTTATGTGGATAGGATTATATAAATGGCCGACAAAAATATCGAAAACCTTAAAAAATTTAAACAATACGGCCGATAAAAATTTGCAAATGTTTAAACAAACATTTAATGTTTTTGTATTTCTGTATGTGCATGAAGCTGAATTTTTTTGCTATGGTAGAATTTATAAAATAACTAAATAGGGATTATAGAAATTTTGCTATATTTATTCGGCTACCTATTAGAAATTCTTCAAGTTTAAAATGTTTAGATACTAGGGGACAAGCTATGGAGCTGAAAATTTTCAGTTATTTAGAATGTGGTGCAAAGGCACAAATTAATGTTGGAAAATCTCCATGAAGTTGTTATTGTGGCCGTTAAAAATTTATTAAATTTAAACAATTAGATAAATATTATTTCATTTCTAAATGTGCTACAACATTAAAATTTGGCAGAAATGTGTGGCATAAGTACCAAATAATGGAAAAAAGTATAATATTCTTAAAATTGCAAATTTTAGGGATTGCTTTTACTCCAATATTGTTCCGTAAGGAAACAAAGAAGATCGGTGCAGAGGTGAAAACTTTTGAAATAAAATAATATTTCTAAAAATGAAATATCTCTGAAAAATTAATTTTTTCGAGGTGAAATGAAATGCTTGCAGAATGCAAGCATTTTTACTAGTAATAGATATAAATAATATATCAACATGCTTCAAAGACAATTGAGTGTAAAAGTCTTGGTGCTGCCCAAAGATTTTCAATGAATAATAATATTATCTTTTAACACCTTTGGCAAAATTTAGTCAAACAATATTTATTTTATCTCTATCAAATTCAGTGTTTAAAATTTTTCCTCTTTCTTTTAGGTTCTGAGCCAAAATGGACCATGTTGAGCAGAGAAAGTATGTACATGGTTGGCAGACTGGAGCCATGAAGAGTCCTGCTGTGCTGTGCCCAGAATATAGACATCTGGATGTGAGATTAGAGGGGAGTTTTGGCTGGAGGATATGGAGTGAGGAATTTTTTATCTAGCTGTTGCAAATTCTGATTTGTTCATATCAGCAGACAATGGTGGTTATTAGGATGGGAATGAATATTCATTAGAAACTGTCACATCTGGATAAACCCCTCAAGCATGATTTTTTCCATGGCATTTAAACTTGCAAGCATGTCTTATTTTGGCCATATTGATTTTTGAGCACATATTCACTTACTAGGAGAGGTTACACCCTGCCCCTCTGGGATTCGAATGAAATTTGTAGAGTAGAAAGTATACATGAAATAAGAGGTCCCTTGTATGAAAATGCTTCCCATTGACTCTTAGTTTCCGAGTAATAACCATTCCAAACGAAAATGCTATAAAACTCCATTTGGAGTAATATTCTCCAAACGTAAGTGGTGGCTGCGGCAGTTTAGGCGGTAACCTTTCTTCATATGATTTTTGGGTTCTCGCGTTTGAACCTCTATGGGAGAATATATTTTTATATTTATTATTATTAAATACGTTTTATTATTATAAAAATATATCATTATACCAAAATATGTTTATAATAATATTTATTTAATAATTTTTATAGTAATATTTATAAAATATTATTATACCAAAATT
Source organism: Tanypteryx hageni (assembly GCA_028673005.1). Lineage (NCBI taxonomy): Eukaryota > Metazoa > Arthropoda > Insecta > Odonata > Petaluridae > Tanypteryx > Tanypteryx hageni. Next base: position 152,680,481 of record CM054114.1, read on the forward strand.
ATTGGTTATAATTTTGGTTTCTAAGTACATTTTCTATTCCTAAACAACTAATAGAAGCATGTTCATGAATGTAAACAGTTTTTTACAGATAATATTTGTAAATGTGATTGTGATAAACATGCTTTTATCAGACGCTCACGGTGCTGCAGATATTGTTTTCCTTGTTTTTATTATGTATATCATCCTAATATCTGCATTTGTTTATATATGAATAAATGCACTTTATATATGAAGCATGGTATGAATTAATAAAATGATCTCTCATCCTTAATAATAGTTATTTCTACAAATAGAAAATGATTTTTCTATGATACTTCCACAAAAACTGTTTGTTCTTATTGTTTTAATACCTCTCATAATTTGTTGTGGAACATTTTGCTTACTTATATAGAGAGCCTCTGCCAGTAGTTATTATTATTATTTATTATCAACAAGTAGATTAAAAGTTGGCAAAATTACATAAAAGGCTACTTAAGATACAAAATAACATATAATTACACCAACTAAGATTAAAAATATTACTTACTGATAAATTGAATGAATTACATATTTGCTACTTTAGTCCTTTGGATTTGCTTCACAAATCAAAATCTTCTTTTAACTCCTACATGTGGTTCTCAGTATCTTGTGCATCAACAGCAGCCTTAGTCTGTTGCCGGATCTCAGTATATCCCAGCATGCTCCACCTACAATTAATTTCTTTTGACTTCCATCAGGTTTTCTGAGTGTTAAAGGTCATTATTACCTTGTAGAAGTATTTCTCAACCTTTCTAGAGATGCAGATCTCCTAGAAAGTTTCAGATTTTCTGTGAAACTCTTCCTCATTTTGGTTCATAAATTTTTCATACATTTTTTCACTTGGAAATATTAATCAGCTGTGTGCAGAATCTAACAAGTTATAGATAAAAATAAAGATTTCCTACTCAACTTGCAGATCCCTAACAAATAAAAGATGTTTGCATGCATATGTATGGAAAGAACAAAGCTAATAGGTGCTTAACGTTGGAAACGAAACCCAACTAATGAATGAACTTGAAAATTGACTCAATGCATATATTCAGTGCTTGAAGTATGGAAAAAGATTAAAGGTTGGTTCTAAGATACATTAACCTAACAAACAGTATGCAATAATAATATAAATTGACAAACAACATGACAGTTCAATAAAATGATATAATAGATTAGTAAATATAGATAATAGACTGGCCATTCAGATTTGTGTCAGTAGATGATTGGCAGAATTCAAATTCGTACCAGAATGGTTTCAAGTACTCTAAAAGGAAGTGGAAAGGCATTCCACCTTACATCAAACTCGGTTACCTCTCCAGTACCATTCAAGAATTGGGCCAACAGCATATAAATAATGTGAGGGCATTTATTTCAATTTTAAGTTATCATGAATCCAATTTTGTAAGGTGATCATGAAGTTTTCCAGAAAAATCATGAAAGAAAATGTGTCCTTAGACATTGCAACATTTTTTAAATTCGTAGTAAATTATTTTTAATTAATTTCACTTCCAGAAGGCAAATAAATTATGAATGGAATGCATGAAAAAATCTTTGCATTACTTTTCTAATTCATTTGAAGTCTTCAATGTTTGTTTCTAATTTACTTGACAGATGCTATGAAGGACGATCTCGGTGTTGGGTGAGTTGCTGTTACTACCTCTTTCCCTAGAAAAGACATTACTGTGCACCAAGGATTGATCACGACTTTAGAAGTAGCTCCAGCTGTTGGGATATTCTGGCAACTAGTAGAGGTATATGAAGTATTTGTCATTGCTGATGACTTTGCAAAGTTAGGCTGTTGGTGTTTCATTACTGACTTTTTTGTATTATTAATGGTTTTCGGTGTACTTATTTAGAAACTAATTTGAGCTATATGAGGTGCAATCCAAAAGTTCCCAGACTGGATGCATGGAGAGCTAACTGAATGTAGTATGGACTTGGGCTGCTAGGTAGCGCTAAACAGCTTCATTCTGAAGCAGTTTGCCAAGTATCATGTTGATACAAGCATTTTTTTCACGATCGTTTTTGTGTGTTAGTGTTAGTGGTGTTCTGCAATTTTTGCTGCAAAAAAATGGCAGACTTGAAGGTGCAGTGTGTGTGCATCAAGTTTTGCTCCAAACTCAGCAAAACCACGTCAGAGAACCACGAAATGCTTAAACAAGTATTTGGTGATGACGCCATGGGCAGAACCCAGACTTTCAAGTGGTTCAAACATGGGCAAACATTGGTTGAGGATTCTGAACCTTCTGGTCGACTCTCAACCAGCAGAACAGACGAAAATGTTGAAAAGTGTGTCAGGCCATCCACGAGGACCATCGGCAAATGATTAATGACATCTGCAGCATCGCTGACCTATCATTCGGTTCATGCCAACGCATTCTCAGAAATGACCGAAACTTCCTTTCCAAGGTCATCACTGGTGATGAAAGCTGGGTTTATGGCTACGATCCAGAAATCAAGCAGCAGTCATCCCAGTGGAAGATTCCATCTTCACCATGACCGAAGAAAGCGAAGCAGGTCAAGAACAACATCAAGAGCATGCTTATCTGTTTATTCGACATGGAGGGAATTATTCACAAGGAGCTCGTTTCTGTAGGTCAGATGGTGAATCAGCACTTTTACATCGAGGTCTCGAGGCGTTTGAGAGAGGATGTGAGGCGGAAACGTCCGGACAAGTAGGGCACACAGGACTGGCTGCTGCATCACGACAATGTGCAGGCCCACACCTGTCCCCCGACCTAGCTCCCTGTGACTTCTTTTTGTTCCCCAAAATGAAGACTCGGCTGAAGAATTGCAGGAGGTGCTGAATGACATCTCCCAAATGGAGTTCCAGAGGTGCTTCCAGTAGTAAGAAAAGCATTGGACCTGCTGTATCAACTCCCAAGGGGATTACTTCGAAGGGCACAGCAGTGATTAGAACCTAAGGAAAGCCTACATTTTTTATCGGTACAGTCCGGGAAATTTTGCATCACACCTTGTATTTTGTTATAACGATACCTCAACTGGCATTGTATTTTAATGTATGTCTTTTTGGTTAGCTATTTTCTTCTTACTCACTAGATATGTATGGATAACTTGATCAAACAAATATTGTGAGCTGTAAAAATCAGTCACTAGGGGAGACGAAAAGAAATATAGATTCAACTAGCATTATTGCTCGTCAAATACGAGAGGTATGCATGAATTAAGTTCAAATTGAAATAAAAATTAATGAAACCAATTTTTATAGGCACTAAAAAGTAAACAATAAATATAAAATTCACATAATTGAATGTTACAAAGAGCAAAAATAGTTTTGGGCGAATAGAAATTGTATGTCAACGAAATACATTACGCCATACAATTCTTATACCACATAAATTATTTTTAATTTACGGAACATTTAATTTTGTCCCTCTCTGTCTCTCTCCTTCTTTCTTTCTTCCTCTCTCTCATGTGAAAGTGTTCCAAGCATGCATTCCTTATGCATATAGTATAAACATTAAGGTGACAATACAATCTTGAGGCTTAACAACGACACGGTCGGTAAGGCAACATATCATTACAAAGCTTAAATTCTTCAAATAAATATGATTTAAACGTAAAACTTTAGCGATCTTGTATCGTAGGCAAAATGTGACAGTAAGAATGTGACACATTATTTATTATTCTTTAAAATGATCCACCTTTGAAGATCGTAAATTAATTCTTTCTAATTTTAATTTGCAAAAGAGTAAAAGCCTCTTAAGTCGAAAAATCAATTTTTACGTGTTATCAAATGGGAAATGGTACCCCCCTCCCCTTCCACCAAAAATCAAAATTCTGGCCCTGAGGTGCACATCCTCATGATCTCATTGGTAAGTGTACCAAGTTTAAAGTCGCTTAGTTTCTTGATTTTTGAGATAGGCTGTATTATATATATATATAGGGAAATATCCATCTAGATAAGGGAATTTTCAATTGCAAGTTTATCAGTGAAGATCTTTGAGTCTTTTCTTCCTTTCCTTGACCAGGAATCAGTGGTAGAATATCTGCATGGCAAGTGGAAGATCCGGGTTCGATTCCCTATCATAGCAGACTTTTTTCTTGTTTAAAAAATATTCCCAACAATGTAATTGTCAAAACTTGTGCTCGTATTGTTGTCACAAGGCTAAATGCTTTCCCCTCTTCTACCTCAAAATTTGATTATCTTGACAAACAACTGCTGCTAGAAATAAAATCAATATAAATGGTGAGAGTTTAAATAGTTTATTATCAGTTAAAAATTTAAATTCTTTTTTTCTTAATTTGAACCCATTTTTTATGAGCTATATACTAGTAACCGTATATCTTACATTAGCTTTGTGACCTGGTGTTGCCTGGGTGTGATTTGGGATTGCACAAACTTATATACACTCGCACTGCCCGTGTGCTCGGCGCACGCTCTCATGGCCGACGCTGCAACTTATATACCCTCACACTGCCCACACACTCAACATACAAAGCGTTACTTCTAAAAATTACCTACAGAGAAGTATTTTGTTCCATAAAATGGTTCTTGAAAAATGTCATAACTTTCGATCAGACTCTATATTCATTCATATGTTTTTTGTATGTGAAACGTATTTACACTATAGGTAAAAACGTTATTTGCCTTATACACGCTGTATATTCTGTATTTTTTTACGCAAACCTGTTAGTTGTAATGCCGAACAAATTAGTGAAAGAATGGTGCAAATCGGTTCAGCCATTCTCGAGTTATAAGGGAAGATAGTTACAGACAGAAACGGATTTCTCACCAGGGCTGTGCTGTGCAAGAGTGGTATCCAAACCTACTTTGGGGCCTGTTGCCTGAAAAAAGATTGATTAAAATCAGTTGGTTTTTTCTGGAGATATTTTGGTTAGAAGGCGGCGATTTTTGCCTTTTATATATTAGATGTTATCCTTAAAGTTGCTATGGTTTGTTTCACATTAGAACTAAACATAGAAAATACATTTAAAAAAAATTAAGTTAACACTTTGGGTGCTAAAGATGTTTGGTTACGTCTTTGGCGGCCAGTAGCTTCCGCCCGGGAGACGTTCGTGAACGTCTTTCATATATCTGGGCTTTTTTACGCTGGTAGACGTTCAGCAACAGCTCTAGCATTTCATTACCGGATATCAACGACTATATAGTTCATAATGCTGCCACTAGGTGGCAGATTACTTCGCTTTTGTGATTTTTTTCAAGATACTTATCATTCTCTACCACCTATAACTTACGTGCTTTACCGTGACATGGCGCGCTGTATATCCCGTAGCGTCTGCTAGGATTTTGTTGTGTTTAGATCGCTTTTATGTAATAATAATGAGCGAAAAAGTATATTCAGACACAGAAGTATTTGATATACTTATGGGTTCATCTGATAGTGATAACTCAGGTTCAGCTGATGATAATTATGAAGATGATGTGGATTATAATCCTGAATCCGAAAATTCTGATGATGGTCGGTGAATAATTTCTTAGTTTCCTTTTATATTACAGTATATTGTAATCTATGAAATAACAACTGTAATAGTGTATTTTTAGATAATGAATGTGAAGAGGAAATACAAGTGACTGTTTCTGCATCTACTTCCCGTGGAATTAAAAGAAAAAGGGACATCCCAAGTATGGATTTATGCTCAGGTTGGGACACCAACGACAATCCACCATCAATTGAGGTTTATACAGGCTTCCAAGGACTTTTAGCTGAAACCTACCTTGATTCAGCTTGCAATGAACTCGATTTTTTTGGCATTTTATTGGCCCGGAATTAATAGCAACAATAAATGAGCAGACAAATCTGTATGCTCGTCAACAGATATTACTTTTTCGAAGTAAGGGATCCATTTCTCCTAATTCTAGATTTTAAAAATGGTCAACTGCCACAATATGTAATATAAAAGAATTCTTGGCTATCATCATGCATATGTCAATAAGTGGAAGGCCTTCATATTCAGACCATTGGAGTAAAGATCCAAATGTGTCATGCAACTTTTGTCCTAATGTAATGTCTCGGGATAGGTTCATGTTGTTGCTCTCATTTTTTCATCTAAATGATAATCCCAAAATTAAAAAAAGGGGGAAGAGGGATACGATGTACTTCATAAAGTTAGGCCACTGTATGATCATCTGAAATCCAAATTCCAAAATTCCTATTATCCTTCTGAGGAAATAACTGTTGATAAAGCCATGTGCCCATTTAGAGGTAAAGTTTCATTCAAAGTTTATATGCCCCTGAAGCCTAATAAATATGGATTGAAGCTCTATGTATTGGCTGAATCTAGAATGGGCTATATGTAGAATTTCGAAGTATATCATGGGAAGAATGATGAAATTGATAACAGTTCCTCTGGTGTTGTCTGCTTGACAAGTTAGCTGGGAAGGGGCATACTGTTTATGTAGACAGATATTACACAAGTGTGAAATTAGCTTCAGAACTGGAAAAAAAGAAAACTGGGATGGTTGGAACATTGATGAAGTCAAGAAAAGGTATTCCTGAGCATATGAAAGAAACTAAAATGAAGAAGGGGGAAAAATGTTTTGTAGGAAAGGAAATATACTGATTGAGAGATGGAAAGATAAACGGGACGTATGGATACTTAGCACTAGACACACATCTACAATGGCAGAAGTCAAGAACAAAAGAGGAATAATAACAAATAAACCAATCGCTATTGTTGACTACAATAAAAATAAAACGGGTGGATTTAGCAGATCAGAAATTGTCTTATGGAGCATTAGACCATAGAACAACAAAATGGTGGAGAAAATTAGCATTTCACCTCATATTGATGGCAGCATCGAATGCCTGCCTTTTGTACACCTGTACAACAAAGAAAAAACTGCCACTCACAAAGTTCCTTCAAAATGTTTGCAATCAGATAGTAGCTTCAGTTAGGGAAAAAGAAGGGATGACAAATGAACCTCAAGGTTCTGGTAAACTTTCACGTCTGACAGGTAGGCATTTTGCCACAAGAATAATAAAAAATGACAAAATTAGTCAAAGAAAGTGTGTAGTGTGCTCAGAGGAACTAAGAAAGCCAGATGGAAAAGCAGGATGAAAGGACACATCATATGAGCGTAAAGATTGCAATGTGGGATTGTGTGTGGATCCATGTTTCATTACATACCACACAAAAAAAATTTTTTCATAATTTGTTTAAAAACCTTGGTTCATTTTTATTGTTCTTTTGTTCTATAACCATTTAATGTTTATACATATACAGTATTGGCGTAAAACATTTTTAAATATAAATATAAATTTTCAATTATTTTATTTTTCCAAAAATAGCATGTATGTTAACATTTTTTTTATTATAAAAAATATGTAAATTGATTGAAAATCAAATTAAAATAACTAAGAAGGTTATCAGTAAGCAATATAAATAAATGAAAAAAAAGTGAAAAGTTTTTAAAATATGAATTTTTGTAAAAGGGCAAAATATGCCAGCATACAGAATGGGAATGGCCACACATCGGTCAGCACTCTAAGTGTTAAGTTAATAACTTTTATAAAGTGCACAAAAAGTGGAAAAATAACAAAATAATAAAAATATTTTTATTAATAACTTATAAAAATGTGATGTGGCCACCACATGACTTTCTCCGTATCTGTAACATTTCTAAAAATTCCAAATAGGTTAGATAATAATAAATATTTTAAGAAACTGCCAGAAAGTTTTAGGTTTTGCAAAGTACAGAAATAAACTCCAATCATAGCCTTCTGATATTGGATATAGCCACAAAGCTCCAACAATTAATAAAAGAAAAAGGAGCATTACTAAGACGTAACTAAGCATCAATTGTTAACAATAATCGTCGGTAGGTGGCAGCTAAAAATATAAGATCTATTAAACAATGCATTATATGGAAAATGTTTCAAACAAAGGTTGTAGAAAACTAAATTTCCTACAACTTTTATTCCAATACATTTTTACATTTATCAAATATTAAACCAAATATTTCAAAATAACGGATAAGTCACATGAGTAAACACCCACTTCCGGTTGACTGATTTTTACCAAAAACTAATCAGTTCTTGTGACATTTTATAAAAATGTTAAATATAAAATTTCGCATGGACCTGATTAATAGTTTTTGAGTTGGAGCACCCACAAAAAGCTATCACATACACACAGACATCATTGAGAAAATGGTCAAAACGTGTATTTCCGTTGAAATCTTGAAGTCGATTTATTTCATGAATACAATACTTTCCCCTATATGACATATATGGAGAAAGTAAAAATATACAAATTAAATAAAAAAGCTTTTTAGTTAACTTTGGTAAAACTGAAATGAAAAAAAAATAATTTAAATTATTGAATTAATAGAGATTGAGTATATAAAAGTTGTTACAATTTTAATAATTAGTTCGGATGTTTTACAGAATGCAACAACTATTGTATTATTCAATATAAAACTACTGCTTTGAATTCCTAATTACCATATATGCCAGCATATAAGTTGACTTTTGAAACAAAAAAATTCTGAAAACTTAAGGTTGACTTATATGCCAAATATAAAATGTGACCCTTAAATAACATTTAAAACATGGATATTTACGAAAAACTTGGATCTTTCAGCATAGGTGATCGCCATTTTGAATCATCTGCTCCATTGTTTACATATTGTCATTTATTTTAGAAGATTTAAGATAATTATTTTTATAGTAATAAAAAAAAATTTAATTGTTTTTATTCTTGTATCTCAAAAATATAAACGATCTATTTGCAATTACAGGAAGGAAGGATAAGTTGAAATACATTCTGCCAATAGATGGTGATTCAGTATATGACTGATCTTTCTTAAATTTAACAAATGATTTAATAACTCAAAAGTCAAGACTGCATTTTTTGGAAAAGGTTACATTTAGGTTTTAAGAACAATAAAATTCCTTGTATTCTTCATTCGAAGTTTTTTTAATGAAAAAGTAGGGGGTCGACTTTTATGGTAAATATGTCTAGTCATGTATTTACAATCCAAAAAATCTTTTAAAAGCAGTTGTTGAGCAGCCGGAACCATAATACTCTCACAGATGGTTATGCATTTTGTTCTGCCACGTTATTTTTCAGTGCTGAAATCAGTAAATATAACTGCAATCTTGACTATTGTAAGATGACCAAACGTCCTCCTTTTGGAAGGACAGTCCTTCTTTTTTAATCGCTGTCCTCCATAAACCTTTTGTCCTTCCATGTCCTCCTTATTGAACATTTCTCTGCTATTGTCCTTCCTTTTACTCAAGCCACACGTTCTTTTAATTGGTGTATTTGTGTATTCTCAAGTCAACTGGTTATAGATATAGAAGTAATCCTTCCACAAATATACTTACATGTTCATCGTTTCACTGTGAGAGTAAAGAGTCAAACTAAATTTTGTGAGGTCGCTTCAGTTGAGCATAAGAAATTATTAGGTTACTCAAAAACCAGGTGGTTGCCTTTAACACCTGCCATTGAACGTGTTACTCAATTATTTGAACCATTAAGCTTACATTTTTTAAGTTTAGATAAATGTCCCAGACTTCTAAAAGAGGTATTTTCACTGGCAGTAATTAAGTAATCTTCATTAGAGTTATTCTTTTGAAAAAAATTGGATATCGACAGAGTTGTTTTTTTTTGTCTTACTCTCTGGATGAATAGTTAATGTGCTTTTTTTCATGCTTAATGGAAATTTCTTTTCTACATAATTTGAATTCACCATTAAATGCATCTTGTTTCACAAGTCACTTTCATTGCTCATTCATTTAACCAGCTACTATTAAATATAGTAGAATATTTCATTTACCGTTTCTTTGGTGATGCCATGGGGTATTGGAAATTATTCGCAAATGAATTGCAACTGAAGTACATTGTAGTTTAATTAGAAGACAACATTTATGATCTAAATATGACTACTTTTAAGCAAATAGCTACCAAAAACAACTGTTGGAACGCAATTAAGTATTGTACCTCCAGCACTAATAAAATAAAAAAATACTCATAACAATAATCCCAAGTCTAATAGTGATGAAGCATAGTCCTTAATATCTATAAGTGATAAAATACCTTTTTTCCACCAATAATAAAAGTTATTTTAAATTAGGATGCACAAACCAAAAACCTCATACCGTGAGTTTGCATGCGAAATTATGTACCTTTAATTTATCTACGCTGCTTGGGAAAATAAAGTCAGTCAAACTGTTTCACTCGAGGAATGATATAACGCACCTTTAATTTTGTAACAAAGTCTGGCCTTTCTTCTCTGTTTAGGAATTTCTTCTGCAAAGATTCATTGTCATTTCCCGGGTCTTTCACAATCCCGGGATTCGAAATTATAAATCCTGGGAATTTATATAGATTGTAGGATTGATTTTGACAACAATGGAAAATACGAATTTAGTGGATTCAAATTAAACAGAATTATTCAAATAGTGCAGTAAACCGACCAGGTTCATGTTCCTATATTCTTTTAGCCTTTTCAGTATTGATTGCTTCATTTATGCGTAAAGTCAGTATTTTGTTCACTCAATTCATCTAAAATAAATGTGAAAACACCTTCAGCAGAAAGTATCTCTCCCACTAAGCCTTTCAACTCCAATCTTAACAGGTTTTAACAAAGATAGTATAGCATTAGTGACTTGAAATTCCTTTTCAAAAATGTCCATCGAGGTCCCAGGTCAATTTGTGCCTTAGAAATGCATGTTTTTATTGAAACAAATCTCTCTAGCATGTCAAGCAATGTATTCCACCTTGTTCTTGAATCAATTTTCAGTTGAAGCTTGCCATTATGCTCAGTTCTTACATATTTGCAGCAGCAATTCATACATTCTTTACTGACAATTTGTGAAACATTTTCACAAATTTTTGCACTTTTTCAGTTCTTCTGGCAATGCTCATTTTTACAGCCATCTATGAGTTCAGCATTTTTCAAAAAATCATCTGCATAAATATTGGAAATTTCTACAGTAGTTTAAAAATCGACATCTTCAAAAGTCTTCGTCTAAACGTTCTCTTTCCTCACATTCATTTCTAATTACAGTCGTAGGACTTGAATGAGATTTCCTTTTGTACAGAATATCACAAACAGCTAAATGAAGCCCATGTTGAACACCACTTAATCTAACAAATTTTATCATTACCATCAGTAACACAAGCTATCACGTGCTTCTTCAAGCATAACTCAAATTTTGCAAGTTTGTTCTCCACTAGTTCAACTATTTTTTCTGAAGGAAGGGACCCACGATTTTGAAGAGAAATATATTCATCCAGTGAAATGCTGAATCTTACACCCCTAGACTCTTTTCAGCTATTTCGGAAATAATGATTTGTTTCACAGTAAGGTACTGTTTGCGAATCATGTTCATTATTTGATGAGAATTTTTTGGTAGATATACACCTTTATCAGTAAAAGATTTTCTGATGAATTCACTATCAACAATTGCATTGATTGAAAAACCATCAACAGATGCTAGTTTTGCCAAAATTTCTTCCCTACTCTCAATTTTAAGAAAAGAAGTCAATTTTGATTGCATGTTAATCTTTCTTGACGTACAAGGTTCTTCACATGATCTTTTTGTGCTTGTGAGTTCACTCTTCACTTCACTATGGGCACTTTTCAAATGTCTAAGCAGTTCACTTGTGGAAAATCCTTTGCACTTGATTAATTTTGGACATTTTTTATACTTGGCACCTTCCATTCCTTCCAAACAATTGAAATATTTCTAAGAGTTTGATTCACTTAATTTTTTACTGTGCGACGTGACATTATGAAGGGCAGGAGAGAAATTTCAGAACTGCAATTGCAACTCTTACACTTAACACTGTAATAAGAAATATCAAAAAACTAAATTTTTATTTAAATAAAAAAAAAGTTTAACAAATATTAATTTCATTGATTAACCTTAATGAGAGGTCTACTAATATGAATTAAGCACTTAAAAATACAGATAAATGGCTGTAGCTCAGAAATTACTATCCTTTTTGACCACTGCCAAGGGAAGTCTGAAGGCTAGGAGCTAGGAAACCAGTCAAGATGGAAAATTTAAGCCTGAGGATGGTTTAATTAAATCCATGTTTCTTTTAAGTTGTGTATTAATGGGTGATATAACCTTAAATATAGAGGAAAATTGAAAAAGTAGCCAGTGCGCTGAAAGAATGCAACAGGGACGAAGTTCCATTATAAATTGATATATTGAAAAAATACTGAATGTAAGATGAGTCATGAGAAAAACATGAACTTTTGTACCTCAAAGAGTTGGTCAAAATATGCTCAATTTGGGAGACAAGCTGTATAAAATGTCAACTCCCACAGTGGTCTTCAGCCATTTTCATACTCCCTAAATGATTTTTTAATATGGAATACACCAATATAGTTTTTTAGTTAGAGAGTATGAAAAATAATTCAGTTGAATTGTAAAGGGGAATACTATAAACATAAAATTTACTTATTATCCATACATGAAATTCCTGTCGTAAATTCAAGGAAAGCGCAAAATCTCAGAAATGTAAAATCCGTTAAAAGTTATTATTGTTCTTAAACGCCAGAACCGAAAGAAAAATGTGTAAAATCGAGGAAATCGTAAAGTCAGAGAACGTAAAATTGAAGTTTCAATATATATATTCCCACGAGAATGCAAGCATTTGAGAATGCCCCATATAAATTTCTTTCTTATTACATTAGAAGTGAAACTAAGCCACTCCGAAACAAAGAGAGTCTTAGTGGTCCCTTGAGGAACCACACGGATGATAAAGGCTAGAGAGCAAAATTCTCTATGATATACCGAAATTTCCTGGGATATTCAATGAATTACCCAGGAAACGGAAGTCACTTTACCCATGGGATCCTGGGAAAGCGGGATCCTCAGATGACAAGCACTAGATTCAACCACTCACTCCAAGGTCAAGTTAATATAACCTTTTAAAAAGCAGGTCTTCCCAACCATGTTCTTAATGCAAAAAATGATATGAAAAACAATTTTAATTGTTTTAAATTTTAATAAAAATCAGGCGACTTGAGTTGCATGTCAGAGGTAGTAACCAACATGGTCCTGTATAAAGAGTATATTTATATACGAGGGTCATCTCACAATTAGTGGCAACACTGCCGCCATTTAGCATGTGCAGCTGGCAACCATGTAAGTTTGCATTGTTTTTCAAAGTCATTGTCGGGGAACATGACATTATTGCTTGCGTCGCTGTAGTGGATGTGTTAGTCATAGGTTTGGTGTTAATCTTGTGTGTGCAAGGCGAGCACCATAAAAATGTTTACGAGATTGGAACTTTTTTCATTAAGATTCAAGTCGCCACAAAGGCCTTCGTGAGGCATGCAGGGATGCAGCTCTCCCGTATCATACCATCGCCTGGTTGGTTCGAGCATTCCAAAGTGGCAGACGGGCGAGCATCAACCGGGAGCCAGACCACCTGTCACTGCAACCGATGAACGTCACATCGCTGCCGTGAGGGAATTGTTGGACATTGACCAGTGGTGGACTTGTGAGGCATTGGCATTGGAAACTGGCATCTCAAGCTGTAATGTTCATTGCATACTGACAAGACAACTGGACATGTGCAAGGTGGCATCCTGGTGGGTGCCATACATGTTGTCTAAAATTCAGCAGTGGGTGCAAATGGAGACGACAAGAATGCACTTGCAGCGATACGAGCGTGAAGGTGAGGCATTTCTCCAACGTACCGTCACAATGGATGAAACATGGGCGAGGTCATACGAGCCCGAATTGAAAAGGCAAGCTGCAGAATGGCAGCACCCATCATCTCCACGACCCAAGAAATTCAAGCAAGAGCCAGGACAATTGAAAGTTTTATTGACTGTCACTTATGACTGGGAAGGTATGCTTCTTGCGCATGCATTTCCTGGAGGAAGAACTGTGAATGTTGCCTACTACCGTGAATTCCTTCAAAAACACCTTTGCCCAGCAATTTGGCGAAAAAGGAAGGACCTGTTTCAGAGAAATGTAACATTTATGGAGTGGTAAGTTCATCTTCATCAAGAATGCAGCAGTGTTGCCACTAATGGTGAGATGACCCTCATATATTCCAAAGTTACTAGTGTTACGAAGAAGAGATGTGCGATTATGCTTGAGGAGTAGAGTAGATCTATTGAGTGCCATCGAAGTATATAATATGACAAATGTACATACGATAATTTCCAACACGTAAAATTTGGCTTACGTAAGGGTTACAAAAATTTGCTATGAACCATTTCAATGAATAAACTAACTACTTACTAGCTTTCGTGGCATTGTTGAGTGCAAAGGATCTCGCCACATAGAGATGCACATTGTATGCTCCCGATGTTTCTCAGTTCTTACATACTTTATCTTCAAAGAAATTAAGTGAAATAAATGGCACAATATACATTGCACAAACTCTCATATATGTACATATATATGTTTGGTCGACTGTACGCTTATAAAATAAAAATGCTTATAAAGCAAAGTTAACTGTAGTTTAGCATATATTTTAATACCACTGGTCAATATTTAGTAATTTTTTGGGACATATGGCTTAGTTAGTATTATTTGTGACATCAGGCTGTATGATTGGATGACTTTTAATCAAAATCATTATAGCCATTTTGAGTAAATCAAATTTTGTTTAAAAATGTCCTAGAATGAAGTACCCTTAATTGTTGCGCAATGTCATTCATCTCTTCAGTGTCTATTATGAATGATACTATCGACAAATATGATGATATCATTTAATATAGTTGAACCATTTAGGCTGTAATAAGATTTTCAGTGGATCGCGGTGGAGGCGTGACATCATAGAGCTTAGGTAAGGTAGCTTAGTGTAAATTGTAATGTCACTGGATGCCATATAGTGATTTTTTGAGACATAGGTAGTATTATTTGTGACATCAGGCTCTACAATTGGATTGATTTTAATAAAATTCCTTGGAGCCATTTTTGAGTAAATGATATTTTTCTAAAAATCGCTAAGAATAAACTACCCTTTATTTTTGTGCAATATCATTTTTATCAAAAAATAGTCAGCAAAAGATGATATATTGCATAAATATGAGATATCATTCGATTTTATGTATGCGTTTGGACCCTAGAACCGCAAACAGATCGACAGATGGCATGGCAAAAACCACTTTCATGGACACCTAAAGCATGTATTTCCATCAAAATCTCGGAAGTCGAATTTTTTTCACGATTACAATAATCTCAATATATTATGTATATGAGAAAGTAAAAATGTTTTGCGATTGTGCTAATTCTTGGGCTTTCAATTTAATGATATCCTGCATCACTAGTTTACCATCCATTCTTTACACAGTTTGCAATTTCCTCTTCTAATACATGAAATCGGCCTTGTTTTGGTCCACCTAATGATCTAAGTGTTGAGTTAGCACCTTCAAGTTTCTCTTTTGCTTGCTTGCTTCCACCTTCGCTTGTTTGCTTCAGTCACATTGTATTTCCTCTCTGCAGCACAATTAACCATTAACTTACCGCAGTTCCTTTTTTCTCTACACGATCTGCCATATGTTTGGGATATCATATTTAAAAGTTATTATTTATAACTTGTCACTACTTCACTTTATAACTCAGCAAAGCATGTACTACTCAAGTGCTCTCATAAATATTCTACACTCTGAAACTCATGTCCACTTTATGTCTGTCGGCATACCAAACGCAAAGCATCACGTTTATATTGTAGTAGATATGTTTAAATTGTATGTCTTGTTTACATTGTATTACTAAACACCTTAATTGGTGCCTACATGACTTTGTGTTTCATATTACTCATGGAACCGCCCAGCTGTAGTAATTTTTTTTCAACTTGTCACGTGACTACCTACCCAGCTTTAAACACTTCCTTACCGCCGAAGCGGAATCATTGGTCTGTGGGAGCAATTTTAGGAAATTTGATCGTAAAATTTTAAAGTATTGTAGTAATTAATTAAATATGATGTTACTTGATGCAATAATAAATATTTTAACGGACATATACTTGACATCGGGGTGTTTCATGGTGCATTTAAAATAGGGGTGTATTATCACCTTAAATCCTCATACTCCATTCTAAGACAATACCTAATATTTTTAATGACATTTTTGTGGAAAAACCTTGTCTTCATTTTGGGTAAATACGGTACTACGTATATGAGAAAGTCAAAATAGTTCACGAACAATTCCTAAAAGTGAACTAAACTGTAAATTCTGTAATTGCAATTTTGTCTTGCATTCCTTTTAAATACATCATCAAACTTTGAAATGGCTGATCGTCTAGAGATAAGCAAAGGGAAAGATATCAAAAGGAATTAGGTGTAGTTATGATGCCAATTTTAAACTTATTATATTTATATATGAAAATAAAAAAATTGAACTTTTAACTGACTATGTCTGCCTTTTCCCAGTTCCAAATGTCCTGAAATATTCAAGTAAATAATGAATTTTCTTTTAGTGGGTTCACAGTACACAAAAAATTGGTTGAGTAATTTTTTCTGGCATTCACTGTTTTACTATGATGGAGTTATGTTTTTGAAGAAATTATTTTTTTACGATAAGATCCTTGTTTGGTCAGTCCTCTATGTAGTTTGCAGCTTAACATCATGTGACTGGCAATAATTGCAGCAGTTCATTTTCAGGCCCAAGGCCAATATTTGGCCATATCATTGGAAACCATTGAGATATTTTTGATAAATTATTGAATTTCTCCATGCCAGTTGGTTGACAAGACCAAATATTTTGCTTGAAATGAGAACCTTGTGTGTTGCAAAATTGCTCATTCAAAAAAGTTAAGCTACAACCTACATAAACCAACTTATTGCTGAGAATTTTCGGTTACCGCTTTTTATTCAAAGAACATTAAAATTCTTTTTTACTGTTACAGGGAATCAACTGCATAAAGAAAATGGTGTAATGAAGTCCTCTTGGATGTTTAAGATAAAAAAATCATTTCTTTATATTTAAGATGCTTGTATTGCAATTAAAAAATGCAGTAACTGCATATACGTATGTATATAAAAATGGTTTATTTTGTATAAAGAATGATAATATAACAATTGTTATTTTATTAAAGAACAATAAATAAAGGTTTGTTTTTGAACTATGTAGCAGCTTCATTTCAGATTGTTTTTTTTTTGTTATGTATATCTAGTCAAACTTGCTACACAGAGAGAGAGGGAGCAGGGAACTCTTGTCCAGGAGGATAGAAAGTTGCGTTGATGAGGGAACCATAAGAGTCCTTTAAGGCTGAGAACTAAGAATAAGAAGCTTCTGTATAATGCAGCACTCTTTTAGAGAGAAGCCATACTATGAAAGACGGCACTCTTTTAGACACAAGCCATACTATGAAAGACGGCACTCTTTTAGACACAAGCCATACTATGAAAGACTATGAACTTGATAGTCTTATCCAAAGGAACAGGAAGTTGAGATTCTCGGGGAGTTAAGTTAGGGGACACTTTGAATAAATAAACAATTCATTTGAAAGGAAATTTTATTGATATTCTTTTATACATTTCTACTTTAAGAAAAATACTATTTTTGCTGTTGGACACGCCATATCAAAGGGCTTCTGGTGTCTCAGATCTGCATCGAATTAGGATTCCTGCATAGTATATCCTGAAACAAAAAAATTCCTTCTTATAACAACTATATTACATAATAAGATTATATTTATTAAAAAATTTTGATATTCCTCAGCATATGACCCAAGAATAAATAACTTAACATGCAATCTTGATAATCCAAGCAGAAATTTAGTTTTCAGTTATTAGATGTACTCATTACATAAATGTGACTCCCATTTAAAATATGAAAATATTCTATTAGTAATAAATAGGAGGATATAAATGTTTTGGTACTTCCATAAGAGCTTGAGATTTGGCATAATGAAAGGTTATCCTAAAATTTTCATAAGAAATAACTATTTTTATAATTTCAAACTATAATGAGGTTGCATAAATATTATATTCTTTTTTAAATTTTGTTATAAAAATTTTCTTAAATATAGCGCCTTAAAATGAAACGGCCTTTTGAAAGTGGTGCTTCTAAGAGAAAGAAGGCAAAAGAAAAAATTAAAAAGCTACCAAAAATATCAACATTCCTCACTAAAGCAGTTTCCGATTCGACTACGGAATCCAGCAGTAATGATTGTCCTTCCACCTCTACAATATCAGTTACTGAAAAAGAAAATAATTTCGTCCATTCAGAAAGATGCAGCGACGGCATTACTGAGACTATTACTTCAGACATTATAGTAAATGTATGTGAAAAACAAACTGATAATATTTTAAGTTCGGATCCTACACTTTGGCCTTCTGAAAACTTACAGTCCTATTGGATAGAGAAAGGTCCACCTTTGTGTCAAAACAAAGAATGTAGTTTTATCAAATCAGTTAGTGTATACAAAGTTGCAGATGGAGTTACCGAATCAAGACATTTAACCCAAACAATGTTTAAGTGACAGTTACACAATGGGGAAATTGCGAATCGAGAATGGCTTATTTATTCCTGTTACGGGGAAGGGTGTACTGCTTTGTGTGTAAGCTATTTTCACATTCCAGTTCAGCATTTAATACAAGTGGATTTAATGATTGAAAGCATTCTGTAAAAGCTGCTACAGAGCATGAAAATGGACAAGAACATAGAAGATGCATGATGACATATTATTTCCGACAAAAGATAGCTGCACGTATTGACACAATTGGCAATACAGTTTAACAACGATCGTCAATATTGGAAAGAAGTGCTAAAAAGAATAGCAGCGGTTGTTAAATTTCTGGCATCTAGGGGGCTTTCTTTGAGAGGAGATAATCAGACTATTGGCTCTGTAAGAAACGGAAATTATTTGGGCATTATGGAGCTACTTAGCCAATTTGATCTGTTTTTATACGAGCATATTAAAAAATATGGTAATGTCGGAAAAGGAAACCCATCATATTTGTCTGCCACGATATGTGAAGAATTTATTGACATAATGGGATCAAAAGTGTTGGCAGCTATTGTGGCTGAAGTACAAAAGGCAAAGTATTTTTCTATTTCTGTAGATTCTACACCAGATGTGACCCATATTGACCAATTAACATTTATTATACAATATATAAAAAACGATGGTCCAGTAGAACGTTTTTTGCAGTTTGTTCCAATTCATGGTCACAAAGAAAATCATCTTGCCAATGTAGTTAATTCATTTTTAGAAGATAACAATATTCCATTAATGAACTGCAGAGGTCAGTCCTACGACAACGCGTCGAATATGTCAGGACACTATTCAGGATTGCAAGCCCGACTTAAGGAACAAAACGAGTTTGCTTTGTATATACCATATGCAGGCTCACTAGGATGGGGTTCATTGGGGAGGGGTGAGGGAACACGGAGGAAGAAGGTAAATCACAGGCTGTTACACATAAATTTTATTTTTCTCACTGCCTGCTACATACTAATTGTCATTACAAATACAGCCTTGGCGTCTTCAAGTGACATCCCCACATGACTCCTCGTGTCTTCATCTGATTGGCCACTAGGGTGGTTGGGTAGGTATTATCACAGTTAGGAGGATATGAGGTAGGGTAATGTGAGGAAGGACTGCTGATATTGTATCCTCAGCAACTTTCTGGTGCCAAAAGGGAGGAAGAAGGGGAGGAAGGATGCAACAAGAATCCCTAGACATTTTGCACATTTATGCAAATAATATTTTTCTGTATTTTCATTTTTCAATATTTTCCGTGGTATTTTGCAATGTTTTACCTGGATGTATTGCCTTTATGAAAATAAGTTAAATATAGTGAAAAGAATAAAATACCACATACTTTAATCAATGTATCGTAAAGTTCACTTTTCATTTTTTTATTAAAAACTGAAAAACAAAATTTTTTAAACAAAAAATAAAAAGTGAACCAACATTCCCTTGATATAATTAATATTTTTAATCATTTGTGCAATTACTAAAAGAATCAGGCAGGAATATGGATAAATAGCATGTATGTGATTTTTCTTAAAGATTGATGCAAAATTGTTGAAAAAGCCTTGACACTTTTGAGAGTACCCACCAAAACTGGCATGGCACTCAAAGGGTTTAACTTCGTTCAACATTTGACCTTTAAGCCTGAAACATTTTGCTTTGTAAGCAAATTCAGATTTAAAAAATTAATTTCTGGAGATTTTTGTCAAGTCAGATTTGCATAACCTGGGGAGGGTCTGTATTTATTTCTTTATGGTATTCTAGTCAATACCTAGCAAGACAATGATTCAAAAATTTTGTTACTATACCTCTCAAAAACTAGGGTGCACTTTATACGCAGGGTATACGAAAAAGTTGGGATTTTTTGGCTAAAAGTATGGATGTGCATTATACACAAGTATATACGGTATATTGTATGAGTTCTTATGGGAAATATTGATTCATTTAATGTTGTTTCACTCTATGTCACAAGTTTCTGGAACGAATTAATGACGTTAATCGAGGACTCAATGTAGTCAAAAATTTACAACACTGAGAATTCCAACAACTCAAACAAGGCCTGGCCCAAAATTCCTATATTTTCAAACTTGCACTATAAATACTATTTTTCTAAGAAATGCTAATAAACAAATCGAAACAATAAAAATTTTAATATATTGTTAAATTCAAATGCCTTGGTCCTGAATTAATAATTATTCCCACTCCATAAGCAGTTAAGACATGCAATCATGCACAAGCCGGAATTAGCAACCACTAGATGACAACCCTTCCTTATTCCATCTCTAGCCAATATCCTAAACTCATTTCTATTCTCACACACACCTGCCTTTATATAGTCCACACAGTAAAGATCAGTCCGTTACAGCACAGCACAAAACTCCTTGACTCAACATAGCACATTCTCCTAAAATCTGCCCAATTCGATGAACACTTTTACTGTCTCTTTACGGGTCCATGTCATGTGTGTGTGATATCGTATATAACGATATCGAAATCGCATAGTAGGGCGTATCCGGCGTATCTATCGACTACTTTCGATTGTATCGCCCACATTAGTCCAAAATGGGGTTGACTAAATTAAGCGCAAAAATTTTTAACCTATTTTTATAGTGATAGTATTATGGTTCCGTTATGTATAATTTCTATGTTATGAAATGCTTGAATTCATGCTGAGCTTATAGTGAACAGTAAGTTTGAAGTTAGGTGTTCTCTATTTTGCCATTGACAGTCAACGATTAATAATTTTTGTTATATTTAAAACTCATTTATCATTTGAATCTCGTTCCATGTAAATTAAGATGATATATGCCATAAAAATATTCTAATGGTATTAAAAAGTGCGCGTAAGCTCTGCAATTATATCAAATTAAGGCAATCTTTCATTAGTTTTTCATTAGCTATTGTAAAATGTAACGGTGCCTTATTTATTATAAATAGTTTTCTTGTGTGTAATAATATTGTGCTTCGGTGTGAATGGTAAAAACTGGGAGGATTTTATGCGCTCAGATCGTAATAACTTACTACAATATCATGTGCCATGTTATTTTTAAATCGTTGAATTTATTGAAGTTTTATCATTTAAAATTAAAATGTTACGTTTTATTGTGAGGATAACTTGGTAGATTTTTCAGATATCCTGGCTTTTGTGTATGTATCAATTAATTTTTTGTTTACTTTCATTCGGTGTAGTCTTATGGATCTTTTACTTGTGTTTTTGAAGTTCTAGCCCTAAATTTTCCCATTTATTACATTTATTATTATTAGTTTTACATTTATCAAATATAGAAAGTTGGTTGATATTTTATTGTAGATACCGAGAATTATTTTATTAGAATTTCGCAAAACTAAAATGGCAATTTGTCAGATGATGCCAGAATTGGATGTAATGCTAGACTCGCTTACATGTATCCCAAACTATTATAAGATAACCTTGTGTTTGTGAATATCTCCATGGGGCCTAAATAATGCCTTCTTATTAAATGCGAGTATTAAATAATTATGTATTGACGACTTTTTAATGTCCATTAATCCATATTTTTGTGGTTGAGTTATAGTTCAATTTAAAAATAAGTCCTCAGTCTATTACCTTCAATATCATAATTACATTTTTCAGAATAACTTTTCATATTGCAGTGATCGTGTTTTACAAGATTTTAAAGCTGAGCAGTAAGAAAATTGTGCCACTAGTTTCTACGTAATAAAGGCATGTTTTATTATCCAATATAGAGCAGTTTTAATTGGTTAACTTGTAAATTGAGAGATTGTTCCTTAAAATTATTTAGGAATTTAAATATCAAATGCTGCTGGGCCACTTTGGATGGCCAGCACTGTTTCTGACTGAGTGTATTGTCTAATTAATCACCGTTAACTTCATGTATTAGTTTTTACTTCAAGTCTCTTATTATTTGTTAGCACGTTAAATTATGTATTTATTGAAATTACCATTATTGCCTTTCAGTTATAATGACAATGGAAGGAGGTCCTTACCTTGTGCAAGCTATTTATTCATTCAAAGGGAAAAATAATGATGAGGTATGCATTGATATTTTTTTCTCTAAATTATATACATACTTTGTTTGCATAATATAGTAGTAATTTTAAAGTAAAAACTTATAGCTATTATGAATATTTAATTATTGTTATTCATTGTCGGTTTCATGGTTTTGTCACCTGACTAATGTTTACTTAGACATCCAATCAAAATGAAATTTGAATACCCTTTTAAATTTTGGAGTATAAATTACTGTATTTGTTAAATTGTTAGCTTTTATGATTTTAGTATATTTAATATTCACCTGAATTAAATGTTTTACTTTAGAAAACTAATTAAGATAAAAGCAATATGATATTCATAAAAAATATTTCTGTAAGTGCTGAAATATGGTTGTATGTTATTTACATTCTAACGTTTATTCAAGTTTTAGTTTGTTGTAACGTTTCGTCATTGTTCTTGAAGTTATGCTTCAGAAAGGGAGATATAATCACAGTAACACAGATGGAAGAGGGTGGTTGGTGGGAAGGAACACTGGATGGGAAGACAGGCTGGTTTCCTGCAAATTACGTTCAAGAATATAAGCAACCTGTATGTCCAGCTCAAGGTAAATTTTATTCTCCTTTACTATGAGGAAGATATGAAAATATTGGAATCTACAAATTTAAAATTTCTGATTATTGCTCCTGTAACCCCATGCTTTTCGCATTGCTGAAGTCACATCTACATGATACTCTGCAAGTCACCTTTTTGGTAGTTGACAGGGGGTGCAGTGCACCAAAGGTTTCCTATGTTATCTTTTCCTATTATCTCTCTTATCGTCCTAGGGAAAAACAATCCTCTATATCTCTCTGTTCTACAATTGATTTCATGAATCTTATCCTTGTTGTCCTGCCTTCTGAGGTATGTCGGGCTTCTGATAAGACCTACTACCTCATTCGCTAGTGCTTCTGACATATTTTTCCAGCAGTTTAAATTTAGCCTGCATCCTACGTTCCTCTACCATTGTCCTTTTAAGATTTTCTATTACCATAAATACCTGCGTATAATGAGCACTTTTTTTTTGAAATATTTGAGTTAAAAATTAGGATGCGTGTTATACGAGGGTACGTAATCTTTCTATTTTCATTTGACCCCATATTTCCACAATTTTGGCACATTAATTGCTGCCCAGGTATCCTCATATTTTTATTGGTGATTTTTACGAAAAGTAAGATAGATAATAATAAAAATTTATTAAGTAATTCTATAAACATACATTAATTAGATGAAAGAATGAATTCAGTATTTATTCATTTTAAAAGCCAAGAAATTCTTCGTCACTGAACCATTCTTTTTCGATGTTGTTATTGGAATTGTCATCTTCGGTATCTTTTGTATCCTCCATTGCCATGGCACTGTCATTTTCGTCCTCCCACACCATATCATCTTCACTGCCATCTAAACTATTACTGATGCAACATTTCTTAAAATCTTTTATAATAACATCCGTGGACAATTCATTCCACGTTTCAACAATCCATTGGCAGATCATAGGGATATCAACTTTCATCATATTTCCACTTTTAGTAAATCTATGGTCGCCATTGACAATCCAATCGGACCTCTTTTGCCTCATAAGTGTTTTGAATGGTTTATTAATAACAACATCAACTGGTTGTAGAATTGATGTCATTCCACCAGGAATTATTGCAAGATTCGTGTTTAATTCTTGTAGTTTCCGCTTTACCGCTGGTTTAGTGTGACAATTAAATGTGTCTAAAATTAGTAGAGACCTCTGATTCCGTAAACCACCAGTTCTTCTTTTCCATACACTCTCTATCCAGTCATTCATTATCTTCTCATTAAATCAACTTTTACTTGCGCTCTTATGATAATTCCCTTGGGATAATTTCCTTTAGGTAACGTTTTTCGCTTAAATACAACATATGGTGGCAGTTTTGTGCCATCAGCCATGCATGCGAGCATTACTGTGAATCGATTTCTTTCATTACCAGTGCCTCTAATTCTTATGGTTCTAGCGCCTTTTTCACTGACTGTGGTTTGCGATGGCATGTTGAAGGTTAGTGAGGTCTGGTCGGCATTTCCAATTAGGCTTAGTGGAAAATGAAATTCCTTCCTCAATTTAATTATATAGGATTGATATTTAAGGAGTTGTTCTTCAAGATACTCCGGTAAATGCTGGCTTATACATAGTTGTTTGTCGGCATATTGACAAATTATTTCTCTTGTAAAAAAGATGCACCAGTGCATGGATGCTTTGAAGTCCTTTATGTTGAGCTTTTTGGCTAATCTAAGAGCTTGAACCTGAACAGCTGAGGTACTTACACCTAAGCAATCCCTTCTTGTGTCCGTAATCCATTTCATCAGGTGTTTTTCCAACTCAGGATTTTGAACTTTTCCCTTGTGTTCAGCCCTCTTTGTTTTAGGTATTTTGTTAATGATTTCTTTGGATTTCCTCCATTGTCTGATAATGGATTCCCAAATTCTCGCTCTGCTGCATGATTGCATGCTCCTTAGCATACTGGATCACTTTCAGTTTGAATTTGGCAGTGTAGCTGTGCCTTTAAACTTCCATATTGTCTGTCATAAATATGGGTTAAATGAGTGCATTAAGTAATTATCTTCACTTATAATAACAAAAAGGGAGCGAAATGTCAT
Source organism: Tanypteryx hageni (assembly GCA_028673005.1). Lineage (NCBI taxonomy): Eukaryota > Metazoa > Arthropoda > Insecta > Odonata > Petaluridae > Tanypteryx > Tanypteryx hageni. The sequence goes on from CM054114.1 coordinate 152,705,535, forward strand.
AAAGATAAAATATGTATGACTTTAATGAACATGTATTTAATTAACACGTATCTGTCGATGCATAATACTAAATCTATGTGCAGTAAAAGTTAGCTTGATAGAAACATGCGATTTAATCAATTGTAATAATTTTTTGCTGCATTCAATTAAGTTGAACTGAACTGAAACTGAAAACGTGCATGTTAATCCGTTCCGTTATCGGCTTCAATATATAATTCAATATGCTGCCTCGAAATAACATTCAAAATTCTCTCTCATTTCACTGTATATGATTTGCTACATTGTAACTCACCTTTCCTTTTGTTAGCACAATGATGAGCTATTTTACGCATGACGTCATCCTACACCAGCACCCAGCCTGGTGGTGAGGTACTGGTACTACTTAAAATTAGAAACAATAGCAGCTGATGCCTTTGAGTACACTGGGAGTTGATGCTTCTTGTAGAACTACCATCAAGTTATCGTTCCCTACTTTTCTCTCAGCATTCATGCGTGGTTTATTCTTGATTCTTAGAGTAGTAGTAGTTAATTATGGATATTTGCTATCGTTTTTACATGCTCCAGAGTGTTCTAATAAGGGTAAAACTGAAGGTTGGGCGAACCCATCCACCACAGGTGTGACAAAAACATGTGTAAAAAACTTCGACATAGGATTATCATCATTCCTTCATTTTATTAGCTCAAACAATGTCATATGCCATACTATGAAATTAATATAATTCGATTTATTGTGTATATCCTAATATCACCTTGTAAGTAAACAGAGTATGTAATGATTGAGTTAGCTGATGGTCTTTTGGTACGTTATTCGAAAATTTCATTTCAACCTTTTATTATGTTACCAATACATAATACCAATAATTCGATCATTGCTTTAGACCACGTTACACCATCTACTTTATTCTGGAATGGTAATGCCAAAAAAAATCTGTTCGTACTATACGCGGGCATTTAGAAAAATCATAGATTACAAGGCTGAAAACCCCTCCTGCACGTTATACGAGGGTGCGCATTATATGTGGATATTTATTCGACATGTGGTCGAACCAAGAATAAATAACATAATTCTTTCACTTTTTCGGAGCTACTTGCAACTATTCTCCCTATAAAGGCCAACTTTTTGTTAACGGCACCTATCAATCGGCGAATGTGGGTGCCCCACAAGAGATCGCGATGGATTGTTACTCCTAGATATTTAACCGAGTCTGAAACTGGAATCCCTACTCCGTCGAATGAATATTTAACATCTAGCGAGATATTCGTACAATATCACTGATCCCTTTTAGAAATTTGTGAGTCTACCTTGTAAAACATTTGGTAGCCCATGTGTTTTCTCCTTGACATTAAAGTTAAAATGAATTATTTAGTTGCAAAATGGATTTTTACATAGTATGCATTTAACCATAATGTTAATCCTTTGTATAGTCATCAAATTCTGTTTTAAAACTTGGTAGGGGAGTGGGCTACTGTGTCTGACTCCCAATGGATTCAAATCCTGCAAGGGCATTGTTATTTGTACTAGTCCTTATTGTTATTTCTCTCATAGTAGAAGTTCATCGATTGGTGTTTATGACCTAGTTTGAAATGTATAGGTGTAAATATTACTGCTTTCATAATCTTCCTAAGATTTCAAATTCATTGTGTAGGTCAAAATTGCTAGCTATTTAATAATAATGCTACTTTTAATTTGCAAGTGTCTTTATATCTCCTTCAGCCATTGATCTCATGGTATTTACATTTCATGCATCACTCAAGGAATAAAGTTTACTTATTTATTGCGGGTTGAATGTATGGGCATTATTAAATCAGAAGCATCGCTTAATAGCCCATTTAAACCTGAAGCTTGTGAATACTGTCATAAAAAAATTAGAGACTTTAAAAATATGACAAAGTTGACAAATTTAGGAATCATCAACTTAGGTTAATTTTTTATAAATACGTCTCTGTAGCTTCTTTAAGATTTTCGTTTTTATTAGAATATTTCTTAATAATTTGCACTCAAATACATATCTTCAAATTTTTCGTGTTTATTGCATTTTAAGCATATTATTTCTGTAATTTACCTTAAAAAATTGTTTCCATAGTGATTTCCATTTAATAATTAATAATCTCATTGATTTTCAATGGGGGACTCAAAATATTTAATTAGGTTTTTTTTAATTCTTTGTAATTGACTTAATTACTCCCTGTGAAAATTTTTTGTTTAAATCGTCTTCATTATGCAAAAAAAATATTTAAAACAACTCTTTTAAATATTCTGCGCAAACGGCATCCTGGTTGGAGAGAGAGTAGTAAGGGGTACATGACGTCATTGCATGCCTTAAGACCATACTGAAAGCATGCGGTTTTGATACTTCGCCCTGTTGCTTTTCCTTATGTCGTAGCTAAAATGGAGAATATGGAACTTAAGAAGGGTTATAAGTATTGTCTGGTACCTCAGTGCTTAAATACAATGATTAAAACCGCGAGAAAATTGTTCTTCACGCTACTGAGCTCCTTGGGAAGAAATAAGAAGCAGAAAATATTGTGGTTGAAAGCCATGAGATACGCATCTGATATATCAGAACGTATGACTGCAATTGTCTGCGAAGATCATTTTAATGTAAGTACTAGTCATATGTATGTACATAATTTTCTTGCTTCGTATTTTAGTTTATGACTTATGTCGGCATTCCATTGACATGATGCATATATTTCTGGAGAACGATGTTGAAAGAGTAAATTATACTTTTATGTTTCAAAGATTTTACGGTTAAGTAGTTAATTCTATATATTTTACTTACTAGATACTAGGACAGCATGGGAAACAATACATAAATATTCTATAATATTAGTTAAAACTAGATTTGTTTTATTCATTTAATATGGGAAAGCTGTTTTAATACGTCAATCTATCTTTTACATATCTTCTGCGTTTAAGTCGAAATAATAGTACCTACTATTACAATAACAGAAAATAAAAGTGCTACATCGAACTTGTTTTATCAATTAAATGTAATACAAACCTGTCCGCCTTCACTCCACGCATTTCAACATTTGAATATTGCTCCCTACGACTTCCAATGTACTGTAAAAGCATGTACGAGTCAGCGTTGGGCAAATTATCAGATCTGGCTACACAAAACCCTTCATATGTCATTTTGCAAAACACAAAGCGAAATAAATGCAGGAAGGTGCAGTACTTCCACCAATATTTCTTCTAAGACGGAGTATAGAGGAAAACAACAGAATTATGTCTTTCAAGCTTCTACTTCTATATCGGCACAATGGCTTCTAGCACGGCTAGCATCGACTAACATGCTTGCGGCATGCACTGACCTCACTAAACACTCGGGAAACTTCGGCTACCAATCAGATGTGATCGGGTTCAGCATTAACTCGTCCAATTTAAATTGCTTTTTTATAAATATCTGTTAAAAATTTAATGAAAAAAACTTTATATTTGCCTATAACAATAGCCATACAATACAACATCCTAAAAATTTTGGTAAATCCCGATATTTGACAGTCCCCCATTGATGAAATATTAGTGAATAAACTGCCTAGAAATGCTTCAGTGGATTATTTTTGTTAATCATCATTTGCTGTGTAGGTGATTGTCTTCTGACGAGTGGAAAAGGTGGTGGTTCACCAATATCTCCAGCCTCCCCTATGCAAGGAGTAGCAGCACATAGGGCTTATCGACATGTTGTCCTGAGTGACATGGTGGAATCAGAACGTGTACATGTGGCGGACCTGAAGACATTGCTTAGTACCTACATGCAGCCACTTCAGAAGGCACAATTGTAAGGGTTTACCTTTTAATTAATTTTTCTTTTGTTTTTAGCCTACTTCCCAAATAATGGAAAGTAGTCTTATGAGATTGCCCGGGTGTCCGTGCATGTGCGTGTCCCCCTAACATCTTCTGCATGAATGAACCAGTTTCAACTAAATTTAGTACATAGAATATGCGCATAAGTTAATGACCAAATTGACATATTTGGACCAAATCGACACAGCAGGAGTGCCACAATTGCAAAGTTAAACTTTTCTGTAATTATTAAGTTGGAAGGAAATGGCCCAACCGATTTCAACGAAATTTTGTATGAAGTAGGCATGTAACATAAAATAACAAAATCAGGATGTTTAGTATAGATATAGAAAGCAGGTCTGTCACAATACAAGGAATAAAAAAAATTATTTTTACATGTATTTGTGTTGAACTGTCCACATTAACTTTATCCACATTTAATGCTTATAATATACTCTTATATACAACACCATATTAGCATATTTAACCCGAATCAGCCAAACTGGTACCATAATTACAAATTAATCTCTTTCAGTAATTAACCTTTTCGCTGCTATCGATGCATATATGCGTGGAGGTAGCGCACAACCTCTACTGCTATCAACGCATATATGCAGACGGGCAGAGCAGTGCCCTGACTGCTAACGATGCTTATATGCATTTCAAGCTTTTCTGTTTGCTGCTCAAAACGCATATAGTCATATCGATGCTAATGAAGTGCCATGGATTTTTGTGGTACTAACAGACGTTTCAGGCATGCTGTAGATGGCGTAGACATATATTTTCAAGCTGTTTTTAGTCTAACCTTGAACGATGAAAAAGGCTGCTTCTTCTTCGTTTCCCTGGGCTTTTTGCACCCGCATAAAACCTTTTTCGTCCCTTAGCCATCAATTTTCTCACCCCTTATGCTCTAAAAGGCGTAAACCAAATGGAAAAAAGCCAGAAATATCTTCAGTTTTGTGTCAACTTTCATATGTAATACATCCTGTGCTCAAACCTCGTTTTTTTCAGCCGTGTTTAGATTCTTTTGTTTTCTTTTGAACTTAAGTGAGAGTGGAGGAGGATACATTTACTGATAAGGAGTTACTCGAAAATCTAACTTGTTGATCTGTAAATTTTGTAACTAGTAGAATATTATTTACTACTAGTTTACTTTTATTTTGGTATGTATTGCTCTATTTTTTTAAGATAGGAATTAAATTGTACCGTGATTCTGGATTTTTTCACTATTTATTTACGTAACCTGAAAATTTGGAGCATATTATATACATTGTTTTATTTATCCCAGAAAGTTTGTTTTAGGGTTGTCTAAAATCTGTTAATAAAAAGAATCAACAAAAAAGATGAAAAAATCTGTTCGAGATGGTTAATAATCAAAATGAATATAAGTGATGTTTTAGTAAGGGTGAACTCCTTTGACTTCCAGTCACTGTCATTCACAGGGCGCCCCTGAATATGCCCATGTTGTGGGTGAAATGCATTGGGCTTTATAATCCCCTCGTTTTTTTTGGCATAAGGAGTTTACCCTTACTAAAACATCGATTCAGCCAAAAGTGAGCTACCACATAACATGAATGTAAGTGATTGACAAAATAACTTGTAAAATATAACGAGACTAAAAGACGAATGAAAGAACGTAGATGCGGAGGTCATAGAGAAAGTTTTCAGCACAGGGATGCCTTCAAGGTCACTGGACTTGGCGCCCACGGCTGACACAGAAACTTAAAGTCCATAGCAGCGAAAAGGGTAAGGATTTGGCTGAACGGATTTCAATTAAATTGTGTATATATGATTTTTACAACATATCATAATGAAATCAAGATGTTTAAAGCAAAGCTAAGGAGCAGGGCTACCAAAATAAAAAGTTAAATAATATTTCTTTTACATGTATTTCTTTAGAACTGAACCAAAGGATTTTAACCAAATATAGTATATTTAATCTTTATATAAATAAATAACCAAAATATATTTCAACTGGGTCGACTAAACAGAGATACCACAATATCAAGGTTAGAATTATTCTGTAACTATGAATTTGGAAGGTATTGGCTGAACGGATCTCAAAGAAATTTTGTTTTTAGGGTAAGTATATAATGGGAAAATGAAATGAATATGTTTAGAACGGAACAAAAAGGGTTGTACTACCACAATATAAGGAAAAATACAAGGATTGTTAGAGACTATAACAACAGAAACATCATCACATACTTTCATGGTCTTGCAAATAATTATGAAATGGAGTGAATGTTGTATATGAAAATTAATGTATTCCATGAACTATGAATTCGAAAGGTATTGGCTGGACAGATTTTAAAGGAATTTCGTGTAGGGCGAGTATAGAATGGGAAAAAATGACATATGTTTAGAACGGATCAAAAAAGCAGGGCTACCACAATATATAGAAAAATAATTTTCTGATTTGAAAGCTAATTCATTACTATCATTATATATCGACGACTCTTACAGAGGAGGAGGGTATAACATACTAGTAGTTGGTGCTTGCATACTGGAAGCATTTCATCTCACCTTGAAAAAACACTCATTTTTCCGACAGATATTTCATCATTACAAATATTCTTTTAATTCTAAATATTTAACCTCCGCAGCGATTTTCGTTTTTCCCACATGTAAAAATAATAGTTTAAAACAATCCCTGAATGTTGCATTTTTTAACATTTTACACTCTCTCCATTATGGGGTACTAGTGCTACACATTTTAGCCAAATTTTAAAGTTGTAGCATTTCTAGAAGTATAATAATATTTTCTAATTGTTTAAATTTAAATAATTTTTAACGGCCGCCACAATTCATATATGGTAAAATTGAAATGTTTATTTGTGCAAATTTACTATTCTCTAATTAATTTGAAAATTTCAGCTTCCTAGCTCATCCCGTAGTACCTAAACAGTTATCCATTTGTTTAAAATTTAAGAATTTTTAACTGCCAAACAAATTAAAATATCAAAATTTGTATATTCCCTATTTCGTTATTTTAGGAATTCTACTTACAAAAAAAATTTCAACTCCGTAGCACATTCGGAAATACATAAACCATGAAAATTTGTTTAAACAATTGCGAATTTTTAGCGGCCGCATTGCTGCACTTTTTCAAAATTTTCGTTTTTTCTAGTCGGTTTTGCACAAAATCCTACCTATGAAAAAAATTTCGAATCTCCGGCACATCTGGAAGTGCCTAAACATTAGTATCCTCCTGTTATATGTTATCATTATATATCGACGACTCTTACAGAGGAGGATATAACATACTAGTAGTTGGTGCTTGCTTACTGCAAGCATCATCTCACCTTGAAAAAAAAAATTAATTTTTCAGACAGGCATTTCATCATTACAAATATTATTTTAATTCTAAAGATTTCACCTTCGCAGCGATTTTCGTTTTTCCCACGTGTAAAAATAATAGTTTAAAACAATCCTCAAATGTTGCAATTTTAAAAATTTTACACTTTCTTCATTATGGGGTACTAATGCTACACATTTTAGCCAAATTTTAAAGATGTAGCATTTCTAGAAGTAAAATAATATTTTTCTAATTGTTTAAATTTAAATAATTTTTAACGGCCGCCGAAATTCATATATGGTAAAATTGAAATGTTTATTTGTGCAAATTCACTATTTTGTGAATAATTTGAAAATTTCAGCTTCCTAGCTCATACCGTAATACCTAAACAGTTATCCATTTGTTTAAACTTTAATAATTTTTAACTGCCAAACAAATTAAAATATCAAAATTTGTATAATCCCTATTTCGTTTTTTTATGAATTCTACTTATAAAAAAAATTTCAATTCTGTAGCGCATGCGGTAATACATAAACCATGAAAATTTGTTTAAACAATTGCGAATTTTTAGCGACCGCATTGTTGCGCTTTTTCAAGATTTTCGTTTTTTCTAGTCGGTTTTGCACAAGATCCTACCTATGAAAAAAATTTCGAATCTCCAGCACATCTGGAAGTGCCTAAACATTAGTATCCTCCTGTTATCAATATATATCGACGACTCTTACAGAGGAGCAGGATATAACATACATATATTATTATTTAAATTTAAACAATTAGAAAAATATTATTTTACTTCTAGAAGTGCTACAACTTTAAAATTTGGCTCAAATGTGTAGCATTATTACCTTATAATGAAGAAAGTGTAAAACTTTTAAAATTGCAACATTTGGGATTGTTTTAATCAATTATTTTTACATGTGGGAAAAACGGAAATCGCTGTGGAGGTGAAATCTTTAGAATTAAAAGACTATTTGTAATGTTGAAATTTCTGTCTGAAAAATGAATGTTCTTTTAATGTGAGATGAAATGCTTGCAGTATGCAAGCACCAACTACTATAGTAATGGTATATCGACGTTTCTTACAGAGGAGGAGGAGATAACATATAGGAGGATACTAATGTTTAGGCACTTCCAGATGTGCTGGAGATTCGAAATTTTTCTCCTAGGTAAGATTTTGTGCAAAACCGACTAGAAAAAACGAAAATCTTGAAAAACTGCAACAATGCGGCCGCTAAAAATTCGCAATTGTTTAAACAAATTTTCGAGGATTATGTATTTCCTAAAAAGCTACGGAGCTGAAATATTTTTTAGAGGTAGGATTTGTAAAAAAACGAAATAGGGATTATATAAATTTTGATATTTTAATTTGTTTGGCAGTTAAAAATTCTTAAAGTTGAAACAAATAGATAGCTGTTTAGGTACTATGGGATGAGCTAGGAAGCTGAAATTTTCAAATTATTTACAGTATAGAAAATTTGCGCAAATAAACATTTCAATTTTTCCATATATGTATTGCGGCGGCCGTTAGAAATTATTTATATTTAAACAATTAAAAAAATATAATTTTATTTCTAGAAATGCTACAACTTTAAAATTTGTCCAAAATGTGTAGCATTAGAACCTTATAATGAAGAAAGTGTAAAATTTTTAAAATTGCGACATTTGGAGATTGTTTTAAACTATTATTCTTACATGTGGGAAAAACGAAAATCGCTGCAGAAATGAAATCTTTAGAATTAAAAGACTATTTGTATTGTTGAAATTTCTGTCTGAAAAATGAATGTTCTTTTAATGTGAGATGAAATGCTTGCAGTATGCAAGCACCAACTACTAGTATGTTATATCCTCCTCTGTAAGAGTCGTCGATATCTATTATATGATATCGACGACTCTTACAGAGGAGGAGGATATAACATACATATAACAGGAGGAAACTAATGTTTAGGCACTTCCAGATAAGCTGGAGTTTCGAAATTTTTTTCTTAGGTAGGGTTTTGTGCAAAAACGACTAGAAAAAACGAAAATCTTGAAAAAGTGCAACAATGCGGCCGCTAAAAATTCGCAATTGTTTAAACAAATTTTCATGGTTTATGTATTTCCGCATGTGCTACAGAGTTGAATTTTTTTTATAAGTAGAATTCTTAAAAAAACCAAATGGGGATTATACAAATTTTGATATTTTAATTTGTTTGGCAGTTAAAAATTCTTAAAGTTTAAACAAATAGATAGCTGTTTAGGTACTATGGGATGAGCTAGGAAGCTAAAATTTTCAAATTATTTACAGAGTAGTGAATTTGTGCAAATAAACATTTCAATTTTACCATATCTGAGTTGCGGCGGCCGTTAAAAATTATTTAAATTTAAACAATTAGAAAAATATTATTTTATTTCTAGAAATGCTACAACTTTAAAATTTGGCTAAAATGTATAACATTAGTACCCCATAATGAAGAAAGTGTAAAATTTTTAAAGTTACAACATTTGAGGATTGTTTAAAACTATTATTTTTACATTTGGGGAAAACGAAAATCGGTGCGGAGGTGAAATCTTTAGAATTAAAAGAACATTTGTAATGATGAAATGTGTCTGAAAAATGAATGTTTCTTCAAGGTGATATAAAATGCTTGCAGTATGCAAGCACCAACTACTAGTATAATGATATATATAACATATAACAGGAGGATACTAATGTTTAGGCACTTCCAAATGTGCTGGAGATTCGAGATTTTTTTCATATGTAGGATTTTGTGCAAAACCGACTAGAAAAAAGGAAAATCTGGAAAAAGTGCAACAATGCGGCCGCTAAAAATTCGCAATTGTTTAAACAAATTTTCAAGGTTTATGTATTTTCGAATGTGCCGCGGAGTTGAAATTTTTTTATAAGTAGAATTCCTTAAAAAACGAAATAGGGATTATACAAATTTTGATATTTTAATATGTTTGGCAGTTAAAAATTCTTAAAGTTTAAACAAATAGATAACTGTGTAGGTACTACGGTATGAGCTAGGAAGCTGAAATTTTCAAATTAATTACAGAGTAGTAAATTTGCACAAGTAAACATTTCAATTTTACCATATATTAATTGCGGCGGCCGTTAAAAATTATTTAAATTTAAACAATTAGAAAAATATTATTTTCCTTCTAGAAGTGCTACAACTTTAAAATTTGGCTAAAATGTGTAGCATTAGTACCCCATAATGTAGAAAGTGTAAAATTTTAAAATTGCAGCATTTGGGGATGGTTTTAAACTATTATTTTTACATGTGGGAAAAACGGAAATCGCTGCGGAGGTGAAATTTTTAGAATTAAAAGAATATTTGTAATGATGAAATGTCTGCCTGAAAAATAAATGTTTTTTAATGTTGAGATGAAATGCTTGCAGAATGCAAGCACCAACTACTAGTATGTTATATCCTCCTCTGTAAGAGTCGTCGATATATAATAGATATATAACAGGAGGATACAAATGTATAGGCACTTCCAGATGTGCTGGAGATTCGAAATTTTTTTATTAGGTAGCATTTTGTGCAAAACCGACTTGAAAAAACGAAAATCTTGAAAAAGTGCAACAATGCGGCCGCTAAAAATTCGCAATTGTTTAAACAAATTTTCAAGGTTTATGTATTTCCGAATGTGTCACGGAGTTGATATTTTTTCTGTAAGTAGAATTCTTAAAAAAACGAAATAGGGATTATAAAAATTTTGATATTTTAATTTGTTTGGCAGTTAAAAATTCTTAAAGTTTAAACAATTGGATAACTGTTTAGGTATTACGGCATGAGCTAGGAAGCTGAAATTTTCAAATTATTTACAGAGTAGTAAATTTGCATAAATAAACATTTCAATTTTACCACATACGATATGCAGCGGCCGTTAAAAGTTATTTAAATTTAAACAATTACAAAAATATTATTTTATTTCTAGAAGTGTTACAACTTTCAAAATTGACTAAAATGTGTAACATTAGTACCCCATAATGAAGATTTTGTAAAAAGTTTTCAATTGCAACATTTGGGGATTGTTTAAAGCTATTATTTTTACATGTGGAAAAAACGAAAATCGCTGTGGAGGTGAAATCTTTAGAATTGAAAGAATATTTGTAATGATGAAATGTCTGTATGAAAAATGAATATTTTTTCAAGGTGATATGAAATGCTTGCAGTATGCAAGCACCAACTACTAGTATCATTATATATTGACGACTCTTACAGAGGAGGATATAACATATAGGAGGATACTAATGTCCAGCCCAAACTACAAGAGCTAGAGAGCTGAAAGTTTTAGGTTTTGATGAGACTTCTCACCTAAGTGACATGAGTTCGACTCCAGAAATTCCAAAAGTTGTGTTTTTTCCCATAAGAAAAGCATTGCGCCATTTTTGTAAATTAATTATGGGCACTTGCCAGTAAGCTAGAAAAAATTAAATTTTCAGTGTTGCTAGATGGCCGCAATATCTATTTGGAATTATTGTCACTTTTGCTTGCAGTGCCTTGGGTTCGACTCCAGAGACCCCGGAATATCTCCCATAAGTTAGCATGGGAAAACACAATCCAGTGTGTATACCAATCTAATAAGTTTAGGAAGCTGAAATTTTGCAAGATTATAAAACTTTTCTCATAACCAACTATAAAAATCGAAAATTTTAAAATTGTAAATTTTAGGGGTTGTTTTAACCCCATTTGAACATTAAAGTTTAATAATTTTTTAGGTACTACGGGATGAGCTAGGAAGCTGCAATTTTCAAATTATTTACAGAACAGTGCATTTGCACAAATAAACATTTCAATCTCTCCCTATATATATTGCGGCAACAGTTAAAAATGTTTAAATTTTAAACAATTAGAAAAATATTATTTTACTTCTAAAAGTGCTACAACTTTAAAATTTGTCTCAAATGTGTAGCATTAGTACCCCATAATGTAGAAAGTGTAAAATGTTTAAAATTGCAACATTTGGGGATTGTTTCAAACTATTATTTTTACATGTGGGAAAAACAAAAATCGCTGCAGAGGTAAAATCTTAATAATTAATAGAATATTTGTAATGATGAAATATCTGTCTGAAAATTAATGTTTTTTCAAGGTGAGATGAAATGCTTGCAGTATGCAAGCACCTTCTACTAGTCATTATATATCGACTACTCTTACAGAGGAGGAGGAGGATATAACATATAGGAGGATACAAATGTTTAGGCACTTCCAGATGTGCTGGAGATTTGAAATTTTTTTCATAGGTAGGATTTTGTGCAAAACTGACTAGAAAAAACGAAAATCTTGAAAAAGTGCAACAAAACGGCCGCTATAAATTTGCAATTGTTTAAACAAATTTTCAAGGTTTATGTATTTCCGCATGTGCTACGGAGTTGAAATTTTTTTATAAGTAGAATTCTTAAAAAAACGAAATAGGGATTATACAAATTTTGATATGTTAATTTGTTTGGCAGTTAAAAATTCTTAAAGTTTAAACAAATAGATAACTGTTTAGGTACTACGGGATGAGCTAGGAAGCTGAAATTTTCAAATTATTTACAGAGTAGTGAATTTGCACAAATAAATATTTCAATTTTACCATAAATGAATTGTGGCGGCCGTTAAAAATTATTTAAATTTAAACAATTAGAAAAATATTATTTTAATTTTAGAATTTGCTACAACTTTAAAATTTGGCTAAAATGTGTAGCATTAGTACCCCATAATGGAGAAAGTGTAAAATATTTAAAATTACAACATTTGGTGTTTGTTTTTCACTATTAGTTTTACATGTGGGAAAAACGGAAATCGCTGCGAAGGTGAAATCTTTAGAATTGATAGAATATTTGTAATGATGAAATGTCTGTCTGAAAAATGAATGTTTTTTCAAGGTGAGATTAAATGCTTGCAGTATGCAAGCACCAACTACTAGTACAATTATACTGTGACAAATTTGACAAGAATCACATCTGTACCACGGGAAACCTGTGTACATCCCTACTTGTTGTATATTACAATTGTATTTAAAGGAAAGTACGTAGATTAGTTCTTTCCAGAACTACTTGTTTGTGATGGCTTAGGTTGGTTTCCTTACTGAAAACTGGTGTGACCAGTAAAATTTTTGTGATTCTTAAACTGTATATTTTTAGGCCAATCCAAGTTGGAAAATGCTGATTTAGAAATACCAAAATATAGGAATGAAATTTTGAAAGTAAAACATTTTTAGACACATATAGAGTTGTTCTAACTGAATTTTTTTATTTTGCAGTTCAAAGTAACTTGGTATGACTTGTTAGACAGCAGAGCTTGTAGCAAGAACAAGTGTAGGTTCTTTAAATACAGTGTGTCCTTGGTTTAATGTCGCTTCGATTAACGTTGAGTCATGTTAACGTCGTTCAAAAATTACTACCCATATTTGAATTAACATGATGATGCAAGTAAACATCGTTCTAACTTGGCGCTAAAATAACATGACATAACTATTCTCAGATGGGAAGATGGAGAGATGTGTACGTTTCCTTCTTTCATCATCAGGAAGCAGGTCTATTGGTTGAGCCATTGTCATCTTGCTAAATATGACATTTTTCATGGCAAGAAACAGAGGACAATGTTGGAATTGCCAGGCCTGCTATGTTTTTTGGCAGCGAAAAAATCAAATATAAAACAAATTTTATTTGATGACACCCCATAGTTCACCCGAATTTTTGAGTTCCACTTCTTGGAGTTAGAGAAAAACACTTCTGTCTCTGCATAGCCATGTTCTTTTGGGCGTGGTAAACAGTACAGAAGTGCAATAACCTCTCAGCACCTTGCGAATTTGAGCATTTAGCAATCATGCATCCTTGTTAGAATTGCTATTGCATCAAGGCATACCATTGTTCATTGTGAATGATGATATCAGGCAAAATAATTTCCTTCTTTTCTTCCTCAGTGATCTGTTTGACTGAAAAAATTACTGCAAGGAATGTGAATACCTATGACAACACAACGAAAGTGTCCATGTTTGTAATGTCTTCACCTGTTTAAGACACTCATGAAAGATGAAAAAATGACTGAAAGTTCAAGAAAGGTAGAGCCAGAAATGAAGACAGTTGTTGAATCACCAATTGCAGAATCCCATGGCATCTGCGTATTGAACTTTCTACTCAAACAACCCCTCTACATGCCGGAAATATAGTCATATGGCTGTAAAACACATTTGACTAAAGACAAGTGTTTGTGTTAACCGATTACTTGAGTTCTTGGTTCACGAATTTTGTTCGGTGTTCGGCTTAAGACAATTTCGTGTTAACCAACCAACTCTCACACATTAACCTATACAATCAGTACCAGGGAAAATATTTGTTCATGTAAACTGAGTGTTCGTGTTAGCTGAGTTCATGCTAATGAGGTTTTACTGTATTATGGTAGATTTTCATTAATTATACAGTAAATGCTGTATTTCTTTGTGGCATTTCTTTTCTAGCAATGTTAGCTCATGGACTTGTACTCACAGAGGTGTTTGTGACTCTGTAAACTTTCTAGTAAATACGCATCATTCTTTATTGTTTGTACGACTACATTTTGCTGGATTGGTATTACGTTTTGGTCTGCATCGCTATTTTCAGGTATTAATTAACGACCTTAATCGAGGACACATTGTGTACTTAACACAGTTATTTATACTTTATGTTCCGCAATTATAAACACATACACCCTTGGTTACATAACATACCAGTATTTTATGAAGGTACTGGCATCTGTGGCCACATGTTGAGATTTCAGTTTAACCGTTAATTATAATTTTAGTTCGCTTTCTTGACTGAAAGGCAATCTCTATTTTAACAGGACATGTTTATATCAGAATTGTGCAGAAATGGTTAATTTAATAGAAAATGTCTGTTCCATGTGAAAGTATTTGCAAGAAAGGTGGTTATAGGGAATATTTTGCATTTTTCTGTGCAGGCTAAATAATGAAGAGTATTCGCACCTGGTTGGAAACCTCCCTGCTGTGCTGGAAGCCCATGAGCAGTTACTGCGTGGTCTCGAGGCAGAACTTAGGGTTGAAGAAAGGCAGGACGGAGGAGGAAGCTCAGCTCACAGCCGCGTGGGACGCCTGTTTCTGTCCTCTGCCCCATTGCTCAAAACTGTCCATTCCAATTACTGTGCTGGCCATCCACGTGCAGTATGTTTGCTAGAGAAATACAGGTTAGTCATTTTACTGTCAAATTTAAACCATTTTGCATAAATCATATGACTGAAGAAATAACTAGTCCTGTCCAAAAATATTATGACAAGTGCCATGCTACTGCACAGCTCTCCATGCTACTCTCCGAACAAGATTTTTGATAAAAATAATTGAGCAATGACATAATGGTGCAGAAATTGACCAAGTAACATTTAAAAATGTTTTGGAAAGTGATTCAGAAATAAATTAAATACTATATTTTTTTAAATTTTGTTTTGAGTTTGCATTTATATTCCCCAACACAAGCACAAAAATTGTACATATATGAAAAATAAATTACTTGATTGGATTTTTTAGTATTTTTTCATGAAAATGCTTTTGTTTGAATTTTTTATCATTTATAGTTCTGGAGAAATGTTAATGTGTACACAATATGAGTTTAACGCAACAGCCTCTATGGGGAATATAATAAGTGAGCCTTCTTAAACTGCATTTGAATGACTTCGAAATTGGCCAAGACAAGTAATCCTAATCCTCCAGCATAATGTAGGCAATCGACATTTTGAATAACCTGTTTAAATGTTTATATTTTATTTGACAATTATTTCTCTCTTAAGATTTAAAACAATAAATGTGGATAAGTGATAAATTCAAAAACTAAAATCTCAATAGTTACCAATGAATGATAATAATGTGACATCATATATGCCTTGTATTTACTCCACATAAATATTTTTTAGGCTGGTTGCCAAATGAAAGATAGTCTTATGAAATGGTTGTGTATGTGTGTCCCCCACTAACAACTTTTGCACCAATGGACTGATTTTCATTAAACTTGGCATGAGGCTCATGCTGCCAGGGCCCACCTCCAGGCTGTATTTTATTTGGCGAAGATTGAAGTCCCGGGTTTGATTCCAGGAATATTTTTTCTCGATTTGTTTTACATAGGAAATCTCAAATCCATCGTGCGGAGATGTTTTCCTTAATACATTAAAATATCTTAAAATTGTGATATCGGAGCGAGGTTTGTACTGTTCTAAGAGGAAAAGAATTTAGATTCTAATTCTTATCACAGAATTTTGATAATTGATCGTATTTTCATGAATTTCTACTAAAACATAGCGTTTTTGCATTTTAAATCGCATTTTATCAGATTGTTGCCATGGAGACGATTATTACCGAACTCGGCTTGAGCATAGATGTGTGAACAAATCGGTTATTTTCTTTTCTGCTTGACTACTCTTCAACAATGGACAGTTGATCCATACATATAAGTATATAAACAGTAACATTTATTAAATTCGTGTATTTAAAAAATACATGCAAAATATGTCAGAAAGAGATTTTGACATTGTTTTTAGTATTTTAAACCTGATAATGGTCTATTAATTTGTTTTCCAATTTTTCTCTATCATTGATAAACTATTTACTACAAGAGGTATTTATAGCATGAGAATTTCTTGGAATGACTAACACATACTGAAATATTTCCTGTCAATATAAGTAATCAATATGGGATGTCAACTTTGGGAAACCAGCCTGCATTAGTCCTGGTTTGGGCTTCTTGTTAAGGACAGGCATGCTTCACTTAGCGCAAGAGAGGCGTTCTGAGACATCTGTGCACTAAACGAACAGTTTGTAAAATTTATACTTTTCAGAAATTTTACTGTTTTTATCTTGCTGCTTATAAAAGGTGAGGCCTTTTTCATATACTAATGTATATACTCATGTATAACATGGAGTTTGAAGACCAAATTTTTAGGTCATAAAGTAGTGGTGTGTGAGATACATGGATAACACTTCTGTGCAGTTAAAATAAAAAATTAAAGTGTACCTACCTTGCACCAGATTCTTGCTTTTTGGGTGAATTGATGGGAAAAACATGCTAATTATCAATAATACAGCTTATGCATACATTAATTAAATGTATCAAACACCTAATTACTTCATTACAATTGTATTTCCATCCTCTCCAAATATTCCACATTTCACTAGCTCATCAGCTAATTGCTAAATTCTCCTGCAAAATCGCCAGGTAGATTTCCTGCAAAGCATGCATCAAAAATGAAAAACCTAGTACATATATGTGAATTAAAATAATTTTATTTAGTTAATGAATATATTGTACATAATTAACAATGTAAGTAATTTAAAACCCATAGAATTCATCTTCCTCGTCATTTTCAACACCAAATAACTATGTGAGAAAGACGACCACGATACGCAACGAAACTTAAGATTTCATATTAAATATTGTCAATAAATTTCTCTAGCCATATAATAGTCTGTAAAATAAGTGTTACATATAGTTTGATAAATTAATATAAATTGACATCTTTAAAGTTCATTTGAAATTTGACCTTGAAGCCTGAAATGTTTTGCCTTGTAAGTAAATTTCTGCATCTCTGAGTTTTCAGATTTAAAAAATTTATTTCCGGAGGTTTTTATGCAAAGTCGGATTTGCGTAAGTCAAGTCTTGCGTAACCTGTGGAGGGTCTGTATTTATTTATTTATGATACTTGATTTAATACCTAACATGAAAATATAATTCTAAAATTTCATTCTTATATATCTCAAAATCTAGTGTATGTTATACAAAGGGTATATGAAAGACTCTGGAATTTTTGGCAAAAAGTATGGATGTGCATTATACAGGAGAGCGTATTATACATGAGTACCATATATACTCATTTATAGGTCAAGGTTTTAAGACCAAATATTTAGCGAAAAACTCAGGAGTTGACTTATACACGAAATATTTTTGATAAGTTTATACCCATGAGTTTATTTTGCCCTGCGGTTATTAAAATTGGATGAAATTTACACTCTTGTACTTGAACTGTATCAATAACTATTGAATATTTAAATACTGATGTATAGAAAGAATAAATTATATAATTTGGTGATCCTAATTTGATCTCTGGTGCTTTGCAAATAATTAAGCAATTTTGGTAAACCTTATGTTCGGTAACGTCACGGTGGCAAGACAGAAAACTGGCAGCAAGACAGATGCGCAATATGGTAACTCGGTAACATGTAAATAAAAAACACCTCATTGGTGATTCATGGAAAGGCAATGCCTAACTCTAAGCACTGCAGATTAAATTAGTACCTATCGCCAAAGTATTTATAGTGTAAAAATTATGGTACTGTGCTCATAACCGGAGCTAAGGTAAACAAGGCGACTCTAGTGCTGGCGAGGCCGAGAAAGCAAAAAAACGGAAGACAAACGTATATTATTATTTATTATTAAAATATTGGTGTACAACAGCTTCAAAAAACTAATTCTTTATGATGGAAAATCACAATTTTCTAATAACATTTGCTAAGAGATTTTTTTTCATCTATCCCAATCCCATCCAAAGTGAACCCAACCCTGCACATCTCAACAATAATGTTAACAAGTTTAGAACTTCCAATATTAGCATCACCGCAAAAGACTGTGGAATTGCGGCAAACCAATGTAAAAAAACAGTAAAAGTGAATGAGTGGAATAGAAATAATGCTAATAAATGTAAAAAATAACCACAAATTTGTCTTTAATTAGAGTGGAATTACTATCACTGAACAGTGAGTGAAGTATGAATGAATGTGAGAAAAATGTTGGGACGGTATTAAAAGACCACAGCAGCATTTAGGAACTTTATTTTATAAATTTTCAAAAATTGAATTTTTGTTCCGAAATGCCAACTGCGCTACATCAAAAATGAGCTAAAAGAACGCGCTAAACGAGGCTTACCTGCACTGTTATTATTTTTAAATGCTATAATAAAGTATGTCATTGAATTACCCAGAACCGATCTGCAATATATTCATATCTTTGGATGCAAGGGGCAATACAACCATGAAAGTTGAGTGACCAAATATTTTCTAAAATTTATGAAAGGAAAGTTCAAAACTATTGAAATGCTGATCCATAGACTGCATAAGGGCTGGTGATGTGAAAAGAATGAGGATGATGTTGAGAGACTAGTAATAACAAATTAGGGAAGAATTGTAGGGCAAATTGTATATATGGCAATTTTTACTTTCTCCATATATAGTACAGGGGAAAGTATTGTTTTCATGAAAAAATAGATTTCGAGATTTCAACGGAAATACATGTTTTGAGATTCCCTGAACACATTTTGACCATTATCAACATTATGTCTGTGTGTGTGACAGTTTTTTGTGGGTGCTCTAACTCAAAAACTATTAATCAGGTCAATGCAAAATTTTGTATTTAACATTTTTATGAAAGTTACAAGAACTGATTAGTTTTTGGTAAAAATTGGTCAACCAGAAGTGAGTGTTTACTCTTGTCACTTATCTGTTATTTTGAAATATTTGCTTTAATATTTGATATATGTAAACATGTATTAGAATAAAACTTGTAGGAAATGTAATTTTCTACAACCTTTGTTCAAAACATTTTTCCATATAATGTATTGTTTAAGAGATATCTTAAAAACTAAATTATTTAGCTGCCATCACCATGCCACCTTGACTGTTGTTAACAATTGATGCTTAGTTACATCTTAGTAATGCTCCTTTTTATTTTCTTAATTGTTGGAGCTTTGTGGCTATATATATCAGAAGGCTATGGTTTGAGTTTTTCTGTTCTTTGTAAAGTCTAAAATTTTCTCGCAGTTTCTTAAAATATTTATTATTATGTAACCTATTTAGAATTTTTAGAAATATTACAGGTATGGAGAAAGTCATGTGGTGGCCACAGGAGATTTTATTTTCTTGTTTTGGGATTATGCTGTCATCATAAGATTACATCTTTGTTTGAGATCGATGGCCTCATAATGTAGTCTATAAATTCTCTTTAAAAGCATTTTATATCAGTGCTATGTAATACAGGTAACTCTCGTTCAACGAACGACATGCATTCCTGAAAAGCATTCGTAAAACAAATTTGTTGAACAATTGTGATTTTTCCGTTGACTTTCCCATTAAAACTCTGGATGCATTCCAGACAAGATTTCTAATTCTTGAACTGATAATTCTTAACTATTAATATGTCTGTCAAAGCAACTACAATATTGGATCAACTAGTAAACCGAAGCAACAACAATCGAACTTAGAAGTATGTACAATGGCATCTGTTGTATGATACGAGGAAATTATACTTTTGAATGAAAAACAACCTCCCAACACCATCAATAAAGAATTAAATCTCCAGGAAAATAATCAACAAAAAGTTGAACAGTTATGAGAAAACTACGAGCAAGTACGATAAATGTGGCCACAGCAAATCCTCTTGATATAGTCAATCCGAGTCACAGACTGAAGCATAGAATGGCTGTGGGGAAGACTGTGTAGTGCCCTTCAAAACAAATTCATAAACATCTTTTGAAATTTAAAATAGTGATTTATAATTTATGAATTATTATATTTGACTACTTTCGCGAAAGTCAGCTGCATAGCTGGTTTTTACGTGTAGTTCCTCTGTTTTAACTTACCGTAGAATTTTAAGTTCTTTAACTAAAAATATGAATAATCATAACTTTTTAAGCATAAAATAAGCTTTCCTATGGTATTTTTACATATTCTTTCCAATAAACGTAGTGCAAATGTTCGCACGTCAAAGTCGAGCTGCATGTCTTTTTGACGCGGACAGTAATATCATGCTTTTCTTAAGGGTGTTAGAAATGAAATTAAGGTGCTGGAAAAAGACTTTGCTGCTGATCCTAGATCCATCAAATTTGTACCATGTTTACCCCTCGTGCAGACCTGCATATCTTGAAAATGTAGGTTCTCCAAGTTGCAGGATTCAAGAGATATTGCCTGAACAAATGAATGGACTGACAGACAAACGGAATACATAAGCGATTTTTTTTTCCAAAAAAGCGCTGAAAACTAGAGAATAATTTGTAAATTTTGTTTTATTCTTATGCAAAAATAGAGATGAGCTTGGTGCATACATGGAAAATCGTGGTGCAACTCCTCCAGGCCTTTTGGTTCTAACCACTGGCCTTAGCCGCCCATTTCGTCGACTAGACAAATATGCAGGAATGCTTCAGGAGCTTGAGAGACACTTGGGAGATGGACATCCAGATAGTGGAGACACTCAGCGCTCAGTTTCAATCTATGGAGAAGTTGCTGTAAGTTAATCAATACGTATGAGAAATATATTGCTATTTTCCACAGATTTGAGAATGGAGCAATTTGAACTGAAATTGCACTAAGCAATAATATGTCTTAATCTGAAATAAAATGCCACTTCTGAGGTGGCACGTATGAAATTTTTCACTTTGTATAGATTATCATAATGTTAGTTTTTCTTAATTGTGCTACTGAAAATGTAGTTTTTTGTTGTTGTCTCATAAAATTAGCATCATTGATAAGTGAATTATCATCGAGTCTCACTTTTCCTGTTTTTTACATGCATGTGCTGAATGATATTCATTACAACTTATACTCATAACTTTACTGTTGATGGGCATATCTAAACAATACGCTAACACCCTCATTATGATTTGCCTTTAATCTGCAAAATTCATGTAATAGCATTCTACGTCATGCATTACTTATTTAGGTAAACACATGGTTCTATTCCATTTCTAAATTCAATTTGATATGCATAATCCAATGATGATAGCCATAATGCAGTTTCCATTGACTGTGACAGAATGACATGCAAAGGCTATTACATTAAAAAATATTTGTCCCTTTGGAATGTGGTGATCAGAATCTGCTGCTTGCAACTTGAGACATGCTTCATGTCTGAGATTATTTTAGGATCAATATCTCAAAGTTAATTTTGTTCATGGTCACTGTACAGTGGGCCCCCGCATAACGACCAGCTCGCATAGCATGGTTTCGCATAATGGATGGCCTCCCATAGGCTCCCATGTGTTTGCATAATGACTGCAACCTCGCATAGTGACCAACTTACAATGGGCACGTGGCTGCAAATTTCAGCCAATCACAGCACTCAAAAGTGGTCTGAGCAGCCCTTGGCCAATCAGCGATGCTCATTTATTTTCATAATTTGTTGCGTTTTGATGGTTTTCAGAGCTTTGTGCCAGACTAGGTGTTATTTCACAATTTCTTTTATACTTTCAGACTAAATTGTGTTACAATGGCCTCAAAAAGAAAAGTAGAAAAGGAATAGAATTGAAAACTAAATTATAAATTATCGAAAAGCATGACCAAGGATGAAAAACTAATGAACTTGTGAAGTATTTACCATGTTATGCTTTATTGTGTTTAGAATAGGCTTATCTATAAAAATTCAAGGTTTAAATCTTATGAAGTATGTTCTTAAGGGTAAAAAGATTCCATTCTGGAGCTCTGGGAACAGATGAAGGCTTTAACATGTAATTCCTATACCCGCATAGTGACCGATCCGCATAACGACCGATCTGCATAATGACCGATCTGCATAATGACCATCGTTATGGAATGGATCATGCGAGGATCTACTGTATTTCCTCTTTGTACTTTGTAAATAAAAAAGTAATGAAATCAACATTCTCCTAACTAATGAAAAGCACTGAAACATTATCAGAAAGGGAAATGGTAAAGGTACTGTTAAGGTTGGTCAAGGTTGGCAATATGAATCTATTGTTAATGATTGAAAAAATTGCTTGGGGTTACATTGACTCGAAATGACTCAGTAAGGGTTAACTGGAAACAATTTTCATGCAAGTTTAAGTAATAACTAGGTATGGGATGATCTGTTCTTCAGTTCTGCTGGTTCTCTCAAGAACCGAAATAACCAAAACCGACTTTATAATCCGGTTCTTCGGTTCCGATCCTCATTTTAATAAAAAAAAATGATTGCTACTCGGAAGCAGACGCTAACTGGAAAGCGACCGCCATATTTTTCAGCAACGGCATTTGATTTTTGATACATATATTGATGATGGAAGTTGTGCATTCATTACAACGTGAAATATATTTTTATGCTGTATGTGTTATCAGTTTCATACAGGATAAGCAAGTCTGAATTTCCTTTAGTTCATGAGGTAAAAGAGCTTTGTAGCATGTACAAAAATCAGGATGACGAATCAGTTCAACGAATGATAGTTCTGCAAAAATATCTATCAAAACAATTGAATGATGGGTTCTGAACTTACGGCAATCAATATTTGGTTCGTGGCTGCGTGGTTTTATAATGTAATATCTTGAGTCAAATCCATCAGTTTAAAGTGTTACTATAACTTATTAACAGAAATGTTTTATTTTGTTGTGTAGTAATTTTGAATAGATACCCGCGGATAACTTTTAAATTTAATCGATTTTTTGTGAACCCTAACAATAAAGCCATGTTGGACATTTGGAACAACTTCAGAATTGACAGTACAAATGGGAAATATGCTATATGTAACTATTGTAAAGCTAGAATTTCCCGTGGTGTACCAAAAAGCACTTCTAACCTAAAACAAGTTAAGAAAGTGTACAGTGTATCATGTGATGGAGCATTTGAAGCTATACATTATAATTTGGTCGAACACACCTTAAAACAGCAAAACACCATGACCCGATTATATCTGTCTATTAAAAATTTCTTCCCCTCTCTTACTTGGTGCATCAATAAACATATTACATAATTTTAATGACTAAATACTGCAAAACGATACATCAGAAATGTCAGGAAAATATTAAATTTTAATTTACCGGTTTATTTTCTAATCAGTATTAATCAACCAAGCAATCGAAAATTATTGAAAACATACCTCACTTGAGTTCAGTAGTTACGTTATTTTCTTTGCCGTAGATTTCCTTCCATTTACAAAATCTGTCATGCACGTGTAAGGAATTAAATGTATTTTTTAATTATAGCAGATCTTATTTACTTAAGTAACCAATAAGATTGTTTATGTTAACAAATTAAGTAGCTATGCATGAATTTTTCTAAGTTCAAAGCGAATTACAACTTTCTTATTCGATTTTTTATAATGGCTACTCCTAGTATAATAATAGGAAAGGAAATACTCTACATTACTACTTTTACAAGTTTATTTGAAAACTATTTTGATATCACCAAAGATTTATGAGATATAACAGAAGTTCATTTTTTGTCACCAGTAAAGTAGTACCCCTGATTGGCTTATGTGATTTATTTTTGTGATTTTCTTGTCTTTGTCCTTAATATCAAATTTCATAAGAATCCGTTCGGTAGAAGCCGAGAACGAACATGCAGATGGACGTACAAACCGATGCTAATAGGCGCTTATACTGGAAGTGGAATGTGCCTAAAGACAGATCAGATTAATACAAGCATGGAAAGGTGTACTCCATGTCAGAGTGCACATAGTTTCCAAATGCATTTTTTGAGATCGGTAAATTTTAGTAAAATTCCCCGATACCAAATTTTATCAAATACGTCCTGTGGTTCCCAAGTTGAAACAGGTACATCGTAAGCTATGTGTAGTTCTTCATGTAAAGTGGTTGTAATTATCATCCGATTTTAATCAAAATTGGAATCGGTCGACAAATTTTACCAAAACTCCCCAATTCCAAATTTCATCAAAATACATCAAGCAGTTCTCGAGTTGAAACAAAGGAGCATTACCAACTACTTGTAGGTCTTCATGTAAAGTGGTTGTTGTTGTAGTCAGATTTTAACCAAAATTGGAATCTGTCGACAAATTTTAGTAAAACTCCCCAATACCAAATTTCATTAAAATATGGCCAGCGCGGTTCCCAAATTGTAAAATTTTTAATTAATATTTTTGGAATGAACAAAAGAACATCAGAAATTGTATAATTATGTTAATTTATTTTTCTTTAAATTTATCATAAACCTTACGTTTTACATGAAAAATTATTTGAGAAAAAATGCTTATTTAATTATTTTATTTAACTTTTGTTCTCAATATTTTTCTCTCAGATGAGTATTTAACAAGACTTGTGAAGTATGTTGTAAAATACATGTAAGTCTTCATGTAAAGTGGTCTTAATTATTGTCCAAATTTAACCAAAATTGGAATCGCTCAACAAATTTTAGTAAAACTCCCAAATACCAAATTTCATTGAAGTAAGTCTAGCGGTTAAGGAGATTAAACATGCGATGGATGGATGGAAATGACCTCTCCTATATGCATTCACTTTGTGCAAAGAACACATAATAACCAGAACCGAGAACTGGAACCGGGAAAAAGTGGAACCATCCCATCCGTAGTAATAACTGATCATACTTAAATCATCAATTTAGTTTTGTTGAATAAAAATTACAATATTGGAACCTATTATCTAGGCATTGATTCCTTACTAAGTTTTTTGTTAGTTACAGATGTCTAACTTGAGGTTTGCTGTCATCCTTTTATGTATCAATGGGTATAAATAAATTAAAAAATTATGACAATTTATTGAGTACGCATCATTTTATATGAAAAAATGATGGATGTTGCACATGGAAAATCCTGTCTTAGATCATCAAATATTTTTTAGCTTCTAAGTTTTTTTGTGTAAATATAACTTTCAGTCTGGCTGCTGTGCTCTCCGTCGTCAGAAAGAGCTTGAGCTGGAGGTGTTGAGGGGTGGCGTTCGTGGATGGGAGGGTGAAGATTTGCACACTTTGGGGGAGATCCTTCACATGGGGTCAGTCGCTGTCGGACCAGATCATCGTGATCGCCATCTGTTGCTTTTCCCATCAACTCTTCTCATCCTTAGTGCCAGCCAGCGCATGAGTGCCTTCATTTATGAGGTAACTTATTTTGAATATAAAATATGATCCAGAAAGCTAAGGTTAGGTAAAAAATTTTTATGTATTCTACTGAAAATTACATGGAGGTAGTAGTGTAAGGGAGTTTTCCCACATCTTTTTTTTTAATATTCCCCAAACATTCTCTGTTGTTCAACAGTAGCAGCTGCAAAATTTAATTATGTATTTTTTTATACAGGGAAAACTCCCACTTTCTGGAATAAGTGTGACAAAACTTGAAGATACAGATGTTTGCAAGAATGCTTTTGAGATTTCAGGTGTGTATAACATACTTAATTCTAGTTTTAGATCCATATTGTGAAGCTGGTTTTATTTGTTAGTTTTTGTTGTTATTTTTACCAACAAGGGGAGACTACGTACCTTGGGTCTTTGATTTCGGCAAAACTTTTTTGGCTGGTAGAATACTTAAAATAAGAAGACCCATATATTGGCTTTTGATTGAATGGCTCTTAGTTTCAGCAGAATCTTTTTTCTTTTTGCAGGATTAAAGTATTCTACCACCAAAAAAAGTTTCGTCAAAATCGACGACCCAAGGTACATAATCTTCCCTTGTAAGATGAGAAAATGATTACAAAATGATAACATTTACTGCTAGGGCTTCTCAATAAAGCATAAAGTGCTGGTCACTTCTTTTGCTGGCTACCTATGTCTGCATTGATGTTTGCCTATTTTATTATTGATCAAAGGAAAATTGTTGACTATTTATCTTCCATATTGATTAACTCATTTTATGATAATTGGGCAGCACCTACCAACATTGTGTATTATTATTTTATCTTCTAAAAGTGAGCTACAGGTGTGACTAATGCACATGATTCTCATTTGCTGTTAGCAGTCTTCATCAAGTTGGATTGTCTTTTTTGAGTGAAAAAATTCTTCTGATAGTAGTAAATGAGCTTATTAAAAAGTACTAAATTCATTTTAAGGGAGGCATAATATTTTAAATTTGAAATATTCAGTATCTGATATGTATTAGAGGAATTTTATGTATTTGATATAACTGAAAAGCATATTTGTTGGATGTGAATGTTTTGTTTAAGTATAATATTGAAATTCTAGAGTACTTGCTTATAAAAAATGATGGGTATACATGAATCAAGTATTAAATCATGATTAAGAAACTTCCCATTCTCCCTCCATCCTGCGTAATCGGCAACAACGGGGCTGCTACAGAGAAAAAAATTTTGCTTTAAATATTTTGGGAAATAATTTTGAAACAGGAAATTGTAATTTGTAATTGTAATTTTGATGTTAAAATCAATTCTATGCTGATTCAGCCCATATTTGAAATTCGATGGTATGAAAATAAAACTTTATTCTTTTCTCCCAACCTGGATTCAATTCCTGACTAATTTTAAATTACAAATAAGAAATATGCTACACTCA
Source organism: Tanypteryx hageni (assembly GCA_028673005.1). Lineage (NCBI taxonomy): Eukaryota > Metazoa > Arthropoda > Insecta > Odonata > Petaluridae > Tanypteryx > Tanypteryx hageni. The sequence goes on from CM054114.1 coordinate 152,732,805, forward strand.
TTCTCATGTTATTCTAATGGAAAAAATCAAATAAGACAAAATAATTTTTATTTATTTTATTTGCGGTTGGAAATAATGACACCCCTTGAACACAATGCAGGTTGCCCCAAATAAATGGTGAAAGTTTGGCCGAAAAGAAATCATTAGTTCCGTAGATATTTGCCAATTACCTTTGCTGGTCGGACATCCAGATGGAAACTTGATTTTTTTAATAGTATGATTCTATTCAATAAAGTACAGTAGACCCTCACCCAATGCAGTACAGGTTTCCCTCACTTTATGCCGGTTCTCTTTATGCGAATTTGCTATTATGCGACAAACTTATTGCTACCAGAATTTCTTTTTATGCGCCTTTCATTCACTCTTATGCGATTACGCGGCCAGTGCAATACAAATGATAGAAAGTTCTCCACTTCACCACAATGCGACCATTCAGTTTCTCATTGTCTCTTATGCTTTGGGTATTAGTACTACAGAAAAGAGATGACTGTGGAGTGGATATTGTAGATTGGAGATGAGACATAGATTTCGTGTGATACTGTTTGAGCATACTACTTGAGAAGTTTTGTCTCCTAGCCCGCTGAACTTTCGTTGAGCAAACCCAACCCTCCAGCACTTTAAACCTCCACTATTATGTCACCCACAACGGCCACCACTTGTGCTCATCTGCTTCTTTTTATTGGCGAGTATAATTTAGTGTTAATTGTTTTAATTTTGTATTTAGTGCATAAGAAGTCGTTATGGAGCGAAAGAAGAGTGTCTTGGAGGGAAGTTCCTATCTTTTTCATGTAATTATGGGTTCTGTTTATGCAAATTCGCTTTATGCATCACTTTCCTGGAACATAACCCCCGCATAAAGAGAAGAAAACCTGTAGTTTCATTTCTGAAGTGGCCACATTGGGATAAAATGCGCTGCGTGAATTTAATGACTTATGGAAGAAATAGGGTTACTTTCCCTGATTTTGGGAAGTAATGTGTATACTTTTTTACATAAAAATTGTGAGATAAGATCATATTAAAATGATTAAAAAAATTTAAAACTTTAATTTAAATCAATTCCTTATCTAACAATTTGGCAGCACCAAGTTTTTTGATGTTGACGGTTGGCAGAATTAATCTGTAATGTGTCCCTACAGTGCTGTAGTCTGCATAGATTTATAAAGCTGACAATATGGTAGTGTACATTGTTCAATAGCGCATTTCAATTTAAGGCTTCTGTCCATGTTAAACCCTGCTTCAACGAGACCACTTGCAAGCCTGACTAAACCAAGCAAAGTTTCTCATAATAATGCTGGCATGAGCTGATCCTCCTCTTCATGCACCTATTCCTCGTCTTCATGGGACATCTGCAGTATTTCTTCCTCAGTCAACTCCTCCTGGGACGAGTTCAAAAGTCCACACCGCCTGCATCCCTTGCCAACTGCACAATCTCCCTCACCTCAGATGTTATTGTAGGAAAACATTGGGCATCGCCATAATTTGCTCCATCCAGCATTTAGAGTTGACTAGCTCACCTCATCCCATGATGCTTTTGTCTGCAATTGCGTGGGCAATGTATAACTCATCCCAGAAGTCTGGGAGGCCACTCTTGGGGTTCTCCTCCTATGCCTTGAGAAGTTTCCTCCTGGTCCTGATATAGTAGCACTTGAAGGTTTGATAACTCCCTGGTCTAGAGGTTGGAGTAGGGAAGTCGTGTAGGGTGGCATAAACACATCCTGCACATCTGGCTTTATACTTTGCAAAATTATAGAAGGATGACAAGCATTATCAAGAACAAGAAGAACCTTGAATGGAAGGTTCTTTTGTGCAAGATATACTCTTGCCCAGGACACAAAATAGAAGGTGAATCAATCTGTGAACATGGCTGCTGTTACCCATGCCTTCCAGTTAGACCACCAAATAATGGGTAAAAGGGAATTATACTTACCCTTTAATGCCCTGGGGTTCTTTGTATGGTAAACCAGCAGAAGTTTACACTAAAAATCTCTCGATGCTTTGGCGCAGAAAATCAAGGTCAGGTGGTTTTAAATCCAGACCCCAATTTTTCCTGTTTACTGATGTAGGTTCTCGATAACATCCTTTTCCAAAATAATTCTGTCTCATCAGCATTGAACACTTGATGGGGGTGGTAATTGCTCTCTTCAGTTAACCTTAAAAACTTTTTCTGGAACCGCTTTGCAGCTTGGTGATCAGCAGAAGCACTCCCACCAGAAAACTTGACGTGCAGATTGGAACACTTTCTGAATTTGTCAAACCAACCATCACTAAATTTACAGTCTTTTAAAGGCTCTCCTCCCTTCTCAGAAACCGTTTCGTAGATTTATTTATTTATTCAGTTTCAAAAACAGCACAGAGGCCTCATTACATTGAAACATATAACCATAACAAATAATATAACATTAAAATAAATAACTAAAATAAGATGAGTTAACAATATTACCAGCAATTGAAATGATCATAACACAGAGAGCACCAAATATTAGAGAAAAACAGGATTATGCAGCAGGTAGTAGATTATGGAAAGAATTGGGTGAAAAAATGCCTAGATTTGGAAGTGAAGCCAGTAAGGAATTATATTCAAATGGGAGGCGGTGAGAGAGAGAGCGTTGGGAGACAGAAAGTCGAAATTTTGGTAAATGAAATAGGCTTTGAAGACGAGTGGAGCGCAATGGAACACAGAGAGAAAAATAGGATGAAAGTAATGGAGAGCGATAGTGCTTCCTTATGTTACAGAAATTTGTTTTGGTGTACTGGTTAGGATTTCTCTTATACATAGCCCAGCACGCGTGTTTGTTTTTCACACAAAGCACTGCTTCACCAGACATCCACGGAGGCCTTTTCTTCGTTATTTTCTTGGAAGGGACACAATCAGCAATTGTTGCTTCGATAGCATCGTAGAAAAAGGCGACAGCATCTTCCAGGGATCCGTAGAGGAGTGCGTCCCATGGCAGGAGGGAAAGGGAACGGTTTATGGCTTCCCAGTCGGCCTTCCCCCACACCCTAACTTCACGGGGGGTTTGGGTGGGTATACACTCCATGGTGGGGACGGTAGAAAGCGAAGCCTCCAAAGACATGATCGGAGTCGAAAAAGTTTCTTCCTACCGAAACCGGGATCTCCTCAGGGGAGAGAAAAAAGTCCAAAATAGCCTCCTTACGGGTAGCACTTAAATTACTCTGCTTAAGGCCAAGAGCATGGAGAAAGTGATCAATGAAAAATATGCCTAACGAATTGGAAGGCACTCCTTCAACCATGTTCACCCAATTGATAGATAAATTAAAATCTCCTACAAGAAAAACCTTATTCGCTTCGGAGATGACGGACAATATAGAATCAAAACAAGCATTCAGTGACTCAATGCCGCTGTTAGGTGGTCGATAAAAACATAATAATGCGATTAGTCAATTCATTCACTCCATACCTCCATGCCAAGTGCCAAAATACCAAAATTTTGCACCGATACATTTCAAAGAATTTCTTTCCTCCTTGTGATGTCTGCTTTCAGTATGCATACAAAAACTAAGTGGGGATCAAACAAAGGCACCGGAGGCAGCGTGCTAAATTAAAATGTCGCAAAGTTTTCAGATTTTTATCTCGGCCCCTTCCATGTTGCCTAAAATGGACTACCTTGCAAGAAAATTGGTGTAAAAATGAATTCTGCGCAATACTGAAAACGTGCTGCATGATTCTGTGTTGTGTGAGGTTTTACTATATCTTCATCAAAATTATGAGTCTGAAAGGAAGCAGATGAAATGTATACCTAAGATTTAGATGTAAAATGTAAAATACTGTAATCATTTTCAAGCCCATTTTTCATTGATATGAAAAAAGATAATTGAGTTTAGTGCTATGCTACTGTTCCACAATGTGATTGATACATAACGTGAATAGTATGTAATTTAGTGAAATTAAGTTGTACTGTTTGATACTCTTTCAGTCCAGAATTTTATTCTAAAATTCATGATTTAATTCTTGGAACAGGACCGATGATAGAGCGCATCGTAGCTCAGTGTCAAAGCAAGGAAGACCAAGGAAGGTGGGTATCGTTACTCAGTCACCACATCAACACCATACGCAAAACAAGCTCTACCTCTGGCTCTGGAGTCCCTAGTCCATCCATAGCCCCAGCTTTGACTGCATCTCCCCCACCACCACCGCTGCCTAGCACCACTTCACCGACAAGCAGCACCAAATCACAAAAGATCTCTCCAACCGCAGTTGGGATGCCAAATTCGACCCAGGCTGCTAAGCACGTGAGTCCCACCAGACCTCCCCTGCCTCCTAGACCCTTCCCTCCTCCTAACAATAGAAAAGTTCCTGATGCCACCAAACCCCCACGTCCACCTCTCCCACCAAAGCCGTCTCTCTCTGTGACCCTTGCCACATTAAGATTTCCTCCAAATGTTCCTTTGAGACTGGGCCACCACAGTGACCCTCAACTTCCTGGTGCAAGGTCTCATAGTCAGGTGTCTGATATCAGAAGTAACTCTCCTCTCTCACTCTATTCTAGTCCTGAAGTAATCTCTTCTAAAGATATTCCCGATTGTTTAGGGTCAAGTTATGTATTGCAGAATAGAAATACTGACACTAGTGTATGTACAGATTTGTCTTTGGATGCTTCATCTTCTTCTGATGTTCCAACAAAGTCCAAGAATAATGTTGCTGGTGACACTCGGTCCTTGAAAGGTCAGAGTTTTGCTTCTGCAGTACCATCCACGTCTTCCAGAGAACCCTCAAGTGAATTACCCTCGTTGTTAGATTTTCCAGATACATCGTCAAATACCTCTTCTGTAATTGCACCAATTGATGATACAGATTTTATTGCACAAGAAGCACCTGTAAATGAAATTCCTCCTGAAACCGTAGGAGATGCAAAAGGTCCTTCAGTACAACCTCAGATCTGTGTAAACCATCGTGGTTCACAGGTCATGGCTGTGGGTATTCCAAGAGAGATATCTCCAGTATTAGAATCCAAATATCGCCCACCTCGACCTTATTCGCAGCTTGCTGCTCACTTTGCAGATTTGCTGCAACGGCATGTGATAACCTCTGATATGCTCAAGCACCTACTTTACAAAGAATATGGGACAGTTATAGAGGTAGATTCTGTGGCACTGAGAGTTCGCCCTTCAGAAATACCAGTTGCTGCCGAAACTGAAGAAGGAAAAGTAGATTGCGGGAGCGCAGGGCGAAAGATCCTTCCTAGACAGGATGCAGTGGATTGTGATAAGGATGCTGAAGACTCCGACAGGTCTGTTTACAGTGGGGATGAATTTGTGAGATATTTTGATGGAAGTGATGTTGAAGAAGTATATTTGGAATCTGAAACTGGTGAGGACTCTGAATCTGATGAAGAGAGTTTTGTGGAGGTAGAAGTCGAAGAAGAAGTTGATGGCTGTAGGACTGTTGCAACACAGACAGATCCTTCGTTGTTTTCTAATGTGCTTGAGGATGTAGAGGAGGAAGAATACGAAGATGAGGAAGAAAGTATGTTTCATGGGGAAGTTTATGCTGGCAGTGATGTTGACGTTAAAGATGAGAACTATTATGAAGATGTTTGTCGAGACTCCTGTGGAACAGATTCTGATGGCTGGATTTATCAGGATTATCATGCAGATGAAAGTAATGTTCCAAATGCAGAAGCAACTCCAGTTTTTGGTAGTGCAGGACTGTGTTCTCCATTGCTTGATCTCAGAGAAGCTGGAATAGGTGGTGTGAAGGAAATGAGTTACACAGTTGGCAAGAGGTTTGCCACCGGCAGGCGAAGGAGAGGCTTGGAAGAGGAGAAGCGGCACAGTGTACCGGCATCTCTGCTTCCTTGTCTCTCGAGAGATCCTGTCACTGCAAACTATCATGAAAATTTGGATTGCAAGTCACAAACACAAGATGTAGCAGAGTTAAAAGACATGGAAGGTGATGGTAAAATGTTGACTCATCTCTGTAGCGGTGTAATGGAAAATGTAGCTGGGCATGATAAAATTGAAGGATCTGGGGAAGAAAAAAGATTGAAAAATTTATCCAAAAAGAGTTCCTTTAAAGAGAAGAAGAAAGGCAAACGAAGTAAGAAAAGCATACAAGATAAAGGAGCGAAAGATGGTGGGATGTTGAGTATTGATGATTTGCCTGAAAATAGAGTCTCTCCCATGCAAGAGGACTGCTTGAGGAGGAAAGAGACATCAAGACACAAAGAGTTGAAAGACGAATGGGTCAGTGTGGAGAGCAGTGATCCTTTTTTTGAATCAGGATGTTTAGGAGCCATGTCAACTTTTTGTGTTTCACAGTCGGGTATAGCTTTAGGAGATGAGAGGGATAGGTTTCGGCATTTGGATGGAAATTCATCCATGCAAGAAAAAGAGAGTTCTTCCAAGCACAATGGCAGTCTGGATAATAAGAAAGGTGTCATCGGTAAAAGTGCCAATGTGGAAAGTGTTGGTCAGGGAATGGATTGTGGTTCTACTTGTATAGTTGGCATTCATGCTGCCGGTTGTAGGTTAGCTAGCGCCGATGGGGTACGAGATGTGCCCTGCCCATGCCAGTGGGTCGATTTTCCTAGCCGGCGCTCATCAGATTCGGGTCTTGCAGACGTTTGTTGTGCTGGAGCACAAGTGGAAGGTGACCTCAGGAAAAAAGAGCGTCAGACTACACCTCCATCTCAGAAAGGAGATGATGGTTGCCACGATTGCGAAGAGAGGACCGTATCGGTTTCGACTTCTCCTGTTTCCCCTTTGGCCTCCCCTCTTCCTGCTGAGGATGGGGTCGGGAGCGAGGGAGAGGCAGCTCCATGGTGGGAGAGGGTGCGGCTGACTGCCCAGGCCCTGGGTGTGTCAGCAGAGGCACTGAAGTTGTCCGCGGAGGCGCTGAAGGTGTCGGCGGAAGCGATGGGGTTCCTTGGAGACCAGGGGGCAGCTGCTGGTCGGAGACTGGCAGGCAAGGGGTGGTTGTGTGCCCGATTCCATATATTACCCTACGTGCTGTTTATGTTTGCTTTGCAGTTTTGTATTGTTACTTTAACATACCTTACCTTTTGCATCATTAGATAATGTCTCAGACGTCAGAGGCAAAAAAAATTCATTCAGAAAAGCTACCATGTTAATTTGTCAAATCCAAGTGCCACGGTTTTCTTTGGAAATTTGTTTTGGTTTTATTTATACATTGTTGTTCTTGTGTTTCGAAGAGAGTGATATAAACAATTAAACCACTAATTTTTCATATCAGTACCAAAAAGCCTCATTTGTTTATTATTTAATCATTATTGTTTTTGGAGGTAAACAAGCACTAGTCATTTTCATAAAAATAATTTTTTAATTAAATTTGAAATATAATGTAATCAAGGAGTTTTATGAAGAATTTCCCTTCTCATTATGCAATGCATTAATACAAATTGTAATTAAGAATGAGAAAATGTTCCAAGTAGTCTAAATTTATTAATGCTGTTTTGCAGGTGCTATGTAACAAGATTTCTTAATTTTTACTCATATCGATTCAACTTTTCAATATAAACTGCAGTATTTGTCAATTCCTCAAATAGCATTCATGACTGATGCAAGGTTATTCACATTTTTGATAACTGGAATTCTGTAGAACTTTATGACATCAGTTGCATCGTATAATACTTCCTTAACTCAAGCACCATATTAACAGAATGAAATATGACTGGGCACTCCAACCCCCCTTGATTGCCTCTTGTGTCTCCTAATTCTATTGCTATTTTTAATTTGTTTCCTCCCCTTCATAAGGTTGCTTCTGATTATATTTTTTTGAAATGTGTAATTTTTACTTCTAACTAGTTAAATTCAAATCAGGGAACTGTTATTAATTGAGTTCATGAGTAGTATATTAGGGTACCTTAAGTTCAAATGGTATTTTTAGTAACCTGTTAGTTGAGTTGATTGAAACTCATGTAATAGTTTAGCTAACATTTGTGTCATCGCTGGAAAGATTTGTTTTTGAGTTACTAACTGAACTTGAAAATGTGTTTTGGTGTGTAAATGTTTCTATTTTTATTATGGTTACCTTATTTGGAATTGCCTGCTGTAATGTTTGCTGATTTTTAAATATTTACCTAGGAAAATAACTTGTTTGTTAACTTGATTAGAAAATTATACTATGAACTTTACTTTCATTCTTTTAAATTATTTTCGAAAATTTTACTCTTTCAGATCATTTCATATATTTATATATTTAAAAACTTTCAGAAATCTAACTTTTTGTTCCACTAGGCATATACCATAATTACCCAAATCCAAGACGAAATGTTTTTCTAAATTTTAGCATGCATAAATTGAGGGTTGTCTTATATTCGATTATGAAGTAGAGCTACACATTTAATCATTGTTTAAAATAATTGTATATACTGAAATTTTTCATTACGAAATTACAATCCGGATTTCAATTAATAGTATTAATTTTTTTTAATATATATTTTTCTCAAAGAAAAATTTGTAATAAACTTCAATAAATTTATGAACCATACCTACACTGAATACGTGTGAGCGAAGTACACACTGAATACGTGTGTACAAATGTCATTCCTTAACGAACTAGAGAACTACGAAATTTTATTTTTGAACGATTATCTCCAATGAACAATTACTTTACAAACGATGCCCAAAAGTGAACTAAACTTCTCTTTTCTATTGGCTAATCGCATTTCTCAGATGTCAAAACAATTATGGCATAATTTCAACAGTTTAAAGCCGTAAATTCTCTAATTGTGATTTTGTCTTGTAGTCACACTAGTGCAAAAGCCCATCCATATGATGGGAAGGAATATATTATTTGTTATTTAAATTAAATTCTGGTACTCATTATTGCATGCATGTAGTTAAAAAATTGTACAGTAGGAAGACTGACAGTGCCAGGGAGTGGAGAGGTGGCGAACCTCGAAGCGATGTCCTAAATTTGTCCAATGAGCAACAATGCGACTGCCCTTGACGACAAAAGATTTTTAACCCAAAAAAGCAAATTTTGTGTGTTCAAAACTAATATATGGTCCAATTCCACTCATGTTTCAAAATCATCTCTAGGAAAATGAGTTTTCAATCTTTAAGGCATTGTTTGGTTCAATCACCATATTTGTACGAGTAATTTAAAAATGCGAATGAAAATTATGCTGCATTGCTTCTTGTAAACGTAACTCCCATATAAAATACAGAGATTATATTCTATTAGTAATAGATTAAATATGTCACCTTCTACGTTAAAATGGCTGGTCATGTAGAGATAAGAAACGCAAAACAAAGGGAAAGATACCAAAGGAAGTTACGCATAGCTATGATGCCATTTTAAAATTGATAGTGATAAAGTATCCAGAAAAACTAATAACTGTAAAACCAGTGGAAAATCCAGTGTCACTGAAGCAAATGTGGATGGATGGAAACTTTTAAAAAAGGAACTTGATAGTGATAAATCTAGTCGGAAATCATTCAGTGATCCAAAATGTGGTCGCTTTCATGATGTAGAAAAAGAAGTAGTTGTGTTTTTGCGCCCACAGAAACATTGCGGAATGCCAGTTTCGCATGAAATGATTAAACTCAAAGCATAAGAAATTGCATGTGGACTAATGATCCCATGACAGAAATTTAAGCCCAGTAATGATTGGTGTGTGCAAATGATGTGACTAAAAAGTTTTTCCTTATGCCAAAGGTCTTCATTGTTCCACTTCGGTGGTCAACTTCTTGCCTATCAAAAACGATAATTTTTCTTTAAAAAACCAACATTTACCTTTTAAGACAAATAGCCAATGCTGATGAAACTCCAGTTTCTTTGACGTGCCATCTAATTACACTGTCAATGAAGGTGCAAAATCTGTGATACTAAAAATGGCAGGTAACAAAAATTTATGCTAGTTATTTAGTAAAACCAGTTGAGAAAATGAATGTGTGAAAATTTTCTCCTGAAAAATAAATAATAATACCATGAGGGATGTCACCACAGCTTCAAATTCTTGATGTTGCTGTCAACAAGCCTTTTAAAGATAATTTAAAGGGTATTTATTCTGAGTGGTTATTGAGTGAAGACCACCCTCTAACACCATAAGGAAACCTAAAGAAACCTACTGCTCCAATGCTCGGCCAATGTATCAAGGCATCATGGCAACAGATAAATCAAGAAGTAATAGTGAATGCATTTAAGAAGTGCTGCTTATCCAATGCCGTGGATGGAAGTGAAGATGATGTTTAGTCAGAAACTATGGACCAAGTTTGATGTGATAAAGATAGTAAGCATAAGGGCAAAGATGAAGAGAGCATAGAGGGTGATGATGACTGATGTAATATAAAGATCTGTGATATTAAAAGAAGATTATGAGACTCAATAAAAATTTCTGCTAGTTTATAGAATTTTTAAGGCCATAAAATCATTTTTCTGTTTTGTCAGTACCAAAATGGGGGTTGTCTTAGATTCAGGGTTGTCTTGGATTTGAATAAATATGGTAATTGCAGTAGAGTCATAACTTTTGTAAATGGAGTTATTCATTATTCATCCTCAAAGCAAGGTAGTAATAGCAATTTTTTTTAATCAATCTGCATCATTCATCAGATTGTTTCTTGTGATTGTATCAAATGTAAAAGAGACATTTCAATGAGTTATTTGTTGTAAAAAGTAGATTCATAGAAATTATGACATCTAATGTACTTTCGTTATTATTATGAGAAATTTCGGAAAAAATTCTTAAGGGACCAGGGATCTCAAACTCGCAGGCCACATGCGGCCCCCATGGTACATTTTTGCGGCCTGCAAAGTAAGCTAGTTTACACTAGACAGCCAAAATTCAGATGTATTTCTTATAAAATATTTCATATATATCTAAGAAATTTAAAAAGTACCGTATATACTTGTGTATAATGCATAGTTTGAAGAATTTTTAGGTCATAAATCAGAAATTGAAGTGTACCTACCTCACACCAGATTCTTGCTTTTTGGGTGAATTGAGGAGAAAATCACGCTAATTATCGATAATCCAGCTTGTACATATATCAGTTAAACATATCAAATGCCTAATTACTTCCTTACAATTGTATTTACATCCTCTCCAAATATTTCACATTTCACTAGCTAATCAGCTGATTACTGTAGTCTCCCACAAAATCACCAGGTAGACTTCCCGCAAAACATGTATCGAAAACAAAAAACATAGTATATAGGCAAATTGAAAGAATTTTTTTAGTCAATGAATATACATATTATGTATAATTAACAATGTAAGTAATTTAAAACCCATATAATTCATCTTCCTCATCATCTTCAGCACCAAATAATTATGCGAAGAAGGCGACCGAGATACGCAGTGGAATTTAAGATTTCGTATTAAATACTGTCATTAAATATCTCTAGCCATTCAATATTCCATAAATAAGTATTACGTGTAGTTTGATAGATTTAAAATAAATTGACCTGTTTAAACTTCATTCAACATTTGAGCTTTCAGCCTGAAGTGTTCTGTCCTTGTAAGTAAATTTCCGCAACTCGGAATTTTCGGATTTTAAAAATTAATTTTCGCAAGTTTTTATGTTAAGTCAGATTTGTGTAAGTTGAGTCTTGTGTTACCTGTGATGGGTCTGTATTTATTTGTTTATGGCATTCTAGTTAATACCTAACATGACAATATAATTCTAAAATTCTGTTCTTGTATCCCTTAAAATCTAGGGTGCACATTATATGCAGGGTATACGAAAAAGTCGGGATTTTTTGGCGAAAAGTATGGGTGCACGTTATACACGAGTGTATACGGTATATTAAATTAACACTTTTAAAATATATGCAGTTCATTACTCATTCCAATTTATAAAAATTTTGCACAGGTGGGGTACTTAAGTATGCCCTTCCCGCTGCCAGCTTGTTTCTTGCATGTCCGAAGAACCTAACCCTCGACGCCGAATCTAGTATTTTTGTAATGAGTGGGTGTAAGGCCGCTTCATAGGGTTGGGACGATTTCTTCCTTTGTGCATGGGTCGAGTGAATGTCCAAGGAATATGAAACAGTAAGAGAGGACTGGGAAAGTATACGGCCCGCAGACTTGGTACGGTGCCTTAATGTGGCCTGCAGGTTTGGTGGAGGGACTTTATGTGGTCTGCACACCGATGTGAGTTTGAGACCCCTGGGATAGACTATTAAAAACTTTTGATACTTTGGAATGGGAATGTAAATTTTATGAGTAAAATACCTACACCATTATGAAGTGAATTATATTTTAATAAATTGTTTATTTATGTACAGTAGAAGACCTTATTGTAGGTAGTTCAGTTGCTTGTTAGAATTCAAGAAACTTAAAAAAAATGAGTGATATACTAGAGAGATGAAATATCTTGTTAAGTGCAAGTAGTTACATATTTCATGCATGAAGTAAAGTTTATTTAAAATCACAACTTGAAGATGCATGTTTTTGTCAGTGGCATACAATATTAGATAATTTGAATAATTTTCCGTACTGTTTGTCTTTGTATATTATTGCTGTGTCAGTAAATTGCTTTGAATGTTTGTTGAAATAATGGATGTTGCTTTATCTTCAGGTGTCAACACCAGTGGGAGTGGGAGGTCAGGCGCTCCATCTCCCACTGGACCCTCCCCCCCCTCGTCCAGTTAGCAAGGGGTGCTGGAGGCTATCCTGCCTCCGGCCCTCTCCTCCTTTGCGACCATGCCTAGCTCTTGGCAGACCAGACACTTCGGCAACCAATGTCCTAGCCAGGAGGAGAGGTATGCATTCCCACAACTTCTTTCCATTTGAAAATTTTCAGTTTACCATTATTATCCTTACTATTTTTTAATTAAATAAATCACCATCTTATTCCTACTTAGCTAGAGAAATTGGTTCATTGAAAATTTACTTAAAATTTAGATACATATCTTTACAGGTATGCCTCGCTTAGTGCATGTTTGTTTAGCATAATTTTGATTTAGCGCAATTTGCATCAATTTTTATTTAGGAAATAAAGTTCTTAAAAGACTATGGTCTGTTAACACCTTGCGTACCGGATGTAAATCCCTGCACTACACTTGTTTCCTGGGCATTTCTTGTAATGAAATTGGAAAAATAAGAATAATTTCATTCGCCATTCTTTTATTTTCCTGAAAATTGCTGTGTAGGTTCCTGAATACATTTGGTACTTTTTTAGGATATGATATTTTTTAAATGGCCACCTTTGTGCAAAGGAACTCCAGAATTTACAAAAATATCGCGTTTTGTTTCTTTTTTTTGACCTAAACATGCACTACAGTTCCTAGTTGGATGTACATCTGAGTCACTTGAATTTTCATCTGAACTAGATGAATATCCATTGTTCACACTGGGGCAATCTGGCAAACACATAATTCGTTTAAAATATTGCCTTCACAAAGATAGCCATGGAAACAAAATATAAACAAAGGTATTCGAAAGACAAACGAATAACTAAATCTGCTATGAAAACAGAAAAAAATTAAATTAAAAGAATCCCTGACGCATTAGCCAAGTGTAAAAATAGCGTTGGATAGTTAGAAGTCCATGGAAAATCCAGTAGATGGTGTTGGTGTTACCTCGGCTCGAAAAACGAGAATTCTCGTGACTGGTATGTAATGTGTTAATACAGTCCCAACTTTTTTTCTGCTTACCTTCACTTCTTTGTTCCAATGATTATATTTATACGTTTATTCACTTTGTTTATTTCACTTGTTCACTTTTACTAGGATTTTACATTAGTTTGCTAAAATAATAGGACATAATACTTCTTGACTAAAATAATGAATGAATGAATGTAAAAAAGTATTGGAATAAAAGTTGTAAGAAATTTAATTTTCTACAACCTTTGTTTGAACCATTTTACCATATAATGCATTGTTTAAGAGATTTTAAAAACTATATTTTTTAGCTGCCACGACTGTAGCACCTATTGATGACTATTGTAAACATTTTATGCTTAGTTACATCTTACTAATGCTCCTTTTTATTTCTGTAATTGTTGGAGCCTCGTGGCTATGTCCAGTATCAGAAGGCTACAGTTTGAGTTTATTTTTGTTCTTTGTCAAGTCTTGAAATTTTTCTCGCAGTTCCTTAAAATATTTATCATTTAACCGATTTGGAATTTTTAGAAATATTATAGGTATGGAGAAAGTCATGCGGAGACCACATCAGATTTTCCTCATAATATCATGATTAACATGATGACCCAAATGGAACTTATGATGTCTACTTTCCATTTAATAATTTATTTAATACTTACATATATTGGCTTTAATAGCCTTAAAATCACTGTGGATGTGTTGCTCTTTGTGTTCCCAAATTTCATAATTTATCTTTTTAAAATATTACAAACACATTTGAGCGGAATATTAAATTGATCACATATATACGTGCAGCAAAAATAACTCGAGTATGTATTAGAATCTACTGAATCCGTGTCAAACATACAGCGGAAAGTTTTTTCCGTCCTCTAATACAACCAGCATTACAGTAATGTGCAGTTTTTCATTCCCAGAAGTTTTTATGATGACATTTTTTGCACCTTTTTTGTTGACTGTGTAATTGGATGGCATGTTGAAGTAAATGGGTGTCTTATCTGCATTACCCATTTGGCTCAGAAGGTAATTGTGACTTTTCCGCAACCGAATTACATGCCTCTGGAAAGTTATTAGTTTGTCTGTGAAGTCGGAAGGTAGACGCTGGCAAAATGAAGTTCTTCATCGCAGGCTAAAACCATTACGACACATCATATGTACACACCATCCATTACTAGCCTTAAATTCTTGGTGTGGAATGTTTTGCGATCGTGCTAATTCTTGGGCTTCCAATTTAATGATATCCCGCATCACCGGTTTACCATCCATTCTTTGAATACGCACAAAGTTTGAAATTTCCTCTGCTAATGCATGAAATCAACCTCGTTTTGGTCCACTAAATGATCTCCGTGTTGAGTTAGCACCTTCAAGTTTCTCTTTTGCTTGCTTCCACCTTCGCACATTTGCTTCAGTCACATTGTATTTCCTCCCTGCCACACAAAATTATTTGTTTCTTCAGCATAGCGCACCACCATTAACTTAAAATTTCTGTCGTAACTTCTAATTCCTTTCGATACATTCCCTCTTACCGCAGTTCCTTTTTTCTCTACGCGATCTGCCATTTGTTTGGGATATCTTATTTAAAAGTTATAAATAATAACTTGTCACTATTTCACTTTAAAACTCGGCAAAGCGTCTACTACTCAAGTGCTCTCATAAATTTTCTACACTCTGAAACTCATGTCCACTTTACGTCTGCCATTAGCATACCAAATGTAAAGCATTGTGTTTAAATTGTAGTAGATACGTTAAAATTCTATCATTCTTGTTTACATTGTATTACTAGAAACCTTAATTGGTGCCTACATGACATTGTCATGACTGTAGTAATTTTTTTCAACTTGTCATGTGATTACCTACCCAGCTATAAACACTTCTATACCGCCGAAGTGAAACCATTGGTCTGTAGGAGCAATTTTAAGAAACTTGACTGTAATTTTTTAAAGTATTGTAGTAATTAATTTAAACGATGTATTACTTTGTGCAATAATAAATATTTTAATGGACATACACTTGACATCTGGGTGTTTCATGGTGCATTTAAAATAGGGGTGTATTCTCACCTTAAATCCTCATACTCCATTCTAAGACGATACCTAATATTTTTAATGGCATTTTTGTGAAAAAACCTTTCGGGTAAATACGGTCATTATTACTGTTTTTAACGTAATTGTCAGAGAAATAATGTATTTATGCTTATTTTTACGGTCGTCAGTCAGCATCTCGACACGATCTGTGATGTCACGAAGTATCGATTTTTCGATTATTTGCCTTTCCAGGATACGATATAAATTTTGATATGACTTCAGATTCGTAATTACGTAAAAAACTGGATAAGATAATAATTTATTTAAAAAATGTGAAACTATCTCATTCACTCAGTAAGTGCCTCTATATAAGTCGTAATCATAAAAACAATACATCACATGTCTATCTCTGCTTCGGCTCCTCTGTCAGTTACACTATTATATATATATATATATATATATATATATATATATATATATATATATATTTATTTATTTATTATATTATATTTTTAAAATATATTTTCTGATTTCATTTTCCCAATTTAAAAACATGGAGATGAGTGTAGACTATAACTAAATACAGTCAAACTCGGCTATAACGAGCGCCACAGGAGCATTTAGTTTTGCTCGTTATAGCCGTTAAACTTAATATCCGTGAAGGCAAAAGCATACATGCGGATGGTGAAATAAGACATAAGAAGTAAAAGTGAATATATAAACAGAAAGTTTATTTAGTAAATTTATGGAAAAACATAAAAATGAGAATAAACTAGAAAATTTAAAATAAACATTTGTACATATAAAATTTACTCACAGCTGCATTCTTAATCACTCCCCTTTTTACAAAAATAACTTTGAATAGTAGCCTGTTTCATAGATTTCACTTTGAAGTCTCTTAAGTTTCCTCTTATTTCACTTAGTGCACTAAAAACACCATCGGAAATGTGAATGTTTTCAAAAAATCATTTAATGTTTCCACGGCATCCTGAGTAAGGATTGTGTCTTCGACACATTCAACATTGTCTTCATCACTGTCTGCTGTGCTTTATACTGTCTCTATTATTTCACTCTCCGTAGGAATTCCACTGGTAATCAAATCATCATCAACATGAACAAAATTGTCAATGTCATTTACATGGTCAAAATTCGCAATTCCATTTTCTTTAAGCCATTCTGATCTTCATCAACGTTATGGTTATCAATCGAAAATTCTCCCGATATTAAACCAGACATTCGAAAACAGTTTATGATCGTTTTAGGTGAAACATGCATCTGTCATCAAATGAATTGCATCCAATACAGAGTCGTTGCCATCTAAACCTCTTTCCCTCCTTTCAATCAACTGTAGAACAAAAAATCACTTGACATGGCATTTAAAACTTTTAATTATACCCATGTCCATTGGCTGCAAAATAGAAGTCGCATTTGGAGGCAAAACACCAGTTTTACATTGATAACTCCTGCATATGTGGGTGCGCAGGACAGTTATCAACAAGGAGTAGAATGTTTCTATTTTTCCTCCGTAACTCGTTGTTCCACTGACTTACATATTTCTAAAAAATACTGGAAGTCATCATTGCCTTTTTATTAGCTGCATATTCATTGGGAAGCTTCTTCACATTTTTGAAACAACGTGGCTTTTCTGACTTACCAATAACAAAAAGTTTTTTTTTGTCAGTCCCATTTATGTTTGCGCACATTAAAACTTAAGTAAAAGAGAGCGAGCTACACTGGCAAATATATAAAATGTAAGCGAAGGAAATTCTCCAAAGCCAGTCAAACTGATAAAACCCATCACCTAGGTCATCTAGGTCCCCCCCTTTTTCTTCTCCCCCCCTGCCCACCAACCAGGTATAAATACACAGACACAGCCCTGGACATCCACTTGAGAGCGTGCCACTGGTCTTGGTTTCAGTTGCCCTCTCTCAAGTCCCCCTTCCCCCCGTTTTTTAACCCCTGATGATGGTTACTTTGTAGCCGAAATACGTATTGGGTTTTTATCCGGGTTCCACTGTTTTTATCCGGCCTTTTAACCGGGTTTTATCAGTTTGACTGGCTTTGGAGAATTTCCTTCGCTTACACATTAAAACTGTTAAACGATTCTTAGGTCTTTTGCCACCAACACATTTGTCACCTTTGAATTTAAACGTTGCATCAGGCATCATGTTGTAAAACAGTCCAGTTTCGTCGGCATTGTAGATAAGTAACCTTTTCGACACTCCTCCCAAACACTTTTCACCCATTCACTTGCCGTTTTTGAATCTGCTGACAGGGCCTTTCGCATAAACAATGTTATGCCGATTTTTAAAACGATCAAGCCACCCGTTATTGCATGTGAAGTTCTCGTGTCCTAACTGTTTTGAAAATTTATCTGCCTGTACCTTGATGGGGAAACCAGCATTTCTCTGCCTCTTAAACCACTCCAGAAGTGCTTGATCAACAGTACCCAAGTCGCACTTCCTCATTTTCTTGTTCGTTGTTAGGTTATCTAGTGCAGATAAAATCACTTCTTTGTTTTTCCATAAGGTTGAAACCGTAGACGACGATAAATTTAATTTTTTACACTTCAACATTTTTTTACCACGCTCTAACTCTCGAATAATATCAACCTTTTCGCGAATTGACAAACACTTCCTTTTATGTACGGACATGTTACTCGTTCAAGGGCAAAATCTCAACTGGTTTTTGTGATCAACGCTACGAACTTTCTTTGCAAACTGTGAGCATACCAATTCCAGGAAGAGTTAATGAGGAGACAGATTAAACGTGGGATTTCCCATCTTTACGTGGGAAAAGGTGTTGGGTGCATTCGGCTGAGCGACGGGGGTGGGCGCCATTGTACATGCCCTTACCCCTTACCCCCTTCCATACACAACCTCCTGGCTGTAAAAGAGCTGGGGGTTGGGAGGAGAGGACAAAGGACCTCCGCGAGTGCCACTGTACCTGCAAGTTGGGAATTCTTGGTTTGGACGAAGGGATTATTTTTTAACAACAACGCCGCGGTCTTTAACCTCCCCGAGGGATAGGGTGTAGAGGCTGGACTCGAGAACACAAGGTTACATATTTTGGGTCACTATGAGGATTGAAGGGGCTGACCGCCGCCGCGTTTGAGACAGTGAGAAGTGGTCAAAGTTTGCTCGATATATCCGTGAAGCGTGCTCGTTATATACGTGAAATATTTGTATGTAAATGCTCGTAAACTTATCTTGGAGGTAGCATTTGCTCACTATAGCCGTGAACTCGTTACAACCATGCTCGTTATAAACGAGTTTGACTGTATCAATGTACAAAATCAGCGCTTGAACTTTGTGCTTCATATTACGCACGAAACTGCCCAGCTTTAGTCATTTTATTTCAACTTGTCACACGATTACCTACCCAGGTCTAAACACTTCCCTACCGCCAAAGTGGAAACATTGATCTGTGGGAGCAATTTTAAGAAATTTGACCATAAATTTTTAAAGTATTGTAGTAATTAATTAAATATGATGTATTGCTTGATGCAATAATAAATATTTTAACGGACATATACTTGACATCTGGGTGTTTCATGGTGCATTTAAAATAGGGGTGTATTCTCACCTTAAATCCTCATACTCCATTCTAAGACGATACCTAATATTTTTAATGGCATTTTTGTGGAAAACTCTTGTCTTCCTTTCGGGTAAATACAGTAGTTCAAATAATCGGAGTTCTACTGTATTGTGTTTGCTTGAGAGTTCTTTAATATAATTCTCATTTATTCTTAAATTATTGATGTTAGAAATTTTTTTATTTGAACTTGGATAATCTAATATATTTGACTTTCTTTTTTCTTTCCTTCATGTGATTTCATAAACTCCTGTAATACATCTGGCCACTTCATCAAAACTGCTTATTTTTGACTACGTCAGATGAACAGTGCGAGGAAGGTACACATATCCTGAGAGTAATCGAGGCTTACTGCACAGGCTCCAAGATGAGAAACACTGTCAACTCAGGTAAAAAAGAACCTTGTTCACTTTTGGACCATCACCTCAGACCAATACGCTGCCAATACTATTTCCATTGAGTGGGCAAGAAAATTCCCTAAATGCTGTTACACAGTCTGTCACTTTGATCACCTCTTTGCTCTGCTCTCCTTTTCCCGTTTCCAATTGGTGTTTGAGCGTGTTGGGTGGTCATTGGTGGTGGTCAGAGTTCACTCCCTGCATTTACCCCTTTTTCCCTTGCCCCTTTCTCTCTCTCTCTCCAACTATTACACGGCGTATCATCCCCTCCTTCTCGTATCCCTGCTCCCTCCTGCCCCCACATACTGCAGTGGGCACATCTGGCCATACATCATCACCTGGACCTTGCCGTCACCATGCAGAACCGGGGTGTTCCCTGCCGTTGCTGTTGCCATCTCCCTTACCAGCCTGCCCGCAGACTTGGCAGTCTCAGTGGAATGTGGAACATCCCAGTGGTGGGGTGACTCGCTCGCCGGGAACAAGGGGTCGCCCTCATGCTACAACTCCACTAACCTGGTGCTGTGGAAGCTTTGTGGTTCGAACGCTGAAGAAAACCCATTTTGATTAACTGAGCTGCATAAAGTGGTCTTTTTTGATCAGTAGATGTCTGTCGATTTGGCCTGCCAAAGAGAAAATGCTATTTATTGGTGCTGTTTGTGGTTTAATTTATTTAAAGACTTGATTATTCTACAACATCAAGTTGTTTTTTCCACTTTTTGCTCTCACAGTGACTGTTATTTGAATTTTTGATGAAAATATGCTCAGGTGCATGGTCCTAAGGTTGCAATTTTTGTTTTTTTAATTGTTCTTGAAATGAATAAGTTTAGGGGGCCTAATTAATTTATTTTGTTTACAAAAACCTGATGTGAGTGGTGGTTACCTTTCTGAGAAATTTCTACCAAAATAGGGATAATTACCCTACTCTAAATGTTCTGACATGTTGGTTGGCAGTAAGGAGATTATTTATCAATATAATTGTAAATTTTGTTATTATTGCCAACATATTTTGCTCAAATAATGTAATATAACATATAATATTTTATATGCCTGTTGTGAAGATTATCAATCTTCAGTATATTCATATATATTAATGTGATCTATAGAGTTTTGCTTTTTATGTATTTTGAGTAGCATACATTTTTCTTATTGGGTTTTTAGCGATCTTTAGTTTTATATTCATAAGTAATTATACTTGACAAATAATATGGCTGTTATATTCACACACACATATGTAGAAGCTCTTTTGCCTGCATTCTACAGCCACTCTAAAATACTACAATTTCTAGAATAATTAATTTACATAGATTGAATTGAATACAGGTTTCTCTCTTTATTAGAAATAAATACATTCCTGAAAAGTTATACTGATATTGAAATTTTGTGTAATGAAACCTATTTTTCCATAGACAAGCATTATATCTACTTATATCTCCGCAAGAAATTTTTTCTCCAAAATATGATAACACCAGTCATTCCCGTCATATATTATTTTTATTTAATACCATCACCAGAAAAGACGTTTCATACCACTCCAATCCATGCGGATTGGAATTCCATACCATCCCAATCTAAATGGATTGGAGTGGTATAATACATGTTCTTTCTGGAAGCTCCACATTATGCCCTAAATCTGGGTCTCTTAACCAGCGGGTCACAAAGGAACTTGAGGTGGGTCAAGGAAAGATTTCTAAATAGTTTATTTTGATAAATTTGTTCATTCTTTTTATGACTTCACAATAAAATAGTTAGAGAACTCATGATGGGACAGTGTGCACCATCTGTGGACACATGTACTATCTACTGCTTGAAGAAATTAGTATGTGGGTTCCCAGTTAGCTCTATAAGCCTAGGTGGGTTGTGCTATTAAAAACGGGAAACACTGCTCTAAATGAATGCAAGAAGTATCTTAGTAATAAAGTTTTGAATGATAGAAGCTTCTGTGTAGCCCAGGTTTTAATATTAGAATATCATCTTCAGATGTCAAGTTTAACATGGTGATGCCCAGTACAAATGATCAAAAGAAAAAAGGTTTGTGATAGCAAAATCATTTTTGTCAAATTTTTTATTCCAAATTTAGAAATAGCAAAATTACAGGCAAAGAGTTTTTGATAGAATAGAAAAACCCAGTAGGCTTTACCTTTTCTCTATCGGATGTCAGTAATTTTTAAAGTAGAACAAAAACTTTTCCTGAAATGCAAAACTTATAAAAAAATCATCATTTACTGTCACTGCATTTATGTTGCTCATAAAATGGTTTAATCTTTAAACCATTAAGTACAATGAACTACTTTCAGACCTGTGGCTCATCTAGAATTACTTTAAGATTTTGATAGATCATTTATGAGGGAGGCCCAAGCAGCTTTAGAATAATACACACACACACACACACGCACACTGTTTTTGGGTATAAGATCTTCGTATGGTTACCCAGTCAAGATCTACTTTTCTTACAGTTACCTAGCCAAGATCTATATTTTCCACAAATTTAAAAAAGAAATGATATACACAAGAAGAACTTTTAATATTCGTTAATTAAACAAAAAATCAAATTGACATTTTTAATGGCATACCATAGTGATTTGTGCAAAATATTCATTTTTTTAACTTGGAGCGGTTTGGTCATTTGTGGTGCTGGGTGCGCACCCCTTGATGGTGCATCCCTGCTCTAAGAGTGCAGGGATAACTGTGGTCAAGCGACATTTAGCCTGTTTTTTTTGGCACTTGCCTCAAGCCGGCCCTGGAGGTTAGGAATCTATATTATTAGTTTTTGCAATGAAAGGCTTTAAGTTTTACTTTCTCCATATAGGGGAAAGTATTGTTTTCATGAAAAAAATCAACAGATTTCAATGAAAATACATGTTGAGGTGTCCTGAACACGTTTTGACCATTTTCTCGATGATGTCTGTGTGTGTGATAGCTTTTTTGTGGGTGCTCTAACTCAAAAACTATTAACCAGGTCAATGCAAAATTTTATATTTAACAGTTTTATAAAAGTCAGAACTAATTATTTATTACTTCGCTTGAGATCGACCAAAAATGCCTTGGCGATTATGGACACCCCTGATAGATATATATATATATATATATGGTAGCCTTATATACACCAAACAACAAAGCTCAACAAATAATAAATTTGTATTTTTAATTTAAATATGGCTGTTTGTATGAGTACACACACACACACACATATATATATATATATATATATATATATATATATATATATATATATATATATATATATATATATATATATATAATGTTACAATCTATGTATGTAATATGTACATGTGTGTACTCATACAAACAGCCATATTTAAATTAAAAATACAAATTTATTATTTGTTGAGCTTTGTTTTTTGGTGTATATCCTCATTTTTTGGCATGAAGTCATCATGAAGGAATTCAAAAGAATTGAATTTTTCCAAGAATTTAAAGCATACAGCAGACCCCCGACTTACGACCCTCCGCTCATATGTCCTCTCTTAAAGTAAATAAGATCCACACATGTCCAAACTCGTATATACAACCGCCTAAAGACCAACTCACACTGAAAGCTAAGCCACGCGAGCAAGCTTTCTACGCGATGTGTCTCTGAATCGCCACAATAGATTTCCCGATGTAGCCTTACACCGAACGCGAGCCATATAGCATGTATCGGACGTGGCGGACGCTATATCGCCGACGATCGCCAGGTAGGCGATTTCTCTTGGCATAGCTGCGCTGTGCAGTTCGGATGGCTGTCCCATCATTGCCTTACCCTTTCCGCCAAAGGAACAGTGAGTGGTCTCACAACATCACGTGGTCTCATAGCATCATAGCACGGCCAATATAGCAAACGCGCAGTCTGAGCTGACTCAGTCTCGAGACAATGCAAATTCAGCTGTTCCGTCCTTCAGAAGGGACATTAAGCCATTTGCCCCCTTGGTGTTCTTCGTTAAGAGTAGGCTAATGTTGGCACCAGGTTTCTCCCTTGCTATTCATTGCGCTACCTCTTAGATACCCATTGCGCATAGGCAAGAGGTGAATCAGCTGGGAACGTACATTAGTTACATTAGTGACTCAGTCTGCAGCCTAAGCATTAAGCGAATGAATTTCTTTTGCAAAGGTCTTTAATTTTTTGTCAGTTTTCTTCAAATTTAGTGGTCAATTTTGGTATTTTGTGATGTGAAATGTGATTCCAGGAATGAAACCCCAATTTATAACATTGTGCCTATGGGAAATAAGGGTTCCACTTACGGCGTCTTCTTGACTTATAACCGTTGTACAGGTACCAATTAGGTCGTAAGTCAGGGGTCTGCTGTATATCAGATCCAGATTTTGTTCAAATACTGAGCTTTTTAAAATTTGGTTAATGCATTTAAATATTTCTTCAAAAATGTTTCCAAAAACTTTGTCGAGGGAAAGGCCATCCTCATTTTATAATCCAGAATATGGTAGCCCTAGGTGTATTGCCCTACTTGTCTATAAGATGCTACTTTTTCTGAAAAAAAAACATTGAAAATTTACCTAAATTTTATAGGCCAAAAGTATGAATTACCTCAGTAGTAAAGATATTTGAAAACTTTAGATCTAACTAGTAGGAGAAATAGTGGCCTTTGCACTTGGTAGTTTCAGCATTGAATAGTCATTTTCCTGAAACAAATGATTTATCTGGATTTTATACAGAGCATTTACAAATAAAATGCCATACCAAGGAAGTCGTTACTTCATGGAATTCCATGAAAAGAGGGGAGAAAATTTATAAATGTGTATTTAAATTGTTTCACAAAACTAATGATACATACTTCAGATACAAAAGAGCCATGAATTGGGATTAAGGAAGAAAATGATCGCCAAGACCTTTCAATAGCTTTCTTTCTTCAGTGTTTTTGTCCTTAATATGGTCATGATAAGCACAATGTTAAAGAAATTCACACTTGAATCTCAAATGTTAACATTGCCCCATATGTGTATGGCTTGCACTATCTGCCTAGTGATATGCCATACTGTTGGTGCAATCTTATGTTTGTTTGTTTTGCCTGTACATATTTCATAGTCAATAGTTTAATTTGTTTTTTGAGGTACATCTAGGGATAATGTGGAGTTCTGTGATGAATAAACTTCGTTTTACTTGGCTATTATAGTGTGCTGCATTGCTTTTTTTTGTAAATTATGTAAGCATAACTGCATATGTTGAAAATTTGTTTTAAAATCTGTGCATCTTATAGGCTTGTAAATATAAGGTATATTTTCCTTGGTAGAATCTTTTAGCCTGTGGACTTATAATCTAGAAATGGCATGCTTTTGCAGATGTAGCTTAGTAAATGTGCCTTATTAAAACTTTTTTACACTTTTCTTTCTATGAAAATATCCAAAGCTGTTGTTCATGCAATTTTAATGGCCAAAGAATTATATCTACTGGATTTTTTGAGGAAAGCAAATTCTACTTATTTAATGCAAAGTGATAGTGCTATTTTAAATTGAAATTAATCCCTTTTAGTCTGTCCATGGAAAAGTAATTTTTATCCATAACTTTGAACCAGCTTTGCAGCTATGAGTATAATTATGTAGTGGCACATACAGGCTGTTATCACAGGGGTCGTTAGTATTAGAAATTTATGAAAATGCAAGGAATATTGTTCAATAACTTAAATGCCATAATTGGTGAAGTAAATAGCAAAAATAATCATAAGCCAAGTTTTTAATCATATAACTTTTTCTTAAGTTTAAAAAACTAACATTGTTCATTGTTTATTCCAACCTGGGCTCCTCCTCCCCCATACATATGCCTCTGTAATTATGGCAGTGGAAGTAAGTTATTGAATCTCTACATATCCTAAGATGTTGAAGTTTGTATGGATAAGACACGATGAATTTTTTTAGATGTTTTTCTTATTTTTGAATTTTGCAATGTTTTTCTAAAATGTCTGTTGAATCTGAGAAGATTTAGATGGAATCTTGGTGAAATATTTATCAAAACTATTTTCTGGTGAAAATGGCATATTACAGTTGGTCTAGATAACTTCTGTTCTCATGCATTGGTTGAATGAACTAGATTTGCATGTTGGCTACTTTGTAGCTGAAGTAAGTGTGCATCTTCTTTAAGCTACTGTTTTATGGCTGTAGAAGTTACCTATATGATTTTATGGATTCTAGCCAAAAGATGAGCCTGACAGTTACTGTGAGTTAATGATACTTCATGCCTTTGTTAAGGGACTTTTAAAAATTAGTTGTGATTATCTCAAAAAAAATTGTTTTGAAATAACTAATGAACAAAATGTGTTTCATAAACTTGGGGCAACCACTTGATTGAGGTAAAATTTCATTTCTTCGACATTATAAATAAAATAATTTTTATGATTGTGGTCAGTTATTTTTATGGGTTAGGACCATTATATTTGGAGCTGCAGTCAGGGTATACCATAGTAGAGTTTAGATTACATGTTTTGTAAGATTTTGCTTTGCATTAGATTTTTTAGTATGTCTTTTTTAAATTGTGAATTAATGTTAATTGAAATCATTTTCTCCTAACTAATTACTCTTGCTCAAGATTTTATTTGCGAAGTTACATTTATTATATATTTTCTGTTCATCGATACGTTAAATTGCCAAAAATGTTCTTAATCCACTGCATTAAATAGGCTGGCGGTGTGGCAGCAATGTAACGTGTATTTCTCTCTCTCTGCACAGTAATCATGACTCACCCACCTTCGTTCGTGCTCCCAACTAAAGTCAGCTTCTTCCTCATTTAATTTTTCCAGATCCTTGACTGGTGCTATCAAATAGTTTCTCATTATGTGTCAAGTTGACATCTAAGGACCAAAATAAGTTTTAAAAAATATTTTCAATGGTGCTAGATTCGTGGGAAATATCAGTATCTCAACTGCTTAAAAGCTGCCCTTTCAACTTTTGTTTTTGAATTTTCTATCCTTTTAGTGAATCTGACTTTTAAATAAATATTCTGCACCAAGATCAGCCTTCTGTTATATTCCATTTTTATATAGTGATTGAAGCATACACTTACTCATCCCAGGATCAATACTCATTACAATCAGTATCTGTTTAAACTCAGAGGATAAAGGGGGTTAACAAATACTGTAAATATTTTAACCCTTTAATGCTTGGTGGTCAAATATTTAGACACATTTTTCTCTGAGTGCTCACATACTTTTTCAGCTAAATTGGATAAGTTCCTTATAGAACTCGTATATAATGTTCATTACACAAATATATATATATATATATATATATATATATATATATATATATATATATATATATATATATATATAACGCTTGATATCTAGTCTGTGCAACAGGGATGCATTGCCGGGGATGTCTGCAGGCGGCATTGGTTGGTAACTCAATCAAATATGCAGATATAAACTTGAAATTTGGCAGAGATAATCTAATCGAATATGAAAATACTGTAATGAAGAAAAATGTATGAAAAACCTTCCAGGGTTCGACTCCAGAGAATGATTTGCATTCTCCATAAGATAACAGGTAAAAATCGTCTTTTTGATGTGCAGACTTATTTTCTTTTTGACATTAAAATTAGAAAACATTGACTCATGAGCTTTAGATCTAAACCATTTTAACGAAAAGATTACAAGGTTTCTTATTCTGTTCATTGTTTTTTGTCTACAATTCGAAATTCCTCATGTTAAACGTTTAATTCGCATATTTTGGAGAAATCTTGCCATTTTAACGGGATGTTGCCATGCCTACCAATGACATTGTTTAACCTCAAAACCCTATTGTTATTTCAATCCTTATGGATTTAACCATGCTTTGAAGGCTTTTAATACGAGAAGGAGAGAAAGACAAAAGGAGGGGGAAAATCTTTTCATAGCAATCAATGTAAACAACATTCGTTGCATTATTTATGAGAAGGTATACCTAAAAACCTGAAATACTATTTAAAATTAGATTAAAATCGTTATGATGAGCAAAATTCTATATTATTAAAATTATGAAAATCGGAGGTATTTGCTGGACGTTTTAATAAACAAACCGAGCATGTAAAATGTTTATAGCATGAAGGATTGTGCCGTAGGTTACGGGAGTTAGAAGAGTGGAGTAATTGAGGATGGTTTTGGAAATAGGGAGAGAAAGAGAGGTTTAAAAGGATCAAAGAAGCACAAAAATAATAAAAGTCTAAGTTGTGAGTCCGTTGGTCTGAGTGACAAGCTGTTAAAACGCAAATAACTTGATCAATGATGTAGATAGAAAATTGAAATTTTGCAGAAATTTATATAATGAGCTTATCAGAATTTTTTATGTAAGGTTGACATGGTAATTAAAGAAATTACTGTCAATTTGTGGTGCTATTTTGAGGGGGGATATATTGCACTTCCTCCGAATGAAACTAATTAAATTTTAGAAGAAAGGGAGGAGAATGGGTGGGAGGAAGATGGAGGGTGGGAAAAAAATAGGGTGAAGAATAAGAGGAAAAGACAGATGGAGAAAGAGGTAAAATACAAGGGAGAGAGAATAGGTGGAGAGGGAGGGAGGCTAAGAGAGCGAGAAAGAATGGGAAGTACCTCAATTTTAATACATAATCTGCACATACTCGTCATATTTGACGGGCAAGTGCGCTCGAGTATATATATTATTGAACATTTAGTGGCTAAATATTTAGCCACTAAATGTTCAACATTCTACCTAATATAAAGTAGCTAAATATTTAGCCACCATTCATTTACGAAAAAGTATCCTCAGGAAATGTGAGCATTGAAGGGATAATGTAAAGCTTTCTATGCATTGATGGTGCTTACATGGTTTTTTATAATCATCTGACTTATTTAATTGACATTTATTTGTATCTTTGCCTGAAGTAGGACTGTTTGAAGAGATTTCATAGAAAATTCTTTTGAATACTGATGCCAAATTTGAACTAAATATTGTTTAGGAATGAAGTATAAGTTTCTTATTAATTATAAAGTTAATTTCCTAGAACGATCACTTCAGTCATCAGTGAACCTTCAAATTTGGCTGATGCTCAAAAGTTGTTTTGGGTGATCTCCTAATGTTATTATTGCATTAATGAGGGTTTTAGCATTTAGTTCTTAAAACTTGTAACTCTCATAGAGCAATGAGAGTTCAAAGCAATTATTGAATAGTTGAATGTAGACTGTCACATAACAGAGTAATGATGAACTATGTTGGATATTGCCATTTCAAATCGGAGATAAATCGATTTTTTTCCTTATCCACTTATATTTTGGCCAAGTTAATGCTCAGCATCTGACGAGTATTACTGCTAGCATTTGTGCCAGTATACCAAATTATTTAGTTTTATATAACATGCTGATTGTTGAATATATATATATATATATATATATATATATATATATATATATATATATATATATATATATATATTTATTTATTAGAAGCTAAACAATATTAAGAAGGTTGAATTTGTAGTGAAATGTGTGTGTGATTTAAGGTGTGTATGTAATTTAAGGAATTTCTGAACAATTGAACTTGTCCTGTTTGCGACCTACTGTGCATTCATGTAAATTGAAGAATGTAAGTATAAATAATTTTTCCCTGAAGGGCCTATTGTTAGTCACTGTTTGATGCGTTTGCTTGTCACCAGATTAAATTACTTGGGCGTTTTTCTTAGCATCTGTTATCTTTTTCTTTTTTATGCAGGGTGAAATATCTAAGAAGTCCGAAAAGTATGTTACAAAATAATTGATCTTAAATTAGACCTAGTTTAATTTTTCTATAATTTACAATGTATAGTGCAAGAGCATGTTTGTCATAATTAAGAATGCTTTATGTATATCTGTAAAATTGTTTACTAAATTAGGTTTTTAAAAACCAAGCCTTGCAATAGGTGCTAACAGTTCTAATTTTGTTTTTAATTTTGAAATGTGTGATATTTATGCTTTTTTTCAAATAATATTTGAAATATTATAATTTGATTGTAATTTTGTCAATTATGCTTCGATGCCTGTAGTCTGTCAAGAGTACTAACAATTTGTTAACTGTTTTTAAAACATATGAAGGAAATGGAATGGGGGAGGCAGGCTTTGTCTCCTTGTAAAAAAATTTAAATATTAGCGGACACTGCAGCAAAGTTCATTTTAAGAATCAATACATCAAATTACGCTTACAAGTAGTTCACATCTCCTAATGTGATTATAGAAATTGAATTCTTAGCCATATTATTTTTTTACCGTTTGATCCATGCGGTTTTGTTATGATGGAGACTACAAATTATAAATTGCCAGAACTTGGTCAATTTTGTCATGTCTTTAGAAGCACAAGCCACTCGTTTGCTTCATTTGTTTTGGTGTAGAGTTCAAGATCTCAATCTTAGCATCTTCCAGATTACTAAGTTGTAGGTTTTCAGAATTTTCTGGGTTTTGTGAATTTTATACCAACCGAATCAATTGACTTAGTGCTTGGTTAGGGAAATACTTTGATGTAATTCTTCCGATTGGTTCATTGTGAGTGAAAATAAGAAAAATTTGTGATTGAACATAAAAATGGCTGTAAAATTTCGTATGTCGTCTTTGTAATTGAGATTAGTCTGTAAACTATTTTTAGCTGCCTCTTCTATT
The DNA here is from genome assembly GCA_028673005.1 of Tanypteryx hageni. Classification (NCBI taxonomy): domain Eukaryota; kingdom Metazoa; phylum Arthropoda; class Insecta; order Odonata; family Petaluridae; genus Tanypteryx; species Tanypteryx hageni. The sequence continues at coordinate 152,762,914 of CM054114.1, forward strand.
CTTATTTTTCCTATTTTATCTTCTGTAAGCTATTCATCTTGTAATTAATGTTCTAGAAAGTGCCTTCAGGTATTGATTTTAAGGCAAAAGAAAGCCAAAGTAATTTTGTAAATTAATGTCCTATATGATATGTTTTTAACATAACTTAATGTGATTGATTCAAAGGATTATGTCCTTTCCCATACCAGTCATGTAATACTGTTATCATACATTGATCCAATTTTCATATTCATATGTTAATACTTGAGAATAAATAAAAACTGTTATTTGAAACACTTGAGACTTTTATATGCATTTTGCATGTTCATAAGATTTCCTAGTAGTAAATCAAGATTTTTACTGAATTGAGTTGTTCTCCACGTATTAGTTTTCTTCTGGTTTTGAGATCTAAAACTGCTTAAATACTAATGTTTTATATATGCATCAAAAACTTATTTTAATGATAATTTTTTTAAATCTCCTCTTTGATACGTGTTTAAAATTTCCTCCAACCTGTGACTAAATTTGATTAAATTTCCTTTGTGAGCTCTTTATATGAATAATTTAGATTATTGCAGCTTATTTTTTAAAAATAAATGTAATTGATCTTAGTAAAACCGAAGTGCTGGTTACTGGGGAGTTCATTTTTGTCACAGAACATTGTAGGTGAATATTTATGATGAATAGTAATATTGTATTCTCACAGCATCACAAATACTTAAATTATCTCCTTAACTGTTGGTGAAAAATTTGTGACGGGTAAGATTTTCTATCAATTATATCAATGGAATTCTAAATAATGAGTGGTATTAGCTAAGTGATATTTTGATTATGACATTTGTGCCATTTATTATGAGATTAGGTTTCCTTGTTTCATGAATTACGTTGATCAGATGCCATGTTGTGTATTTCACTTTTTAATTTGCTTATCTGCCTCCCATATAGGACCTATGCCATTAAAATGGATAATCTTTGATTTTTAATAAATATTTTGAGCATAGGTTAGATAGCCTCATTTTCTGGAGTGTTCAATGTAAGACTGATTGGTGGATGCTTGACACAGCCACCACTTCCAATTGCATTCCAGTTCTCCTGGACTGCCCTCAAGTTCTTATAGCAGAGGAGGAGAAGATCATTGTTGAAGGCCCTTATGGTAATGGAGTTGTTGAAGAAAGGTAAGCTTTTTAATAAAAAAGTCTGTGAACAATTGTGAATTACAGCATCACCACTAGTTAGATGTATGGTTATACTGCATATTAACTAATATAAGTTTTTGTAGATTAATATTGTAAATACTGAGCCAGCTGTCTTCTTTTGACTTGTGTTTGTGAAAATCATTCTTACATTGCATTTATGCATCGGTAAGAAAATTGAAATGTCAAAATAAATTTTTCCAAAAATTTGTTTAACTGCTGGATTTAATAAAATCAATTACTAAAAGTAAAAGATTACTATATATCCGAATTTTTTCTTTAAGTTCATCATTATGACATTTGAGTAATGTTAGTTACACTGATAAATTGTTTGTGAGGTACAACAGCAGCATCATTAAGGTTGACACTTCATTCATCTATTGTGTACAGGAGTTTGGTGGACACAGTGTATGCATTGAAGGAAGATGTCAGGGAGTTGACGTCCAAGGTGGGCATGCTCGGAGATAGGCTGGATGAGGAGGGACGAGCCAGGCGGGCTCTGGCTGCACTAGTCCAAGCTCACATCATTTCTCCTTCACCCCTCTCAGCCACCACGCCCACAGCATTTGCTTTGCCCATGCGCCCTCAAGAGGAGTGAAGTGAACGCAAGACCAGTGACCCAGCTGACATCACTGCCCGCTAACATTGCCTTTTATCAGGATAGTGCTATCTTCTCAACTTACAATCTCTATCATGATGGTTTCCATGTCATTATATTGATGCTTATGGCTAGCCGTAAGCAAAATAAAACTGTGATCTACTCTCATTGCCTTAAAAGTTTTAGATAAATATTTGAAAGCCATCAGGGTTGACCACCTTCAAAGATTTTTATCTCAAAGAAAATATGGTCAATTTATAATAATCTACACAGTCTAGTTGTTAGCTGATAAATTTAATCGCAGATACTTTCCAAAATATAACATCAAAATTTGATAAATTTATATTTTTGAAGTTCTTATTGCATCAATTTTTCAGATCAGTATGATTTTGCACTATATAATATTTCTAGTATTGTTCATCCAAACTGTGTGTACAGGTTTTTATTTGTTATGCTAAATCTAAGAAGAATAACAATGACATTTTCTTAGTTTTATGCATCTTTTACCTTGTTTTTGTATTTGGTTCATGTGCGTCTGTAATTTGAACTGTTCCTATTATGTGGGAGTATGCTTATCTTTGTGTGCCATAGTTGAATGACCATGTTCCTGACCAGTTGTTTTGCACTTGAACAAAGGTATGCTCTGTTGTTTAAGGAGGTTGCCCCAAAATTCATTTAACATAGATTTGCTTGAAAACTACTATATTGCTTCCTTAAACTATTCTTTATCGATTCAGCTAGAAAAAATGTCCTTCCAAATTAGTTTTTTTGTAAATTGCAATTGAAAGTAAGAAAGATTCATATGTTCTCTTATGCAGTAATGGCCAAAAAGGCCGATTAGGGCAGGAAAAAGCATTTTTAAATGTACGAAAATAATAAAGATATTCCCAAAAATGTAATATATTATGAAATGATATTTAAGCTATCTGCCAACCTAAACAAAATAGCACCATACCGAACTTATTTAAGAGAAATTTATTAATTTAAATGTATAAAACTATGACTTTTTACGAAATGTACCACACTAGCGCCACTTACAATTGAAAACCTGGCAATGTTGTACGTTTCGTCTGCTGAATATATTCTTTTATTTCAGATGAAAACTACTTGCCTTATCATCAGTTCGAGATAGGAATTTATATTTATATACACATATCTCTATATTATAAAATCGTAATGGTCATCATCATGATGCATAATGTTCTAATTTTGTGAAAAACTCTATTATAAATTAACCCAGAAGCCTGACATTCCTCAGGATTTCAGTGTTAATGAATCTCTACGTTATGACTAAAAATAATATCGTATGAGGTAACGGGTTTGACTCCAGAGGATGAAAGTCGTTTCCCATAAGATAACAAGTAATATTCACCTCTTTGGTTTGAAGGCTTTCATTCTTTGACTCTTTAAATTATTTTAAAATAAAGTTATCGACACAAAATTTATGCTACAAAAAGTCAAAATGAATGAGAATTCTTATTCTTACCATCGAATACTCAATCCCATGCGAATTCGCTCATATTTTGAATTTATGCTCTAATTTTGCTAATTTTATTTTAACATTTCAATACTAAGATTCCATTGTTACAGATATTGTTGTCCTCGGTAATTTCAGTGCATATGCTATTATATAAAGTCTTAAAGATCAAAAATAAGATTAAAACTTGCTCGATATGATCGAAGATCTGAATTAAATGCATATAAATCAGCTGCAGTATTCATGTCATTTATATTTATCTATATTACTAAAATCCTATTTCAGGTTGTCTCTCTCTCTTTAATGCTCTATACTATACCTCAGCCATTTTTAATCTCCAGGAATTTCAGTTCTCTTTATTGAGTTATTAGACTAATTTTCTTAATTTGTTAATTAAAACCAAACACATTCCATATAAAATAGCCACATTCAATAAATATTCACTTGAAACTAATCTAAATCCAACTATCTCGTTTTTGTATCATATTATTTCCGCAACACTTCATATAGGAGAGCAATTTCGAAAGTTTGAATAAAAATTACCACAGGAGAAACAAAAATATGATCAAAAAAGTATTTCGCCATTCCTATTCCAAAGTGTTATGATTGCTGATGCCCATGAGGAAAATTTGCTCAATTCTAGTTGGCGAAGAACTCATTCTACTTGATCACTTCTTACTATTATTAAAGTTACTGTTATTCATACCTCAGTTTTAACCACTCATCTGGGTATTTAATTTTTCGAAACTGGAGGTGGGCATTTAAATTGCAATTGAGGTGACTCAAATCGCAAATCGATTAAAAAATACGTTAATTATTCCGTATTTGAGTTGTTTATTCTTGAAATGTGTTTCTTAAACTATTTTTACCACTAGACATGAATTAAAATGTTAATATATATTTATTATCATAATAAAATTTTAATTTGTTAATAACATTTAATGAACACAAATTCTTAAAATATGGTATAAAGACATTAAAAATTTACAATTACTAAGTGATTAAAAAAAGAAAATAATAATAATATTAACATAAATGTTGTTAATTTTAAAATTAGGGTAATGGAAATGCAACCCGCAAAGCAAAGTCAGGGTCTAAATACGAGAAGCGTATCTTTTCCAAATAAAGAAGTGAAGCCCATTTACTGCCGAGACGGTAAACTAAAAGGGTGCAGCTAGTTGTCGGAGAAGCTGCATGACGGAATATTATGGCATTCCCATAGCAAACAGCCGAGAAAACAGCGTGACGTATATATACGGCATATCCAGATGAGTGGTTAATGTCGCAATAAAATGAGATATATTATTCCATAACATTTTATATGAAAAAATGCATTTTTAAGATTACAGACATTAATAATATCTGCACTCAAATTAATAATATGGCTAAAATTAACAAAACAATAAAATCAATCATGCCAGGATTTTAAAAAAGTTAAGAGAGCCAAAATTATTCTTTTATTCTTGGTGATTCTGGGTTTTCCATTCACATCTTCAGTCATTAGAATATTTATGCCTTCTTCTCCACAACGCATGTATGTCTCGTATAATATGGAAAGATTTAATCCACATGCTGCAAATTTATTTAGCATTCTTGAGGACAGGATAGGTTTACAAGGCTTCAAGTTCAATAGATTTTTATCTTGTTTTCTTCTGAAACTTTTTTGTTTAAATAATCATTTAACGAGAAAAGAATTCCACACTTGACATTCACTCTCTCCTACATCTGAACATCATATAATGCATCATGAGCTCCAAAAGAATCTTCATTTAATAAGTCCTGAGTCAACTCTGTCAGTTTGACTTCCTTCCTGGGAGTAGTGACTTCAATAAAGGAAGTGTATCTAAAAACCCATAGACATTCAGGATGAAACAATATTTTAGATTACACTCATTAATATCCCGAAAAAGAAAATAGCAATCAAATTTCAAAATATTATGACCTACCATTATTATATTTTTATCAAGTCTTTCAATAAACACCTAAAAGGCTGTCATATGATTTTCTATTTCCACGCTTTTGCCATCCCATATCATATGATGCTGCTATTTTTACAGTGTAATTATCCTCCTGAATGGTTTCAGAAGTATCAATTGGTGCAGCACTATATGATCTTGAAAAAAACATCCACAATTAAAACCCAATTGCCAATGCTGGGTATTATATATAAATATTCAAATAAAATATTAGGAAAATGAACTGATAATAATGAATTTTAACAGTAAACATATTATCTTAGAACAATTTAAAAGAGCAAAATCATAAATTTCATTTCAACCAACATCATCACAGACTTAAACAAAAGGAATATCACATATTTTGAATTCAATCTGCATGCTTTCATTACAACAAAATACTACATATACTTACAAAGGAGACTGCTGGGTTAGAGATTTTTCCAACTCTACTGCCTCCTGACAACTTTCATCTGCAACAGATTCCAATGTAGGTCCAACCTTCCTTTAATACCTTTTGTGTAGGTTTTTAGATGGATTAGGGATATTTAGTGCTGACAAGATGAAAGCAAACTGAGTTGGGCCAATACCAGCATCAATCATTGCTAGATATAAATTATCCAGTCACATTATTTCAAAACAACGTTATCCATTATAAATAGAAAAAGCATATCTATCCAATTGGAAGAAATCAAATATGCCAAAAAGTTTAGACACTGACTTACCTGTAGCTGCTTTAAGGTTAATATCACTTAAGTGGTGATCTTCCCCGAAAATCTTTGTATCAGTTGATATTGCCTTCATAACAGGACAAGACCTACAACGATGGAGTTATACTTCCATGGAAGTGCCTACTATGGTTGGGTCTAGCTGTGTCTCAATGTTCAAGATCGTTCTCATTGGCCTTGTTCCCCAAGAATGTTCTTGCGATCTTGAGACCTCGAAACAGCGCTGTTGTGGCCAAAATTGAAACTAATATCAGAAACCTTTGAATTTTTCTCTCCTGTAAATGTTTTATGGATAAAAGGCAATCGTAATTTGCAATTTTTGCAGTAGTCACTACAAGAATTTTAACCTTCAGGCCAGCTGCAGGCCCACCTTAAGCCATGATTGTGTCAAGAATGCGAAAGAGGAATATCTAAAAGGCGAGATTCTGACGTCAATCCCGCCAAGAACGTGCTTGGAAAACATTGAGATAGCCTACGCAAAAAAACAGGTAGTATATAACTGTGAACAGCCATTTTGAGGGGAAGAAGCGCACAATCTCTGGACTGATTCGCCAAACAATGGCCTTGGTCTGTTGTTTGGGGATGTGTCCATTATTGCCTTTGCCACGATTTTGTCCATTAAATCCGAAGTCTGCTAAACCGAGGTACGTTAAATCAACGGTTTACTGTACTATATGCGTAAAGAATGTGTGCTTTGAATGCTTTAATACGAGAGATGGAGGGTAGAGAAGAAAAAAGAAAGAAGGAGAGAGGAAGTGAGAGATAAAATTAAATGTTCCCTAAATTAAAAATAATTTTGGGCATATAAGAATGTATTTCTTTGTCATACAATTTCTATTCACCCAAAACTATTTTTACTCTCTGGAACACTCAGTTATGTGAATTTTAAATGTATTGTTTACTTTTTAGTGCCTATACAAGTTTGCTTCATTAATTTTTATTTCAATTTAAACTTAATACTGTATTCACGCATACCCGCCATAATTGGCAGGCAATTATGCTAGTATAATCTGCTTCCATATCCTTACACTATTCACTATTCTGCTTAGTGTATTTATGATGTTATGAGCCTACCAGGAGAATGCATAGTGCAATATCATAGCTTTTCCTTTCATTGCTGATATTCAGCTTGACTGCTTCTTTACAGCCATATTATTTGGGAGTAGCGCCCAGGAGCACAAGACACCTCTCACCTTGCCAACCCTTCACTGACTATGGAACAGAGAGTCAAATTGGAGGTCAATGAATAAGTGTTCCACTAAATCTGTTAGACAGAGATGGATTGAGGTGACATAGGATGTAGTGTCACAGGTAGAGATGGCAGCTATAAGATATCTGAAATAAATTTAAAATACACGACTATCTTGATACTGGCTATGTATATATTTTGGTAGTTTTCATACTTTTATGCTGAAAAAACAAAGATTTCACATGATTAATATATTATATTCTTGTACCTTGACGGGTTTTAAAAAAATTGCCTATTGTTGCAAGATCCTTTTGTGGAACTTCTTCTCATTATTAATTTGAAAATGTCTTATATTGCCATATTTACCAGAATCTAAAACAACCCCCCCTTTTCTGGACTGTCAAAAAAAACTAATACATATGATTCCTGCAAAAATTAAAAATTCCACAAAACTAGCAAAAATTTTATTGGGTCCCATAATTTTCTTGAATATCATAGGTCTTTATATTACATCAGTCATCATCACCCTCTATGCTCTCTTTGTCAATGTCCTAACTCTCACTATCTTTATCACTCCGAACTTTGTCTGTAGACTCCCACAAAACATCATCTTCACCTCCATCAATGGCATTGATTAAGCGGCACTTCTTAGATGCGCTTATAATTAATTACTTTTGTATTTATCTGTTGCCATGATGCCTTGATCCATTGGCAGAGCATTGAAATAGTAGGTTTCCTTTTGGTGTTAAAGGGTGATCTCCACTCAAAATATAAACCTTTTAAATGGCTTGTTAACAGCAACATCATGAATGGTAAGCTGTGATTTCATTCCTCCAGTATTCATTGCATTAATTGAATTTTTACTTCAGTTGTGTCCTTTGAAGGGATCTGATACAAGCATCCCTCTTTTTCTTAATAGCGCTTCTGGTCTTCTATGCCATACAATGTGTAACCAATCACTCATAAGTTCTTTTGACATCCATCCATTATCATGACATCTGATTATAATTCCTGTAGACTTTGTTTTAGGATAACATATGGTTGTAATTTTAATCCATCTGCTAAAACAGCCAACGTTATTCGGGTTTTTTAGTTACCTGTCGTTTTTATTATTGCAGATTTTGCTCTATTTCATTGATAGCAGTATTAGATGTTAATTACGAAAATTCCGGTGAATTAGGCCGTAATTTGTTTTGACATCTGCGAAATGATATTAGCCAGTAGACACGAGAAGTTTAGTTCACTTTTGAAAATCGTTCGCGTAATAATTATTCACTTAACATCATCGGTCAAAACTAAAATTCAATAGTTCTCTAATTAGTTAAATAACGTCATTTGTACATATACGGCATATATTTCGAACACGTATTCAGGCATAGGTATAGTTCGTTCAGTCATTGAAAAGGTTGGTTGTTTAAAAGGAATGTAAGACAAAATAAAAAAATTTATAGCGTAAAACCATCGAATGGGTCAATTCCGGCGACACGCCGTCATTTGTTTTGACATCCGTGAAATGATATTCGCCAATAGACAAGGAAAGTTTAGTTCTTCGCTTTTGGGAATCGTTCGCGTAATAATTGTTCCCTGAACGTCATCGCTCAAAATAAAGTCAGTAAATCTCTACTTCGTTAAATAACACGTCATTTGTATGTATACGGCGTATATTTCTAACTCACGTATTCAGTATAGGTAGGGTTACCATATTCTAATGTCCCAAAACCGGGACATATCTAGTTTTGAAGAGACTAAAATCGGAACGTTGTTTATAAAAGCTAACTTGTACTAATGGTGTACAGTTATTTTATTCTTTTATTGTAATTACAAAATAAAGCTATTACTTGCTTTTGTGGCGGTGGGTTTTAGTACCAAACTCTGGAGTACCGAGTTCGAATCTCGTTACCAGTGAAGTACCTGAACCCTTCTTGGCCCGCCAAGTAATTCCTCGGGGGCCCCGGGAAAACTTGAATAATAACGGATGATATCTGTCATCCGGTGCCATGGTTCTGAATGTGTTTAAAGTCATTGGGCAATGATGGTTGCACGGTTCCGCCATATAAAATACCATGATTTCTTTAGTTCATTTAAATATAACACTTGAAGTGAAGCAACAGAGTTACATTTTGACGGTTTCTTTAAAAATGCTAATTATATACAATAACATTTTAGTATAAAATATAAGTAGATCAAATTGTCATTTTAATGGGGTGGAAACTGCATGCTTTCCGATGCACGATATTTCGGAGAAGTAGGATCTTTCAATGGAATCTTTTCCTATTGGCTAGCTTTGGGCTCCTCTTTGGTCCTGGGCTCCCGCTAGGCGGGGGCGTCTGCTACGCCCCTGCTTGTTACTTAAGTCGATCGTTAAAGTTATAAAGGGCTGTAAACTGGCTGCTTTTTCGAATATAAATAAAGATTTTAGTTGTTATTTATAAAGGAATTTCTGAAATTTAACTTGTAAAGAATATGTGGTAAATAAACTAATGGAAACATTGAAACCAGTGATGCTTCCATTTCGGCCTATGTAATATCATTGTTATTCATCCAGACAAAGTGTTCTCCTGCACCAAAACTAGTTTCCCACAACTCAATGTAAGCCAGACATCGAGTATAGAATTTTGTAAATTCATCCGTAATTAAACGAGAATCGAAGTCTACACTATCCTCTGCCGTCTTTAATAGTTTTTTTGCTCCTTGTGGTATAAAATTATTAACCGATCTTTCTTCAAGGTGTGTTTTCAATTTTTTAAGTTCTATAACAATGTCAGTTGCACTTGCTTTTGTTTTTTCCATAGCCAAGATTGTTTTGTTAAACAAGTCTAGCTGTCCATAAACAAACCACAAATATATTTCTCCACATTTACTTTCAAAGAACTTTTTTATCATCGCTGGGCAATGTTCCTGAGAATAAAAATACGACTTTAGCCCGTCGTAAATCTGGAGGATTCTTTCAATAGCGGGCAATAGTGAGAGAAATCTGGTATATCCATGAATTAGATTTTTTTAATACTCGATATCTGCAAATTCACAGAATGCTTTTAGTTGAGAAACACGCACAGTGTATACATAAAAATACTTATAAAATTTGACTACAAGAGCTTCTACTTCAATAGGTAGGGCATCAACTGCAATTTGGAGACAGTTATGGACAATATGGGCACCACAACCAATACCCACAATATGATTTCCCATTTCCTTTTTAATCGACTATAAACATTGTTTTCACCTTTTCTTTTTACGCCTCCAAAATTAGTGTTGCAATTATCGCCACAAAAACGAACAACTTTTTTGGATAAATTATTTCTTCTAATTACTGATGACAAACAATTTGTCAATATTTCCGATGTTTCGCAAGGAACTGATTGAAAGTGTAAAAGCTTGACTTTTATTCCTTTTTCTGGTGAAAAATATCGTACGACGAAAGGTATAATTTTGATTTCTTTTCTGTTAGAAGCATCAATTGTAATACACACAAAATTAGACTGACTTAAGTCTTCACGAAGTTCATCGATTGCCATTGGTTTAATAACATTTAGAATGATAGCCTCACACTTAGTTCTGGCTAGACCAAGCTTTGGTTCAAACAACTTAGAAATTAACTTCGACGAGCAGTCAGCTGTTTTGAAGCTTAAATTGTGAACGGCAGTAAGAAATTCAAAAGTTGCTTCTTTGGAAGCTATAAATAAATCTTTTTCAACTGGTTCAGTGCTTTTAAAGAATGGCAGAAGGGATGAAGTACTACCAGCTGCAACCAAACTAGCTTTATGTTAGGCACATTGAAGATGTCCTTATATGTCAGAACATCCACCGTGAGAAGCTGAGAAACATTGTGTACACTTAACCCTATCAGATTGCCCACAAACTTTTTTCAAAAACTGATATTCTTTTTGTAATTCATCGTTAAATTTACAGCTTCTTTTCGGCATTAGATTAACTGAAATAAAAGGGCAAAATATTTAATAAAAACTCACTCAAATATACTACAAGGACAGAATAAATTGGAAAATTCAATTATAGTAGACCACTTATTTAAACAATAATGAAATTAAAATTCATTTATTATAGAAACGTGCTAGAGAGAATAAATGAAAGTAGAAGCATTATGAAAGCTATAAGAAAGAGGAAAGCGAATTGGAAGGGTAAAATTTAAGAAAGGATTGTTTGCAGAAAAGAATAATAGAAGAAAAGATTGAGGGAAAAAGAGGAAGAGGAAGATATAATATGATGCCAGACTTAATGATGGGAAGGAATTATGAAGAGTTGAGGGAGGCGGCACAGGACCGGGCAACTTGGAGAGAGCAGTTTAAATGAAACATGTCCGAGGACAGATTCACCAAAGAAGAAGAAGAATAAACGTATATAAATTAATCTATAATATAATAAAAATACTATGAAAATTGTAAATAAATGTGTTAATGATTAAAATCATACAAAGATTAAGATGAGTGATTATTAATAAGTAAGAAAAGTGAAATAGTGATAGATACACCTAAATTACATATCATCATCATCATGCTTCTGTCCGAAGACAGGTTTTAACTGAATCGCTGCCTCCATTTCTCTCTCTCCCTAGAAGCCTCTTTTATACCTCTATAAGTATTATATCCCTGCTTTATATTATCTAATATTCCTATTCTTTTTCTCCCTCTTCCTCTTCTTCCACTAATTTTTCCTTCTAAGATCGTCCTTTGTAAACACTGTCTTCTCAATATGTGCCCTATCCAATTTGATTTTCTTTTCCTGATTGTTTTTATTAGCGTCCTTTCTTCTCCCACCATTTCTAATACTTCTTCGTTTCTCTTCCTCTCTGTCCATTTCACTTTCATCATTCTTCTCCATACCCACATCTCAAAACTTTCTAAATATTTTTCCTCCTTTCTCCTTACCGTCCACGTCTCTGCACCATAAAGAGCTATGCTCCATATGTAGCATTTTGCTAATTTCTTCCTTGTTTCTAAATTTATTTTCTTGCTTGTGAGAAGCTCCTTCTTCTCGTTAAATGCTGCTTTTGCCATTGCAATCCTACTTCTGATGTCCTGTGTACTACTTCCATCCTGTGCTAAAATACTGCCGAGATATTTGAAACTACTTACTTGTTCCGATTTTTGGCCTTTTACCATTATATTTAATTCTTTGTGTTCCTTTGAAACCACCATGACTTTCGTTTTTTCTGTATTGATCTTCATTCCATATTGTTGGCCAACCTCCACTAGTCTGTCTGTCATCCTCTGAAGCTCTTTCTCGCCTTCTGCAATTAAGCCCTGATCATCTGCGTATTTAATGGTGGTAATACTTTCACCTCCTATCTTAAATCCTTTCTCTTCCATCAACGCTTCTTCTGTTATTGTTTCTGCATAAATATTAAATATCGCTGGTGAAATAGGACAACCCTGCCTCACTCCCCTCCCTATTGAAGTACTTTCTGTTTCTTCTCCTTCAACCCTGACTCTAATCTTTTGATCAAAGTAAAGGTTTTTAAGTAGTCTTTTATCTTTCCAATCTATTCCTATTTTGTTTAAAATACCCAGCATTTTATCCCATTTCACTCAGTCAAAAGCTTTCTCCCAATCTACAAAACAAAAATACATACCTTTATTGACTTCTAGCGCTCTTTCTATCATCATCCTCATACATCCTATAGCATCTCTAGTCCCCCTTCCTCTTCTAAAACCAAACTGATTATCTTGCAGCTCCTTTTCTATATTACATTCAATTCTTTTGGTTATTATTCTGGTTAGAACTTTAGCTGTATGAGAAATTAAACTAATAGTTCTGTAATCCTTACAACATTTTGCATTATTCTTTTTCTCCAGTGGTACCATCACAACATCTAAAAAATCTTCAGGCCATATGCCAGGATCATATACTTGGTTAAAAAATTTTGTGAGCTGCTTAACTGCCTTAGACCCCAAAACCTTAAGAACGTCCACGGGTATATCATCACTCCCAACAGCCTTCCTTCTTTTCATGTCATCAATTGCTTTTTTAGCTTCAGACTCGAGAATACTTGGTCCTAGCTGATCTTCTTCCACATCCTCTTCTTCATTTAATTCAATATTTCTTGGCTTTCCTTCTTTGTCATACAGAACCTCAATGTATTCTTTCCAGACATTCTTTACATTGTCTGGCTCCGATACTATTTTACCACTTTTGTTCATGATTCCTTTATGTCCTATCTTTCTTGCTTTTTTCTTGAATAGTTCCCTTGCTTTGCTATACATGAGGTCTGTTCTACAAATTCTTTCACACTCGTCAATCTCCTTGCATTTCTCATTTATCCACTGTTCTCTGGCTTTATCTGTTTCCCTTCTTAAAGCATTATTTAACTCCTTGTACTTTCTTTGGCCTTCTTCAGTATTTATGTTCTTCCACTTTCTCCACTCTTCCATTTTTTGCAGCATGGCTGCTGTGATCCAGGGTTTTTTGTTTCTTTCACCCGTTATCTTTCCTACCTTCTTTTCCATTACATCTTTAATGTTGCTATGGATGTATCTCCACTCCTCATCTACATTCTTCCTATTTTCTTCAGCTCTCTCCCCCAACCTTTCCTCCAGCTCAGTCATGATAGCCTCCTTGTTTTTAAGGAGTTCCTCTAAGTTCCATTTCTTGTTAACTCTTATGTTTCTCTTAACGCTCTTCAGTCTACATTGTATATTTGCCACCAAAAGGTTGTGGTCAGAATCGATATCTGCCCCTGGTAGTGTTTTCACATTTTTAATGCTATTTCTAAATCTTTCATTGACTAGTATGTAATCTATCTGGTATCGTCTCTGGTCTCCTGGGCTTCTCCATGTGTAAAGTCTTCGCTGGTGATGCTTAAACCATGTATTAGTTACAATTAATCTATTTCTATGGCAGAATTCCACAAGTTTATCCCCTCTTTCATTTCTCTTCCCTAGTCCATATTTTCCCACTATGTTATCTTCCTGTCCCTCTCCGACTACACTGTTCCAATCTCCCATTACTATGGTGGTGATCCTTCCTTTTCCCTCATCCTCCAATATCTCCATAATCTGTTCATAGATTTCATCTACTTCGTCGTCGCCAGCATTAGTTGTTGGCATATACACTTGAATTATAAGCATTTCCACTGGCTCCATCTGGAGTTTTACGGCTATTAATCTATCATTAACTGTCACTACCTTACATAAGTGAACAAAAAATTAAAAGCATCTTAAAACGTCATATAAATGCCAAAATGCTGAAAAAATGCATTTACTTAAATTCCATAAAAGTGAATGTGTATAAACTTAGAAGTTAAAGTTGAAAATTTATAAAAAAAATTACAAGACGAATTATAAGATAAAGTTCGCGACTCTAACAATTCACGAATCAGTTTAGAAGGTATTAGGCTGTTAATTTATTACTGGCTTGAGAGATATCTAAAAACTGCTAGGCGTGAATTGAATGGAGATCAATAAATAGTTGTTGAATGCTAGAATTTCTACAGAGAAGTTTGTATGGAGATTTAATTAATTTAAACAAGCTGTCTCCCATAGTAGAATTTGGTCTAATAAAGCACAAATACTATAATTGCACCTACCCCTCAAATTCACAGAGCGTGCACTGTACTGACAATGAGATGGGAAGAGTTTCTCGCTTAGTTCGGCTTCTAACACAGGGATTCAGCCAAGTGACAAACACTAAATAGTCAGTCAAGAGTCTTTGAGGATGCGTGGTTGGTAGAGGAAAAACTGTCGAACCACTATAGGAGTTGCTCGATGCATTTCTCGCTTCGGTCGACACAATTGATAACATTTGATACAATGTTTTCGATATACACATTTCTCGCTGCGTATTTCTCCTTCTAGTGAACAGCAGGCCTAACCGAGATATTCCGGGACATTTCAGTGTCAGCCGGGACAAATTTGCTAACCGGACGGGACACACCCTTCAAACCGGGACTGTCCCGGCCAAACCGGGACGTATGGTAAGCCTAAGTATAGGTATACTTCATTCAATCATTTAAAAGGTTTGTTACAAATTTTTCTTTGAGAAAAAAAATCTTTTTTAAAAATAATACTGCATTAATTTTAATCTGGTTAGTTTTCATTAAAAATTTTCAGTAGATATAATTATTTTATAGTCCATCCATCCTGATATGCTCAACAAATACTTAAAATCGGCTATTGATTACAATCTACTAATAACAGTAGATTGTGTTTGTCTGGAACACTTACCTCTCTGGGATGGATTTGGTGGGGCCTTAGTCTAATAACTCGAGAATAATTAATATGATTTTGACGATTTTTTTTGCAATTTGTGAGTTACAGTAATGTTCGCTGTTATAACAGATGGATCAAAATTACCACCATGTTCTCCTAACACGACAAACAATGCTCAAGGAACAAATGCCTATTGTAATAATAGTTAGGTAGATGTCATTAAAATGGATGGATCTCAAAAAAACTCATGAGAGATTGGTTAAACATTTTCTGGAATAGAAGACCAGCAGCACTATTAAGAAAAAGAGGGATGCTTGTACTAGATGCATTCAAAGGACACACAACTCCTTAAGTTAAGATTCAATTGTAATGTATATTGACCTTGTAATAATACCTGGAGGAATGACATCACAGCTTCAAATTCTTAATGTTGCTGTCAACAACCCATTTAAAGGGTTTATATTCTGAGTGGAGATCATCCGCTAACACCAAAAGATAACATAAACCTACTGCTCCAATGCTCGGCCAATGTATCAAGGCATCATGGCAACAGATAAATACAGAAATGGTTAATTATGAAGTGCTGCTTATCCAATATCATGGATGGAAGTGAAGATGATGTTTTGTGGGAGTCTATGGACAAGTTCGTAGTGATAAAGATAGTGAGAACAATGATGAAGAGAGCATAGAGGGCGATGATGACTAATGTAATATAAAGGCCTGTGATATTCACAAAAATTATAGGTCCCAATAAATAATTTTATTTTCAATTTTTGCAGGAGTCATATGTAATTAGATCATAAAATATTTTTTGTTTTGACAGTCCAGAAAAAGGGGGTTGTCTTGGATTCAGGTAAATACGGTAATCCTCTATCATAAGATCAAGGTTTCAAGTCTAGGAGGGTTTATTTTCTCCATTTAATCAATGCAAGTGTGAGTTTAGCATATTATGATTACTTAGAATCATCGTAGGAATCCAGAGTTTGAAACAAAGAATGCCTGAAAAAAACAAATTTTATTTTCCTGCCGTAGATTTTGAAATATGTACCGAAGTTAGTTATAGCACGAAAATTTTATGTATTTTTACATGAAAATGTTTCATCCTCAAGGTGATTTGCATTTTTGCTCATTTCATGTAATTTCTTATGATTGACTGGGATTATAAATTCACACATCGCTTATGTCCACATATTTAAGAAAATTTGATGCTGTTTTGAAGTTTCAACTATCTTAGTTACCATAAATAATACGATGGTAATGAATATAAGCAAATTCAGTTATTAACTGATATTGTGTTAATTAATTCAGATGTAGAGATTAAAATTGCTGAATTTTTAAGGTCTTGGAGGACAAAAGCTGAGTAAGTTTTTAATATTTGACTAAAACAAAATTAAATTTTACAAATGTTTTAATGAAATCATGTTTTGTATGCACTAAGAACTAAAAAATAAATCTATAATTCACATATTTAAATGTTCCATAAAGAAAAATATTTTTGGGCTTATAAAAGTTATGTAGCATTATGTTTAACAAATGAATCTTTGTTAATATTTTGCCATACAACTTTTAATTGCCCAAAACTATTTTTACTTTCTGGAACATTCAATAATATGAATTTTATACGTAGTGTTTACTTTTTAGTGCATATATAATTTGGTAAATTACATTTTAAATTTATACTTGATTCACACATACCTGTAAATTTCGAGAATAAACGTTTCTCTTGAAAAACCCCATTCTGGAATGGGCAAGTCATAGGTTCAAAATTTTAGATTTGAGAGTGATGAATGAATATTTGTGTTAAAATAGCCTTAAATATATTTATTTAACAAAATACCAGAAAGCACATTTAAGTAGACAGTGATGGTCACATTACTCCACATCTGCAGGATCATAATAGATTTATTTTTGCAGTCGATTGATAGTAACCATTTTTTGCTGTGGAATAACGTGTAGACAAATGAATGCTGTCGATCACATGCTCTCCGAAGTAATAGTCCCGAAACTTCTGTAAATGCAAAGAAAAATACATTTGCTAATGAAACTAGAGAATAAATGGGTTTTTTACTAAGGGGCAAAAATCATGTTTTGCCCAGTTTTCTTATTATGTTATGAAAAATTCTAAAAAGCATTTTAAATTCACATAATTTTCCAATGTGGCATCCATGTAAATCACATTCAAGATTTAAATGCAACTTGTCCATGTATTTTGGGAATGTTTGTTTAGTCCAGCTGAGATATAGGTGATTTGACCAAAAGAGATCCAATAGTGCTAGAAGTATAGATGTTATAATCTTAGTTTTCAAGTGAACTTAAACACACTGGTTCTAAAGCTCAATCAAAGCACATAATTTGGCATTTGCGGCAAATATGTAATTGAAAAAAATTAAAACTGAAATTGGCTAATTTTACCTGTCAAGCGTTTTCTGGGGTTTTCAACTACTATATTTAATCACACGAGGTTATTCTTATATTACCAAGAGTCATCTTATGTTAATTTAATATGAAATAACTTGGCACAAGTCAATGCCATTATGTAAAGGAGAAGTGAAAATAATTTGTTGTTAGTGGTCAATGCATGATTTTGTGAAAGATAAAAGGATAAGTGAAGTGATTTACACAAGGAAAGTAATAAATAGAAGAAGAGACTGTGGCAAAGATAACTTGAAATTCTAGCAACAAACCGTACAAGTGAAGACTTGGAGAAGACCAGTCAGCGGTACAGCCAGGGAGGGTACATATGCACACCCCTTCTGGCAGTGGCGGATCCAAGGGAGGGGCGATCGCCCTCCCCTTGGAGGACCCCATTGCCCTCCACTAGTTGCATTCTTAAATTCATTCCGCGCAACATCCATTGTTTCTACACTGAAGATTAAGTCTGTATGACAAGGGAAAGAAAGATTCTGATGGGAGTAGAGATTTTCAAAATGTATGGTTGTCGGCATAGGAGGAATCAAGATGGGGAGGGGTAATTGGGGAGATTGCCCCCTCCTTGAGAAGGTTCTGGATCCGCCCCTGCCTTCTGGTTCCGAAATTCGCCAAAGACAGATCGTAAAACATAAACAGAAAGGTTAGTTATCACGGACTCAAGACTGCACTGTTTCAAGAAAGACTTATAGGGTAAATGATACAATTGACATTTAGATTTCGATTTCACAATATTATGCAACTTTGTTGCAGTTGGCATACATTGTGCATGTAGTTAAGGGTTAAATTTAGCTCAAATTTATTCTCATCTCGATGGTGGGTATGTTTCTAGTCAAGTATACATTACTTTTCATTCACACGCTAAGATGCTGACCCTACAAACACTTAGAAATAAACAGCACAATATACAGTGCACAAACTCTCATATACGTACATACATTTGGTTGACTGTGTATGCTTATAAAAAATGTTTATAAATCAAAGTTAACTGTAGTTTAGCATATATTTTAATGCCATTGGACAATATATAGCAATTTTTTGGGACATATGACTTAGTATTATTTGTGACATCAGGCTGTACGATTGGATGGATTTTAATAAAAATCCTTAAAGCCATTTTTGAGTAAATCGAATTTTGTTTCAAAATATCCGAGAATAAAGTACCCTTAAGTGTTGCGCAATATTGTTCATCTCTTCAGAGTATCTATTATGAATGATATTATCCATAATTATGAGATATAATTCGATTTAGTTGAACCGTCTAGGTTGCAGAAAGATTTTCAGTTGATCGCTGCAAAGGCTTAGGGCTTAGGTAAGGTAGCTTAGTATGCATTGTAATGCCATATAGTGATTTTTAGAGATATATGGGTTTCGTAGTATTATTTTTGACATCAGGCTCTACATTTGGATTGATTTTAATCAAATTCTCGGGAGCCATTTTTGAGTAAATCAAATTTTTCTAAAAATCGCCAAGAATAAACTAACCTTTATTTTTGTGCAATATCATTTTAATCACAAAATAGTTTGCAAAAGTTGATATATTGCATAAATACAAGATATCATTCGATTTTATGTATGTGTTTAGGCCCTAGAACCGTGGACAGACAGACAGCACGGCAAAAACCACTTTTACAGACTCAAGGACGCCTAAGACGTTTATTGCCGTCAAAAAGTCCAAGTCGAATTTTTTCACAATTATAATACTTTCTCTATATACTACATATATGAGAAAGTAAAGATAATTTCTTCAACAATACCCAGAAATTGAAAACTTGACTGGAGTGAGAAAGGATTTGAACTGTGAAGTGACTGCAAAGTGAACAGTGTTAGTTATTCTGATTTAGTTATAATGATTTAGAAAAATTCGTTGCATTAAGTGATAGTGCAGACTCGAGTAATAATGAATTGCTGAGAAAAATTACAGAATGCAAAAAATATTTTTTTGTATGAATACCATCTTCTGTTGCATCCCCACCATTCCAAATGTCTGGCTGTGCCACTGAGACCAGTAATGCTAAATACATGTTTCGTGAGCCAAGCTCTCAACATCAGTAGCTGATGGGTCATTTAACAAAGCAATATCATTTGAAAGAGAAAAAATTTCTAATGATTAGAAAGTGTTACGTCAATCCAAAGGTATTTCTTACCTCAAGAACAGAAGTGGCATCAAAAGCTTCCCTAGTCTTTTTAAACTGTCCAGTCCATCCTGAATCTTCATCCTTTCCATCATCACCTCTTCTCGTTGGATCCTCTTTGCGGAACACAGTATTCATAAGTGTGACATGGAGCTTTACTCTGTCATGTTCCTTCTGCATAAGTCCTACCAAAGAGCCATACAGGAGTTAGAAATGCCTATTAAGCTATTTTTTTAGAATAAGTCTAATATTTTCTCCTTCCTTCCCCAGTCTGGGTCTAGCCCATAAGATTGCTTCATTCATTCTATTACAATATTAAATAGACCACCAGAGATACACAATGGATATCACTAAAATGTTCAATGTACAAATTGTAATGACAAAATGACTGAAAGCATTGGAATGAAATGACATCTTGTATCTTCTCTCTTATCTTGTTATTTAACTTATGCTGCATCATTCAAATAACACTATTTGCACTTCTGTCTGAAGAGATTACTGATACCCAAGATTACCACCTCTCCGGGTTTTCGGACTTGTCTCTGGGTGAGAGAAAAATTCTCTGGGTCAACATGAATATTTTCAAAATTGGCATTAAATATTGCGATTTATTTTTAATTTCTTTATGAGAGTAATGATTTCATTCTAGAATGGCAGTGCCATCGTGGTATGGTATATGAAGCTACACGCATGAAAATAAATAGTTTATCATTCAAAATTAAAACACAACATTATAAGGAGGCATTATCCTGCCAGCTAGATTGTAATGGAAATAGACACGGGGAGCATTTTCTGGCAGCTTTTGAAACATAGCTACAACCTTGGAAAATTTTATCGTTGTTCAAACAATGTAACATTTCAAAGGTGGACAAAAATTCTTTGGGTAAAGCACATTGTAATTACAGATATGTATGCACACCTGAGAAATGTGTAATACTAAATCTTAATGAAGATAATCTAGACCAGGGGTTCTCAACCAGTGGTATGCAAGCCAGTGCAATGTGGTACGCGAAAAAAATAAAAACACATGGTTTTTGCCTATAGCTTAAAATATTGTTATATTATATTTATGTAATTCAATTACAAATATACATGCATGATTGTTGGCATATTACATTATTATAGTATTTGAATTTCAATTGATTAATTGCCATCAATCTCACTATGGTGGTACATGAACATTTTCGTTTTTGATTTGGTGGTACGAAAATAAAAAAGGTTGAGAATTCCTGATCTAGACGATAAAGTTAAGAACCTGAACAAAGTTCTACCTACTATAAATAATAAATTTTATGACTTACCACTGGACAAAAATTTGGTAATTATATTTAAAGATGGAGATAATTTCATTGAATTGTCTAAGCTTTTGTCAAACATTTTATGTATTCTCATTAGCAACTCCTTTGTGGAAAGTGTTTTTCTCTTATGACAAATGTATGGAGGAATGAAAGGAATAGGATGAGAGTAGAATTAGTAAAAGCTAAAATTGTTACTAAATTATATTTTAATATGACCTGCGAAGAGTTTCTGAATTTTCTAAAACAGCCTGAGCAAACTGAACTATTAAAATGTTTCACAAGCAATATAAAATACACTTTTAAGAAAAGATAAAAGGCACAATCCACAAGTTCATTGTATTCATTTATATTCTGCGGCTGTATTTTTTATACCTTTATACCATAAACCATAAAACATCATTAAGCATTAAATATAACATGTATTTTAAATATATTAAATTTGTTCTTTCCCATGTTTTGTTCAATTTTGCATTATTATTGTAATTTTGCAATTAAATACGTTTGCTCGTCACATTTTTATAAAAACTACGTAGCTCCCGAGTATTAAACTTTTACAAAGATGATCCGAACAGAACCTATGATGCCTCTGTACTTTCCTAAGGTAGGCTTAATCAAATTAATTACTTATATTGTCAAATGTTAATTAACTGGATGGCGTAGCTATTGGTTATATGGCTTTTAAAGCTTTAAATTCAGAGCTGATATAGGTGCTCTTTCACACACAATATAATTTAACATCATAAAGTAATATACTTACATTCGCATAAAAATTCAACCGATAACGCGATTTAGGGAGGAAAAAATAATGCATATGTATACTAGATTATACTCCAGACTAGTTCAGTAATAGTAAATAAACAAAAACTCCTTCACCGTAAAAATTAAGAGAATACACTGGTTGCAGGTTGCTGGTAAACACCGTCGCAGAACCTAAGTCAAAAGGAGACACGCACACACAGAAACCTACAAAAACTTGAACCAAAAATTAAAACTAGTCACCGATGTTTCAACAGCTAAGATGTCATCTTCAGTGGTGTGGGGTGTAGGAGGGAGAAGGGGATATATACAAGGAGTGACCATTGGGAAGAGGGGGAAAAAAGCGAAAGGATTTGGAACGGTTAACTGAGTAACTGAAAATGGGACAGGACCTAAGTCGTTGTTCATAACAGTTTTTTTGTTTTTATGTATGTAGATGCTTTCGTATGCATACATAAAACAAAAACAAGGTTATGAACAACGACTTAGGTTCCATCCCCCCCCCTTTTTCAGTTAACCATTCCAAATCCTTTCACTTTTCTTTCCCTCTACCAAATGGTCACTCCTTGTATATATATCCTCTTCTCCCATCTACACCCTACACTACTGAATATGACAGGTTAGCTGTCGAAACATCGGTGTCAAGTTTTAATTTTTGGTTAGTTTACTGTGAGTGACTTTTGTATGTTTCTGCGTGTGCATGTGTCTCCTTTTGACTTAGGTCCTGCAACGGTGTTTACCAGCAACCTGCAGTGTGAGTATTCTCCTTTTTACAGTGAAGGAGTTTTTGTTTATTTACTATTGTATTGTTTCACCATGTCTCACAACCCTCCCTTTTCATAAATGTAGTTCAGCAGTAATCGTTGCCATGGCAATAATCTCGTTATGAGCAAATAAAAATTGCAGTTATTACCGCAAAATTCAAATAAAAAAGATTGATAAGCAAAATCTACAACAAAAATTAGAATTTCCATTTCATTCCGCAGAGAATAGTAAAAAATCCTGTGCCGATATTTCTCTTCTTAGATATTTTACTGTACATAAGGAAATTCCTCTGCACGACGGGTTTCAGATTTTCCATGTAAATCAGATGGAAAGGATAGTTCATGGAATCGATCCTGGGACTTCAATTTTTGCCTACCTCCAGGACCACATGAGCTTGGCCCCTGTAGAAAGAGATTCTAACCAATTGTCATGAAAGTCGGTGCATTGGTTCAAAAGTTGATAGGGGGAATCGGCAAACAAACACAGAAACATAGACAGTCACAACAAAGAAACCATAAGCCTATTTATATTTAGCAAGGGGATAAACAGTAAAAAATTTCACCTGTAAAAATCTCCGAGTCAGATTAGGAAATTCCGGGTCAGATCAGAAAAATCTCCCGGTCATATTTGAAATTTTCTGGGTTAGTGAGGATTTTGAGGAGGCAACCCTGCTGATACCTCCTGAGGTTGCTATGTTGGTATTACTAACACCAAATTACAACGTTAGCAAAAACTTGCCATAAGGTTCATTTTGTTCTACAACTAGCAATCAAAAGATTTTAGGTAAGCATGCAGCATAATCATTCAGCTGAAATGCATCATAATCAATACACTGATGTTGAATACAAGAATTAAATCAAAAAATGCAACTAAGTGCTTTTTTCATTAGTATTTATTATATTTTGTATGATCCATCAAAAAATGGCATCAAGCATCAACTTTCTGATACAAATTGAGTAATATATTTCTTAAGTTTATACTAAAGTTAATTGTTTAACACATAACCTGCTGATGTTGTGCTTTTGAACCATTATGTATATTCTCTTAATAAATGTTCTGAATGATTTTAAAATTGTGATTCACCCATTACTGGAACAATCATACAGTAAAGGCTGCTCCAGTTGTACTCCAAGAATTAAAAAATAGGTCCCAACGTATATTTTTGTTATCAGTCGGAATGATAATTCGGTGGTAACTTAGCTTCAAGTGTTGCCTTTCTTTGATTCAATATACTATTTTTCATGTAATACCTGCACTTTTTTCCCAAAACATTTCCTTGAAAATTGAGGTCTGGACATTAAACTGACTTTGCCATTATGGATTCAGAAAAGCAATGAATGGGAACATTCTGGGATCAACAAGCCGATTGCATCAGGAAAGTGAGTGAAATCCCTACACTTGAACTATATCCCCTATTGAGAAAGAAATTTTATCATTTAACATCTGTTAAAATTACATAATTTTGTAATTACTATTAACATAAGTGCTACCAAAAGTTCGATGCCAGGTTCTTTACATCATCATCATAGGTAGTCTGTCCGTAGACAGGTCCGTGATTATTCTTGGTTAAACCTGGTACTCCATATACTCCTATTTTCCGCTGTCCTCTTTATATCTTGATAACTCTCTTTCCCTTTCAAATCGTCTATCAGCTGAAACCTTTTCCTACCTCTTTCCCTTTTCCCATCTAGTTTTCCTTCTAACACGTCTTTAAACATACTCTCTCTCCTCAGGTAATGTCCAACCCAGTTCTTTACATATAAATGCAAAAAACACTGGGTTCTTTAGAGTTAACTGGGCACATCAACAGTGGTGCTGTCAATGATGAGAAATGCAACTACTATGGCATACAAACATATTATGGAAATTTGAAGATGACAAATTATGGCAGATAATAACTTGAGGGGATTCTCTTTCCTCCAATTGGGTAGGTCGGTTGGTGTTGGTTTTCTTTCCACATTCACTGTTTTCCCTCCCTCAGGGTTCGTTTGCTAACTATTTTTCATTGCCTCAGCTTCAAATGCCTCCTCTAAAGTATCACAAATTACCAGTCAATGACGACGAGTAATATAAGTGAAGATGAACGCAACCAACCTGAGGGGAGGACCACAGTGAACGTGAACATAAAACCAACCCAAAACTAACTAACCCAAACTGAGGAGGGCAGGGAAACATCTTCAAATTTCCATGATACATACATATGCCATAATAGTTCTATTTCCTGTTGCTTTCTCCCCATCAACTGTCTCTGTGCCCAGTTAATTCTAAAAACCACACTTTGTTTTAAGATTTCAATTTTCACAATTTCAGCATCCTCTCAATCAAAGATCTACATTATAGAGGTGGTTTCCTAAAAAAATAAAAGTATGTGAAAGTACAAAAGTTACACAGAAGCTTTCAAGTTAAATATTGTGAAATATGCAGAAAAGTTGGTTTGGAAATTACACATTTTGATTTTTTTCCAGAAATAAGAGTTGTGGGCATGACATGCACACAGGTGTTACGTGAGCAAAGATGTTATTCCATGAATGTTTCACAACCACAGCTAATCTATTAATTAACAAGGGGCATACATAGAAGATAATTTATATTACAATGCAACAAATAACAAGAAGTCCAAACCAGGACTAATGCAGGCTGGTTTCCCAATGTTGACATCCCGAATTGATTAATTATATTGAAAGGAAATGTTTCAGTATGTGTTAGTCATTGCAAGGAATTCTCATACCATAAATACCAATTCATAGTTTATCAATGATAGAGAAAAATGGGAAAACAAATTAATAGAGCATTATTAGGTTTAAAATACTAAAACCAATGTCAAAATCTCTTTCTGACATTTTGCATGCATTTTTTTAAATAAACAAATTTAATAAATGTTACTGTTTATACGCTAATATGTCTGTATCAACTGTCCATTGCTGAAGAGTAGTCGAGCGGAAAGAAAATAACCCATTTGCTCACTCATATATGCCCAATCCGAGTTCAGTAATAATAGTCTCCATGGCAACAACCCGATAAATTGGGATTTTTAATGCAAAAGCGCTGTTTTGGTTTAAATTCAAGAAAATATGATCAATTATCAACATTAGGTGATAAGAATTAGAATCTGCATTCTCTTCCCCTTAGAATACTACAAACCTTGCTCCAATATCACAATTTTAAGATATTTTAAAGTATTAAAGAAAAAATCTCTGCATGATGGATTTGAGACTTCCTATGTAAAACAAATGGGGAAAAGAGTTTCTGGAATCGAACCCGGGACTTCAATCTTCGCCAAACAAATATAGCCTGGAGGTGGGCCCTGGCAGCACGAGCCTCATACCAAGTTTCATGAAAATCAGTCCACTGCACAGTGGTCCGGATTGCCTTCAAAGCTGGTCAAAATACAAATTTTCAAGTAGTGATAATTTCCGTAAATATAACTATTTTTGCAGAGGAAATCTTCACTACACTTCTGTACAATTGGTAACCTGTGTACATCCCATACTTGTTATATATTAAAATTGTATAGAAAGGAAAGTAGGTGGATTAGTTCATTCCAGAACTACTTGTTTAAAATAAAAGCAAAATAACCTTGGATGGAAGATATCAACTACAATAAATATATAAACCATGTTTTTAGGCATACCCCTTTTATGGAAGAAACTGACTATTTCATCTGCAAGCTGCTGAAGAATATTTGAATCTGCACTTCCTTCCACAATTTTTACTTTTCCATACAACACATCCACTTCAGCAGGATCATCATTCATGTATTCCAGACCCTTCATTTCAACCTTCAAGATTCTTCCCTCTAACAATGGCCTGGAAAGTCATAAGAAATTCATTTTGACATCTCAACTGCTATGTCATTTTATGTAGGAAAGCAGTACCCAAAATCCTCTTTAAGGCCAACTCAGACACAGACATCCTTGGACATATTCACTAGGTAAATACAGGTGTTTGCACTCCATTCCATCAATTTTACAGCTGAGCAGTCAGTTCATCAAGAAAGAGAGGATGTTTTCTGACTTCTTCAATCAGTTTCTCAATAGTATTTTCTAACTGCATAACATAATAATTATGTTCATTATAACCGAAAATGAAGAAATTCAGTGTAGAAAATTTCATGAAATGGAAACTGTGTTTACATAGTGTATAGCTCATGCACTCTAAGGTAGCCGGAGACGCATGAGAGGGAAGGAGAAGTTCTAAGGGGAAACCAACGTCAAAGCCTATGCGCAGTAACACAATTTTGGTTCGCATGAGTCCAAGTTTGTGCATAAAATGCCCACACCTAAACACCACCTCCCCTATAGGAAGTCCCGCCTCGAGAATGGACTCATCCTACTGTAAACATGCCTACTGCACACTGCCAAGTTAGAACATTATAGCTATAAATGCATTGGAAACATCCATGGGCGACTGCTGGGGAGAGCAAAGAGGGGGGGAGGGGGCAGTTGCCCTCTCTAAATCAGGCCTCTGTCAAGGGAAAACAGCCAATGATGTCTGGTTAGCTCAGGGGACTAACGCAGTCATTTTTATGAGGCCAGGCAAGCAGGTAGGGACTCCCTGCAAAATGTTTCAAACAAAACACTAATATATTAAGCCTTCCAAACCCGACTGTGGGAGCTTGCCTATCCCCTAGCTTGATGATTTGCTTTTAAAAAGTCATCTAATGTTGAAGTGATTTTTTGCCAAGTTCTGCCATTTTCTCCCAAAATGCAAGAAATTTCATAAAATAAGTTAATATAGATATTCTGCAAGCTTACATCAACTGTTTAATATCAAAATCAATTAAAACTTGATCTTCAGAACTAATGAGTCCTTGAAAGAAAAATACTTACTTGATAACCTCGGAATAAGCATCTTGCAAAGCTTTTGCTGCTTGTTCCCTCTCCACTTTATCCAGGAGCACAAGAGTGCCCAGAGTAAGATGCAACTTCTGCTCTTGTTGGAATATTGACTCACAAACACCTCTACTATTGCTACACACATCTAGTATCTCTTTCTGAAAAATAATACATTAGAAGTTTAAAACATCCAAGAAAAAGAAAGTAATGCAAAATTATTGTCTTTCTGAATAAATGCAGTATTTCATTGAAAAATTGTAGCAAATTCTAACTGCTGAATGTCTTTTATGCAACCAAACAACTACAGAATATGCATGCATAAAATCACAACAAATTCTTCAGTTAAGCAGCGACCCACACTCTAAATATAACACTGGATAACAAAAGAAAACTTTTTTGTTACATGGTAAGAAGATGGTGATTCTTATAGAATTTTTCACACTGATTTCAAATCTGTTTACCAAATTTTTCTATCACCCAGGGTTTTTAAGTAATCGAAAGATGTATGTCATTCAAATTAAAGGTATTTTTATTATATGTAAAAAAATTTAGTATATATTTACTAACCTAAAATGTGGTTGATGTGGATTGTCTGCTGAACTTTGCTTGAGAAACATCCCTTTTAAGTGTCCAGCAGTAGGCAGCCAACATTTTTGGGCTCCATTTTCCCTGGTAGCAGTTTTCCATAGCAAAGATGTCCTGATGAAAGCATTCTCCATGTTCGTCTCTCACAGCCCCTAGGTTTTCCGGAAAAAGTTCCAATGGGAGTCCAAAAAGTGTATTTTTAGAGACATATTACACCCTATTGCTCTGTAGGCCACAAGAAGCTCACTCACAAGTTGCCTGTAGTTTTCTGCCTTGTAGTTTCCCAGAAAGTTGGTGACTACTTTTTTGAAAGATGCCCATGCAGCTGCTTCAGTTTCATTCAGTTGGCTTTAAAACAAAGCATCCTTCATCAGTTCCCTTATTTGAGGACCCACAAATATTCCTTCTTTGAGTTTTGCCTCACTAATTCTCGGAAATTTATTTTTCAAGAAGAGAAATCTATGTCCATTACGATCTATCACTTTTACAAAAATTTTCATCCAGCCTAGTTTAATGTGCAATGGCGGTAAATAAATTTTTTCAGAACTAACCAGTGGCTGACTAACTACATTTTTCTTTCCTGGAGTGAGTGTTTCTCTTTTTTGCCATTGCTTTTTGATGTAGTGGTTTTGTCTATCTCTGCTATCCCATTCACACAAGAAGCAACAGAATTTGATGTATCCAAGCTGTAACCCAAGTAACAGAGCAATCACTTTTAGATCTCCACAGACATGCCAAGAATACTTTTCATACTGGATACTGGTTAGCAGAAGTTTCATGTTTTCATACAATTCCTTCATGTGAGCAGCATGGGCTAGTGGAACAGATGGGTACTTGTTTCCATTGTGAAGCAGGACTGCTTTTAAACTCACCTTTGAGGAATCTATGAACAAATGCCACTCCTGAGAATTGTGCTGCTGCCCCAAGGCCTCTAGTAGAGAATCAACATCATTGCAATAAACTAGATCTCTCTCTTTAGAAAATAGATGTTCAAATTGCTGTTTACGTTTATGGAAAAAACCTATTTTAGCGCCCTGATCAAGAAGATTCCATTCTTTTAATCTTGAAGCTAAAAGTTCTGCTTGACTTTTAGATAAATTAAGATCAGAACCAAATCATTGAGTTCAGACTGAGTTATCAAGTGAAGGTTAGAAGAAGTCAGGCTTTCCATAAATGCTGGGTTCTGTATTTCATCTCCTGAGTCACTCCGGGTCTTGACATCACCATCATCTTCTTCATCTAAGGTCCATGTTTCCGGTGGCTTAGGTACAGAAAGCTTTGGACCGTGGGGCACAGGTCTGATAGCTGATGGAAGATTTGGATATTTTACAGTATGTTTAGACTTAGATGTAATTCCAGATATGTTAGTCAAGCAAAAATAGCAATCTGATGAATGGTCCTTAGGTTCTCTCCAAACCATGGGAACTGCAAATGGCATGTGACGGGATCCTTTAAGCCAGCCAGTCAGTAATGTTACACATGAAGCACAACTGATGTGAGGAGCCCAAGATTTATCCTGATCACCTATTTTGCATCCAAAATAAAGCTCATATGATTTACTAACTAGAGGGGTAATATTTTGCCTCTGTGCCTTAAAAGTTAATTCACCACAAATATAGCAAAAATTGTTTGGGTGACTTTTACAATTTCGAGGCATGTTTTCCTTAAAAAATGCACACTACACACTAAAAATATTCACTACTAACAGCTAGAACTCACAGACACTAGGAATGTTTCACAAATGAAATCTGACACTCAACTGAGAGCAAAGAGACCCAAGGTGATGACTCATAGCTTTTGAACTATGGTGATGTGCAAGCAATGACCTCATGTTAGCAATCAACACATAAACAAACCAACATTTACAAACTAGCTATGTTTCTTTCTATGAACACAATAAGTAATATTTATTTATAGGCTAATTTCTATATACATATTATTATGTCTGTTACACAAAAATTGTGGGTGATAGAAAAATTCGGACTTCATTTTTTAAATCGGCACCTAAAAATACATAAGAAACAGTTGAAATTTTACATTTAACAAAATCTTTGTTGACCAGTGTAATTATCTCTTTTCCATAGGATAAAGAGTTTATTAACAAGGAAAAATCTTGTGCTAAAAGAAAACATTTTTGCAATTTATTTTGTGAAAGAACGTAAAAACTGAACCCCACCAAAATAAATAAAACCTTGGGAACCAATTATTTTTTATTGGTATAACAAAAACTTCCACATGAATGACTGCAAAAAATATGTTGAAAAATGGGTAACTCAGTTTGAATTTGCTCAGAAATAAAACAGAAACTTATGAGTTACTATGAAGAAATGAAAAAAATATCTTTGTTGCCCTTATTATGAAGAAAAAACAAATTATAATTAGGATATTGTTTACAAATTAATTTGTAAGAAAGTAGGTAAAACAAATGACGAGAAAAGTAAGAGGTCATAGCAATGTACATTACAACCCACTGTAAATTATTGAACAAAATAATTGTATTTACACACCCAATCATGCATAATGGTTTCAACCATATGGTTGGAATTCAACATTGACTCGGTTAGCCAAAAAGAGTTGATCCACTGACCATTGATTCTATTTCTTGAAACTACAATCAGTTGGTCACCAATGAAGATGATTGCAATAAAGCTACAGTGCATGCCTGGATTATTGACCATTTCATGGCTACTGTATTCAAAATCATCATTTGGACTATTGTATTAAAAAACAATATTTATAAAGCTTGCCTTGAATTGAAGAAATGATTTTTGGATCTCTTCTCCTGCAACTGACAATGATACAAAATGCGTGAAGGGCTGCCTTTGCCTGGATGACATCACAATCAACCCTATGCGCCTACAAGCGGCCGCTACTCTTTTATAGTCCATTCCTTTTATCTCTAAGAAAAAAGAAAAACAAGATTAATTACATGTGCAAGTTACTTAATATGACACCTATGTTATAAGATGTTTCGCAAAATTAGGTAGGCAAAAGTTTCGTTATCAATTATTTAAATAATTGCTCACACTAGACTCTAATTTAAATTGTGTTCATTCTTGAGATATTATATTTAAGAACTTGTTGCCTAAAATATGACGTGGTATTTAGAATGGTAGAACTGGCAGTAAACTTATAGATACCTCTAGGTCATCCAATAATGCGAATAAAAGGAAAAATAAACAAGAAGCTTACTGATATCTCCTTCCTGTCCCAACTTAGGAATCAGAATCTGTGTGCGTGTCTCAGTTTCTAAACGTTTTCGTGTGGAACCTCTGGAACCTATGATGATGGGAAAGTACGCACTGAAAGAAAATTTTATAATCAATAAAAGTTTTACTAAGTGATATATTTGGCCATATAGTTTGTTTAAGGATAATACCTGGCAACGTGAAGGGAGGCGGTAAATTTTCCCGAGTCTTCGCAAATTATTTCTACGTCGTCCACGCTGGGATTTACCAAACAGTCGGGCTCTGAAATTTCCAAGAACGCGTTTACAATAAACATGCATTTGAATTAACAGACAATATGTGTCAAGCGCCTAACATACCGTCATCATATTCTTGAAAATTTTTCGATAATTCTATAGCTTTTTCCTCTCGTGGAATAGAAGGGTCCACGACATTGATTCTAAAACAACAACCATCTACCCACTTAAGATCAGGCCTCATAACATCCATAGCTCGATATATAATTTTGAGAATTGAAGCAGAAATATCACAAAAAATAACGCCTTAAAATATTTTTAATACTCTTGTTTACATGCTTAAACCATGCGCATCCAGAAATGTTATTCTTTTCGCAAACAAGAGCCTAACGAAACTCGAGACAGTGTTGTCAAGGGCTGTCCTCTAATCCCGCTCAGTTGCCAAATTTGTTGTGATTATGGTGATATTGTCGTATAAGTAAAATTATGACTCTCAATCGAAGTGAATTTTAAGCTGAACCTGATTATTTATATTTTAATTGGTAATGTATTTTAGAAGTCTGAGGGTGGCGCCTTAAGTGGCCAAAAATAGAACTACGTAGTAAACATGTTTATTTTTCATGATGTATGTCACTTATCTTTATTAATGGACTAGCGGAAATATAAATATGTGAAACATGGCTTGTTGATGACATGATAGTTATTCTTTATCGAACTTTAGTTAAGTACTCTTAAAAAAAACAGTGATTCAGTGTTTTCACGAACCCCGTTCATTTTAAAGAGATATATAGATACTTTTACATTAATTGTTTCATATTATTAGCAGAACGTAATTAATATTTATGTAGGTAACTGAAACTTCCAGGTGATGTTTTTATAAAAAATCACAAGAATAAGATATTTTATAGTTTTAGCTTTCGAATGAAGCACAAACGGAGAAATTTGGTCCACATTTACGTATTTTAATGAATGAAGGAAATAAACCTTATAACTTGAAAAATCTGTGTAAACATACGGGAAAATATAATTGCCTCTTGGAGTCGAACCTGGGACACTTCCGTAAACGAAAATGTTTTTCCCGGGTCTGCTAGTTGGAAGGTTGGCAGTAACAAAATGGCGTTAACAGCATTTCTGTATGACAAGCTGTTCAAGAGATAAAAGGAAGGACGGACAGACATTGAGTAATTATATATAAAAGAAAATGTCATCGAAATTGATGATCGAAAAACAATACTGGTGTCTTTCTATAATTATCTCAAATAAATTGAATTTTAAGCTTGCAGAATATTTAAGGTCATTATGTAAATGGTCTCAAGAGGAATTATGATCTGTTAAATATATGAACCAATAA
Source organism: Tanypteryx hageni (assembly GCA_028673005.1). Classification (NCBI taxonomy): domain Eukaryota; kingdom Metazoa; phylum Arthropoda; class Insecta; order Odonata; family Petaluridae; genus Tanypteryx; species Tanypteryx hageni. Next base: position 152,795,771 of record CM054114.1, read on the forward strand.
AACAGCATTGATTAAATGCTGCTAATGAGAATTTATAGGCAACATCTATGCCATTTACATATCGAACGTTTACCAGGAAATGTTTTAAACTCGTATATCTAGAAGCTGTGAAACAAATTTTAATTTTACTTTTTAATAATAGCCCAAATATGAGCCTTGAATAAAAAATACTGAAAAAATTATAATATTTTTTTGGCGTCTATTTTCAAATACGCATGAAATCAGTGCACAAATTTGTTTCTAAAATACAAGTGAGAATTTGAGGTGACATTTATTCTAAATACATATTAATTGAAAGTGGTAATGCAACAGGTATGTCCTAGTAATAAAAATAATGAACAGTTAAAAACATATATGACCAACAAAAGTCATGTAGTTTGTACTGTTAGATTATAACATTTCTATGTTATCATGAAGAATAATCAAAGCTTAAGTAATGGGAATATACATGTAAACGAGGTTTTGAAAGAATTCAAACAACCTTTTAAAAATGAAAAGACTTAATTGTTTTACTTAAAGTATTAACTTTTTAAAAATGTACGATTCAAGAACATAAATGCAATATTAGTTATTTTAAGATATTTGTCAATGACAGTAATTATACATATACTGTCCAAATAATGTCGAAAACTTTCAGTGCATCACACGCAACATTTGAACAACTGCCATTGTTGTCCTATTGCAGACGTCATGCCCGGAAAAGTTCAAAATTCGTCCACCTGATGAACACGCCTTCTAGTCTTTCCACCATGGGCTGAACCCCTCGATAGTCATTGAATTGAAGCTATAAGTGCGTCGGCATATTCTTTGTAAACAAACAACTGATGTCAATTCCTACTCGAGAATGAGGAACACATGGAATACTTAAAGCATGGAAACACCTATATGACACTAACCTTTCTGCATTAGGCTTCAAATCACCTGAAATATTACTCTACAAAAGCCGCTTGTTGATCATCCTCATGATTTGGGATGTAAGAGAAATTTTAATAAATAGAACTCGTAAAAATATATATCCTGTTTGATTTAATTTGAAAAGTCCCTAAATTTCTTGAGTACCGGGAATTTTCAGAAAGTATGTGTTGGCAATCCTACAGAGCTGCACCAGTTTCATTTCCCCTTAAGCTTCCCTCTCCATAACCACCTTCCCCTAATACGTCTATATTTCCCCTAGTATATCACGAGTTCTGTTTTACAGGAGTGTTCATTTGTGTGGTGTTATGTTTTAACTTAATTCAATTTACTGCAAATCCCTAATATTTTTAATATGGATCAAAGAAAACAAATTTCGTACTCTGTATCATATAAACTAAATGTTATAGCTTATGCAGAACAATATGGAAATAGGGCAGCAGAGAGACATTTTGGTCATCCTCCAATGGAGATGATGATACAAGCATGGCAAAAGCAGAAAGACATTCTCAAATCCTTACCTAAAGAAACGATCAAGGTGCAGAAAGGCTGCCTTTTGGCCGGATCTAGAGACTGATGTATTAAATTGGATTATGAAACATCGGAAAAATGATACTGCAGTGTCAACGAAAATGATTCAAATGTATGCCATAGATCTATCTCGTGAGAAGAAAATAAGACAATTTAAAGGTGCAGCAGCATGGTGTTATAGATTTATGAAGCATAATGGACTTTCTGTGCACTCTAGAACTAAACTTGCTCAGAAGAGGCCCATAGAATATGAAGGAAAAATTTTGGCCTTCCATCGGTTCATCATTAATTTCCAAAAGAAGAATGCTATAGAATAGGTCAAATTGGAAATATTGACAGACTTCGCTCACATTTGATACCCCCTCAAACAGGATGGTAAATTTAAAAAGTGAAAAAAGTATTTTTGTGAAGACAAGTGGTAATGGGAAAGCTCACTACACAGTAGTTCTTGCATGTTGTGCTGATGGGACTAAGCAGGTCCTATTGAATGTTGTACCCCTCAAAGTAATCCCCTTGGGCAACGATACAGCGATTCCAGCACCTATTCAACTTCACAAAGCACTCCTGAAACTCCTTTTTGGGGATGTTGTTGAGCGTGTCCTGTGACTCGGCCTGAATCTCCTCCACATCATCAAATTGGCATCCTTAGAACTTTTTGCAACTTTGGGAAGAGAAAAAAATCGCACGGAGCAAGGTCAGGAGAGTACGGAGGATGGGGAACAGCTGTCATGTTGTTTTTAGCCAGGAACTGTTGAACAGACAGTGCGGTGTGTGCTGGTGCATTGTGGTGGAGCAACCATTCCTGCGATGCCCACTTGTTTGGATGTTTCTGCCTGATGCTCTACCTCAGTCGTCTCAGAACTTCAGTGTAATAATGTTGGTTGACTGTCTGGCCTTGTGGAACGAATTCCCTGTGCACAATCCCTTCCATGTCAAAAAACACAATGAGCATGCTCTTCACATTGCTCTTGACCTGTCGTGCTTTCTTGGGTCTTGGGGAGTTTGCACTTTTCTACTGTGATGATTGTTGTTTTGTTTCGGGATCATAGCCATAAATCCAACTTTCGTCACCTGTAATGATCTTAGCAAGAAAGTTTGGGTCGTTTTGAAGGCTTTCTTGAAGGTCCCGACAAATGTTCATGTGATGGTTTTTTTGGTCTTGTGTCAACAGCCAAGAGACGAATTTTGGCACAATGTGCCTCATGTGCAAAACGTCAGTGATAATGCTTTGAACAGACCTTAGGTGATACCAAGACTATTAGAAATGTCGAGAATGCTTTGCCGGCGATCCTCGTGGATGGCTTCATGCACTTTTATGATATTTTCATCATTTTCGCTTGTTGAAGGATGACCAGAATGCTCTTGAGTCCTCAACTGATGTTTGTCCGTTTTTGAAACATGAATACCACACGTATGTTTGGGTTTTACCCATGGCTTCCTCACCAAATGCTTGATTAAGCATTGCAATGGTCTCAAATGCTGATTTTCCAAGTTTGTAACAAAATTTCACACAAACACATTCTTTCAAAGAAGTAATTTTCACATGCTGAGAAAATCGCCGAAACACTATGACACTAACGCAAATAAAAACACGTAAAAATAAAACGCAGCTTGTTAACACCTTCAAACTTGGGAGACAACATCACAATGAAGTATACTACCCATCCTAAGTTGCGCAGCTACGTGGCACAAACAAGTGGTGTGCCATGCAGCCAGTCCGGAAACTTTTTGATTGGACCTCATACATATGTGTAAAAATTAAATTTTTTAAATAATAAATAGAAATTTTGGGCTGAAAGGGTTAAGTAATGAGACTGCTCGCATAACTGATGCAATGTTTCCTTGAGCCATGCATGCATGCATAGACTGGATGAGTCATTTCTGCTCTACGAAACAATGCTCCAACTGTTACTATCCGTTCCACCAGTCTCACATTGTTAGGCTTTCAAAGTGGTTGCCGTTTAAGCGCACGTCAAAAAATGTGATAAATTTGTTGAGCAAAGTATAATCATTTTTGGTGAAATTAAACAAGATGGCTACTTTGAGGGTGACAAGTGTCAAATTGACTTTGAAAATAAATGTTAAAACAATCAGTCTCACGACTTAATTGCCACACCTCGTATTCTTATCACACAATTTTGATGTTTGATCATATTTGTTTAAATTTTTCTCAAAAACTTTTGTTTTGGCATTTGAAAGCCATTTTTTCAATTTGTTGCTATGGTGACGATTATTGCTGAACTCGGCTGGAGCATAGTTGAGTGCATGTTTTGATTCATAGCAATCAAGGTAACAATCGACCCTTAGGTCGATTCATACCTATCGGAATCATGGCAGAAAATATGAATACTACATATTGTTGTCAGTAACCTTGATGAACCTGTAAACAAAATGGTGCTTCTTTTGTTTAATTCCTACAGCATCTTTGGTGAGAGAATTTAGTTTTTTTTGGTCTTGCATTTTTATATATTAAAATTGTATTGAAAGGAAAGTAGGCGGATAAGTTCTTTCTAGAACTACTTGTTTTCATAATCTATTTTAATATTTAAGGAGCTATAAATAAAATGTACATTTAATCATTTTCTTAAAATAATCTGAAGGGGACATTAAATCTCGCCCAGGGTGCCAAAATACTTTGGGCTCGTCTTGGTAAACAGAACAAAAATTTTCTGAAAATGATTCTTCATATAAGCAAATCTTCGAAAAACATTCTGAAAAACAATCCTTTGAAATGCCATTCTTATAAAAAAATATTCTTCACCTCAAGTCACATTGCCTCCTCTTTCTCCTACATCAACAATGCTATTCTTTTTTAGTTTTTATTCTGTCTTTGTGCCAGGGACATCTGATCGCCCTTTATAAGTCTGGCCCCCCTCCTACTGCTGAATGTTATATGCAAAATTTATTATTATAGTAGAAATATAAAGTATTGTATGTTCATGCTCATGGTATAAAATTACTTTCATTTGTATTTAATAAAATATAGTCGAAAAATTGTTTTAATATTATAATTTTTTTAATTTTGCTGTGCCCCCCCAAATATTTTTGACAATCATGCTGCCCCCTCACAGTCGGGAGGTGTCCCTGCACTGTGCAATAAATGCCATTTTGCCTACCTCCTGATATATAAGTTTGTGGATTTGTTTGGTGCTTCATTAGGATAGAGAAGGGAAAAGTTGAAATACAAAATATTTAATACATTGTGAATATTATGCATTTATCCATGTGTACAAAAAGAAGTTGAGAATCAGTGAGAAATCGAAGATTATATAAGTGGACAATTTTCCCAACATTCCAATGATTGAAATGGCAAAATAACAACCTTCTGGCATCAACATTATTTTTCACTCTTAAAAATAAAGAGGCAATTCTAGAAGCCGAATCAAAATATGGACTGCAGCCACAGCAAAGAATGAACATTCAAAATGAAATAAAACTGGGTAGTCCAATATGTTCCCCACTATCCACATGTGGTGAATTGGCCATATACAGGTGGCTAATTGTTGCTTTTCATCAATTAAATTTTTTCTTATAATTTTGAAACAATATTTGAAATAAGCATTTTTGGCTGTTGAAATTTTCTTCCCAAAATAAACAATTTGGATTATAATATTGACCATACTATGAAATTGTCATTATGTATGAGCCAACCACTAGAGCACAGCCCACGGTTGCTAGCACCAGTTACAACTCTCCTCTCTTGGGATAGTTATTTTTTATTTATTTCTGGTACATCTGATTAAGTAAGTTTTTCTAACTGTTGATCCATTAATATAATAATTCTTTTCAGCCAGCAACAACACAGTATAGATAATATTATTGATATTTGGTCATAAGATATAAAGTGATAAATACTCTATGATAACTTAATGTTTTTTACTTTCTCCATTTATGAAGTATAGCAAAAGTATTGTTTTCATGAAAAAAATCAAATTCGAGATTTCAACGAAAATATATGTATTAAAGTGCCCTGAACACGTTTTGACTATTTTCTCTAATGTCTGTGTGTGTGTATTTGATAGCTTTTTTGTGGGTGCTCTAACTCAATAACTATTAATCATGCGTTGCATCATTGAAGAGATATTTTAAAAGCTAAATATTTTAGCTGTCACAACCACACCAACTGCCGGTGATTATTATAAACACCTTATGCTCCTTTTTATTTTCTTAATTTTTTGAGCTCTATATCTAATATCAGAAGGCTATGGTGTGAGTTTATTTCTTTTATCTGTAAAGTCTAAATTTTTCTCGCAGTTCCTTGAAATATTTATTATCGTTTAACCTATTTGGAATTTTTAGAAATATTAAAGGTATGGAGAAAGTCATGTGGTGGCCACATCAGATTTTTTAAACTTGTATCAAATTCACTGGAGTAGTAGTAGTAATTGATTTTTTAAGTGCGTCGACGGCTATGGTCATTTTGCACTGTCATCAACTGGACATAACACAAGAGAGGAGGGAGACCTGGTACCTGCATTAGCCTACTCTTAACAAAGAGCACCAAGGGGGCCAACTGCTTAACATCCCTTCCAAAGGACAGAATCCTGACTTAGCATGGTCTCCTCAAACCACACAAACAGGGGGCTGGGCGACCTCGGAAAAAATCCTACTTGCGCAGGATTTGTGCCCACTGCCTTTTTGAGCAGCAGCCTTGTCTTACTCCTCTACCGATATTTATTCCGCAGGTGTCCACATTCTCAAACCTGACCTTTACAACTTGAAAGAAACATTGAAAGAACATATGATATAATATATTCAATTGTAATTAAGAAAAAGAAGAAGAATTAAAATGTTGGATATTCTAAGGGAGGGAGAAGGGTATGGGGAGATGAAGAGAAGGGCACAGGATAGAGAAAGGTGGAGGAGCACCTGAACCTGCAGATATGCAGAACACTATTTATTATTATTATTATTAATTAAATTTACTTAATAACAAAATGACTCTCAATAACACCAATACTTCAGGGCCCCCTTTATTTATCAACATTTCTTTGCAATGAAATTCAACTTTCACTAAAATCTTTTAATATATACTTTTTGTAAAATAAATTTTCAATTTTTGTTAATTGTAACAAAGAAAAACTATTCTTCATGATAATTAGGGGATCCCACTGGCGTATCCCTTGAAAAAAAGGTTGTACAGGACAGGAATGGGGGCCTGTAAAACTCATCTCGCCCAGGGTCTGGGAAAAGCTGCGTCTGGCACTGGAAAAGGCAATTAGAATATCTTCAAATATGGCATAACCAATTTCAATGCCTCCAGTGGGGGACTTAATGGATTCAAAAGGAGGAATTACATCACCTACAAAAATGTGTGTGGAGAGAGCACCAGTATTAATGAAAATACAGTGCAGCATTGGAAAGAAGAAACAGTGTTATGTCTTCCAGAATGTTATGATCTCAAAAACATTCAATGCAGATGAAACGAGTCTAGGTTTTAATCTTTTGTCATAGAAAAAATTAGTGTAAGGGGGGAATCTAGACATGGTGGCAAGAAATGTAAAGAAAGACTCGCCATCTTCCTCTCTACTTATTTGGACAGGACAGAAAAGTTACTATCTTTTGCACTTTGCAAAACTGAGAATTTTAAGGCCCCTTTCACATGAGACACTCTGTGTCCAGACAATGTGTCTGGCGACTGCAGATACATTGAATTGAAGAGTTCAGATGAGCCACTCGATGTCTGGACACCAGACACTGTGTCTGACGAGTGTTCCTCCCCTGCAGTGTCTGAGACAGACATGTCTCCCAGCCACCTGCAGTACACAGTTGTAGGAGTGCATTCACACGAGACACAACCTTTGCATTTTTGCTCCAAATTATAAGTTGTTTTACTAAATGGTGGACACCAATTTTGATGTCGACAATTTTATCGAGAAAAATTGAGAAATACTGCAAGGAAGGTTTTGCTTTTTATCAACAAGCACCCAGCTCATCCATCTGATATTGCCAAGGTTGTATTTTTCCCAGCAAACTGTACCAACATGTTACAGCAATTTGATTTGAGAATTATTGCTTTTGCTGTTTGCTTTAAGCATTTGCTTAATTTTTATACACTTGACACAATGTACTACAAGCACTGCATTTACTAATTGCTGCATGGAATTTAGTTCTGAAACGTTTGCAAAATTTGACGAATGTGCAAGTTGTAATAATATTGTCCTCGCCACAAGTCCCCAGAAAGTAAAAGAAATACATGATGCAGTTAAGTAGAGTAAGAAGATGATGATAGTGAAGAAGAGCCTCTACTGCCCATTCAAACTTCAATTTTGTTTTACTCTCTTTACATATTCAATACCGCCAAGGCATGTTATGCAGAGTAAATTTCTGAGTTAATAAATTATTTATCATTTATGTACTTGAAGTTAAAAATTTGTAAGACCATCTCACGTGCAGCATATGTAAAAGTAATTTTGCTGTAATAAATTCAGCAATTACTTACTGTAATAGTATATAACACCTAATTAGTGTTAACTCGAATTTAGTGAACATCACATTATTACCCCCAGAGCAACGTTAAATTGGGGCTTCATTGTATTAAGATTCTTTTCGAGGAAAATGTTTGCTAAGACAACCTTTTTAAATAATTTGAGTGTGGAGACCATAGGATAGGTGATACACAAACCATCTGCCAACTTCAGTATGCGTAAGCCATAAAAAAACGTATTTTCAATGATTTTTCCACGGCCCAACAAAATATCTTAATTTTCATTGACAGAAAATAGAGGAGGAATAAGCTGGCATCTCATAGTATTTCATAGGATACAATTTTTATAAAATTTGGGAGTAACATGTTTCGAGGAAGAATTTTTACAATTGCTGTACGTCCATCATATAACATCCTTTATAAATCTATTTGTACAAAAATACAATCTTTTATAACCTTGCAGCATTTTGTGCCCTCCTCAGTTTTCCTGTGTCCGCCGAAGGTTTTCTGTGTCCGCCGAAGGTTTTCTGTGTCCGCCGAAGGTTTTCTGTGTCCGAACTCTAGCAACGCACAAATTCCAGCATCCGCATGAATGATAGCATCTGCACAAATGACAGCATCACACAAATTCTAACATCTGCATGAATGACAGCATCGCACAAATTCCAGCATCTGCACGAATTACAGCATTGCACAAATTCCAGCATCAGCACGAATGACAGCATCCGCACAAACTCGAACATCGCATGTTGATTCTGTTATGTTCTTTATATAGCCGACGGACATTAGGCTGAATGATAACGCTGCGATCAGCAAAATCAGCCGATAAACTTTCGCAAGAGGTATGCCCTCATGTCGAGAGAATTCTGAACCTCAAGAGTTTTCTGGCAAAACTGGAAGGAGAATGAGAGCTCGCAGAGTTAAGACCAGAGAGAGAGCCAAGCCATGACCGGTGATCGCTAGAGAAGCCACGAATGACGGAGCGCAGGAGAAAGAGGCGAGCTGAAAGGAGAGCAGCTGTCACAATCCATCCCATCCTGCATCCCACCTCTGTTCTTTTCGCATCATTTATTATTTCTCCAGAGTGGAGTATTCCTATTGTGTATTATTATTGTTACAATATATATTTGTGGGTATTCTGCCTTTGATATTATCATTATCTTATAATTGATTGTCTTAAGTCAGCACCAGTTTTCTATAAAAGGGTCGTATCGTTTCTGTAAAATGTTAAGTATCATCTAAATTATGACAGAGTAATTTGAATGAGACAGTACGTCTCAAACTTGAAGAAAACTTTTACAATTTCCACAGTCAAGGTTATAAATATTTTGTTTTTATACAAATAAATTTATAATGGAGTTCCACCAAGAATTGCCTTACAACATCAATTATATACTCTATAACAATGATTCTCAACTGCAGTGACATCAAACCCCAGGGTGATGTAAAAGTTAATTGAGGGGTAATGCAAATATCTGATAAATTCACAGTGTGTCATGTTCTGGCATATGAAAATAAATAAAATCAGAAGAATACGCACCCCTGCTCCTTTAAAAACAAATTTTTATCTATGTGATAGGGAAAGCCCAATTTATCTTTAAATGTGACTCAAAGGAAATGCAACTATAAATGGGGTTATGCAGAACTGAAAATGGGGTGATGCAGACAAAAAAGGTTGAGAACCACTGCTCTATAGTCTTGAATGCAAATTTGCATTTGGTCCTTATGAATAAAAATCAAACATCATCACCATATGGACTAACTATTAGCATTTGTAAGTAAAGAAAAGGATAAAGAAGACTGCAATACAAACAGTCCATTGCAAGAGACAACGTAAACTTCAAACAATTTCTCAATCTACATATGTTGACTGTCATATGCTAACGATTCTTATTTCATAAGTGACAATCATCATTTATATAAGCCACACTCAGAACACTTAAATTTAATCACAGAACTAATTTGTGAAGTACAAATGCCACTTGAAAAATTAGGGCTAAAAAAAATTACGAGCTTTCTCTTATATAGCACACTTATTCATGGGCTTGGCAATCATGACTATAAATGTAAAAAATAAGAAATAGAAAAGGTGAAAGTTTAATTAGAACAATCAACAACTAAAGAATTTAAGGATAGAATGGTTTCTCATGACACAAATTGGTCCAGTGACAATGTGATGTAAGATGATTGCTAAACTTATCCCAATCTCCATCACTGGGTTAATCCCTCAAACCACTCTGTAATCAGACTCCATCAAGAAGCAGTACTAAATTACAAAATCCATCTACTTTTGGTACCAACTAAAGTCAAAAAATGTTATCAAATGGTCTTCTATAAATTTTGGCAAACAAAACTATCATATGTACTTGCATTACTTAGGTCAAGATTGATGGGGCAGAAGAGTGCACCCAGTTTCACAGAATTAAGAGAGAACAAAAATGGATGTCTGAATGTTCAGGTCTAAGACTAAAAATATTTTCTTCAGTAAATAAATAACATTTCTTTGAGAAAAATATATTTTTCAAATTGTTTACATTCAACTAAAAGGAATTGTAGAGCATAAGCATGGCTGTAGCTCGTATAGATGATAGAAAATGCCCCCAATTACAATGTTATGTATTTTGTTGATATGGAATTAAGATATAATAATGGTGTAATTTAATGTCCCAAAAATAGCAATACTCCAGAAATCTTGTATTGGATAAGATATAAAGCTTCAAATTTTTGTGCAAGTGGCCATCACTGATAGCCCTATAGAAATTGACATTAACCATTTACATACATTTTGCAGGAGAATATTTTTCAAACTGGCATATGCTCATTAACTTCAAACATTTTTCTATACACTTGCCATTTGCTAACATTTGTGGGAATATCAAACTATTCCTTAGCCAACAATTATACTAATGTACATGTCATTATTACACTATTTCTACAGATTTTGCAAATTCCTACTAATAATACCATTCAGCGATAATTTGCAAATTAAATATTATACTGTCACTGTGATAGTATCACAATCCAGACAGGATCCATACATTGGTACAATTCAACACAATACTTGCAATTTTACACACCCATATTGGAATGAAAGATGTTTGGTTTATTTGTAGGTCCACATAAATATAAATAAAATTTTATCAACAAGGTCCCTAATTTGTTACCTAAGAGAATTTCGCCCAACAGAGAAGCCCAATGAATGCCTATGATGATCATAGAAAAATGCCACCGACATGACAGACAAGAATCCTTTTTCCAAAAACTGTATTTAATAATGGTGCTTTACCAAGTCAAAACTTACTATTCCGAAAATTCCAATGCTTGAATAATGAGTTCCTTTGACCATAAGAGGAAAGCTTCTCAGTTAAACCCAAAATCTATCACTTGATCATACATATTTTGGAAATATTAAAAAAAACGTTTTAGACTTAAATTTTTCTCTAATCACTTCTTTTTACTTAAGGCAATGCCTATTCCGACGAGGCCTCCGATAGCAAGCAAAGCTCCTCCTGCCAAAGCTATCCCCAGGGCGCCCTCTGAAAGTAAAAACATCACTTAGTAAAATAGCAAAGAATCACACTAATATGAAAATATATCATAGACGTCTAAGTTTACCTTTATCCATTCTTTTCTTGATAGTACTTTCTAAATTTAGAACTTGTTGGTTTCCAGGCTCTATGCTAAGAAATGCTCTTACATACTTAAGGGCACTGTTGTATTCCTACAAAAGATAACAAGGATGTTTATGAACTTCATATTGCGCTACATCATCACATCGCCAACACAAATTGGGTCAACTTACTTTAATTCTAGCATTTCCAACAGCCAGAAAATAAAGGTAATCTCTTTTTCTTTCACCTCTGTCATGCTGAAACAGTTCCTCCAATAACATAATGCCTTTTCTAATGTCAGCAGCCAATTTACTACGCACCAAGCACCATGCATACTGAAACTTTAACGTTGTGTTGACATCTCCTCTCATAACTTCATCATGGTATTGTCTCTCAAATTTCTGCAATAATTATTAACACGAAATTTAATAACAATTAATTGTTACTTTACCTTGAATAAAAAATTATGACATGGAAGAAAAATATCCGTATGAATAATGATTTTTCACGACCGGCTGTATTATGTATTGATTGGTTACTATAATATATATTTTTATAAATTTGTATGGTATTTTACCCGCAACTCCTCCGGCGGACCTACTTCATCAAGAACATCCTCCATGACTAAAAAACAGATGACTAGCTGTTGTCACTGTATGCATGTAACGTACGACGTAGAACACGTAGAACATATCTGCATGACGTTGGTCGTTGCACCCAATTTTTTCTCAAAATTTTAAATCATAAACTATTTCATATAGTGTATCTCTACATGCTTGTTTCATTTTGATTTACTATTTGTGATTACATTTGTATGGTATGTAATGCAATGATAGCGCTAACTACAAATTGATCTTAAACTAAATTGTTGATAATGATAGTGTTTTTCAATTAGTAATGATTAATGTAATGTAGTAATGAGTGTTGAGAAATATGATAATACCATAATACGCATTTTGCACTGAGAATGATTGTAGGTAAGATTAAATTTTATTGCTATTTCTAGAATAATAAAAATAGTGCAGGCGGAGACCATGATTGCAGTCGGACTTTTTAATTCATTGTTTACAAAATAAATATCGTTTACTATTTTTGTAATAGGCAAAATAAAACTCATTTCAACAGGTACTTAAAATGAAAAGTTTTATTCGACAAGAGAAATGTTTTTGCATTTTTCCAGCAACCGTCGAATAATGACCCAGTTTTTTCAGGTTGATTATTACTTTCTCTGTAGTTTTGTTATTCCATATTAAGGTTTGAAGAACATTTCGTAGAAATCTTTAAAATATCCAAATAGGTCATCACGGTGCTAAGTTGTACCGTGAGCGTCTAATCTTCAATTGGTGAACGTAGCTCGCAAAATTGAGGCAATTGCCGCTTAGCTTCCATAAGTATTAAATTTCTTTTTTTAAATTAGGCATATAATAATAATATGTATTCTCCAATGATCTATTTACAGATATAGAATTCGTCAATAAATTCAAACAATCACATTACATTGAAACATACAAGGTACAATTATTACATTTAGTTTTCCAAAATAAAATCATTCACAGAATAGTACATTTTGTGCTGAAGAAACCTATTTTAGTTTTAATTAAAAAGGGCCATCCCCTTTGATCCCTTCCAGTTCTTCGAGTAGTTTATCATAAAGATGCAATCCCATACATTTTGGACCTAGCGATGTAAGTTTTGTCTTAATACGAGGAACGTGAATGTCATTGTGCCTTCTCGCATTGTAATTATGATAGTCCGAGTTCTTATCAAATTCAGTAATATTGCTTTTTATGTATATTAATCGAGTTTAAATATATACACTTGGTAGGGAAAGAATATTAAATTTTTGAAATATCGGGCGACAAGGTGATATGGGTGGTGCATATGCCATATAATCGACGTCGACAAAATAGAAAAATTTCAAAATAACAGTTTATTTAGAAATTATCGTAATTTCATAATATAGTAGTCCCCCACCAAACGTGGTCTTGTCAACCACTGTTTTGGTTATCAGCGATTGGAAAATTGTACCTAATATTACCATCATGATATCCAGTTTTGAATGCCCGTGGTTTTGCTAATACAGGTTACCCTCGATTAACACGATACTTGAATTGCACGGTTTCAGTTTTACATGGTCGAAAAAATGTAACTGGTTTTGACTAACACGGTTTGAGACAGTTTTAAACATTGTTTATTTATTTATTTAATCATAATACACGGGTAGTAGTGTACCCATTTACAAAGATGTACAAAACATATTTAAATAGCACATATAAAATAAAATATAGTAAGATAGATATTACATTAAAATTAAATACATGTATACCTGTTCTGTTTGCTACACTTATTGATGTACTAATAACTGACTTACCCACCTCCGATTTATCATTTATCTTACACACAGGTCTCTCTGATCATCAAGCACTTAATTTCAAACTAAAACTTCCTAAGGTATCTGTCTTCAATAATCCTAGCTATTGTTTAAATATATTTTTGATCCAAGGTCTATCCAAAAGTTTTCTTTTAAATTATCTAATGAATCCTGGTTGTATATCTATGATGCTCAATGTGTAAACTCAAAGTTCAATTCTTTTATAAAAACTTTTAAGGTGCATTTTCATGCTGTCTTCCCTATAAAAAAAATTAGGCAGAGAACTGGCCTAGCAAAAATAAAGTTTTACTCTGAAGAGCTGGTAGTTATGAGTCAATTCCTACGCAATTTTCACTTTCATGTCAATTTAGTGATCCAAGTCTTACAGGCCTTTATCAAAAGACTTAAGGAATTCAAGCAGCGAGTGGCAGAATATCGGAGAACTATAAATGAAAACTATTTTCATTTATCCAAAAACCCAGTCAAGTCTGCATGGGACATTATAAAACACAACTCCAAAGCAGCAACAAATAACCTGATTCAAATAGATATCTTCTTTAATAAACAATCCATTTCAAATCCTGACGAAATAGCTGAACACTTCAATCAACAGTTTTGTGAATCTCTCCAAGCCCTTACAACTCCTTTTTCAGATTATCACTTACTGCCTGCACCATTTCCCAACTCATTATTCTTAACCCCTACAGACTCATGAAATAATAAAAGTTGTGAACTCATTTGCCAACAGCTGGTCCTCAGGATTTGATGATATCCCTATGCCTGTGGAAAAAGCTGTCATTCACTATATTGCTGGCCCCCTAACGAACATTATTAATCAATCCTTTTCTGAAGGTCAGTTTCCTTCTTACCTTAAGTTAGCATGTGTCCTTCCTATTCCTAAAAAAAGTCCACACTCTGATTCCAAGAAGTATAGGCCCATATCTTTTCTTCCTGTGTTTTCTAAAATTCTAAAGAAAATCTTCTATAACCGTGTTACTTTCTTTCTTGTATCTAACCATCTTATTCATGAATCCCAACATGGGTTCAGAAAAGCAAGATCAACAATATCAGCCTCTTTCCAACTACTCAAGTCTATCAAGCATTAAACAATAAAGAACTTATCCTTGTTTTTTTTTGCTTATCAAAAGCATTTCATAGTGTAAAGCATGAATTACTCTATCTAAAACTCATTAACCTTGGTATCAAAGGTAACGCCCTATAGCAATAGCAATATGGCGGAAAGTGTAAACATCTTGCTGTGTCGCTCCTGTGAAAATCAGATAATTACCCAGTCTTTTTTGTCCTGCTCGGGTTACTGTGGTATGAACTTTCACACAAAGTGCTCAGGGCTTAGTGAAACTGAAATTTCAGTCATAGAAGCCAACAAATCCATCATTTGGATATGCTATATCTGTGTCATAAACAAGCCCAAAATTGACAGCCACTGTAAGAAGAATTCACATCACCTCTCGGCGAATTCCATTTTGAAACGTCTTGCGGGCATGGAAAAAAGAATTGACATCATTGAGACGAATCAGTAATTCTCCCAACTTCGAAAACTCGATCCACGTGCTCCACCCAAAACCAAAATATAGTGAAGTTATCCCAAACTCCACACTGGAAATGAATTTCCCGCATGTTACCAACCTAACTGTTTCTAAGCACGACCGTGAAATTTGCCCAAATAGCGGTGTCCCTTGCTCCAGTACACCACATGCCACCACTGCAACTCTGCATCATACGTACTCCCATGGCCAAAACCACCCCATCAATGCCTCCAGTACAACCTCTTGGAACTCCTTCAAGACAGCTAGTGCCACAACAACAAGAGATGTCAAAGAGTCATCCAATCCGGACGTTAAGCTGTAGAAAGTTGATGATGGTGGTTTCACCGGCGTCCAACGTCGCCATCGTAAGCACAGAGGCGGCGTCACTGGGCAAGCAACGAGTGCGACAACTTCATCAGTATCTCCAGGAAGGCTTGGCTATACATTAGTCATGTTTCTCCCAACACGCAAGTGGAGGATATCCTGAAGCATATAAAATCTAAATTTAACAGTAACGATTTTGTTTGTGAGAAGATTTCTCCAATGATAATAGCTGTGCTTTCAAGGTTGGATCTGACTTTTCTCTACTTGATGATCGTAAAAACCCTGCCAATTGGCCAAATAGTGTGTGAATAGGTTACACTTTCCAAAATGTCAAACCAATAGTTCTCCCTCAGTACTTCCCAAGGAAAATACTCCCTTACCCCCTACCCTTGAGGTCACTCCATCACCAATCATTATCACTGCCCCAACCCCTCCCCTTCTCACTGGTGATTCAGGAAATGAAATCCATAATTCCAATAACAAGCGAATAACCCGTGGTCAGTGTGGCATTGTGAAACCAAAGATGTGACTAGTGACGGAAAAGTTTGCCCATCTCTCAAATAGTGATCTTCCAGTAAACTTCTTTTACACCAACATACAGTGCCTATGGAACAAATGTTATGATCTTGAACTCCTTCTCCAGGAACTCGATACTGATATACTGCTTCTATCAGAACACTGGCTAACTAAGGACGAGATTCTTGTATCTAATATTATTTCCTATTTCTTTCTTTTGTCGAAACCATCTCAAATGTGGTGGGGTGGCTACATATAGTAGATCCGGCATAAATATTCATTGTTTTAACTTTGACAGCAGCACTGAGAAAGTCAGCCTCTGTCACCTCAATCCATAAGAAAAGTTCCATTACCAACTCTGATAACTATCGATCAATATCTGTTCTCTCAGTTTTCTCCAAAATTCTTGAAAAACTCTTCTATAACCGTATTATAAACTATCTGAAATGCTATGACTTACTACACCCTGCCCAACATGGCTTCCAGGGAAGCTAGATCCACTACTACAGCTATTTTTGAATTTATTGATGAAATATGTCTATCTCTCGACAAGCGACTTTTTTGCACAGGAATCTTTTTTTACCTTAGTAAGGCCTTTGACAGCCTAAACCATAATATACTTTTTAATAAGCTTTCAGACTTAGAATTTTTGTCCCTCTTTGACTCTTGACTAATTTTTGTAGTAGTAATTGGTAGAAATTCTCTCTCACCCATTTCAATGTAAGAGAACTCCTCTTCCTCTGGTTCAACCGTATTAAGTGGCAGTCTTGATAACCCATCTGCTACTTTGTTCTCACCAGCCTTCACATGCTTAATACTGTAATTATAAGACTGCAAAATGATGGCCCATCTCTATAATCTATTAGCTGCCATTTGGGGGATGCCTTTCTTCTCACAAAATATAAATATCAAAGACTTGTGATTGGTTCTGGGAATAATTTCTCTCCATCTTACTGAGGGACCTGGAGGCAAAACCTATTGGTCTCTCTTCACCATTGGGAAATTTATGGAGAATCACAGCCCCTAACCCATGCAGAGAAGCATCATACTCCAAAATAACAGGAAGGGATGGGGTATAGTGAGCTAGTACCTTGGTGGATGTGACTGCCTTAATTGCTGCACTGCACTCGTGGGTCCTACACCACTCTGCAGCTTTTTGAAGGAGTTTATGAAGGAGATGTAACATTGAGGCAAATGCTGGCAGAAATTTTGAATAGTATTCAACTAAGCCAAGAAAGGCTCTTAATTGGGAAACACCCTGAGGGATTGGGGAATTCTTGATTGCTTCAACCTTGGATGTGGATGCATGTAGGCCTTCCTTATCAATTGTGTGTCCCAAAAATTCAACATTTCAACAGCAAATTACACTTCGATCTATTTACCTTGAATCCACAACCGTCTAATCTCTCCAACAATTTTTCCAAATTCTCTATGTGCTCCTTGTTGTCTCTGCCTATGATTATTATATTGTCCTGAAAACATGCCACTCCCTTTAACCCTTGAAGAACCTGGTCCATTGCCTTTGCAAAATTGCAGGTGCAGAAGCTATTCCAAATAGGAGTCTCCTATACCTAAAAAGCCCTCTATGGGTGTTGATAATGCAATATTTCTTGAGATTCTTGTTTTAAAATCAATTGTTGATATGCCTGAGACAGATCAATTGTTGAAAACTTTTTCCCCTCACTTGTAATTTTATAAAAATTTCTTCAACTCTTGGAAGTGGGTAGTGCTCTACTTCGAGTTGTGAGTTTATTGTAATTTTAAAATCACCGCAAATCCTCACACTGCCATCATTTTTGGCAACAGGAACAACTGGTGTGGCCCACTCACTGAATTCAACAGGGTACAGGATTTTCAATTTGATCAACCTATCTATTTCGTTGTCTACTTTATTTTTCAGGGCAAAGGCTAACGCTCTATGACGGCAGAAAACTGGTTTAGCACTTTCCTTCAAACTCAATCCCACTTGCCCTTTATTGAATGAGCCCAACCCACCATTTCACAAGTTCTTAAACTTCTCCAAAGACGTTCCAATTTGTTTTCAGTTAAAAACTCCACCTTGTGAATGGGTATGCTCATTTTCAGAGTTTTTAGCCAATCTCTCCCAAGAAGTGGTGGCCCTCCATTACTTACTACAAATAAGGGTAACATTGCACTCTTCCCTGCAAACAAAACCCTTACCCTTGCGACGCCTTTTGGATGAATAATCATATTTGCAAAGGATCTCAACCTCACATTCGTAGTTCTCAGGGGAATATTACTAAATACATCCTCTTACAATGTTTCTGAAATGGCAGAACCTGTGTCGACTTCCATTCGAATATCTATGTTTTCTACTTTAACTTCGGCAAACCATTGCCCTTCATCTTTGATCCCAGATTCCCTTATGTTAAACAATGGTACACACTTCTCCCCACTCTCCCTGATTGGATCTCCTACCTCAATTTCAGTCTCATTGTTCACATAAGTGGAAGCAACTTGGTGAAAAATGCTCTTACCTTCTCTCTTACCATTTACTCTCCTTTTACACATTGCCTTAAGGTGTCCCAGTTGATGGCATATATCGCATCTATATGACCGGAATCTGCATCTGCTACTCCTATGGCCCTCGCATCCACAGCAATAACATCTTTCTCTGGCATCGTTCCCTCTCGATGCCTCCGGATTCTGTTGGCCATCTCTCTCGCTTCCTCATGCCCTTCCTCACTTCCGGTTCTTCCTCTTCTGCCTCGTGGAACTCTGGCGATCTTCTCGCGTGGCTGTGGCTGTTGGCGTCTCTTCCCACACGATGTACGCTGCCATTTTCCTCGACTGCTGCCGAAATGTGGTCTTGAGCCTTCCCACACACTTCCACGTTTTCGCTTGCCCTCTCTCTCGCGACCGCTAATTCCACAGCCTTTTCAAACGAGAGTGTCTCAGGCTCGAGGTACAATGCTTTTACATTAGATTTGTCTTGTAACCCCAAAACAAACTGATCGCGTAAAACCTGATCTAAAAAAGCACCATATTTGCAAAACCTGGAGCCCTGCCGCAAAATTTAACACTGACTCCCCGTTCTTTTGAACCTGCTCATTGAATCAGTGTCTTTTGGCAATAACTGATCGCTTAGGTAAAAATTGCATTTGTAGTGCGGCAGTGATTTCACTGTACTTCAAATCTACTGGTTTCTTTGGCTTGCAAATGTCCCTCAACACTTTGTACATCTCTTTACCAATCGATGAAAGCAGAATGGCTTTCTTTTTCGCCAAATGAATGGCGGAGTCTGGCCCTACATCATTTACTATGAAAAATTGTTCCAACCTATCCTCATACACATCCCAATTATCCTCCCCTTGTACAAATTTGTCCATAAAATTTGGCATCCTCGTCGCCAATGTGATGTATTAACTCAAACACACGTGATCAGCTCTGGTGTCAGACTGACTAACCTCCTCTGTAGCTTTATTTGTTGCCCTAAAACAAGTGAAGGCTATGCGCGCACTTGGCACCAATAAAGGACGCTCAAGCACAAGTCATAGCTACAATATTACAAATACTTTTCTTGCTTCTCCCAAGGTTTGATTACTTCAAAGTCAACACCTCCTTAAGTAGTATGCGGTGTTCTTCAAGGATCCATATTGAGACCTTTACTTTTCATTGTATCAATTAATGATCTGCTTAATAGCATGTCTTACAGCAAACCTCTATTATATGCTGATGATACCTCATGCCTTCTTTACTTCAAGAATCCAGTTGATCTTCACAATATATCCAATGCTTCAATAGAAGATATGATTCAGTGGTGTTCTTCTAACGGCCTTGCAGTTAACAAGGCTAAAACTGTCTGTATTCAGTTTCACACCAAAAGAGCATTGCCTTCCTTTAACCTACAACTTTCAATGAACAATGCAAACATTGAATGCTCCAGTGAAATTCTTAGGGCTGCTTATTAGTGAAGACTTGGACTGGTCTTTACATATTAATGCTGCAAAGAAAATAATAGTTACTGGAATTTTCTTACTCAGAAAATTATCACCCAGAACCTTTGTTGAAACCCTTAAGCTCCTTTATCATGCAAATATCCACTCCCATGTTTCCTATAGAATCATTTTATTGGGCAATGCATCCCACTCTAAAAAAGCTTTCTTCTTACAAAAACAGGCTATCAAAGCAATGCTACAAATCTCATATCGCACCTCTGGTAAGCCCCTTTTTCAGTCTCTTCAAACACTAACTCTTCCTTCTATATACATTCTTAACTGCTCCACTTTTGTCAAGCAATTTTCTCACCTCTTCCCAAGAAATCTCGACTACCATCATTATCACACTCGTACCAAAGATAACATACATCTCAATAAATATCACTTGACTTTCTCAAAATGGACCTCACCATTTAGCTGCTGTTATATTTAACAAACTACCTGCTGCAATCAAATTAATATCCCACATAACATCATTTAAAAGACAGTTAAAAAACTTCCTTCTGGGAAAAAATTATTATAGTTTTATTGAATAGTTGATAGATGATAATGTATGAATTTTTATATAAATGTGATGAAACCATGCAATGTACATGCCTATGGTAAAAAATGATTATTATTATCACCTTAAATATATACTTACAAAACAGTAATTGTTTTAATTTTTTAATTTTCTGTCTTCAAAAAATAAACAAAAACAATAGGATATGTAATTTTTATTAATCATTTAACTGCTATTTTAGTTTAAAAAAAACGATAACAGGTAAATAAATTTAATAAATGTTACAGTACAAAATTTATAATTAAATTTTTATAAAAATTGATTTGATGATGCAATTTTATTACACTGCAAAACTTAAATAAAGCTAAAAAAGGAAAAAAATATATTAATAGAATAAGTTGCATTATGTTATATTTAGTAGCAATTTACCTTAAGGCAAGGGTAGGCACTGCCTAAGGGTGCAAGCAATTAGGAGGGCACAATCGCATCTGGTCCTGCAGGTTGCCGACAATATTATTATGTTAAATCTTTATACAGGATACAATTCCGAAAGTAAACTAAGTAGGTGGTGAAAAGGAAGACTCATGTCAGGTTAGGCATGTTAAGAGTAAATATTCAATCCCTCCCGACCATCTTCAGTCCTAAGAAACAACTTCTGCTTTCAGAGCAAACGTAAATTTTACTTATTTAATTTCCAAACTATCAGGAGCGTTTATGGGTTCCCTGATGGAGCAAAATTTAACTTGTCAAACAAACAAATTTTTTTCAGTCATGAAATTGAAACTAATATCATTTGAAATTTTAAAAAAAATCAATTTCATAACACTTTCTTCATGATTAAATTTTTGAATCAAAAGTTTTGTTTTTAATTCATAGAATTTATTTTTCATTTGTTCTTAATTTATACATTTTTTGAAATATCAATGAAATTAACATGTAAAATTTTGAACTAAAGATAATGTCAAAATAAAGGGATGTTTGCAACTTAAAAAATATGTTAAACAAAAAGGGGGAAAAATGTTATTTTTTCCAAAAATCTTTTTCTAAGTTTTAATTAACATGATTTTGGATTACATGGTATTTTCATGAAACCAAACTACCATGTCAATCAAGGGTTAACTGTATTAAAATTTATGTAATCGAAGAAGCTACATACTAACTAGTGTTTACCAGAAGGAGATACATGTGAAAGAGACTTTTTGTCTCTCGACACATTATCCTCAACTTTGCATTGTGACTATTTACTGAATTGAATTTTGACTATCTTAGGAAATAATGCATGCTGAATTTGGCCATGAATTAGGATTTTTTTTGCTTTTCAGTTTTATACAATGCTTTTGTGAAATTTGGCACCCCCAGGCAATAGGCTGTTTACTCACCCATAAAATGAGATGATCATGTCAAGAATTGGAAAAATAGGCTGTTTGGTGAAAATGTCTCCAATTAGCACAGCGTAAGTAAAGATATATCGGTAAAGAAGGATGGTGGGTGCAAATGAGAAGGCAGGATATTCTATAGCTGTTGAACTGATAAATTTTCAATCTAAAGTTATACTGTCATTTTGAAGAGTTTTTTGAGATTGTACCCAGAAGCTTCCCATTATAGTATTACTGGATACCAATAATTAATCGCAAGATGTTTATAAGTCAGTGGTGAATATATAGCGATACTGAGGTTATTTATTTATTTAAATAAAATCCAAAAACTATTAGGCCTATTACATTGAATTTATAAACAAAAAATAAATTACTAGACAGAGAAATCAACATAAAATAACAACAAACAGGAAAAGGAATAAATGCATATAATATTAACAATTAAAGCAATTATAGGTCAAGCCTCAAGTTTGGGCCTCTTTATTTAATAATACAGCATGAATATTCATTTAGATGTCCTCCTTTGGGAGGGACAATCCTTCTTTTACAAATATTGTCCTTGAACTTTTTGTCCTCCCAAGTCCTCCTTAATGAACATTTTCCTGTTTTTGTCCTTACTTATATCAATAAAAACAAATGCTATGTAATTTTAGGAGGTTGGCTGTCTCTAGACACACTAGTTACATTGTGCTCACCACTGCATAGGGTGGGGAGACCAACTTATGATTGGGCAGCTATTTGCTGTGAGATAGCCTACTTCTGAATCTTACGATAACAGAGCACTCTCACTGCGACTCTGAGCTAAGGTGATGCTGGCTCAGGGTTTGAAGCGTTTCTCTCCAGGCCTCCTTCCTGGAGTGACACCTAGGAACCTTTTTCCCATGAGGAAGAATACTGCAGGACACGAAGTGATGCTGAGTTCGTCTGAGCAGAGTAGCTGTCTCCCCAATGGACCAGCCAACATCACCATCAAAACTCCGAAGAATTCCAATTCATCGGATGCCAACTCTTCGAGTACTAAAAACGGCCCTTTTCAGGGCAAACTTGATTCTGCCACAACCGAGGTTTCCGGCACTTTTCAGTGCCTTCAGCCTCTGCAACCGACTTCTACCAAGCCTTCTAACGCTCCACTGTCTACATCTGAGACCACCTTTCGCCAGGTGGACCCGAGGAGGCGTTCAGCCCCCTTTCTTACTGCCGAAAAAGCACTTCTGAAGTGCCAGCGGACCGCTTTCCTGGACTCTTCCGCAACCATTGCCACCAGCAACCGCTATGCGCCGCTGATGCAGGACGACCAGCAGTCTCAGAGGATTAGCAAGTCGAGACCTCCTGCAGCTGACACAGCGGAGGCGATGGAAACAACGGCCGCACCCACCCGTATACCAGCTAAACAACCATCTCTGATGGTTTACGATATATGCTCCCTGCGCTCCCTTCGAGATCTCCTTCATGCCAATGTGAAGGACCAGGGATTTCAGCTCTCCCACACTAGGGAGAAAGGAGCCATCCAGATTACCCTCTGGGACATTGCGGCCTACAGAGAGGCAAAAGACCTACTACTTAAGCACAAGGCCCAGATTTCCTCCAGGAATGTGGAGGACGAGAAAACTACCAGCTTCATTCTTCACGGTCTTGACGCGGAGGATGATCCACAAGAAATATTCACTGACCTGGACAGCATGGGCATCCTGGTGAAGGCTGTCCGTAATCTTCACGGGTCCTCCATGCCCCCTACAGCAGGTCAGCAGACAACCAGGCACCCTCCTTCTAACCTCTTTGTCGCTTCGGTGGTTCTTACCCCAGAGTGGCCTATCAAACGGTTCACCAGCATCCGCTACATTGGGAAAATCAGGGTGAGAGTTTGGCTTTACAAACACCAAAGGCCACAGGTCTGCTACAACTGCAGCCAAGTCGGCCACTCTTCCCTCTGCTGCACCGCTGCCTCCAGGTGCTACAAATGTGCGGAATCGCACCCAGTGCTATCCTATACTAAGCCGCTTGATCTGCCATGCAAATGCTGCAACTGTGGGGGTGCCCATAACGCTTTTGATACTTCCTGTCTGGCGATGCAGAAGGAGCTGGCTCATAAACAGGGGAGACAGCAGGCGACCCCTACCGGAGAGACTTCCCAACCGCATCATGCTGCCCCCACTCCATCCCTCAGAATACAGAATGCGTGGGGAAGAGGCAATGCCACGAGAGGACAACAGAGGCAGAGACGTATGCAGAGACAGAGGCTCTCCATTCCACCAGCCCCTGCATTAGACGTGGGATCCTTTCCAGAGCTTCCACTACAACAACCGTCCCAACAAGAGATCCTGGAAGAACTACGAGTTCCTCTCCTTAAACTTCGCCAGCTCTGGCAGGAGCTCTGTGCTTCTTCGACGGCTCCATTGCCTGCCAACTCTGGACAGGTTACAACAGCAGGAATACTTGAGGCAATTCAGTCTCTTACCAAGCAACCATGGCAATGCAGCAGCAATTGCAACAACAGTTGGTGCTGATACAGGGCCTCCTGACTCACCTCACAGCATTCCTTTGCGTTCAACCATAGGGTGAGGAAACCGACCACAGCATTCGTCTCCTGGAACGCAGGAGGGGACGTCCATGGGAAATCTCCTGAGCTGCTGGGATTTCTGAAGAAACATGGCATTGCTGCTGCCTTACTCTAAGAATCCCACCTTCTCTTCACCATCCCGGGCTGCAAGATATTTCGACAAGATCGACCAGTCCCGCCGTGCGCCATAGCATCTGGTGGCAATTGTTGTCTGCGACTACCTGGATGCCTCGGAAATTCCACTCCCGGCACTTCAGTCTGCTGAGGCCACGGCTGTCCTGCTGCGAACCGAAAAAGGACTTCTGACACTGGTATCCTGTTACTTCTCACCATCCCGCACATTTTATCCGGAGGACCTTGATGCTCTTGCCAAGCTGGGACATCCCATTCTGCTGGCAGGAGACTTCAATGCCAAGCATCCCTCCTGGAACTCCAGGAATGAGGACAGCCGAGGACGACGAATTTGCACCTGGGCAGATGACTCTGGCTTCAGCATTGTGGGGCCACTGCAGCCAACCCACTTCGCTGCGGGTGACGGATCGGAGAACATGCTGGATTTTTACATCACCAGCGGACTTCGGACTTCCATTCATGTCTCCTCCCTGACGGCTCTTCGCAGCGACCACAATCCTGTGGTTGCTTACCTTGGCATCCGCCCGCCTATCCTGCCAGAAGGGACCTTTCAGGACTTGAGGAGTGCCAGATGGGATGACTTTCGCCGTATCCTGACCGACAGCCTGCCAGAGCAGCCCCCGAACATCACCACTGGGGAGGAAGCAGATAATTGCACCAAGATTACTACTGCTGCCGCAGAGACTATCCTTCGCAAGGCTCCCTCATACATGGAACTTCCTGCGGACATCAGGCAAATGATAACTGCCAAAAACCGGGTCCGTTGCCGCTTTCAGTCGCCCGGAGCCCCGGAATACCACTGCCAACTATGCCGCATGGAGAGAGAGATCCAGCGAGACATCCGTGACCATCGACACACGGCCTGGGACACCAAACTTGCTTTCCTCACCACTAAGGATGGCTCCATCTGGGGCATCTCAAAGGCACTCAGGATGGATCAGCCATATGACCCTCTACTTTAGCGGGACAATGTCACCGCCGTCACTCCTGATGGCAAACCAGAGCTTATGGGGACCTACCTGGAGTCGGTGTTCCAGAATGCAGCTGTGGACATGGATTCTCCACCAACCGCCATAGCCACTGACGACGTCTCGTCCCCGGTCATCACATCTGCAGATATAGGGGCCGCACTTTCATCGCTCCGACTGAAAAAGGCTCCGGGCCCGGACAACGTACGGAACCAGGTCCTATGACAGATACCGCAAGCCTTTGGCACCTGGCTTGCCTTACTTTTCACGGGCTGCCTTCATCTGGGTCATTTTCCTTCCATATGGAAAAAGGCCAGCGTAATTTGCATCTCAAAGGAAAGGCCTCCTGGGATCCAGCCAAGTATCGCCCCATCTCCCTACTGGATGGAATGGGGAAACTGTTCGAGCGCCTGCTGCTCCCACACATCACTCAGTTCCTGGAGGTCAACTACATCCTTCCTGCTCAGCAATTTGGTTTTCAGGAAGAGCATGCCACTACACATCAGCTTGCCAGAGTTTGTAACTTTATAACAGAGGCATTTAACAACAAGCAGCACATAGCAGCTGCTCTTTTCGACATAACCAAGGCCTTTGACAGGATGTGGCATGCGGGAATTCTCTGCAAACTCCGTGACTTTGGCTTTCCATCCTGGCAGCAGAGGATAACTGGCAGCTACCTCAGCGGAAGGACCTTCTCCATTAGATGGCATGGCTCGGAATCAACCCCACACGTCATATCATCTGGCATACCCCAGGGCTCTGTTCTTGGTCCCAGCCTATACAACATCTACACGTCGGACCTTCCAGTCGACCTCAGGTGGAACACCATCATGGCCCTTTACGCTGACAACGCAGCCTTACTCTGCAAGTCATGGAGCAAGTCTAAGGCTGCTGAGTACCTCCAACGCTCCACGGACACCCTCCTGGATTGGTTCCAGGTGGCCAAACTGGAGGTGAATCCCAGGAAAACTCAGACCATCATTTTTTCCGTCTTGCCACTGCCGGATCCGGATGGTATCCTCATCGGCGACCAACAAGCCGACTGGATGGAAGACGTCACATATTTGGGTATGACACTGGGCAGGAGGCTCTCCTTTGAGAGGCATGCCAGACGTGTGGCACATCGGGCCCTTGGCTCCAAGATTGGACTCTCTCCGCTGCTTAGGAACGCCAACATTTCGCTACGGTGGAGACTCCACATTTACAGGGCAATAATTCTTCCTGCCCTGCTCTACGCCTCACCAGCCTGGAGTGGACGCCTCACTTCTGCCGGCTACTACCATCTCACCACAGCAGAGCGTGCCTGTTTACGCGCCATTACCAGGAGAAGAAGAATGCTGAAGGATGTCTATGAATGGCTGCCCCTCCTGACTTAAGGGAAACCATGAAGACCCAGGCCATACGGTTCTGGATCAAAACAGCAGGCAAGCAGGCAGAGCACCTACGAGAGATTGCGGAACCGACCCCGCAGCCCTGGGATCACCATAAGAGACCGCGCTCTTCCACGGGCACAGACGAGGACCTCCCCCCGAACAAGAGGAGGAGATAGGACCAAGGATGGCCCAAATGCTCACCCGTGAGCAACCAACAACAACACTACAATCATCGCTAAGGTGTCACCAACGGTGAACAGTTGTGCAATCAGCTACCTCGGCATCCACAAGCTGAGATTAGCAACTCACCACTTTGCCGGGCAGCTATTTGTACATCTGATGTTCACTTCATTAACAAAGTCCACTTGGAAAGGTTCTACTTTGTGGAAAGATTCCATTTAAATGAAAAAAGAAACTTGTAAATTTCCACTAAAAAGTTTAATAACCAACCTGTTTCACCTGTTACAGCATCATCAGGTGACAAAAGCATGATCAAGAGTTCTATATATACAGAGAGAAGGGTAGGAGAGTTAATTGAATAATGAAGGGCAGAAGGGAGAACATACATTCATTAATGAGATAATATGAAAATTAAAAAAAATTGAATTACAAAGTGAATGACAAAATTCAAATGGTTATAAACAGTAACGCGAGCAAGGTTAGTAATTAGAAAATAAAAGCAAGCAACAGAAGTTACAAAAAAGTCATTAAATTACCAAGTAAAGGGCAATAAATTAAATAATTAGGAAAGCAGTAAAGAGAACAAGGGAGAGTGATTGGAGAAAACAAATTCATTACTGAGTGAAACATTGTTTGTAGCATCATGGATCACAATTTCCAACTGCTCTAAGAGGTTCAGTCTGTTGCCATCTGACTCGAAGTGGAGAAACTCAGGAAGGAATGCACTGGAATGGCCGTTCTCAAATAGGTGCTTGGAAAAGTGTGATGACGCGTTTTGCAACTCGAAGCAACGTTTGTGTTCCTCTATCCTCTTCTTAAAACTTCTTCTGGTCTGTCCTATGTAAATAGCATCACAAGTCTTGTGCCATTCCCTCCCCTCAATACGTGCCTCAATTAATTTCTTCAAGAGGAACAATTTAGTATATAATAAAGCGGACAAAGGGAACTGTGTGGTGATTTTAGACAAGGTGTCTTACATGGATAAGTGTTTAGATTTCATCACCAACAACCTCATTTCTCTTCTCAAAAAAGATCCCACCCCTTGTTTCCAATCAGCCATCAAAAAAGCTCTTACTTCTGTCACCTTGCTCCTCAATGCCAAGGAGAAGATTCAGGTCATCGTCATGAACCCCCTCCCCCCAAGACTTTATGGTTTACCGAAATTCCACAAACTCAATTGCCTGATCAGACCTGTTGTTTCTAGTGTTTCTGCTCCAGCTCATAAACTTTCCCATAAATTCAATACCCTTTTCCGTCATTTCTCCTTCTCAGCGAAATATGCTATCAAAAATTCTGTTGAACTTGCGAAAGTGTTACAGTTAAATTCTTAACCTAACAACACTAAACTTGTCTCCTTTGATGTCTGTAATCTCTTCACTTCTATCCCTACCAGTGAGACCCTAAGTCTTGCTAAGGATATTTTAATCAATAGAGGGATTGATTCTTGCACCAATGCTGAATTATTTAACTTATTGAAATATTGCGCAAATCAAAATTATTTACTATTTGATGGCAAAGTTTTTAGACAAACCGAAGGCCTTGCTATGGGTCCTCCCTCTCACCTCTCTTGGCGGACATATTTATGAATCACTTGGAAGAAAGTCTTTTTAGTTCTGACTTTGCATTGCTTAACAATGTACAAGGCTGTTACAGATACATTGATGACATTTTGTGTGTCTGGTTGGGAACGGATCGCTAATTAACTTCATTTTTATCTCATCTTAATACTCTTTACAATGCCATCAAGTTTACAATTGAAACAGAAATTAATGGTTACCTCAGCTTTTTGGATTTATCTTTGTCCTTTTATCAAAATAAGTTAGTTTTCCGTAAACCTACACATACTTATCACGTCATTCCCAACCACTCGTCCCATCATTTTTCCCATAAGCTCCCAGCTTTTCATTCTATGCTCCATCGCCTCCTTCACATCCCTCTTTCCATAGCTAATTTCGATAAAGAGCTCAATATTATAACACTGCACTGGTGGTGTAGTGGTTAGCGTGTCGGCTTTCTATTGCAAAGTTCGGGGGTTCAAACCCCTCGAATGGAGGTTTTATTAAAAAAAAAAAAAACTATCATCAGTGCCTGGCAGTAGGCAGCAGTACTGTCAGTATGGTATAGAGCCGAAAACAAATGATTGGTTGGGTCTATATCCAATACAGCTGTAGGCGTGATCAGGACGATTTGAACGGCTACAGTACTGCGATGTGGAAAGCAAGAGGGAAACTACCACATTACAATCCCTAGTAAAGATTATATGGTTGGACAATATGAGTTCTCTCGAGGTAAAACAATCCGGAGGTAAAATAGTCCCCCAATCGGATCTCCGGGCGGGGACTGCCTTGAGGAAAACATTTGTCGAAAGTAAATTACGAATAGGGACTTGGAACGTAAGAACTATGAGAAAGGCAGGAAAGCTAGAGAACTTCAAAGAAGAAATGAGAAGAAATAGAGTTGACATTATAGGGCTAAGCGAAACTAGATGGGAGGGAGAAGGACAGTTCGACTCGGAAGAATTCACAGTAGTTTATTCTGGAGGAAATAGTGGGGAAAGGGGAGTAGCTCTGGTACTTAGGAAAGATATGATGAAAAGCGTGACAAAGATAATAGCAACGAACGATAGACTGATGGCAATAAAGCTAAAAGCAGTCCCAGTGGACATGCTGATAATCCAGGTATATATGCCAACGTCAGCTCATGACGATGAAGAAATAGATGAGATCTATGAGCAAATTAATGAAATTTACGAAGAAGACGGAAGAGGAAAGGTAAACTGCATAATAATGGGAGATTGGAACAGCATAGTCGGAGAAGGACAGGAAGAAAAGGTTGTCGGGCAATACGGACTTGGGAAGAGAAATCGAGGAGGGGAGAAACTCGTAGAATTCTGCATCAATAATGACCTTGTAGTGACTAATACATGGTTCAAAAACCATAAACGAAGGTTATACACATGGAAAAGCCCAGGAGATAGAATGAGATGCCAAATAGATTACATCCTTGTAAAACAAAGATTCAGGAACAGCATAAAGAATGCCAAGGCATTGCAAGGAGCAGACATTGATTCAGATCACAGCCTTCTAATACTTGACGTGAATACAAAGCTCAAACAAATAAGAAAAACGAGAAGAGAAAGACAGACCTGGGACCTAGAAAAACTGAAAGAAAGGCAGGATGTAGTCAGCATGAAGTTGGAAGATAACCTAAGAAAGTTGGAAAACAAACCGAAGACCGTCGATATAGAATGGAATGAAATTAAAACCAGTATCAAGGACACCTTGGATAAAGAGATTGGAAAACTAGAGAAGAAAATCAGAAAACCATGGATCACCAAGGAAATGCTGGAGAAAATGGATGAGAGACGAAAATGGAAAAACGTAAACAGTGAAGAAGGTAGAGCCAACTATAGGCGTATAAACAATGAGTTGAGAAGGGTAACAGATAAAGCTAGAGAAAATTGGATAAAAGGAAAATGTGATGAAATAGAAAAAATGGAGAAGTTAGGACGGTACGATATGATGTACGCTAGTGCACTGGAATTAGAGGATAAGAAGTCTAATGGAATTTGTGGTAAAGGAATTATGAATACGGATGGGAAGATAGTCTCAGAAACAAAGGATGTAGCACAGGTATGGGAAGAATACATTAAGGAATTATACAGCAAACAGGCAGGAGCGGCAAAAATAGAACTGGAAAATGAGGAAAACATTGAAGAAGACAACTTAGGACCAAGTATTATGGAGAGCGAAGTAGAAAAGGCGATAGTGGAACTAAAGAAGGGGAAAGCCACGGGCAGCGATGGAATACCGGCTGAGATACTTAAAGTCATAGGATCAGAAGGACTAAAAGCGATCACGAAATTAACTAATAAGATTTACGACACGGGAGAGTGGCCTCAGGATTTCCTAGAAGTAACAATGATCCCTCTAAAGAAGAAGCCAAAGGCAATGCAGTGTAAAGATTACAGAACTATAAGCCTTCTGTCACACACATCGAAGATCATCACGAGGATTCTTAATAAAAGGCTGGAGAAAAAGGCAGAAGAAATAATAGGGGAAGATCAATTTGGTTTCAGAAAAGGACGAGGAACTAGAGATGCTATAGGAGTAGTTAGAATAATATCAGAAAGGGCAATAGAATACAGTCAAGATATCTGCGCATGTTTCGTAGACTGGCAGAAGGCCTTTGATAGAGTAAATTGGGTAAAGTTGATGAAGATATTAAAGGATATAGGTGTAGACTGGAAAGACAGGAGACTGATTAGGAATCTATATGAGAATCAAGTTGTAAAGGTCAGGTTTGATAATGTGGACACCTGCGGAATAAATATCGGTAGAGGAGTAAGACAAGGCTGCTGCCTATCGCCAACCCTATTCAATATATATGGAGAAAGTCTAATGCAAGAAGCTTTAGAAGGCACAGGGGATTTCAAAATAGGAGGAAGGATTATAAGAACAGTAAAATATGCAGATGATCAAGTACTTCTAGCAAGAAAGGAAGAGGAGCTACAAAAAATGATAAATAGACTAGTGATAACAGGTAGAAAATACGGTATGGAAATAAATACAGAAAAATCCAAGGTCATTTGAATATCGGGTAAAGAAGAGAATCTGAACATAACTATTGGGGGAAAGCCATTAGAACAAGTTTCAGAATATAAATACCTTGGAAGTATCATAACACGAGAGGCAAAATGTACGGATGAGATCAAAACTAGAATAGGAAAAGCAAAAGCGGCTTTCAGGAGAAAGAAACAACTACTTACAGGGAATATAAGGGAAGATATCCGCAAGAAGTTGATAAAATGCTACGTATGGAGTATAGCATTGTATGGGGCAGAAACATGGACGCTAAGGAAAAATGACATCAAATACTTGGAAAGCTTTGAAATGTGGACTTGGAGGAGAATGCTGAAGATAAAATGGACAGATAGGATGAAAAACGATGAAGTGCTACGAAGAATAGGAGAGAAGCGAATGATTATACAGACTATCAGAAAGAGGAAGGCTAACTGGGTTGGACATTACCTGAGGAGAGAGAGTATGATTAAAGACGTGTTAGAAGGAAAACTAGATGGGAAAAGGGAAAGAGGTAGGAAAAGGTTTCAGCTGATAGACGATTTGAAAGGGAAAGAGAGTTATCAAGAAATAAAGAGGACAGCGGAAAATAGGAATATATGGAGAACCAGGTTTAACCAAGAATAATCACGGACCTGTCTACGGACAGACTACCTATGATGATGATTATAAAACATCGCATTTAACAACGGCTACAATAGCCAGCTGATAGATCGCCTCTTGTCAAACAAACTAAAGAAATTAGCTTCACAGAAAATTATTTCCTCTCTCGATATTCCTTGCAATTCTAAGCACTGGCGTGGACTCCCCTTCATAGACCCCCTCTCCTACATACTTTCTAACCTTTTCCCTAAAGACATCAAACCTGCCTTCTTTTCCCCAATAACTTATGCTAAACTTCTCCTAAATACCAAAGATTCTACCAACCAACTATCTTATCAGCCTAAAGTTAAGATTTTCTTAATCTATTGCTAAAAAACATTCTTCTTAATGCCCATGT
Organism: Tanypteryx hageni; assembly: GCA_028673005.1. Lineage (NCBI taxonomy): Eukaryota > Metazoa > Arthropoda > Insecta > Odonata > Petaluridae > Tanypteryx > Tanypteryx hageni. The sequence goes on from CM054114.1 coordinate 152,828,637, forward strand.
TTACCGCTATTACTTACCATGAATGGAAAACATTGCTTATAGTAATTATGAAAAAAATTATTTAATAATAAAAACAATCTTTCATTAATATTATGAGTTGTTGGTGCTTGCATACTGCAAACGCTTAAAAAATCACCATACACCAACTTTTAAACTCGTATATAAACCAACGTGACAGCATTTGAACTACCCATTTAAATAAGATAATAGTTTTCATTTTCTGTGAAATTAAGACATCCGGAATTTCTAAATTCCCTGGCAATCTGCTTCACGTCCAAGTTTTTCATTTTCAAGTTTAATGGCTCAGATCGTACCTTTAGAGCAATAACTATAATCATCATTAAGACAATAGCCTATGTTACACTAAAATTTATGTAAAATTAGGATATTTTGTGTGCTATGATTATGGTGTCATCATCCATGCCTTTTAGTATGTATCCAGGTAAAAAAATTAATTTACAATTATCAAATCATCATGTGTACACATTGTTGGCTGAAATCAAATGGATTGTAATGCAGTCTAAGCATTAAATCAGTGCCCTTGTAGTATGGAAAATCAATTCCCATTGAAATGCATTGGAGTCGTTGCTATGGTAGTTAATATTTTTCATTGTTGAAAAGCGAGAAAATTTTCATAATTTTATGATTAAAATCAAATTTTTACACAAATTTAACATGGATTTGAATTCTGTCTTCAAGAAAAATAAACTCCATTCTTTCATCCACAGTACGGTGTATGTCTCGACTTTGTATCTTAATTTTAAATACTTTAAAAAAGCATTTTATATAGCTTGCACAGTTTTCAATGCTTTTTTATGGGTGTTTAAAATTCGACTTTGGGATCAAAAACACCCCTAAAATATACCTTTTTCCAAAATGTTGGATTTCTTCCAGAGGTTTTACCCAATGACCTATCTTCATGCCAAATTTCAGCTCTGTAGCATTTCTGGAAGTACCTTAGGTTTTGTATGATATACAGTAAGATTTAACGGACTCATGCCTGACGGTCGTCCGATCGCTGAGAATCCACTCCCTATCGTCACTTTGTCCGCAATTTCAGACCACTCACCATGCATTATTGCCTGACACTTGGTTCCTGTCTGATTGTTTCCTATACTTTTCAGTTTTCGCCATAACATTTTTGCCACTTTTTTAACTTTCCGCCCGGACTGTCGATGAAACTTCTAGGGGAAAGTATGCTTGGCGAGGGTGTCGAGCACCGAACGATGGAATTAAAAGGAGGCAGTAGAAATACGAATTAATTTGTTATGCTGCACTTTGGGGTACATTGGTTTGATTCTCGGTACCACAGGATTTTGTACTTGCCGCGGCGATGTTTATGTTCCAAATCTTCAGACTGCCAACTGTTCCAATCTATTAGTTTTTTGCGCTTTTAGGCTGATAAATAACGTGGTGATGTTTATAGAATATTTACCTAAATAGAAAAAACCACATCGGTCGGAAGTGAAGCGGCGAGAGTGGGAGACCGTGGAAGACATGCGCACGGAAATTTTAAAGTCGTAATTATACATGCTCTTCGAATTAGCAGTTTTACCCCATTTGATAAACATATAATTCTTGTTTAACAGTGTTCCTAATGTACTGCATCTGAAATTATAAGATGTGGTGATTTAGGTGCATTTTGCTTCGTCATGACGAAATCTCGGAATTAACGGACTTTCGGCAATAACGGACACCCTATCCCCCCAATTAATCCGTTAAATCGAGGAGATACTGTATTTATATATATCCTATATATGTAAGAAGCAGATATTTATAATGATATTTAAGTAATAACGGTGCTTATAGACGTCATTGTGTAATTACTATTAAAAATAATTGTCATCTATTAGATGTTTAGTGTCATTTAGATTGGAGTAGGGCGCCAAACTGCCTTGCGCCGGCCCTGGGTGCACTAAATCATAATTGTTTACTATTAATCACTAATGAATTACCTTAACATAGTTTTTCTCACAAATACCTTTCCTTCAGTGTTTTAATAACTTCTCATGTGCAGTGTGAGGAAATCGTTAGATTCAACAATGAAGTTTGTGATCATCATGAAGAAAATTGTTACAGGTGTTCCTTAAGGATAAATTTATTTTGAGTCAATTATTCTTTGAGGCATTTCAGATTGCCTATTATGTTGATTTAATAGGTGGCAATTCATGAATTTTTTTGCTTACGGTATCCATTCAGATGGGAAATAGTTGAAGTAGAAAGAAAGGGAGAATATTAAACTTTTGGTGGCATTATATTCAAGTGATTACATTGAGTTTTTGCCTTCCAATTCTGACTGGGAGTTTATTTGTTATATGATATGCATATTAAAGAATTTTCTGAGTTTTTAACTTAAATGCACCAACGTCAGAGTGGCGGCAATAGGAAAAAAATTCAATGATTTGTTCTGAGCCATAGGAGTTCCTGGATTATGGGAACATGGATTAAAGGGGCTGTACTGTATTACAGCTTTTCCAAGTTTTCACCCTGACATTCTATACAGCATTCAATCCTGAACCAACTCCGGAAGCAATGGCACCACTTATTTTCTGGTATTTTGGAAAGCTCCTGATCATATGCACCAAGTGCTTCTTTAGGGCTTGAAAATCAATGACCATGGAGGTGATCCTTCAGTGTGGAAAACAGAAAGAAGGTTGCGATTGTAGGCTGTTTGGGTGAATAGCTTCACTGGAGTGTTCCGAGGGAAAGTGATTGTGATGTTTTGCAGTGTGAGAAGAGACATTGCCATAACGCAAGAGGATGTCCCTCAAAGCAGTTCTTGATCATTTTGGTCCGTTGGTTTTCAAGTGGAATGGTAGCCGCATGACCAGTTGTTGAAAACAATGATACCATCATTCTCTCTCCAACACTGCTTGGCCTTTTCAGCATCACCGGAGGAATGTTGTCTGGGAAGATTCAAATGGATGGCTACCATTTGGTTTCAGAATCAAATTGGTAGATTCATGTCTCACCACCCGTGACATCAGAAACTCAGCTAGTCACCATTCTCAAAGCATCCCACAGCACCATTCCACTCGTGTTTGTTTCTAGACTTCTAATTGTGAAGCACCCATCAACACAAAACATTTCTCACATGGAGTTGCCTCAATGCCTTTGTAAGTCAATTGTGGTTCCTCTATGGCCATGGTTTCCACACAGTTAATATTTTCTTCAGTCAACAATGAATGCTATTAACTGTGTATCAAATATTTTCTAGTGACCCACGTAACAATTGATATACACAGAATGAAACATTTGCTTGTCGTGCTATGAAAATGTCTGCTGCAGATTTGCAAGCAAAATGAATGAATGAGGGAATAATTATAACAAACAGAATTTTAATTGTAAGAAATATTTTATATCGATAAAAAGTGCAGCATATTTATACAGAAGTCTTTTAATTGAGAGAAACAATATTATATACACAATATATCCTAAAACACAAATTCAGTATGTCATTGCTTTTAGATGTACGAGAGATGATCAGCCAACTTTTTTCATAGGACCTGGAGGCCCCCCCATCAGGGGTGGTCCTCTTAAAGGCCCCATTGGGCCCATTGCCATCATTGGACCCATTGGCCCCATCATTGGTGGACGCATGCCTATAAGCAATAAAGGGATATAAGAAAATGAGGCTATAAGGTTCACAAAATTTTGATATTAAGGGAACAATCTACATAGTACTAGAAGAGCCGCACTTCAGGTAACCATAATTCTATTTTAGATGAAGAATAGAATGAACATATTTCATCTAGTTTAAACAGTGCATAAAATATGAAGAGTTCATATTTGAATTGTCAACATAAATTTTCAAAACTAGTGAAAAAGTTGTCAAAATATTAATATTGAGAGCCTTCTTAAGCATTATTAAATAAAAACAATCCATTCATGGCTATTTATGAAATTCACTGAAGAGTCTGTCACTTTGTGGAACATCATAATAATGGATACGATTGTATGTTTAATAAAATAAAACAATATTAAGAACTTTCACCATTTCCATGTAGAACAAGAAACTTTGTTTTCACTATTGCCACATAAACAAAAACTAATTTCTTTACTATTTATTATATTTTCCATGGAAATAGTAAAAGTTCTACATACTGTTTTATTTTATTTAACACTCAATCACACATATAATTACTGTTTTCACAAGATTTTCAAATAAAGGCAAAGGCCAAGTAATGAAAAATTAACAAAATGCAGCTTAAGTTTACAACACGTTCCTCAGAGCTTATCCTGTAGATTCTTACATTATTTTGTGTGGTAACGCATTTGAATTGTGATTTAGAATTCTTCCATTTCATTTTACTTTTAAATGTTGATGTTCAGCTTTAAAATGTGATTTCTCATACTTTGCTTTAAATTGTGACTTCCAGTGATTACTTTTGAATTGTTCCAATTGTTTTATAGTGTTTTTGTTGATTTTTATACAAATGTAGTTTTGTGCATTTGCTTTGCTTCGAGAACCCAATCTCCTCTGGCGTGGATGGTGACATTGGTGTAGGCCGATGCCGGAGGCATCCTACATGCCTTCAATCTCCAACATGACTTCATAGTAGTTTTACGCATTTGCTTTGCTTCAAGAACCCAATCTCTGCTGACATGAAGGTTGACATTGGTGTAGGCGGACACAGCAGGCATCCTACATGCCTTCAATCTCCAACACGACTTCGTATGTAGGATACAAACGTAGCTTTATGCATTTGCTTTGCTTCGAGAACCCAATCTCTGCAAGCGTGAGGGGTGACATTGGTGTAGGCAGACGTCGCGGGCATCCTACGTGCCTTCAACCTCCAACATGACTTCGAAATTTGCACATAACATGGAAGGAGAATTCTCCTTCTTCCATGCTCTACTCCACCTCTCAATGGTCTGGCTAAAGTTGAGGAATGCAAGTAGTAAAATTTCTCGCCACATCCCTCTTACGGCCTATATTGGTTGGGGAACGTGTTGTAAAGTTCTACCCAGTTTACATTCATACAAATTTTAATGTAACCGAGTTTTTATATTTTATGAACTATACTTTGTTGCATAATGCACATGGTATACAAACCTGCCATCATGTGAGGCATATGACCAGGAGGTCCCATCATCATTGGACCATGAGGTGGCATTGGTCCTGGACCATGCGGACCAACCATTCCTGGTCCTGGTGGCCCTGGAGCTGGAGGATGCATTGGGGCCGGCGGGCGAACTGGACCTATTATTGCATATATAATTCCAATGACAGGTTTGTAATACGTTATTACCACCCATATAAATAATCTATCTAATAGTAAATTAATAATGAATAGTAATGTAAGGAAACACGTAAGAGTCACAAATAATGTTTGATACTATCTAATTAAATTATAGAATATTTACCGTGCGGCATCGCTGTAGGTGGAGGTATAGCGGCTCCCGGCTTGTTTTGTGCAAATGGGTTCGAGGCAATTTTACCAGCTTTAAACGCTGCCGCTGAAAATATAATTCAATCCATTATTTACAATAATTCTGTTGATAAAAAAATAATAACAATAGTAACAAAATAGTCGCAACGTACTTGTAGCATCAATCAGATGCTGTGCTTGTTCTTCCATCCATTTTTGGTAATAATATTTCACATTTTCTTTATGCTTCCTTCCCTGGCAGTGTGTTTTCCTCACCGAAGGCTAAAATAAGAATAATTACGTTAGAATGCTTAAGAAATCGTAAAAATTTTACACATAAATAATAGCTTTTGCTTACCGAATCATGAGTTAGGTACGTATCGCAATAGTCACAGTAATACCTGAAACAAAACAGAAACATGTAAGCAATAATTTAACCAAATATTTTTTTTTAATTCTTATACGCTAGTTGCTTACTTCATGATATATAAAGAAGTTATCAGCAACTTTCAATAAGTAAATACAAGATATAGTGGTAACCTCATTTGCACCTAATGCTGGTAATTTCCAGAAACGATATGGCGTCACCTGTCTTCGCGTCACAACATTCAACTGAGCGTTATTTACTTGTTGACTAACCGCGAATTACGAAAATTATAGGTATGTGTTGCAAATGTACCATTCATTTGACACGAAGGGGCTCACAGTTTTATATAAAAATTCTCATCGCCTGGAATTTCAAATCATATTTATCAATACCCATAGATATAAAAATGGAAAGTCTATTATTTACTTATTTTCAACTATAAAAATGAATGAAGCTTATGTCATATTATTTTTCTTTCGATACGGAATCCTTGGCTGATATTAACTATATATCCTATTTTAATTTAAATAAATTTGAACTGTTTATGGGTCATTCTGAAACCCACTGCACAGTGTATGCGATCAATCATTTGTACAGCCCTGACAGTTGATATAGCCAATCCATTAGCCATAAAAGATTGAGGATATAAACAATAAAGATACCATTGTTAAGACGATAACAGATTAAACTGCATCAGTTCTATTCTAAAATTAAACTGATTGGTCAATCGTCAATTATTGTATCTATTAATGTGCTTCTCAGTTTGAATTTCATGATTGGAAGAAGATTAGATTCATTAGATTAGAAGATTTCTAGGCCTTTTTTTAATCATACCTAATTCGAATTTCTTAGGCCTATATATGTAATAACTTTTATATAAAACCCAGATTACTTTTTGGTCCTTCAATGGACTTTTTTTAATCTTTCCAAAGGTGCATCATCATGCACATAATTGCGGTGAATTTTTCTCGGGTTTCCAGCCAGTTGAGAATGGTGTCTTCCGACTTTTCGGCGCCTTTCTTTTGCTCCATCCTCAGGGAACTTCACTCAGGAGTTCCCCGAAGATGGCCCAAGAGAAAGGCGCCAAAACGTCGGAAGACACCATTCTCACCTGGCTGAAAACCCGAGAAAAATTCACCACATCTATTCGCCGGGAAGGTATCAGATCATTCTACATGCATATAATTGTTTATCAAATTAATGTGATACAATAAAACTGGTAATTATAGCATAAAGCAAATGTAAGTGATCAAACACATTTTATAAGGAAATTAGCAAAAAGATCACTAAAAGTACATGGTTGGTTCAGTGAATGATATGTTGTTCATTTTTTAATAATATCTTATTAAATTTTACGAAAGCGATCTATTATTTTCTTATTTTATCTTTAAAATGCTGAAGTTGAATTTTACCAATAAAGTTCAACGTTGAAAGATTACTTTTAAAATCTTTAAATTTTGTTGATGGTCTTCAAAATTTTATTTCAGAATGTGATGGATCGTTTATGCGAGATTAAGCAGTTATTCACTTTGGTAGTAATCTGGGCCAGGATAGGGGTGCTCAAATTTTCCACAATTACTGGCTACCCAACAAAGCGGAATATAAACACAATGAATTTCCTGTAGCTAAATCCTGTCATCGCTTCAATATTTTAGAACAGCGCTTCCCAAACTTTATGCATATGGGGCCATCAGCTAATAAATGTGAAATATAATATTAATTGTAAATATTATTAGTACCTATTATATTTGCGCACGAATTAATTTTATTCTAAATGTAGTCATATATAAAACAAAAAATAAAATTCTTCCATTTTCACCACTCTCAGAAACATTTTGCAACCCCATGGGGGATGCGACCATAAGTGTCCACTTGAACTTTTCGAAGTTCCACAATTTGGTTTGGCAGGCTTAATATTTTAGCGGTTTGTTTCAAGCATATTGCAGGGGACCCCCACCTGCTTGCCTGACCTCAGAAAAATGACCGCGTTCATCCACTGACCATGGCCGGTCCAAGATACGGGCGAGCCGGGCGGCCGCCCGGGGCCCCAAAGTTTTGGGGGCGCTATCCAGATAATTTATTTATGCATTACTTGCAAGTGAACAAATATTGGATACCAATTTATATCTAGGAACGGGATTGAATCTTGATGGCATTCCTTTCAATTTTTCATTATCAATAATTTTTACAGAGCGATGAATAAATTAACGCGTACTTGGTAGATATCTCAACAAATATTAACGGAGGGAGAGGGAGTGCTATCTCGCCGGGGCGCTAAAACTCATCGGGCCGCCCCTGCCCTAACCACACATTAATGACTGTTTACCTTTGACAGAGGCATGATCCAGAGGGAGGGGACACTGCCCCACCCCCCTCAAGCGGACGCTCAAATTTGGAAGCCACAGCACCACTGCTTTAACTCTTTCGAAACGATGGTATGGTCCCACCATCATGATCACTTTTAGATTCTTAGGTTTTACACTAACCCGTAACACAGGTTGAGAATTCCTGCTACTCCATGTTTTCTCTATATTGGCGAATCTCGAAAATCAAATGATGAATTTCCAAAGAACTGTATGGCAGCCAATTTATAATATTACTTAAAAATCGTTTCTCTACAGTGCATGTCCATAGAATCATTTTATTATGAATTTCTGGCTAGGTCCAATACTCACTCTAGCATGAGGAAGCCAAACATTATAAATAAATAAAACAATCATTTTGTAAACATTAAATATACTGGAATGTTTTTAGAGATTTTCTTTTATTTATTTGGATTTCCACAAAATTCAGGCTTACTTAATATGAACAACCTATATTAAAATTCACTAGTACTGCATAGATAACTAAAAATGCCGATATTTGCGAGCACCCTCTTGTCCTTGTAGACATAAATTAGTTATACGAAATCGAGTAGGTATTCCTTTCAGGTGTGAAGAGTAAAGGAAAGATATAGTATAAAATCCACCGGATTTAATCGTCGCCATCACATTGTTTTACGTTAATACCCCACAGCTGTTTGTAATGTTACGAAGAGCTTCATTCGCAATGAAAATATTTGCCTAATCTTAAAAAGTGCACTTGTTATAATAATTGAACAGGCATTTAAAAAACAGTCACTTTGAGAGCGAAAGTTAAACTTAGATATAGTCACCACTGTAAGGTGATTTCTTCCATAAACGTACAAGGAAAGTGTGACGCGTCCAGAACTGACTACTACTCAAAGGAAACTTGCCAAAAAGACTATCATAAATGAATGCGCTTCTCATATTACGTAAAAAGGAAATGGCTACCAACTTTTGTAAAGCATCTAAACAAACAAAAATATATACGGTATAATTAGAAAGTTCACACACAATAACATTTGTATGAAACCATTTTATTAAATACCTTTAATTTATAAACAGTATATTCAATGTGTCAGGGCACTTATTTAAAAGGCAATCGTCTACACATGAAGTTAATTATAAATTAAACAAATGCTAGTTGACAACGTTTAGTATAATTAGCCTCATATTAAATGAAAAGTATAAACGGAGCGTAAACTATTTTTAAGCGATGTATGATACAGATCGCTTCGGGCGATCCGTCATTTGATGTTTACATGCAATTCCTATCAATTTCCGGATCAAAATAAATACTAGTATATCTTTTGTTACACTAATATTATGAATAGAGTTATTTTTATAAAATTTAAAAATATTATTTATGTATTTAAAAGAAATTTATTATGCGAAAAAATTCCGAATAGATAACATGATAAATTTGTATCCACATATCTCCTCTAAAGGTCAGCGAAGCCCAGCTGAGCAACGTATTTCAAATTCAGCTACCCAGATGGACTCTGAGGAAATTGTTTTACGTTGTGCACCGCCCATACAAACAGAAAAACTTTAGTCGATTGGTGTTCCGGGGCGTTATTGCAGTACAAGAAGTTGTTATTACTTGCGTTAATACCCTTTTTCACTTGAAACGAGAGAGTATTTTGAAAATGGTGAAGAAGTAGATCAGCTTTGTTTTCATCCATATGCAATTTGGCGCTCTTACTTCGCATTTTTATGTTCTACATAGCTAATTGCACTCTTGAAACACCGAAAAATCTTGGAAATGAAATGGATTTAATGTCGAAAGTGAGTGGAATGAAGTCTAATACAGATTCAGTGAGGGCAACTACATCTTCGGTGAGTACATAGTGATCAGTTTTGTGTAACATTGAGAATGTTTTAAATAACTGATGCCTACAGTGGTTGAAGTAACGGTTATCGTTGCAATTAATGCTAAATATCGTTTTTCATTCCTGCATAGCAGCTAAGAGACGCGTTCGTTCTTGGGCTTCATAATGTTAGATCAAGATTGTATCGTAATTTCTTTGTGCTTTTAGAAATTACGGAAGACTGTTTTTGTTGACGTTAATAATGCACATTGATGTACCATATTTCATACATAATACAAGGGGATATTCTTGTCATATTATAAGTACGGGGGAGTCAGTCGACTAAAAGCCAATCGTTAGGTGAATGTACCTTTCAGTGAACATTTATAGAGCATAATGAACTCCAGACCAATCGAGGCTTCGTTTTTTATTCATTCATTGATGTTTTAATTCAACGCATTTTTGTCTCGATTCGTATGCATCAACAATTACGCAATAGTTTTTAGAAAACAGTTTGTTTGCACCCTGTGACAGTTTGTATAACAGAGTAACCCACTCAGCGAATGTCTCGCAATAATGTTATAGTGGCAGATGTCTGTCTCTGCGTCAATTCAAATTGTGTTAATTAATTTGAACTGTTTCAATAACATTTTATTAAACCCGTCAGCCAAAGGCAGTCTTTTTTACTATGCTGTGTTTATTATTCAGAGAAATATAATATTTACGAAACTAATTAGGAGTTTTAATTTACGTTAACTATTTAAGCTACTTAATTTAATGTAAGCGTTGTCGAAACAGGTAATAGAATCACGCGTACGTTTGTTGATGTATGCTGAAAATATATCCGTTCCGAATTCCATTTTTAACTTGTGTCAGTTTAGTTTTAATTTGTGAATATATAGCTTTTCTTTGCTCGCATACTTTATCAAAGTTGTAATGCTTTCAGGTGCAAATAACAGGTCTTAGAAACCCAAGTATAAATGTGCAGACGCGTCAAAATTTGACAGGTGCAGGAGGTCCTAATTCTGGGAGTCAGGTTGGAGGAAATGCTGGTCTTACCGGCAATCAGATGGCCTCGCATATTGTTCCTATTTCCCAGTCATCAGTCAAGCAAGGTTAGTGCCTCAGCGATTCACAATTTGTCATTTTTTATCACAGTGGTATAAAAAAATCGGCGAGCTTGTATTTTTTTAGTTTTCATATCTCTGTGATCTTTTCATTGACAGTTTCTTCTGCAAACACTGGTGGTGCCACATTGACTCTCATTCAGTCATCAACAGTTGGTTCTGGTGGAAGTTCCACCCCTGGTGGTTTGGTGCTAGCTCGCCCTCACTTATCTTCCTCTCCATCACACCATGTGCAGCACCATACGTTACACCAACAGAGCCCGCTCATCTCAGTGGCCACAGGGACAACTTATCATGTGCCCAGAGGTAATTAGAAAAGACTTTGATTCATTCAAATAGTTTGCAATTTAAAAGGGACTGCGTAAGAGTGGAGTTGTGATGGTGAGCTTGTGCCATTTTCTGTTTGTACCATGATAATTTTTTTCTTGTGAATGCACATTCGATTAGCTGTTGATTTTGTTCTTAGATGATGATCTTATTATCATTAAGGGCTGCATAGCATTAAAAGGGCCCTTACAGAAACTGTCGCATGAACTATCTTTTGTTCGATTTACTGTACCCATGCATGTATTGAATCATCACTCATCAAATTTTATGATTACTTTTTCAAAATTAATTTTATTTCTGGTTGCAGTATTTCTCATCTATAAATATGCGGAGCATTCCCTTTATGGAATTTTACTAATTTACTATATTTGAAAGAGCTTTTACTAAAATATTTTTCTTACACCCTTAAGAGTATGCTATTTTCCATTGATATTTATTTCATTTTGATCTCTTTGTAAACTCTGCCAATTTTCTTGTTTTCCTGTTATGCAAGGATTTGCTAATTGTTTATTGAGTAATTGCTTTTTTGTAGGTGGAGATGTAACAACTTTTATTCCTATCTCTTTTTCATTATAAGTTTGTGTTAATAGTTCATCTGCTATGTAATTCAGTCAAACAAGAAGCAATCAATATAGTAAGGTGTGGCATTAAAGTGAAGGTAAATTTATGAGATAAAAACCGCTTCTCGATAAATGTAAATCCATACACTCACGGGACCTTATTAGCAAAAGTAGAAATAAGCCACTAGAACTAATGAAGTTATTTATTACATTGCCTTGCAATAAAGATGTCTCTTAAAAATCCTATCAGTTATCATTGGAACTTGATCACAATTTCATCAAAGATCAGGAAATTTTTCAGGTCTTGAGATTCTAAGAAAGTTCAGTGGAAAAGCAGACTACCAAAAATGACAGTCCCTTTATACAAAAAAATTGAAAGATGCTAAAATTGTGCAATTGAAAGAGGAAGAAAGGATATTGGTTAGGGATGTGAATTTAAAAATAATTTGAAATAAAATTTCTTAATTATTTTTCTTATTTTGCTTTCATTTAGAGAAAATTAAATTTCTTGAAGAGGTTCTAGTTTTGTGGAATTCCATAATTATAGGTAAGATTGTACTTTCATCAGCAAGGTTTCTTACTCTCTCTCTCTGTACATATACATAATGAAAAAATCTAATGTGGTCACCACATCCATATCTGTAATATTTCTAAAAATTCCAAATAGGTTTCATAATAATAAATATTTTAAGAAACCGAGAAAATTTTAGGCTTGACAAATAACAGAATTAACTCAAACCATAGCCTTCTGATATTGGATATAGCCACAAAGCTCCAACAATTAAGAAAAGAAAAAGGAGCATTACTAAGACGTACTAAGCATCAATTGTTAACATTAGTCGTCGGTAGATGGCATGGTGGTGGCAGCTAAAAATATAAGATATCTCTTAAACAGTGCATTATATGGGAAAATGTTTCAAACAAAGGTTGTAGAAAATTAAATTTCCTACAACTTTTATTCAAATACATTTTTACATTTATCAAATATTAAAGCAAATATTTCGAAATAACGGATGTGACAAGAGTAAACACCTACTTCCGGTTGACCGATTTTTACCAATAACTAATCAGATCTTTTGACTTGTATAAAAATGTTAAATATAAAATTTCGCATTGACCTGATTAATAGTTTTTGAGTTAAAGCACCCACAAAAAAGCTATGACATACACACACAGACATCATCGAGAAAATGGTCAAAACAAGTTCAGGGGACCTCAAAACGTGTATTTCTGTTGAAATTTTGAAATCGATTTTTTCAAGAATACAATATTTTCCCATATACGGAGAAAGTAATAGTCATCTGCAGAAATAACATTTCATCAGGGTATCAAGAAGATCAACATTGGCCAAGTAATGTTTCAAAGGGACAGAATCTCCCCAAACCATTGAAAAATAATGAAAGGCATTTATGATTCTTAATTGGCATAAAAAGGATTTTATGATGAAAAGATATTTAAAATGTCTTTGATTCTCTAATGGTATAGTACTGGCCACATGCCTGACAGAGCTGCAGTATATTAGTTAAGAACTAATTACTGCCAGCAATAAATTCAGACTTAATATTAACTGAAAGAAAAAAGAAGTTGATGTTCAATAAATTTGTATCAGTTAAAATAGAGTAGATGATCTAACAATAAGTGATCTTGGAAAAACATCATGACACTGCAAAAACCTTCATCTGAAACTAAGTAAGTCTTATCAGTAATGAGGTCAGGCTCAACTCTGTGGAATTTACTCATATTGAAAAAAGAACTTTGTTGTTTCCACAAATTAAATTAAATTTGTGGAAATAACAAAGTCTTGTTAACTAAACCAGATGTGCATTCAGTGACAGAGTAGCCATTCTCAGTGGCAACTTAAAAGTCTTTCTGTCAAAAAATCTTTAATGTTCTTAGGGCTGCAGAAGTTGCTGAGATAATTTACTGGACTCATTTTATAAGTTGAGTTCAGTTGTTCCATTTTTATTTTCATTTTTGAAGATGAAACTTTTACGTATAAATCTAATGCAAGTAAGTATTTTTGTCTACTTCGGATTTAAATTTTCAGTGGACAGAAACCATCTAAGAGAAGTGGGTGTGTGACTGGATATAGAATAAAATAATTCAATGCTACACTAAAGAACATGTTATCCTGTGATGTAAAAAGGAAAAATCTCAGTATTTTGGAACAGAAAATAGTTAGGAGAAACTGAAATGGCAATGGGCTAGGCCAGTGGTATAGCGAGGGGGGAGCAGAGGGGGGCAGTTGCCCCTGGGCACAGATCTCAAGTGGTGCAAACTCATGAACCAAAAATTAACAATAATAATATTATAATACAGTGGAACTTTGGTTCACGAACGACTCTGTTCACGAACAATTCGGTTTACGAACAAAAATCCCGACGAAAAAATGCTTCGGTTTGCGAACAGAATTTCGGCTTATGAACAGGAAGTCACATGCTCCACGGACTGAGATCTCGGTGCGCCGCTGCGCAAAACCCTGGACAGATGCACTGGTGCTGGCATCGTTGAGTCTGAGAAATGAGACGGTATTAGTTTCGCTATAGCATTCACGCAGGATAGACTGCTGTTCGAGTGCGTCGTATTCATTGGACTGCTGTTCGAGTGCGTCGTATTTATTGGACTGCTGCTTGAGTGAGTCTTATATTGTTTTTGTATACGTGTTGCTATTGTTTCAAAGTTTAATTTACACTTAATTAAATTATCTTTTTAGACTACCATGAAGCCAAAGAATGATAAAAGTAAATTGAAAAGAAATAAAAAAACGATAGAGGTGAAAAAAGAAATTATATCAAAATATGAAAATGGTATTCATGTCTCGGATCTTGCTATGCAATTCGGTATGGCAAAATCATCGATCTGTACTATACTAAAAAAAAGAGAGACGATCAAGAAAGCTGATGTCGCGAAAGGAGTAAAAGTTATTAGTGATCAAAGACCACAATTGATTGACGAAGTGGAGAAATTGCTGTTGATTTGGATAAATGAAAAACACTTAGCTGGTGATAGTGTTTCTGAAGCTCTAATTTGTGCAAAAGCGAAACGATTACATGATGACCTGTTAATAACAAACCCTGGTACGAGTACTTATACTGAACTGTTTAAAGCTAGCCGAGGATGGTTTGAGAAGTTTAAGAAGAGAACTGGAATACATAATGTAATTAGGCATAGAGAGGCTGCAAGCTCAGACCAAGAAGCTGCTAAGAAATATGTACACGAATTTAATGATATGTAAAAGCTGAGAGTTTTCTTCCCCAGCAAGTATTCAACTGTGATGAAACTGGCCTATTTTGGAAAAAATTACCAAATAGGACCTACATCACTCAGGAAGAAAAGACTTTGTCTGGACATAAGCCAATGAAGGACCGGCTGACTCTTTTACTATGTGGAAATGTAAGTGGGGACTTCAAGGTCAAGCCATTGCTTGTCTACCACTCTGAGAATCCGAGGGTGTTTAAGAAAAATAATGTAATGAAAAGTAAACTGTCTGTTATGTGGAGGGCTAATAGTAAGGCTTGGGTAACCAGGCAACTGTTCATTGAGTGGATCCATGAAGCCTTTGCCCCAAGTGTGAGAAAATACCTCCAAGAAAACGAATTGCCACTAAAATGCCTTCTTGTGATGGACAATGCTCCTGCTCATCCTCCAGGCTTGCAAGACGAGTTGGTTGAGGAGTTTGGTTTTATCACAGTGAAGTTCCTGTCCCCTAACACGACTCCTCTAATCCAGCCTATGGACCAGCAGATCATTTCAAACTTTAAGAAACTGTACATCAAGGAATTATTTCAAAGGTGTTTCGAAGTAACCTCTGACACAGAATTAACACAGAGAATTCTGGAAAAAACATTTGAATATCCTCCATTTTTTAACTTTCATTGACAAAGCCTGGGGGCTAGTGACTCAGAGAACTATGAAATCAGCCTGGAGGAAATTGTGGCCAGACTGTATATCTGGCATTGAGGGCTATGAGACTGAGTCTGTTGATATTGTCGATGATATTGTATCTATAGGCAATAGGATTGGATTAGAAGTTGATAATGTTGATGTGGAGGAGCTAGTGGAGGACCACAGCAATGAACTCACTACGGAAGAACTGGAACAGCTTCTCAATGAGCAGCAAAAGACGGTGACAGAGGAAATATTATTTTCAGAGACTGATGAACGAATGGAAGATGTTCCTAGGTCCTCGATCCACGAAATGTGTGTGAAATGGAATGAGGTGCAAAATTTTGTGGAAAGATATCACCCTGATAAAACTTTATCAAATCACATTATAAATCTGTTCAATGATAATGTCATGTCTCATTTCCGCAACATTATAAAAAGCAAGAAGAAACAAATCTCATTGGATAGGTTTTTAGTGAGACAGAAACCTGATGAACTTCATGCACCCGATGTTTTCATGGAAGGGGACTCCCCTTCCAAACAATAACACTTTACTATTTTGTAAGATAAGTTGAAATAAAGTTTGTTTTTACATTTATTCTTTTTGTTTTATTACTTCCAATTCCTTTTCAGTTAAAACTATGAATTTTGCTTGTTTTGTATAGGATTTTAAGCATGAAGTAGAAAATAAAGATAATAAAGGGCCATTTTCTTGGGGTCTTGAACGGATTAATCCATTTTACATTGATTCTTATGGGAATAATTGTTTTGGTTTACGAACAACTCGGTTTACGAACAGTTTTATGGAATGAAATTAGTTTGTAAACCAAGGTTTCACTGTATATGCCAAATTAAAATGCTAGTAAAGTATTCTTGGGTTTCCATCACATTCCCCACATTACATTTGTCTGGAAAATTGTACAGGGAGCAAAGGGAGGGGGGCGCATCTCTGTGACTTGCCTCCTGGTGAAGGAAAACCTAGCCACTGGGCCAGCCATGTTACATAGAGACAGTGCTCCTTGTTACACCTCTACGCTTAGCATCAGAAAAGGCTTGTTAGCAAATGTTGTGTATAAAGTAAAAACGCTTGAACGTTGCGGCATGCAGTAGGGACATTTACGATAGGACGAGTCCATCCTCGAGTTGGGCCCTCCTTTAGGGGAGGTGGTATTTAGGTGTGGGCATTTGATGTGTGAACTTGGACTCTTGCAAACCAAAATTGTGTTATTGCGCATAGGCTCTGACGTCGGCTCCCCCTTAAAATTTCTCCCTCCCATTCATTCTCTTCCCCTCTCACGCATCTCCGCCTGCCACCTTAGTGTGTGCGAGCTATACCTATCACCTGATTAGAAAATTTATTTAAACTTATTGTGACCTATTTATAATGGCAATACCAGTAAGTTAAATTGATGGTTGATTGTGTCTAAATAGTAGTGTGGAAAAGAAAACTTGTAGAGAACTCGATAAATTTGTGATTAGAGTGTGCAAAATATTTTCGTTTCTTAGAAAAAGTATATATAATGGTGACAATTTTGCAAGCTGACCAATTTTATCATACTGAAAATATTTTTATTGATAAATAATTAATCAGTATTAAACTGATTAATTTAGAGAATCATGTATATGTTTAAAACTAATTATAATCTTGCGATGTTGTTTTTTTTGCGCAGTGTATTTTGAGATGAAATGCAATTATTTAGTGGAAAATTATTCTCAAAGAAAAAATATTCGATCTTTTTCCTTGCAATTCTGCGTTCTTTAGTTTGTTAATTTTACGAATAAAAATTCTCTTATAATTTCAAATGATGAAAGAATAACTAATAAAATGGCTCTCGGTTGAATACCCATGCCTGTATAGTTCGTTGAAATGCTAATCATAGATATATATATATAATTAGGTACTTGTTGCGAGTTCCGATTTCGAGTACTAACTTGGCGATAAGTATTGCATGCTCGTATAAGTAACGAAAACTTTTTAATTTTCCGGCGAATAAGATAAATGGATGGAAACGTACTGTGTATTTCATTTCAGCATTTCTTTAACAAATTCGCAATGGAAATATTTAACGGATTTATGTAATTTACCCATTTAAAAAATGAAAGGTTTTATCTTAGGCTTCCTTTGAGTTTGTCTTCATTGTGAAAGAAGTAACATATACCAGAGTTTACCGCCTTTACGAAAATATATAATAAACTTTTTTATGTTGAGCTTATATAGGTATATTTTATTTTCCTTGTCAATGAAGATATGGTGTCCATTATAATTTCTGTCAAACTCTAGCAATCCCGTAAGTCCATAAGATTAACCAATTTAGTATTATATTATTATTTTACATAAGTTAAATGCTGTAAAATTATACTTTTCGACCGTCCTGCAGATAAACTGCTATTTAAAGCCTCCGTTGTTATTGCCTAACCTTCGACGGCGATTACGTGACCACCTGCCGCGCGTTTTTGTTTGTTTTTTTTTTTTGTAATTCGCATCAACGGTTCCGTGTACATTGAATTCTTTTACATGGATATTCCTTAAAAAATAGCCGCGCTCAAACTTCGAAGCACTATTATATTTTAGTCGTAACGAATAGAAATTATTACGACAACTACTTCTACTCAGAAAACTAAATTGTAAGGAGGTTTCTCAACAGAAGTTTAAAGCTATTAGGGATTTTATGCTGGAACCTTTAAAGCAAGAAATTACTTGGCGATTTTGTCGTTACTATTATTTTAAGTGCTTCAGTTACGCAAACAGCCTGGTAGTAACACACTACAAGGATGTTGTAGCATTCACGAAAATAAGTTGACATGCGTATATCACTCAGGCTGAACGTATAGAGTTTGGAGTTTATCAAGGTTCACTCATGATTTACGTGTCGAATATTCCCGAATGTATTTATTTTAAATGAGTTTACCGTGATAAAGTTGCTTGAAACTAAAGGTTAAGTGATTCGCATTTACAATTTTATAATCCTCCGCTGTTTATATTCACGCAATATTTTTCTGTATGTAAGTTTGATTTCATTCACTAGCATGTTGCTCTGTAAGGGCCATTCATTCTATCCTTGCTGAGCGTATTTGCCTTCACTTATTGTTAGATACGCTTACCGAATCTTATCTGTCTTTTATCTATCTATCTTTGCGGTGATTCGCGATTTCTTTTTTTTTGTGATATGACTTCCCTAAAATAAATTATTCTTTAAAAATGAGAGACTGGACTCATTCTTACTTTATTTATATAGAAAATGCCTTGCATTATCGTTAAAAAACAGTTGCATGCTTTTGAATTTGTTGGTCCGTAGTTTCAGGTAAGATGTAAATTATTAAAACGATTTAATGTGCTCAACCATAGTGTACTTTTTAGAAAATCTTTTAACACATTAAGATATAGTGCCTGTTACCAATGTAATTTTTGCCTTTTCTGAATGTGAGGATATTTAGGTTGGCAGTCATGCATCTCAAATCCAAATGATTGCTTGGTAATTGTGTAAATCTATTGTATTATATACACTGAAATCACATGCATGCACCTTTGATTGTTTGTAATTATAGCCATTTCTCTTTTAAAGAATCTTATATATCAAATTTACTTTTAAACATTTGCTTGATAAACAAAATAAATATTGTGAGCAGTATTCTCAATCTTCATTGAACTCATAACCTTGTTCAAGCATTGAATTAATTTGAATATTTGTTGAGGTTATTTGACCAATCTTAGCTGTTAAATCTCTGCAAATTAACCAATCCAATCATGAGAGATTGAAATATTCTATAGTTTATAATCTGAATTATTCATAGTTGGTTTTTGTATGATTTAGTGGTAATGATTTTCCAGTTGTATATTAAGTGGTGGAAAAACATACCTGCATTTTACAATGGTTAACATGATATTGAGAATTCAAATAATCATATTTACTCTGAATCCACTGTAGACCATTCAACCTTGCCATTGAACTGCTGCTTAGCGCAAGACTGGTACTAAGCTAGGTTTGATGGCACAAGCAAGAACACAACTGCTTCTTTACTTTTAACAGTTTGGCAATCTAAGAAATATAAAGAGAAAATTTTTGTAACAAATTAATACTTTATTGAAAAACTTTTGGTTACATAATTTGTATTTGTAATCAGGGGTTGCAAGGCCCTTAGGTGATAATGCCTTGCAACATGTTCTATTAAATTATTGCCATCACTTAAAGAACCATTAGTCATCTACAACATGATATATTTAGGATCTGGAAAGGAAACAAATTACTTCGTAACACTTTTAAAAGTGAAATTTGTTACAAAGTAATTTCTTTCCTTTCCAAGTCTGTTATGGAGAAATGTCACAATGTTGAATCTACAGTGATTAGTTTTGTGATCTATTTATTTAAAAAATCATTGTTTGTTATATATTAGACATCATTTGACTGTATGGATGTGCATTGTATTATTTTGCTCAAGAATAACTATGATTTCCAACAGCTATTGCTTTTCTTTAAACAATACTTTTCAACTGTGTTATTGATGAGTATAATAGCACAATTGGGATTTATGAAAGAGAAAATATCTAGAAAAAGTGCTGTGGTTTCTCTTCATTCACCTTTTCCTTGGAATTATTGTGTTGTTATCATTTAATGATTTAATGTCAAATCATTGCCTGCAGTGCATTAGTTCTTAAAGCAATGTCACTTTTTTGCAGTTTCTTTTGTCAATACATGCATGAAGCTGCAATTTTGTAAGTTAAATGTTCTAATTACCTGTGGAAAATTATATCCTTGTTTCTTGCCACTTGTGTGGAATTGTATCCATTCCAGTTACATCTATTAATGTAAATTTTTCAAAGAATTTTGTCATATTTGGTGAGTATGGTTACTTTTGTATATTATTTCACTTGGTGGTTTTTATAAATAAATTGCTAAGGTAAAGTTTGTTTTGAGAATATAGATAATTCTATAGCTGGTTCAAGAAAATAAAATGAATCAAAACTTAGAAAATTATTTTGTTGTATGTATACTAATTATCATTAATTGGTATTTCTTTACAAAGCTTATTGTTGGCCTATAGATATAATACTAATTCAAGAGGATAGGTAACATTACAAGACAATTTTTGAGTCATCTCTCATCATGTATTTCTCTTTTTTATTTTGTCATATATGTAGTTCCTATATAGACAACTGTTTCAGCTGTTACTTTGTAGAATTCCATAATTCAGAAATAAAGTAACTTAGTAAATTCCTACAATACTTTTATTAGAGGGGCCTATCTAGATTTCAACGCTTAACATATATATCATTATATGTCGACGTTTCTTACAGAGGAGGAGGAGGATATAACATATAGGAGGATACTAATGTTTAGGTACTTCCAGATGAGCTGGAGATTCGAAATTTTTTTCTTAGGTAGGATTTTGTGCAAAACCGACTAGAAAAAACGAAAATCTTGAAAAAGTGCAACAATGCGGCCGCTAAAAATTCGCAATTGTTTAAACAAATTTTCAAGGTTGATGTATTTCTGAATGTGCTACGGAGCTGAAATTTTTTTTGCTGTAGGATTTGTAAAAAAAACGAAATAGGGATTATAGAAATTTTGATTTGTTTGGCAGTTAAAATTTCTTAATGTTTAAACAAATAGGTAAATGGTTAGATACTTTGGGGTGAGTTAGAGAGCTAACATTTTAAAGTTATTTAGAGTTTAGTCTACATAAACGAATAAACATTTCATTGTGTCCATGAAATTATTATTGCGGCCTTTAAAAATTATTTAAATTTAAACAATTAGAAAAATATTATTTCACTTCTAGAAGTGCTACAAGTTTTAAAATGGGCGGAAAATGGGTAGCATTAGTACCCCATAATGGACAAAGTATAAAATTCTTAAAATTTCATAGTTTTGGGATTGTTTTAATCTATAATTTTTACATAAGGGAAAAGCGAAAATCGCTGTGAAGGTGAAATCTTGTGAATTAAAGTAATATATCCAATGATGAAATATCTGTCTGAAAAATGAATGTTATTTCAAGGTGAGATGATATGCAAGCACCTTCTACTAGTGTATATATATATATATATATATATATATATATATATATATATATATATATATATATATATAGAGAGAGAGAGAGAGAGAGAGGGGAAATTGTAATTGAGAAAAAATTGACAGATTTTTATGGAAATATGTTAGGTGTCCATGAGTTTAAAAAAAGTGGTTTTCACCATGCTGTCTGTCTGTGCATGGCACTAAAGCGTAGACCAGTGGTTTCCAACCTTTTTGTAGGCAGGGCACCCTTTAAAAGATAAACAGAATTTTGCAGCATGGCGATGGTTTTATATTTTCACAAACGAGTATTACAACCTTTGGACATGTCCATTTGTTGGTACCACACTATAACCAATTTATTAGAGATAAAATTAATGCCTTAGTTACCTGTAAACACATCCAAATTGTTGATTTATTTACAAAACTAATTTTATCGTGGCACCCCTAAAAATCAACTGCGGCACCCAGGTTGGGAACTACTGACCTAGATGGTTCATTGTAATTGAATGATATTTCGTAAGTATGCATAAAATCATCTAAAATAGAAACTATGAAGAGATGAACGATATAGCTCAACAATGAAGGGCAGTATATTCATGTTGATTTTCACAAAATGTTGATTTATTTAAAAATGGCTCTAATATTTTTGATTGAAATTCTCCCAGTTATAGACCTCGGAGTCATAAACAGTACTCCATATTTCTCAAACTATTACTATAACATCCAGCGACATAATATCTCGATTTTTATGCCCGGCTTTCTCAAAAGTCTTCTTCCAGCAATATTGCTTCAGTGCCTATGTGCCTTCGCCAATCTGCATAATACGTAATAATATTTATGCATAGTATAACTTTATCAAATTTGATTTTCACATATATAAGGTAATCAATGGATTAATACCATTTACGTGCAGAAGACATTTTCCATGGTTCTGTTGTTTTTTTTAGCAGCAAGGGATCCAATCAGGAAAGAATGTAGTGAGGCCAGATGCATATTTATATGAAAAAGTTTGTGCAATATATATATAATGTCCCAACTTTTTATTTATAACTTAAGGAAATTAGTTCATTAGGCTATAAATGGGTTTTTGCTTTCATGGCATTGAAGTCTTTGCTGGATGACTCTGGCTTGGCTTCAGTTGTTCATTTTGCAAGCTATCAATTTATAAATAACCTACATTGTATTTGCATTTAATTATTTGTAGTCTTTCTCTTAATGTGTTGCTCTAGTAAGTTTTTAGTTAAATCAGATATGTTTTAAACTTAACAAGCATTGGCACATTTTAGCCCTTTTTGTTGCTCTCTCAATGGTTACACAATATTTATTTGCCTTTAGGTGCTGCTGCTGTCGCAAATATAGCAGCACCAAGGTCTGCAGTAGCCAGCCCTATCATAAGAGCTTCTTCTGCTTCTGGGCTTCAAGTTACAGGTGGCCCTCCAGGTTCTTCAGGACTTTCAGGAGCTACATGTGTCGGGTCAGTGAAAATGATAATTAATTTTGGAAAAATGCCTTTTAGTAGAAAACAAGATGATCCAAATGAAACTTATGATGCCTACTTTCCATTTAATCATTTACTTAATACTTATATTGGCTTTAATAGCTTTAAAGTCATCGTGGATAAGTTGCTCTTTGTGTTCTTAAATTTCATAATTTAGCATTATATAATATTACAAATACATTCGAACGGAATATTAAATTGATCACCCATATTTATGTGGCAAACGTAACGCATGTATGTATTAAACTATACTAAATCCGAGTCCAACATTAGTCATTGCTATGGCAACCTCTCGTAATGAGTGATAAAAACTGCAAAAACACCAGTATTTTCACGAAATTCTAAGAAATGTGATCTATAAGAAAAATTCTACAATAAAAATTAGAATCTTCTTTCATTTCCTTAGAGAATAGTACAAATGCCACTCTGATATTACAATTCTAAGATATTTTAATGGGCAAGAGATAATTACCCTACACAATGGATTTCAGATTTCCCATGTAAATAAAATGGGAATTATAGTTCCTGGAATCGAACCTGGGACTTTCAATTTTTGCAAAAAAGCTATACTTGGGAGCTTGACCCAAGTAGCAAGTGTCATGGAAATTGGTGTATTGGTTCAATATTTAATGGGGGGAGATAGACATAACGACAAAACTATAAGCCTATTTCCATTCTGGAAAGTAGGCTAAAAATTTGTTAATAGTATTTATAATTCAAAATATGAAGAACTTGCAAATTTTTCTGAAAAATGAGACAAATTTCTGACATTTTTCAAAGGTTATCATTAGAATTTCCTTACTGAGTAATCTCTCACTTTACACAAAAATACCAGATTTGGTATTTGTAATTTCTATTTATGCTTAGAGATGAGACTATAAAGATAATAATAACTTCCTTGCTAAAGGTTTCCAATGCTTCTGTACCATAAATACTGGATAATCTTGTGTATACAAGGAACTTAAATGTTAATGGTTTGTGATAATGAGGCAAGTCAGACAAATGCAGCAATATCGTTGTTATAAAAGTAAGTGGCTATATTTGCCTGAGCTATGGTTTGCTTGGAGTGCTTTTCTAAGTCTGTATTTATATATCATTGACTATAGTGCGTTCCACACTTAGTTGACAGAATGGTGTCTTATGGGCTATCGCTAACTCTCTCTTTGCCATTGCTTTTCCTATCACTCTGTTCTTCTCTAATCCTGCTCAGTTGCCAAATTTGTTGTGATTATGGTGATATTGTCATTTAAGTAAGATTATGACGTAGTAAATTTTATGCTGAACGTGATTACCGTAAATACCCGCGTATAATGCACACTTTTTTTCGAAATATTTTAGTTAAAAATTAGGATGCGTGTTATGCGAGGGTACATATTCTTCCTATTTTCATTTGACCCCATATTTCCACAATTTCGGCACATTAATTACAGCCCAGGTATCCTCATTTAATTTTATTGGTGATTTTTATGAAAAGTAATATAGATAATAGTTAAAATTTATTAACTAATTCTATAAACATACATTAATTAGATGTGAAAAGAATGAATTCAGTATTTATTCATTTTAAAAGCCTATAAATTCTTCGTCACTGGACCATTCTTCTTTGATGTTGTTATCAGAATCATCATCTTACGCATGATGTCACCCTACACCGGCGCCCGACCTGGTGGTGAGGTACTGGTACTACTTACAATTAGAAATAATGGCAGCTGATGCCTTTGAGTACGCTGGGAGTTAATGCTTCTTGTAGAATTAAATCAAGTTATCGTTCCCTACTTTTCTCTCAGCATTCATACGTGGTTTATTCTTGATTCTTAGAGTCTGTAGTTAATTATGGTTATTTGCTATCATTTTTACATGCTTCAGTGTGTTCTAATAAGGTTAAAACTGAAGGTTGGGCGAACCCATCCACCTCAGGTGTGACTAAAACGTATCTAAAAAACTTTGACATAGGATTATTGTCATTCCTTCAATTTATTAGCTCAAACAATGTCATATGCCATACTATGAAATTAATATAATTGGATTATTATGTATATCCTAATATTACCTTGTAAGTAAACAGAGTACTGTAAATACCCACGTATAGTGCGCACCCTCATATAATGCGCAGGGGGGTTTTCTGCCTCGTAATCTATTATTTTTCTATATACCCGCGTATAGTGTGCATAGATTTATTTAGCATTACCATTCCAGAATAAAGTAGATGGTGTAACGTGTTCTAAGGCAATGATCGAATTATTGGTATTACGTTTGTATTGGTAACATAATGAAAGTGCGAAATGAAATTTTCGAATAACGTTCCAAAAGAACGTCAGCTAACTCAATCATTACATACTCTATGTTTACTTACAAGGTGATATTAGGATATACACAATAAATCGAATTATATTAATTTCATAGTATGGCATAAGACATTTTTTGAGCTAATAAAATGAAGGAATGACGATAATCCTATTTTTTACATACGTTTTTGTCACGCCTGAGGTGGACGGGTTCGCCCAACCTTCAGTTTTACCCTTATTAGAACACTCGGGAGCACGTAAACACGATAGCAAATAACCATAATTAACTACAGACTCTAAGAATCAAGAATAAACCACGTATGAATGCTGGGAGGGAGAATGGGAGGGAAGAGGAAGGGAGAGAGGAAGACAGAAAAGGAGGAAGAATGGGAAGTACCTTAAATTTAATACTTAATCTATGCATATATGTCATATTTGACAGGCAATTTTGCTAGTTTAACTAATAAAAGCTGAATCTTATTCATTTTAATAATTTCATTAGAAAATAACATCAAAGTTATATAAAAAGTTTCTGTCCATTTGGTTATGCATTAACATTTGTAATAATAAATAAGTATAGAAAGATCTGATGCTTTCCTGGCGAATCGATGAGGTGAAGAGTTCCCGGGTTTCCAGCCAGGTGAATATGTTGTCTACCGACGTTTCGGCACCTTCCTCAAGTGCCATCTTCAGGGGTCTCCTGAGTGCCGTACCAATCTTTCGTCCATGTATATATACTACTCCGGTATTGGAGGCTCGTTCCCCATTGGCTGTTGGGTCGGCCTATGGCGTTCCGTGATTTTGGGGAGTATGGGATTCCACACCTTGCTGAGTGGGAATCCCGTGTCCCTGTTAATGTTGTTTTTCTCAATTCTTATTTCAATGGCTTCTTTCACTAGCCTATCCCAAAAACCGTTGGCCTTGGCAATTACTTTGGCCTCCGTGAAGTTAATTCGATGGGCTGTGGATATGCTGTGCTCTGCGATTGCCAACTTTTCTGGCTGATTTAGGCGGATGCTCTTTGATTCGCGTTTCTATTGTCCGTCCTGTTTGGCCGATGTACTACTTGCCGCACGAGCAAGGGATTTTATAAACTCCGGCTGTTTTGAGGCCTAGTTGGTCTTTGTTCTGCGGTAGGAAGCTCTGGATTTTTGGCGGCGGTTTGTGTGCCACCCTGATGCCTTGTCTGCCTAGAATCCTCGAGATCCTCCCAGAAATCGTTGACAGGAAGGGTATACATGCCGTGGCTACTGGTTTTTCTTCCGGCTTCTTCTTCGCTTTCCCGGAAACGGCCCTTTTCAGGGCCCTGCCGATTTCCCATTCTCCGTGGCCGTTCTGTCGGAACGAGAGGCGTAGGTTCCTGATTTCTGCCCCTAAACTATCTTCGTCAGCAATGGCTCTTGCCCGGTCGATCAGAGTGGTCAACACTCCTTGTCGTTGGGAGGGGTGGTGGTGGCTAATCCCATTTAAGTATAGGTTGGTGTGGGTAGGTTTGCGATACACACTGTGTCCCAATGTGCCATTGGGTTTGCGGCTCACCCTAATGGAGTTTCAAGATCACCTAAACAGCATACATCCCAACATCCGCTTCACAATGGAGAAGGAGAAAGAGGGATCCCTTCCCTTCTTGGACATCCTGGTGAGCCGCAAACCCAATGGCACATGGTTCCTCTGTAAAATGTGTGTTTTATGATGGAAGGAAGGGACTAACATGACGGGACACATGTCGAAAAATTTTCCCAAGGGATAAGGACCCAATGTTTGACACAATGAAACAGTTTCACATGAGAGTTCATAGCAAGTGGTTGTTTGATGTGTAATTATACGATTCAGTGTGCCTTGCAGATTGTTGGTGATATATATACATATATATTGTGTTAATATAATAACTTTGGTGAAAAGTGAAGTGTTTCAATTGCATGTGCATAACGTGATTTTTTCCAAGTTAGCTGTTTTTGTTTTCGAGCCAGCATATCTTATAAATTTTTTTTGTTGTAGGTAAAACTTCAAAAATATTTCAATTCAGTTTTTGTGAAATCGCCTGAATCATCATGGAATCTGGATCAAGCAGGAAGTTTAAAGGGATAGGCACTGGCTCTAATTCACGGGAAATTTGGCAAATGTGTGCACTATAAGCGCAAGACAACCACTCTCAGGCTTACGTAAGCCCCGACTTACGTAAACTCGACCTTATGTAAACTTATCCATATGCCACAAACAAAAAAATTCCAAGTGCAAAAGTGCATACATATTACGTTACACTCGGGACGTAAAGTACATACCGTATATACTCGAGTATTTTGTGACTCCGCATAATTTGTGATCCCTTATTTTTTGCCTCAAAATCTTGTTTTCATCTTGTGTGTCATGTAATGTGTGAGTTGCAATTTTTGAGTTCTGGTAGCACAACCTACAGTTCCCCTAAAATATAGTGCATTTTTTTTAGTTCCTTTCCATATGATTTCTATCTTCATGAAAGTAAAGAGAAAGCATTCAAAGATATATCTGTACTTCTAATTAAAAAAATACCTTTTAATTACCTGTATTTACATATTAATGAAGAGAAAATCAGTGAATAACTGTAATTGTCATAGTTTGTTGCTCACTGGTCAGAAATGTTTTAAGAATGTTGTGTTACCGGAACATCTAAGAGCCAAACAAATGCCTACCTACTAGTGCATCTTTAATTATCGTACAATCGTTGCCATAGATGGTTTTTATGCTCCTGTTATTTCTTTTTAAAAATTCATTTACTCATATTATATTGCTAAAAAATTTACACTTGGCAACTCAGTCTAATACCACAAACATTAGAATGTGTTGTGGGAACGGCTACCTGATTTTACTGAGGTCTTTGCATGTAAACAAACATTTATTCTTACGTTTATTTTATGAATTATTGGTAATTTTGTTGATATTTATTTTTCTTTTCATAATGGAGGTTGAAAGATTAAATAAGGATATATGTGAACTTCATTAAATCTACATTCATAATAATAAGTTACTTAAAAATTAGAAGGCAAGGTCTCAGATCGAGGTTACGGGTAAGGCTATGCTTAGAAATATGTTCAGAACAAGAGATGATTTCACTGTTTTAACCCTTAGATGCTCAAGGTGGCGATATATCGGCTTCCCCTGGTCGCCTTAAAACACTCAAGGTTCCGATATATCGGCTCTAGCGTAAACCCCGTTTAAAAATCTTTATAGATCACACTTTGAGTTATAATTACCACCAAACCGAAGATGATATAAATTTTTATATTTACTTTTGAAATGATGTTCCTCTTTACGATTTTAGTATTTTACATAAACAAAAGTAATTGTCTTTTCCCCCATCCGTCTGACGCAGCTAATTCGCAGTGAGTCATCATCCAAAATATTTTATGCCCTTCGAGGCCGTAGATTACGCACGCTGTCTTTCTCCGTTCTTTCATAAGCGTGCTTGTCATTGCATTTTCATCGCAATGTTATAATCCAAAAGCTGATATGTCATATGAGACGAAATGCTTACCGAAATTTTCTGAGGATTTTTTTTCTTTTATTTTTTCTCTTGATTATCAATCTTGCTCTCTTGTAACGTAACCTACAGCTCAACTTTGTCGGAGGTCTCTTGAGTCTCACTCACTGGTAATATGACACGGAGCAACTTTGTAGAGTATTTTTCATTGTATATTCTTTTGATATATACTATCACATTGTCATAGTTTTTTTTGTTCATGCATTTTCCTTCATTCCCCCTTGCGGTTGAGACTATTTCTTTTAGTTGGTTGTGTAGATGGTTACCCAGAGGAGGTGTTGTATTCCTCGTGTGTATTTTATTTGGTGAACCCGTATTCTGTTGTCAGTAATTTCTTTTTGAGTGCTTCAGAGACTTTTTATCTGTGTAATAAATTGTGCTACCTGGAGCTGATATAAATTTCTATAATTTCTGTAACCCATAATGGCTTCTCTCTAGTAAAGCAACTGCATTGGAATAGGAAATAAAGTCTACCATAAATGGGAAAGAAAAAATTACGCTGAAACCTGAAATAATTTACAGTTACAATAAATTTATGGGGGGGGGGTTGACACTTCTGATATGATGCTGTATACTTACATGGATGAAAGAAAGTGTAAAATATTGGAAAAAGTTGCGTTCAATATAATTTCAAGTATGGTTTTGAATAGCTATATTCTATGTAAAGAAAATTTCAAAGGACCTGGGAAACTGCAATCGAGGCTAACATATGTAGTAAATATAATTGAGCATTTAGGTAATGAGTGGTTTTCAATGAGGGAAAAGACACCTAAAGTGGGTGTTCAAAAACTTGATGGAAAAAAGAGACTAATTGTTGTGTTTGCAACGCTAAGAATAGAAGAAAAAGATCCCAAACTGTTTGCATTAGATGTAACAAAGGCTTACATGGGGAGTGTTTGGCCAAACACAAATGCTGACGTGGTGAAATGTACTTTTTCACATTGTTTTATATCTCATGAATAATAAATGAATATTGAGTCAAATTTGGATATGTTAGAGTGCATAATGCAATATTTCATAATATATGTGCAAATCTATGGTACAAGTTGAGGTTATGAAGTTATATAATTTTGAAAATTATTTTTATTTTCATAAAAACGTTTTTTGTTCAAACTTTTTTTTATAAAAATAAATATTGCTTTGTCTCATATAAAACTTTTTTGCTTTAAACTGCAATTTGTTTTCAAAACTCATTAAAAATTTCGATATCCTAGACCAAAAATTAGGCTCAAAAAATATTTAAAAAACACTTGAAATTTTCAAAAATTAGGCATGAGCTTTCTGGGATTAAAAAAGGCAAATGCCGTGAGAGCAAAAGGGTTAAAAACATAACTCAGGTTATTTGCGACCCCCTAATTTATGGCTAAAAATAGGTCTTAAAAAGTTGAAAATTACGCAAGTATATACAGTAGTTCGGTGTGTGCGAAGGGATACTGCGTATGGTGGCAGAGAGTCGGGGCGGCCGCCGTTCACTGCTTATGAGGCTGGAACTTTTTGGGATTACTGTTTTATGAATGTGGGTCTAAATAATTTCCTTAATTTCTATGATTAGAATGATTTTTTCCCAATGACTTATTTACTGTACTGAACTGTGTGGGTAATTAGGCAAATTCCGACTTACATAAAACTCGGGTTACGTAAAGGTTTGCAGAATGGAGCCCTTATGTAAGTTGGGAAGTGGCAGTACTGTCAAATCAGGGTGGAATGGAGTATAGCAATTAAACCTTAATCTACAATGGTATTGCTGAATGGGCAATTAAAGCTCACCATAACCGCTTTAGTAGCTACTTCCGAAAGGGGAGGTAGAAGTTGGATTGCTGTGAAAACAAAGAACCAAATTATCTTGTTCCAACCATGGTCAATAAATTCATGAAATTTTGAAAACATGGCCTACCATTTCCCTTTTCTTTTGAATCAGAAAAGGAATTATTATGCTGTTTAAATATGAAAAGTGGAGACCTAAGTTGAATTTATTTTTAATTAATGTTCCCTATTTACTTTTGTACTTCGTGCCCTCATGTACTACACACACCCCTATTTTTGGGCCAGGTCGAAGGGAAAAAAGTAAATTTGTGCCAGAATAAGTTGGCATCTGGGATTAAAAATAGTCATACTCTTCACTGATTCTTCCTCCCTGGAACAAGGTCTACCCAAGTTAAGCACCTTCTCCCTCCTATCTGCATGATGCCATTTATTCGGTGATCTCTTTATGTTGATGCTTGCAGAAATCTCCTTGGTAGTCTCCCCTCTTATGTTCAAGGAGCATCAAGGGCTCACGATGAATTCAGCGAACACAAATACCAAATGCCAACTTATTCTGGCAAAAATATAGATAAAATTTGATCGTAAACTTTTAATGGCAATACAGGTTATTTGGAGAAACAATATTAAACTTAAAACTAATTTAAAAGGTACAGCTTTAATTTTATAAAAATAACAACATTTCAGTCGTCAAAATACTTCGTGTGTATACTTCATAGAATTCTTCAACATCTGAGAGTATAAATGTAGACGTGTGTTGCAGTGAATATACTATCAATACTCGCAATTTATGTAACCTGTGCAGAAATCCTCATGTAAGAGACACAGTCCTTTTTTCTTACCGACACTTTGGGAAAAAGATGTGTGTGGTACAGAGTAAATATGATATGTAGAATAAAAACCACTATTATTCAGCTCTCCATAAAATTAATCTCTGTGTTAAACTAGCTAGTTTTTTCAACCAGATGATGTCATATAATGTGCGAAACCTGTCACAAGAATAAACATCAGTGGAAAAGTACGGAGTTTATCATTAATATGAATAATTTATTTTTTATTATTACCGTTTTATTCTTCAGAAGAAATAATTAGCACTTAAACATTTAGTTGAAACTAGTGGTACCCACAAAAACTTATGCAAAGTCAGTCAGAAATCTGCGTTTTTAAAAGTAATTTCCCATTTTTCTTTATAAAATTACACAACTGACATTTTGAATTTCATGTTTGTTTATAATTTATATGTGTAATTTTAATTGCTTCTCCCTTAGGAAAAGGGTCACATTCCAGTATTGAAATAAAGAAAGAAGATTCTTTAATTTGGTCAATCGTTAAAAATGCCCACAGCCCACATGCAGTTTACTGAATAATAATAATCTTCAATTATTAATGTTGCAATCTATGAAGTTTGACATTGCTACAAATATAATTTTGATGTTTCATAAAATGCGTGAAGCAAATACCTTAATTCTTTCGTCTATTTGAAGGCTTAGTAGACACTAATTGAATCAGAGGCAACAATACAGGTAGCCTTGGCAACACACAAAAAGTACGAAAAAGCCATATCATTTCGAAAAGAAATGCGTATTTCTGACAAATTATTCTGTGTAACATCTAAACATCACAAGAATAAGATATTTTATAGTTTTGGCAGTTGAATAAAACAAAAATGGAGAAATTCGGTCCATATTTACATATTTTAATGAATGAAGGAAATAAACCTTGCACCTTGAAAAATCGAAAATCCCATGTAAACTTATGGGAAAATATAATTGTCTCCCGGAGTCGAATCCAGGACACTTCGGTAAATGAAAATAGTTTTCTCAGGGTCTCCTAGGTGGCAGAAACAAAATTGCGTTTACAGCATTTCTCTATGACAAACTGTTCAAGAGATAAACAGGGGGATGGATGGACAGACATTGAATAATTATATATAAAGATGTAAAGTAATTGAAACTGCAATAATTCAAAAAAATTTTTAAAGTTTCCCGTCTTTAGAATAATGCCAACTTGTTCAATAGTTATTTAGGGTGAAACTGGGATTATGTACTGTGCCACTGAATGTGTTGATTTTCTTACTGCCAGAAATAACCTAGCGGAGCCACGTTGGGTTTGTTTTGCATTAAATTCTCCAGTGTGTCAGCTTACTCTATATTTAAATACCCTCTGTAAGGTTGAAATTGTATTTGAATGTCTCATTTTGAAAAATAGATTTTTATAACAGATATTGTTTGACAGTTGTGTGACAAATCCCCTCTCATTTTTTGTCTGCAGATATGCCCCTGGTGGAGCCCTCCTCCGTCCTGCGTCATCTCACTCCCCTTCAGCAAACATCCTCCCTCGAATCACTAGTCCTCCCGCTTCATCCATCTCAACCACAACTGTAAGCACTCCCTCTTCTGTTGCAACCTCTGTTGTGGCCTCGAGTGGCGCTACGACATGGGTTTCATCAAAGTCTACCTCTGCCACCCCTGTTGGCGGTGCTGTTATTGTTCAGCCTCAGGGTCATCATCCAAGAGGACCTTACTCACAAATACGGACAGGGGCAATGACAGGTTTGTTTTGATTTTTTCGCTAACTTTTTGTCTTTCAGTGAAAATACTATGCATAAAGTGCTCATCATCCTTTAATGGTATTATTATAAAAGAATTTTGCTATATCCAAGAAAATGGCCATACATTTAGAAGCGCAGCAACGTGGTAACATGTTATGCCTTAATTTTCCCAAGTTGGAGAGTAGCAGCAGTAGAGGTGATGTGCACTGTTGACCCCCCTTCCCCCCAACCATCCGTCTCGGTTGGCTCACTCCTTAATATTGAGACATGCCACGGTTGCATCCCAAGTGGTGTTCTCTGATTGGAGGACTGCTTCATGAGAGTTCCCACTGCCTCTACAGTTGAAACCTATGAAGCCAAATATAGGAATATAAATTGATAAAGGGAAGAAATGATAAAAATAATTTTCTGATTGGAAGTTAATCACTAAAAAAAATAAATTACCTGTCATTTACTTTATTCTAAATTTAATTTTGGTATTTTAACATTATTATGGCTCTTTGCTCTTTCAGTGACCACCAAAATGCCACTTCAAGGTCACCGATTACAGGTTGAAGCCTCACCTGTAAGAACAACTTCTGTCGCAGCTACGTCTTCAAACCATGGTGCATCCATCTCATCATCTGCTTCCTCTACTACAGGCCTAGGGAAACAGCCGATATCCCAGCACGTAACTCAGGTAAGCCTACTTTTGAGAATAATAACATCACCAATCCACCAAAAATGTCTATATGAAAAGGAAAGATGTTTCCTTAACCCTTTTGCTCTCAAGGTACTGTATTAATCCAAATATAGTCCTCCCCTTTTTGGCCAAAATATTAGTAAGAAAAGTAAGTAAGTAAATTGAAGCGTCTTTTTTGGGTGGCCCTGTAGATTTACTTAAGTGTTATGAGAACAATGAATGAACATGTGATATCGTTCGTCATAGAGGTCTTAACAAAGCAATGCTACGAACCATCCACATTATCATCATTTCTTTTCTGTTTAAATGAGTTACATGTATGAAATATACATAAATAAAAAACACAAAGCATTAACCAAAGTATAGTCATAATAAAGGAATAAAATTGAAAATATGTCAATCAAGTTAGGATTCTGGAACGCATCTCCCTATTTACATTATTTCTTATGAGAAATTCGTGTCTGAGTAACACTTCCACCTTCCACGAAATTTTTTAAGAATGCATCTATTGTGTTAGTCAGGGACTGGGTGTACATTTATAGACTCCGTATTAATAATTATATCATCCAGCTGATGAGACACCAGCTGATAAAATGCACCTAGATTATAAGACAAATTTTTCAAAAATGAAATTTTCACTGCTTATACTGTATTTCTTGGCATATAAAACGTACTTTTTTCCAGAAAAATTATCCCCAAAATTAGCCTGCCTTTTATATGCCAAAGGTAAGATTATTACGGTTCTCAATACTGTCACTAACAAGCACACTCATCCCCAAAATGGAATAATAATAATAATAATAATAAAAACAATAAAGTATACATTATTAATAGGGTATGGATTGTCAGGTTTAAAAAAATTTCATTCAGAGGGTAAATATCAGGTTTTATTATTTTCCTTCTCATTCGGGTTAAAATCAGGTATAAATAAGTTAAAGATTTTTCGAGGTTTTAAAAAAAGTTCCATATCGGGTAATTTTCAGGTTTTATTACTTTGTAATTCAGATAAAATTATTTTTAAATAAAAATCTTATTTAAAATTTTATAATTTTTATCACCAATCAAAACTTTTTACTATACCTTAAGTATGGTTGAGAGTGTGATATCTTGTGTTAAACGCCTCCAGGTAGAGAGGAACACCTTGCAGGCTGCACAAATGTCTTGCTTCCTATTGAACTTCTTTTGAAAACACCAGGTATTAGTGAAATAATTTTTCTCTCGTAGTGTTTTCAACTAACAGACACTTGGGCTCTTTTTTCCTTATCCTATCAAAGATCTAGCAGTGACTAGGTAACACACGTCCTTGACTATTCATAGTGTGAGCAAACCTAGGATATTAAGTTTGTGTTACAAAGTAAGCTTACGAATAAATTGTTTACAAAGAGACTAAACAGACTGGTCACGAACATCGGTAAAGGGAGCTATATGTGTGATGTGTGCACCGGACTCCGACAGCTTTAATTAATACGACTGTCAAGTTCATGCAGGATACATTTAGTTCTATAAGGCTCAAAGCAATCATATATGTTTTAGATAATCCCTATTTATTGTACAAATGAAGTTTATCTAAAACATTATATTTAACTGTTATCATGCCGTAATATTTTCTGTAAATGTTGCTAGATACGAACATAATCATGGGTGGAAATGATACACGACGTGGCCCTTCGTAAATGCCTTGATGAACCAAAATACTTTTTTTTTTTGAAAAATCTTCTAAAAAACCAGGGTGCATCTTATACACCGACGCATCTTATATGCCAAGAAATATGGTATTTATCCATGCTTTGTTTACGGGAACAGAAGCAGCTATGATGGAGTATATTAAAAGAACAGAGTTGTAGACATAGTTTACATACTCTTGTGAAGCAACAGATAACTGTACGATGAAACCTTGTTAGTTCGATATCGAGTCATTTGAAATACAGTAAACTCCTGATTATCCATTTTAGTTGAAGGCTTTCGCAGCGTTGCTGAATGCTGGTGGAGGTTTTCAGGTTTCGCTGCGTTGGCGGCATTTCTGGCTCTCGACGTTTTGCAGACATTGCGGTCTGCATCTTCAGGAGATGCAGACTGCAATGTCTGCGAAACGTTGAGAGCCAGAAATGCCGCCAAAGCAGCGAAACCCGAAAACCTCCACCAGCATTCTGATTATCCAGGTTAACGAAGCGGAAAAGAGGCACGAATAATCTAAAAACGCAGATAATCCAAAATTGTTTTAATTTCTTCTCTGCCTATTGCATCACATACTGCTAAATCCATTTCTACATTTAGCATAGTTTGCTTTTATTTTAACAAATATTCTGTAATCTTTGCTTGTTTTGTTGACTTTTTTAGGTTTCTACTCAAAACTGTTTGGATTTTCCTTGCAGCTGTAATATCACTGTATTCAAACCCTTGCAGGCCCGTGCATTCTAGCAAAGTGTCAGTGGACTGGAGTGCCAGGCTATGATTCATGCATTCAATGTTCCGTTTCTCTTCCTTCCCTCCCTGCTCACTTCCTCATTACCTTGCTTTGCTGTGGCATAGATGATGTCTTTATCACTAATGTGGTGAAATCTGGGTTGATTAAAGATGATTAAAATCCATTAATGGTTGCACTCATCAGACAGAGATAAAAATATTCTCTCTCGTATATTCTAAGAGAATCGTGAGTCACCAAAAAATGTAATTGTGGACTGGCTAGAAAGTCCAATGAATCTTTCCCATAAGTATCAATAAGCAGCTTGTTTATCTACTGGAGGTTGCATAGACAAAAAATATTTTGTCCAGCACTTGATTTTCTCCATGTAGAGTAATGAGTATGAATGCGATAGCAATAAGAAGCTGCTCACATCGGACATCGGTTTCCTCAAGAATAACTGTGAGCAATTATTCAAGAATAAGTGTTTAAAAAATACTTGTCTCAGTTATCTACATCTACAACAAGGTTATAAAAAACCAGATGTATATTTCGGCTACAAAGCAGCCATCTTCAGTGGTAATTCACAGAAAGTAGATTCTAAAAGAACACGTGCTAGTATTTCTCTTGTTTTTATATGGAAGAGAAGAGATTTTGTGGATAGGATGTCCATTGAGTGTGTGTGTGAGGATGATGAGGGGATTTTGGAGCATGTAAACTTGCAAGGGAAGGTATTTGAACCAATGGAAGGGACAGTTTATTGCTAGAGAATGGGGGTAGGAAGGCTGGGATAAATATGAAGATTTTTTCTAAGAATTCAACATCACATGTTTTGCAAGGAAATATACATACCACCAGCAACTTGGATTCGGGTACTAGGGTACAATGAAAATGTTATGGAATTTTTAATAGGGGTCCGGGATAAACGAATAGTACAAACATTTGTGACAATGTGGGAAATTTATTTTGTATATTCCAGACTTATCGAGGTTTAGAATTTTATTATTCATGTTTCCCAAAATGTTTTTAATGCTGTTGCTGCTGGTGTAAATGACAGAATGGTTGGTGTTCTTAAATATTTTATCCAGTCCATTGGTAAGTGAAGGAAAATACAGAAGTCTGACTTATTTCTATTTTGTTTCCCTTTTTTGTTTTGGGTGAGAAGTTACCTATTTAATGTTGGCTGCATTTCTATGTTATTTTACCATTCGGTCATTGATTTGTGTTTTGTCACTTGTGTTCTATGACGATTTGTTTAATTACCGTATTGTCCCGAATATAACGTGGTTTTTTCCAAAAAATAAAATTTTAAAAGTAGCCTCTGCATTATATTCGAGTACTAGTGATTTTAAAAGATCGTAAAATTGTATTTCAAAAAATCACCGTACATTTTGCACATCTGTTTATGAGATGCAAGATACAGTAGTCCCTCTCCATCCACTGTGGATACGTTCCTGGCTTGACTGCGGTTGGAGAAACCCGTGGTTGGAGAGGGCCAAGGCTTATGGAAAATGGAGGGTTAGGGGGAGTGATACTTGAGAGACACCTAAAATCTTATAATGCATACAAAACATGCTTAAAAATTCTATTTATCGTATTTGTTATCATTATAATTCTAATAAATAATAAAATTCTTCGCGGGAGGTCCTCCTGCTCTCTTAATCTTTTTTCGAGGAGGTCCGCAGGTTACAGTCCTCTTCCACCCCTACATAGTCATAAAGTTGGGTTCTATTCCAGCAGCTAAGCCCTCAATACTGCCTTGCCAACCAGCATGCTCCCGATATTGCATATATTCA
This sequence comes from Tanypteryx hageni, assembly GCA_028673005.1. Lineage (NCBI taxonomy): Eukaryota > Metazoa > Arthropoda > Insecta > Odonata > Petaluridae > Tanypteryx > Tanypteryx hageni. The sequence goes on from CM054114.1 coordinate 152,866,936, forward strand.
TCAAAAGTCGTGGAAACTATTGATGATATTGGTATGCAGTCTTTTTAAAAATATCACAACCTTAGTAATTATTTTAATTAACTGATGTGACCCTCTTCATTAAATAAGAAAGAAGTTTCTCGCAGATCACCATTTTTAAATGTCGACTGAAAATTTAAAATAATTGATACGTTTCTTATATTTGTTTATGTATTAAAGAAATTTTACCATGTTTAATGCCTTCTATACTTTCTGTTTGGATTTTTTTCACATCTATAAGGTTCAATTTAGTAATTTTAATCAAATATATTTGAGTCTTTTTGGGACAGGAATCCATGATTGACATACGCACTCGGCTTCAACTAAAAAATACCTATAAAGGTGTCAACTATATAAAATTTTGTTATGAAAATTCAGTTATATATTTTCACTTGTTTTTCCTCCACTTTGGTGAAGATAGTGTTTTGGCAAACGATTTAATAAAAATTATGTGAGAAATCTTTAAAATAAAACTAATTTATAGCCAGTTAAGAGGTACAGATAATGTATACACAACAAATAATGTTATAAAAGCCGTGGTGATCGGAGGCCATTACAGGAATTTTTTCCAAAATACAAAATTGAAAAAGACAAACTATAACCAGAAAATACAAACAAAATAAAAAATAGCTGTAATGAGAGGAGATAGTAGCCAAGGGATGTTACCAAAATGACTTGATGATTAAATATTAATACAATTATGCAGAATAAATAACTGCAAAGAGTAATCGGAGAGATGTAAATACATAATAGTGCAATCATACAGGAACACCATTTTTTGCGTGAACTAATTACACCTAGTAGAGCTTTCAACTATAAGGTAACTTTTAATAATGACGATATTTGTTCATTATTGATGGCCGAGTGGAAAACTGTGGGTAATTAAGACTGTAGGCCACTTTTGAGAAAACGTAAATTAAAAGGCCCGTGGATTTTTTCCATTATTGCGAGTGTTCGATTGAAAGTATGATCGAAACTATAGGTTTAACATAAAAGAGGTCCAACACTTAAAAAATAATTTAAACTATAAAATGTTAGCAAACAACAGTTTTCTAATTGTATAGATTATATTTATCCCTTTTTCTATTAGACTGATATAGAAATTTACACTGAGCACTAATGTATGCGATCAGAGTGAAAAATTTGGGGCGGTTTTGCATACATTTATGTGCAACTGGAGCGGTTTTGCATACATTTAGGGGCAACCTGGAAAACTGCATATACTGGAAACTGCGGTTGGAGAACCCTTGGTTGGAGAGGGACTACTATACTTGTTACATTGTAGACACATTAGGCGTATGTTACATTGTACTTGAAAAGTATCCGAGGCGAGAATAGATCGAGTTCAATTGGTGGCTGAACCCCTCGATAGTCATCAGTGTGTCGGCATATTCTTTGTAACTACCATAGCGAGTTTTTACCAATCCGTTATTTTAACAATGGGTGACAAAAAGGGTGTTTATCATGTTGAGGAAAAAGGTTCTTCCAAATCCCAGGTTAACAGAGGAATCCGACAAAGTTATCACATGAATTTTAAAATAGTCATAGCTAAATTGATGTTGTTAAAATCCACCAGAAATGAGAAATCAAGGATAACTGTTATGCTTGCAGCCATGGCTGATGGGCGAAAACTGACACCCTACGTAATTTTAAATCATAAAAGGATACCAAAGGAAAAGTTACTGTCAGGTGTAATATTGCACGCGTAGGAGAAAGGGTGGATGAATGAGGAACTTGTGTTAAATTGGCTGAATGTTGTTTGTGGTCACATTATAGCATTATATTCGAGGTCGCTTTATATTCGGGACAATACACGGTATATTGAGTTCTTTGTGGAAGTTTCTTTGACTGAGTGGTACGTTGGTAAATCATGGTGTGGAAAGCAGCCATTTTGTGTCTCTAATGATGGAATGAGTTGTAGCTATTGTTCTGCCTGGGTTTCTGTAAATGTCAAATTCTATTTTATGGTCTTTCTTTGTTACTAGTAGGTCGAGAAATGGTAGAGAATTATTGGTTTCTATTTTGTGCATGAATTTGATCATGGGGTATAATCTGTTTAAATCTTGAATGAAGTCTTCTAAGTTGTGGGATTAAGTGTTGAAAACAGCGAATACGTCATCAACGTACCTAATCCATGTCGGCAAGAAATATTTGAACTTTTCTTTATAAAACGAAATTTGTTACAGAGCTATTTGTCTCATTTTTCACTTCTAAATTGGACATGGAATCACAGGGTGAGCAATGCAGGTCATATACCCAAAGTGAAATGTTTATGTCGAGTTTCAGGTTTCACATTTATACTAAGTTGCATCAGCTTCTTCAGAACATTGTATTATTTCTGTATTCTATTCACAACGTTTGATCTGAATCATTTACATCCAGAAAGTAATGTTCCATTATTATGAATAGTGAAGGTACCTTTTACAAATAAAGCACAAATCAATTTTTGTCAACATTTTTTGGTAAATATTTGCCTCATAACAGCCGAAAAATACAGTACATGATTTTGCTTATGATACTTCATGTATATTATACAATTACGGTTTTATTCTTATCACATTGTCTTAACTGTTTTCTTGATGAAATGTTCTAATATTTTCAGCTGCACATCCCCGAAAAGGGTTACTTCAAAGCCGGTGGTGCGTCATCGTCTGGTGCTGTGACTATAGCTCAAGTGCTCTCATCGAGGGTTGGAACAGTATCTGGCCTAAATAGTGCATCTTCATCGATTTCATCATCATCATCAGGCAATGCAACAGCCTTCCCTTTGCATTTCACTCCGGTGTCATCCTCAATGCCTGGACGCCCATCTTCAGGGTCAGGTCCGTCCTCTGTCTCAACTACTTCATCAACCACCACCACCCCTGCTGGATTACACAGTATGGTTTCGACAACCAGAATTGCATTAACTGGCACTAGAGGGCATCAACAGTTGGTAGGGCCAAAGGTATGCAGATTTTGTACTAGTGGTTTAAAATGATTTGCATTGGAATTGTATAGACTTAGAAAAATTTGACATAATTCAACTGTTCTTTCAAGCCAGAATTAGTTTAGTTATTTCCTTAGTGTTTATGTAAATCATCTAATTGTTAAACCATATGAAAAATTGTTTTCTTAGTTTTTATCTGTTGATAAGAGTACAACTGGTTTGTTTATGCAATATGGACCAATGTCATTTTCTGCCTTAAATATCTTTTTATCTTAGATATATATTTCTGATGTCCATTCTTTTTATAATCAAATTTTTTACTAGAAAAATGAGCTGCATCATTTTATGTTATCAGCATCTTTGGTTTCAGAGGTTATTCTTGTATTTACCATGTTTTTTTGGTATATAAGACATACCCCTATAATTAAAAGCCATTTTCCATTTAAAAAAAATATTTTATTCATAAAAATGGATTTGCTTGGGTAAGGACATAAGATTCATCAGTGGTTAAAACATAACATAAAGTAAGTTAATTGTAGGTTGAAAAGCATCTATTAGTTTAATAATTATGAAAATAAACTGTGTTCACTCGCACTTTTTTCCATATTTTTCATCTCCAGCGCGAGGATGTGGTTTATTTGCAAGGAAAAAAATCTGAAAAATCCAAAAATGTGAGATAATTATTAAAATTCACTAGAAATTCGCATAATGGCTGGGCAATCAATGTACAGGATTTGACATATAAAAACATTTCATAATTGACTCAATAAATGTAAAAACAGAAATATTATTATTACACTGTTCAACATGGAAATTGTTATGAAAACGAAATTACCTAATCTTAACTAATTTTAGGGTGCTGAACACAAAAATGACATTAAAAAATGTGAATTGCTCTTGTTTTCAAGTTACAGATGGGATCCCATATCAGTGAGTTATTCCTGTGTAAGTGGTTATAGCTCTCAGAGCTGAGATGTGGCATTCCAAGGTCACGATGCTTTTAGCACCACGTGGTCAGCTACCAAATTTTCAGATGCTTTTTGTTCTCTCTTGCAGTGTTCCATTGGAATTCTGTGAGTCCAGTTAGGTGCTCTGTGATTCTCTGTTAGCTGTTGTTCTAGGTGCGTTGTTCTCGGTGAGATTATAATATTTCTGTTAGCCTTTGCTTTAGGCAGGATAAATATGCCCTGTAAATGTGTGAACAGTGCGGATAACTTCTGCTACATGTGTGGAGAAGTCACATTTGCTTCAAGGAAGTGTGCTTTAACCCCAGTGATAAAAAAAGCCTACTTTTGTATTTTGGCTGTAAAGTAGGTGACCAGGACAAGAGCTGGGCTCCGCACGTGCTGCAGGTCCTGTTCTTCAAAGCTCAATGCATGGGAGAATCGCAAGGGACGTTCCATGCGTTTTGCAGTGCTCATGGTATGGAGTAAGCCGACAGATCACGTCATAGACTGTTACTTCTGTATGGTGCCTCCTATTCGGAAAGGGATTACCAAGAAGAAAAAGTGTGTGAACTACAAAAAATATGAATGGCTGATTTGCGGTGATTTGAAGGTAATCGTCATTTTGCAAAAGGGTTATATGAAGTTGTGTTGCTTTCTATGTGAATGGGATAGTAGTGCCAAGGGTATCCACTACAAGAAGAAGAATTGGCCTCACCATAAATCACACCTGGAACGAAGAACGTAGCTTTTGAGCTGCTGGTAGAATCCAGTAAAGTTTTGCTTCTACCTCTACATATTAAACTGGACCTTATGAAAAATTTTGTAAAGGCATTGGACAGGAACGGACCACCATTTACGTAGTTGTGTGAGAAATTCCCAAGGTTTAGTATGGAGAAGATCAAGCCGGGAGTATTCATTGGTCCACAGATACGTCAACTCTTCAAAGACCAGCAGTTTGATCTTCACCTCAGTGATGACGAGAAGGCTGCCTGGAATGCCTTCCAACATGTTTCGACTGGTTTTCTAGGAAATGTAAAAGCCGACAATTTCAGGGAGCTTGTGGAGGATCTCATGACTTTGTACAAGAAATTGGACTGCAACATGTCACTGAAGATGCATTTCTTCCATTCACACCTGGATTTCTTTCCGGCTAACTGTGGTGCCGTAAGCGATGAACATGGTGAGCATTTCCATCAGGATATCTCAGCAATGGAGCATAGACAAAGGCAAATGGAGTGTTGCCATATTAGCTGATTATTGCTGGATGGTGAAAAGGGATGCTCCAGAAGTTCAGTACAAGCGACAAGTGAAAAGGCACCGTGTTTAATGCAGGTGCGTTCGTAGCTACATATAACCTGCTCCTATATCACAATATGACAAAAGTGTAAATGTGAGGAAGTGACATTTTTTCAAAAACCAGAGCCAGTCCAATTTAATCTCTATTTTTGTGTTCAGCATTCCAAAATCTATAAAGTAAACTTATTTCTGTTGCCATAACAGGATACAACCCAAAATTTGTTGTTCTGAGTTATTGATGACGGAGTTAAAATGTCAGATTTTGCAGGTGATCGGTATGGTAATGCCAGGGACCAGCAAGAAGAATTCTGTAATCTTTGTTGTATAAGATGGAGCTTGATTTTAGGATAGTTTTACCACAAAAACATGTGTCTTATATACCAGAAAATACAGTATTTCTATTTAACACTAGAAGGGCCAGATCCACCTGCATACCTAGAAGGATCACGAGTGTCATTTTGAACGCTACCACTAAATAGCTGTTTAGCATGCTTCTGAGAGGCAGATATCGACTGGAAGGAGTTCTTATGTGTTGATGGATGCATAGGGGTTTTTTTAGAGATACACAAACAATGGTAATATTGTTAATCTTTTTTAGGTACTTTGGCGTTTCATGGGCACCACCTCCACAGCGCCCATCTAGGAATGAGAAATGGAACTACAAGGTGCTGAATGTGGCGAGATTTGGAACTACGTTGAGTAGTATGTACTCCATTGGAACTCGGCTGGGCCAGGGAAGGGAAATTTGAACATGAACAAAAATTTTGCTCGTCCCCACCGGGTTGGGTAAGTTGGTGGAAGTGTTTTTCGTTCTTCCTCACCTTCACTGTGTTCAGAGATGTCTCCTTTCAAAGGAAAAAGAAGGGATACCATTATAAAATTTTCATTTATAACGATATCCCTTCTTTTTTCTTAGAATGGAATAGAATTTTTGTTCATGTTCAAATTTCCCTTCCCTGGCCCAGCTGAGTTCCAATGGAGTACTGCTCCATGTAATTCCAAATCTCTCCACATTCAGCACCTTGCAGTACCACATCTCGCCCCTAGTGGTGCTGCGGAGGTGATGCCCATGAAATGCCCAAGTACCCTTTATTTTTTTGACCAAAAAAACATCATTAAAATATTTTTTAAAATTATAGATTAGAAATAAAAGGGAAGTGATTTTCAAATCAGATGAAATTCTTGCAGATGGCAATTCTCTACATGGGAACAGAACACTGTTACATGTCATAAGAAGAAACATATTTATATAAAATCTGTGAAAATGAAAAGCATAGTCCTAACCTTCAGTTATTTGGCAAGCAGTTAATACAGGTGATTTCTTTGGCAAACTTGCCTGAACATTTGCCATAAACAGCCTTGTTGCAAACAGAACAAGTGCCAATGGTTTTGTTCCTCTTGCACTTGGAGAGCACTTGATATTGACATCGCATGCAGTCACCTTTCTGCTGAGGCTCATTTTCAGAGGCTACGCAGTCTTGGGGTCTTGTCTTCATGTACTCTGCACTTAGCTCTTCTACTAGTTGGAGAATGAACTTGTGTTGAGGTATCCTTTTTCCAGTGACCTCATTGTAGGTGACCCAGACGTTGATTGCTACCAGGTCAAACACATTGCAAAAACATGTACAGGCCACCTGCCACATGCAGCCTTCACAGAGTATTTATGAGCCATTTGGTCAACTATGTTTACACCAAACTTAGTAGCGTTGTAGAATTCTGTGGTTTCGGGAAGCTTCTTCTCACTTCTGCATATTTGGACAGTTGGGTGAATAGTGCTTAGTAATAAAACATTCTTACTCTTCTTTCCTTGATACACAGTGAGTGTAGTATCATTTGCACTCTTCAATATGGTAGTCTTAGTAGGGCTGTGCCTGTGATGTCCATATAAACTCTGGGATTTCCTCCCTCACATGATTCATTGTTCCAACAATGCTATTTTGTTGCTCTTCCAACCTCTCAGCCAGCTTCATCAATATGAAGAAGTTATCTGAGGTGATGTTGCGCCCTTTCTTGAGGTAAGGGTCCATGATAACATTTTCAGGCAATGACTCACTGGTAGGATGCATCTCATTTTTCCCAAGGTAAGGGAATCCGTTGCAGACATACTTTGATGCAACATCAGCCAAAAGGCAGAATTTTATTCCAAATCTATATGGCTTTTTGGCCATGTACTGTATGAACCTCCACCAAGCTTTGCTGGGGAAGAGCTGTTCATCACCTATGATTTTCTGTCCAGGTTTGTAGCACAGAGTACAATTCTCTATGAATTTGTTCCAAACAGCAGAGGTCAATGCAAATTTATCTTATTAGGTCGTAAGTGCGGGGGTCGCCTGCACACGGTTTATGCAAAACACTAACTGTGGTCAAAATGACCGTTAATTACCCTTCTAGGTATGGCTCTTTGTACAGGCGTTCCTGTTGCAGGTACAAGCCCAATTTTTCGTGTGAAAGTGTAAATCCCCAAATAATGAAAAGTCACAAAGCTACAACTTTGCGCTTCAAAAACTATGAGCATGGCACTTCTTTTAAATTCACTAAAAATCAAAATGATCGCTGGGGCCTTTCTTTGTTAAAGGTGCTATGCGTTCATTTTTAGTTAGCTTTATTGTTAGTATAAATGTAATTTTTGGCTAAGACTACTACCAGTCATTGTATCGCGTATCATCTATCTGTAATAATTTTTTGAGGCAGTGCATAGAAGTACAGCAGTCCCTGGCCAATTGCTGTGGTTATGTTCCTCGAAAACACTATGGTTGGCAGTGACATAAGTGGAGGCGACTGCATATGGGCGGGTGGAGTGCGCGCGACCAAGTTTGTTTCTGAAGTGAGTGACTAGAGCAGGAATGGGAAAAATTTTGTCAGGACAGACTGCATTAGCAGTTGCAGTTCCAGTTCCTTATGCGGGCCACAATAACTTATGCAAATGCTTTGGCAGGTTGCATTAGGATTTTTCATTGGAAGTTACTTGAGAGAATGCAAAAGATTCTATCAGTAAAAATCGATAAATAATAATATTTTAGCATCAAAACTTAACAAGAAAAGGTTTTCTGACCCTAATTTCAACTAACTAAAACAAAACTAGCTGTATTAGACTTCACGGTTCTCTTTCATAATGGCATCATGGACCGCCTAAAATTCTCTCACAGGCCGTTGTTTCCCCACCCCTGAACTACAGCGACCTTAGCAATTTGAGTGACTAACAGTGAATACACTCAATTCATTTGGGAAAGTTTAGGAGAGATTTTATGACTGAAAAAAGCTTGGAATGCAGTACGTAACTTACACTTGCCAAAGTGATAAATGGAGGGAAGGTTTGCTTTTTGAAAACCGAAGATGACAAACGTTTTTTAAAGGATCAGATTTCAATGTTTCGGAAAAATTATTTTCCTTTTCCATCATGACCACGATCTGTAGGACGCGATTCATTTAAAAACAAGATTGGAAAGGTGTACTCCATGTCGAAGCACAGTTTCCAAATGCGTTCTTTGAGATTTCACAATGTTCTCAATATTTTTCGCTCAGATGAGAATTTAACGAGAAGCAAGCAAGGTACATTGTTAAATACATGTAGGTCTTCATGTAAAGTAGTCGTAATTATTGTCCAATTTTAACCAAAATTGGAATCGGTCAATTAATTTTAACAAAACTACCCAATACCAAATTTCATCACAATATGTCAAGCGGTTCCCAAGTTGAAACAATGGAACATTGTAAACTACATGTAGGTCTTCATGTAAAGTGGTCTTCATTTTTGTCCGATTTTAACCAAAATTGGAATCGGTTGACCGATTTTAGCAAAACTCCCAATACCAAATTTCATCAAAATACATCAAGCGGTTCCAGAGTTGAAACAAAGGAACATTGTAAACTACATGTAGGTCTTCATGTAAAGTGGTCGTAATTGTTGTCCGATTTTAACCAGAATTGGAATCGGTTGACCAATTTTAGTACAACTTCCCAATACGAAATTTTATTAAAATACGTCAAACGGTTCTCGAGTTCAAACAAAGGAACATTGTTAACTACATGTTGGTCTTGTAAAGTGGTCGTAATTGTTCTCCAATTTTAACCAAAATTGGAATCGATCAATTAATTTGAGCAAAACTCCCCAATACCAAATTTCATCATAAGACGTCCAGCGGTTTCAGAGTTTTAACATGCGGATGGACGGAAACGACCTCCACTATATGCGTTCACTTCGTGCAAAGAATGCATGATTATCAAAATTACTGTTATTTTAGCCATTTCCTGTAAATGTGGCAAAAAACTTTTTTTGGAAAAATCTAAAAATGTTACTTCTGATGGACCTTACACATTGTTGCTTGAATACTTAGCATCTTTTTAATTTTTTTTGGGGACGTAACCTGACCAGCGATATATCCAAATCTGTGATATAGTGAAGCACATTACAATGGGGTTCTACTATACTTATAAATTCATCATACAACTGCTACAGCATAAACTCACCATTGCTCCATTTTCCTCGATTAAATAAAAAATTCCATTACAAAAAAATAACGCAATATTACAAGAAAATAAAATTTCTGAATTAAACATAAATAGTTAGTAAAGGTGTTCTTCTGTTAGAATACATCAAGATTATTTATATTTAAGGAAAATCATTGAGCAAAAAATAATGTGACTGAAACTGCAGATATCGAAAACCTCATTCCGCGATTGGTAAAACGGCGAACATTTCGTTAACTTCAAATACTCAAAACTGTGGTTGGCAAGGGACTACTGTATTAATGGGTCATCTTTGCCTTTGGCAGGATTTAAATCTATAGCTTTGTTATGCAACAGGATAATATTAACAATAAGGACCACACAAAAATTTGATGGGAATATGAAGATTATTATTACCGTAATGCAAAAGAGGATAAAATTCTAATCGGTCTAGAAAGCTATATTTAATTTGACCAATGATTGATTCTTCAGGTCATAGCTCAACCAGTTCATGGGCCTTCATCCATCCAGATTACTCAAGTACCAGTTCAGGTTCCGTCTTCTCCGACCACCACACAGCAGCACCCAGTGTCTTCGAGCTCCTCAACACCAACTTCGACACCCACTTCAACGTCTGCTCAGACCTCATCCCAAGCTCCTCAGCACCTTCCGTTGCAGCCGCTACAAACTCAACAGGCTGCTCAGGCCACCATCCATACCGTAGTGCCATTGAGTGCCGTTCATCAGCATCAACAGCAACACACGCACCCTGTCCAGCAACATCAGGCGCACCAAGGCACTGCCATTGCCATCACAACTGTGGTGACGAGAGCATGTAAGTTTTGTTGTTCCTTTTTATGTTTTAAAACTCTTAATAAACCATTCGTGATGCATTAACTTGTTATCAAATTACTGTTAAATAATTCCTTTCTATCATGGCCTCTGTGCTGTTATTTCTGAATGAGCTTAAAGTAATCAGTATTTTAAAAATTTTATTGAAATTTTGGAGTTGTGTGATTGCTACTGGGAGAGGTAACTTATCAGAGTCCTATATTGGTAGAATTATAGGTATTACTATGCCATAGTTTTTTAAACATGATAGAGACAGGAATTCAAGTGATTTTTATCAGCTTTGGGGTATATCATAAAGCCAGATGAGATTCTAAGGATCAATTACTGAGTGGATGTTTGAAAAAATTTCCCTTATATTCCTATAAAAATTTCTAATATTTTTTAATTTAGCCTACAACAAGAATTATCTGCAGAGTGATTGGTATTTTTCTTTTTCGGGGTTATATTACTTATCTATGTACTTTCTTGTAATACATTTTTAATAGCATGGTATGATGGTTCTTTATCTATTATAGCATATGTAGCAACATATTTAATGTGATAACAATTGAATTAAAAATATTCTTATTCCCATAATAAATTTGGTTGAAATTTGTATGCCGATTACAATTTACTATCATCTAGATAATATCCTGTAAATTTTAATACTGTTTATTTTGTATTTTTTTTACTTACTGTGAAGGTGTGATTTTGGTATAGTTTAAGACAAAATATAAAAGGTAAACCTAGGCAATTTGCCTTTCCCTGTGTCTTGAATGACGTTGTAGATAATTTCCACAGCAATTTTGAACTTATATATTATTTACCGAAATGTTTTTATAATTAATATTTTGAAACCATTTATTAATTAACTCCCTGAAATTTAAATTCACAATTAGAAAAATGTATGTTTACTGTGTCAACAAAAAGATATGATGTTGTGAAAAATTTTTAATTAATTGTTGGTCTGCTAATGAAAGCATTCTTCCTTTTGTGCTTCAGTAAATTTGAAAAGCAACCTTATATGAAGAATAACTTCATCAAGCCTTTTCTTATATTTGAAATTAGATTGTTTTGAAGCAGCCTGTGAGCATTGCCATAACCATCCTTGATATTGGCTTTTATATCTTACAAGGAGAGGACACGGTAGTGGGATCATCATTTTTATAAAACTTGGTAGGCGTATAGCTCTGGATTCCAGGATCACTGCAAACCCCCCCTTTTGGGCATATACGGCCAATAGTTTTTCTGAAAACCACGATTAAATATTGCAATTTCTCTTCAACTGGTATAAATATCTTAATGCACCCATAAATGATTAAGAAAATGTTGGCAGTGAGCGTATAGTGAGTGCGTTCGAAACGTGAGGGCACGAGTTCGATTCCCTATTGGGGAGCTTCTTTTTTTCTTTCATTCTTCTTTTTACAAATCCTTTTCTGTATTTTGCATTAAAATTTAACTGGGCAGCCACATTCATATTTTTTTTCTATGTTGTTAGGTGGTGGTCCGGATTTTTTTCTCAAGTCATTCAATGCATGATTTTTTCAACATTGTTTAAATTATTAAATCGCATATTCTTCATTGATCTCGGCACATGCTACATTCTATATTGATGCTTGTGACATGGAAATGATCCCTGAAATTATTTTTGCAAAAACTTCTTCCAAATACTTACAATAGACCCATTAGGGGGAGGTATATCAGGCAAAGGATCGTTGAAAGTATAAAAAAGAAAATGAACTGGTGAGAATTCTGTCAAAAGTACAATAATATAAATAAATAAAAATATTTCTTTTATGAATCTCTCAGAAATTTGGTTAATTGATGAAAAACATTAGTAATCTACAACCACCAATCATAATCGGGAGCAATGATGGGGAGAGTTAAATTTAATTCATTTTCTTATGCATCAACAGGTAACTGAACTTTTGTTTATGTTTCTTTCCCATAATACGATCGTACATCTCACGACCGATGGTGATAGCATGATCAGAAATTTTCTGATTGATGTGATCAGAAATTAGAGACTTTCTGCTCGACATATAAGTTTCTTGCTCACTTGCTCGGGAGCTTTCATCGTTGTCTTTGGACACATGAATCTACTGGCAATTTGTGTGCGATCTGTAGACCTTAATTTGTTTTGTGTTACATTTGCGAAGTTATTTTTCAAAAAACAAGCAAAAGTCGAAGAATATTTTTTTTGTGTCTGTGATTCTAGTATTTTTATTGATTTTTCGAAATATCTTGTACATTGGTCAACCTTTTACAGTCCGTTGAAAAATTAATTTCTCCGTACAGTTGCAGACTTGGAACTTTTAGGATGGAATCTTTGCGATCGATGGTGAAAATTTGGGAAAATCTCGTTTATTCACTGATGCGCTTAACTTTTGCACCAACCTTCTTTGCGAAAGTGGTTTAATTACGTTACAATTTTCAGTTTTTTTAAAAACAATTTAGCATGTGATTCCTAACAGTTTTTATCGTTTTTCAACTTAGCTTTGCAAAAAAAATCCTAACTCTTTTGGGCAAAGATTTCAGAAACAGCAGCTGAGTAGGAACAGTGCCCCTACAGGCAGAAATATGAACTCTTTCTTTTCAAAACAGCACTCGCTTTAACAGATGCTATTCAGGAACAGCTTACTTAGAGATGGAAATATGTAAGAACTCTTTTGGGTGAAAACGTTCATAAATAATTCACACTAACAGAGCATAAACAGCACACCTAGATACGGAAATACTATTTGTGCTATTTACTCGTTGAACCAAGTATGAATGCTATTGAAAAGATGTTAATGTTTGGCGCTATCATGTTTTAACCCTTTTCACTCAAATTCTGCCCCTTGGCTCCCACTGTTTGTAATTAAATTTAAGTTAATTTGTAATTTGTTGTAATTTAAAGTACCGAATATAATGTGTTGCTTTTTTTCCAAAGAATGAAATTTTAAAGTACCCCCATGTTATATTCGAGTACTAGTGATTTAAAAGATCGTAAAATCTCGTTTTGAAAAATCATCATATATTCCGCACGTCTGTTAAGTGATACAAGATACTTGTTACATTGTAGTTACATTAGGCCTACATGTTACAATGTACTTGAAAAGCGTCTGAGGCGAGAATAGATCAAGTTCAGTCACTGGTTGAATTCCTCATTAGTCATCGAATAGAAGCTATCAGTGTGTCAGCGTATTCTTTGTACCTACCTTTGCAAGTTTTTATCCATCCATTATTTTAACAATGGGTGACAAAAAGGATGTTGATCATGTTGAGAAAAAAGGTTCTTTCAAATCCCAGGTTAACAGAGGAATTTTAAAAGTCTTAGCTCAAGAGGTGGAAAAAGCGAGCACTATTCAAGCTTCAAAAAAGTATGATGTTCCTGAAGTAAATATACCTATGTATGTCTATGTACAATTTTCTGTACAATTTTCCAGAAAATATAATATGGAGAATGTAATGGAAACCCAAGCATACTATACTAGCATTTTAATTCGGCATATATTTTAATATTACTATTATTAAAACGTGTGCTGGTTAAGTGAATGAATAAATAGATATACTCTTTATAAACATAGCTCTTTTAACACTGATTTTATTGTTAGTCTTACTGTAACAAGTGAGCGAGTTTAAAAGTAAAATCAGTTGAGCTATTTTTCCTTTTCCCTCAATTTGCACTTTCCTGCATTTTACACTTTTTCCCAGGCCCCTAGAAAAGTGTAAATAAGGGGTTTTACTGTACGTGAAACTTGATATACAGTGGAATCCCCATTTAACGTTTGCCGGGGAGACAAGTTTTTTGTACCGTAAATCAAATAATACCTTAAATGGGGATAGTCCAAAATTGAAAGATTAAATGGCAGTTTATTAGTATCAAATTATTATTAATTGAATCGCAAATATAAAGAGTACAGATTAATTGAAAGGTAAGTTTCCTGTCAAGTTACAGGCTTTTTATATGGAATGAACAAGTATGGAAAGTTGTACTCCATGTCGGAGTACACAATTTCCAAATGCATTCTTTGAGATTGACAAATTGATGATGATTCCCGATCTCCAGTGCATACCCCAATATCTGATCGCACAAAACTTTGCCTCGTGACGTCAAGCGAAGTGAAGAAATATTCTCCCCAAGAAATTCTTTTCACTTCTCCTTGCTTCCGTTCTCTTCGCCACGTCTAAGTGTTAGTGGGTCCATTTAACTCTTTGGTAAGAATATTTTTCTTGTAGCTGCGCTTCTCTTTGCTTCGCCATGTTTCTCCCTAGTGTGAGCATGCCTAAAAAAAATCCATGTTCACGTAATGACGTCATCATAACTTTCATAACGTAAGTAGCAGATGACTTAAGAACTAAAGGTGGATTGAGAAAACACTGCATGACAAAATAGTAATAACTTGAGTCCATTTAATGTAACAATGCCGGTATGTTTTGCATCGTTGATGGATAGTGTGAATTATTACATTACAACTCCACTAAATAATATATTTTTGCATTGCATAATGTAAACGCACCTTAAATCGAGGTGATGTCCATCTAGGGATGAGAATTTTGTCCCTTAAATGTGGGCAGTTCACAAAATCGAGAAACACTAAATTGGGTAATATAATACATTATTTATATGGAGCTTTGGTCAGGGCCACAAAAAAACAACCTTAAATGGAGAAACCTTAAATCGGGATTCCACTGTATGTGCCTTTTCCAGGAATGCATACTTCACGTATATTACTGTATTTGATCCCTCAAGCCGGCAATTTTCTGATTCCTGTTCACCCCTTGAAGTGGCTATTTTAATGTATTTTGACATCCTTGGTATTTATGTTTATTTTTATTTGATTGAGTAAAAGGTAAATCAATAGATGACTGAAATTAAGATTTCATTAAAGATAACTGCTGCTGAGGCAGAATGACGAAGTTGGCATATGTGCACACAGGAGAGGCCTGAGGAATTTTGGCATCCCGGATAAGATAGCACTCCAGCACCCCCTTCAGTAAATGTTTATTGAGATATCTTCAAAGTACATGTTATTTTATTCATCGCTCTGTAAAAATTATGGATAATGAAAAAATAAAAGGAATGCCATCAAGATTCCAGCCTGTTCCGCGATATAAATTGGTATTCAATATTTATTCACTTGCAAGTAACGCATAGATTGATGATTGGGATAACACCTCCAAGACCCTGGGCAGCTGCTTAGCTCGCCAGTACCTCGGGCTGGGCCTGCATGCACATTGATTGGGCCTGAGGGATTAATGTTTATTTGAAGCAGAATTACACAGTGTTATCACATGTGACATTCAGAAATTACATTTAATAATACTTTGAAGAAGTGGTTTTTTAGATTCTTATAGCCAATGTACACAAATGAATTTCTTGTTTTCGATGCTGCGTGTGATTGGAATGCTATGCAAGTATTCTTGTTAAACCTATGTGTTTAAGCATGTTATAATCCATTTAAGTATCTATGTATGTAGTGGTGTATGTCAACATTTTGTAATAGTTATTTTTGTGTTTTTGATTTATCAAAGTGTTTGTTATTGATATTTTTCCTGCAAATCAGTGTCAGTTTTTCTTTAAATATTTACTACAGTAATGAAGTCTATGTGTATTGTATCTGCCTCCCAATATTGAGGTGTAACATTTGATTTTGCATTTGAAGGCATGAGTGTTTCTGTTCTCCTTTCTTATTCGTTACCTATCAATACAGCATTGCTGCCATTGTTGTTATTAGTTGAATCATTTCTGTAATATTATTAAATAGTCAAACTATTTCACATTATTTTCCCAGAGGGACAATTTTAGTATTTTGCTGGATTTTGAACATTTGATTCTGTAATAATATTTGCTAAAGTTAAAAAATTTTCTTGATAAACAATATCATAAAATTTTGCATCTTATTTAATTTCATATCTTTGATATCTTGTATTGGGTTTCCATCTAATTTCATAAGATATGTCAAAAATGTCCCAGTAACATAATTAACTGTGAGATTAATAAATATCTGCTGTCTAAATAATAAACATTTTATCTTATCACTATTGGTTTGCTCTTAAATTGTCAATTTCCATAAGTAAGATTCTTTTGAGTTAAAAATTGTTTATTATTTTCTTTCAGTTCAATTTAAATAAATTCTAAACCAAGTCCTAGGGGCTATTCAAATGCAAGTGGAAGTCTGTTTAAGGGTATAATCATTATGCTTCATAAAGCTGTAGTAGTTCTTTGGCTTTTAAAACTTTGGAGTATGTGTTATCAATAGTGTTTGCTCAAAATTTATCATTAGAATCACATCAAAGTGCAGTCTTTTGATTCGCCTGCCACTTTTATTCCTGCTTTTACAGTAACCTACACTGGTCCTGCCGTGCCTGGTGCCGTAGTGGCTGGTCCGACGCTAGGTCGGCCTACCACTATGGTCTCAGTTCCCGCCATCCCCTCCCCATCTTCCTCTGTACCTTCTACACCCACAACACCAACGCCATCACCACTATCGGCCACTCCACCTGTTACTCCAGTGACTTCGGCAGCTCCCGGTGTTCCTGTCGGCAAAGTATTCACGTCGCCACTTGGTACCTTAAGCCTCGGTCGAGTTGGATTGGAGGTTACGTCAGCGGGAGATCACCCTGTGCACCAACCATTGGTATCTCTACAGCAGGGTCAACACCAAACTACACCGGGAGTTTACATCCATACAGGCCATCCAAGAGCATCTCCTGGTCAGCATGATCTATTTTTATAAAGTCCAAATGTGTCTTGATTAGTTCTCAATAAGAAAATTGTCTGTAAAATCTAAACAATATTTCTATAAGAATTCAATGTATTTTTAATGAAATACTGATGCTTATTGTCCAGGATAAAGGCTTCTACTTTGTTTTACCTAGAAGAAAAGTATCAGGGAATAGCAGCGGTTCTCAAACTGTGGGTAGCGACCCCAAGTAGGGTTGCAAATGATTTTCAGTGGGGTCACAAAGATGGAAGTGTAAATGTAATAATTTCAATAATTTATTTTTTCATTAATATTAATTGTTTAATTTAAATTAATGTTTGAAAAAATCTGATTTTTTCTAAATGTTCCAATAACATTTTATATTTATTGGTCGATTTATTAAGTTAAGGGTGTTGCGATATGGATGGCTGCCATAAAAAGGGGTCGCAGATGCATAAAGTTTGAGAACCACTGCCTTATAGCATAGTATTCAACTGAATTAAAAGCATTACCATAACTGTTGTAGTTCAAAACAACATAAATAAATCTTGTTAAAATTTTTATGAATCGAGTTAGGTTTTTGGAAAAATAGCAACCAAAGCCTAAAGACAACCATGAAATATGCCTAAATTACTATTTGTCGCTAGAATATATGGTCCCAACTTAACTATTTTCTGTTTTTAAAATCATGTCCCATAAATCAATTATTGGATTTTACTGACTAAAGATATTCAATAGAGATATTAATATATTTGCTTCATAAGATGTTTTTGTTGGTTTTCCCCTGGGATGTAAAATTTATTTTTTTAATTCACATGTAATAACGTGTTTTTCACACTTTATTTCTGTAGGTCATAGCATTTATAAGGGTTATCGTTCTCTCACTTTGTCATTCCAGTTGTCTGTCTGCCCATCTGTTTGTTTGTACACATGATCGCTTACATTTTAGTTTAGGGACATTTTTGAATGCACTAAGAGAGATAGCAGATTGAAAATTGGTAATTAAAATAGTCAAGGTATTTATTTATTAATAATAATTTATGTATAATTTCCTAAGTGTGTGTTCATCGGTCTGTGTGTCCCCCTCTGTATTCCAGGGACTGTGTCATTAAGCAGGGGTTGGCAACCTTTTTTGCAGGTCGGCCCATGTTCGTAGTTGTGAATGCTTCAGAGAGCAGCACTGAAAATTACGAGAGCACGGCAGGGTGGATTAGTGTTTACGTTAGAAGTTATCTGGAGAGACTGTGGTCTAAATCAGCGTTTTTCAAATTATGGGTTGTGATCCAGCACTGGGTTGTGATCCAGCACTGGGTTGTGAGGCTCATGAGAAAAATATGAGCACTCAATGCATAACCAGCTGAGATATACAAAAAGCAGTGGGGAACGAAGTGCTCCTATTAGATAATTGCTAGCATATTAATATAAATAACCTTTTATTGCAAGTTAATTAAAAATCAACTCAGTGCATATATTTCCTTATGTTGTATTCCTTTCCTCTGGGTTGCAAGATACAAAAAGTTTGGAAAACACTTGGTCTAAATAATTGACTAGCATTAAAACTTCGCCAGAAAACGTTTTGAGACCATAATTTTTCTGGAAAACATGAGATTGTATATGTTATATTTTACGGACAACTTTGTCAGCATAGCTTCACAGGAACCATGAAGTGTTCTCAGGGGCTGCATGCAGTCCGCAGGCCGTAGGTTGCCGACCTGTCATAGAGAAATGTGGTAAACGACATTTTGTTTCTACCAGCTAGGAGACCTCAACAAAACTACTTTCATTTTCATCCACCTTCTTCAAACAAAATGGTGGCTGTTTAAAATATTAAAATTTTTACATTTCAGAAATAGTATATTGAAAAAAGAAACCTTTTGAACAAAAAATTTGCATCTTGATAAGAACAATTCCGAAAAATTATTTTCAGCTTAGCAAGGCAGTGCGGTGCCAAGGTCCCTGGAGTGAGCGGAGGTCGGGGTTGATACGCATAGCGCATAGGGGCAGAGCCCCTAGTAACGATTAATTTTATGGATATGTTGAGGGTTGTGAATATGCCAGAGTGAGCTATAATATACCTACATCTTGTAATTTGTAAGCTAGTTATATTTGTTTCCATTATGGCCCACCAGTTATAGTCAGGTGTCTCCTGCATTTGTGGTCAGATTTTGGAGGGAAATTGAGAGTGAAACTGGGATAATGGTTTCTCTCTAAACACACCTATCTCTTCCTCCTTCAAAGTACCACAGTGAGAATCCAATCCTTGGTGGTTTTACCGCTGAATCAGGACCCACCGCAGGACATAATTGCTGCATGAGGTTTATTGCTCCTCAGCGGTGGAGTTGAATCCCTTCTTGGCTGTGATTGAGGATTGTTAATCAGCTCCAACTTGGAAAATTGGTGCGTCTAAGATTTACCATTCGTACATGTGCAAATTGCTTCTTGTGGCCATAAAACAATTTCAGAATATTTTTTACAGGTCCTCTGCCTGAGTGAAGACTATATAAAGCATATGCATCGTGTTCCACCAGTGGGTCATGAGATTGTGAACATGTTAAGATTATTTTCCCCAATTTGTAATCGACTTCCTCATATCTATTGAAAGAATTTCATCGGATTCCTTTGAATAAGCTTGAGAATTAATGTTTGAAAATTGTCCATAGGTTCTGAACGATTGCTTCAAAGGTATAAAATGCTGCATGTAATTTTTATCACCACAGTTTAAATGCATTTCATAAGCATAAGTTTATTGTTATTATCTCTGATTTCAGCTCCTCAGATTACAACAGTTCCACGTGGTGAAAGATCTCAAGTGGTGGTCGGTGGTAATACTACCATAGTGCAACAGCAGCAGCTGAACACATCGCCATCTCCCCCATCTACCTTATCGTCAACAGTGCCATCGTCAACGATTTCATCAACCTCCTCAACAATTGCAGTGGTGACTACGACCAATACAGCTGCAACCTATGCCCTCCCAACTACCACATACTATTATGGAGGAAGTGGTTATACGGTTGGTGTTGCAAGGCCGTTTTCTGGCACAGGGCCCGCTGGTGCTGGTTCAGCCATGACTGCCTTACCTGGCAATACCGGGTCTTCATTTGTACCGATCCAGGCAGTGTCTGCCGCAGTAATGTCCTCTCCATCTGTTGCGGCTTCAGCTTCATCTTCTGTGGTGACGGTTGCTCCTGCCTCGCCTGCTTCCTTAACAACTATCAGGCCGGTTGGACAGCCTGGACTAACAACACATCAAGTGCATGGTGAGTTAAAATTTTTTTTCTATAGAGTTCTTTAAAAGGTTTTTCTACCATCCATCAATAATGAACTTTTTTGTAACCCAGTAAAAACTTCCAAAATTCTGTATGCAGTAATCCCTTGTGCACATTTACCAGTCATCTAGGTATTTAATTTTGTGTGGACGCTCAGCTGGTGGGGACTTTTTCTCTGATTGAGGAGGTTTTTTAAATTGACAATAATTAAGGGTTTTACTAGATATTTATTAATATATTGAAATAAATAATAATTAACGATGAATTGCATGTTGAAATCATAAACATTACGAAAAAATAATTTTTCTTTATAAATTTAGAAAAATATCAGGATGAAATATTCTAGTTATGAAATATGTTTTACTGCTATAAATCATATTATAGAGAGAGATGCACACTAATATAGTGAAAAGGCAAAAATTTAAAATAAGAAAAATGTCTGTAGATGACGAAAAAAATGCCGCAGGGAGGGGGGATTGAACCCGGATCCTCAGGTTCAAAAATCAAATCTAGTGCCTTGATGCGCCCAGCTACGCCTCCTATTTATCGCACCTATTGTCATCGTAGGAATTTAATCAAGGATGTTAATATGAACAAATTTAAATGAAACATTTTAAAGTGTTGTGTTGTAGCTTAGCAAGTCTTCAGATAACTATATTTATACAGTGTTTTATATGGATGGTTGATGTGATGTTAGGAAAAGAACAATTTATTATTTTTGTCATTTAAGTTAGGTGAATAAAATATGAAATATTCAGCAATTTCACTCTTACTAGTTCTAAGCTGAATTACTCTGAACTAGCAGTATATTTTCGTTGATTTTAAGCAATATGAATGGATAAGTTAGTATTTCCATTAATGAAACAAAAGATACTATCAAACTTCTTACTACTTATACACAAAACATTCTTACGGTTGCCACTGAGTTCTGTACTTCTGTCTGCCATTCTCTCAACTGTAAAAAGATTAAATAGAGAGACCCCCACATCACTCAACAGCTGGTAGCTGGACACTTGTAAATTTTTATGCCCATGCAAGCAGAACGGTTATCATAATTATATTATAAAGTTTATTCATATTAAATTATTAGCCATATAAAAGTTGGTTATAAAAATTCATTTTTATACCTTTACTTGTTTTTTATGTTCTTTCATGCCGTGGTGGTTTTGTCCGGAAACCAGGAGATGAAAAAATTTAATAATTCCCGCTTTCACCTATGTAGGGGTAATAACAGGCAACCCCACATGACAGATGCAGGCCTTCCGTAAAACCCTTATATTTTTTTGACATGAGGAGGTATACCCAATCTCTCGGCGGAGAAGTAAACTACAGGGATACCGCTATGTTAAATACAAGCCACAAGATTAACTATTTCGGCATACCCATAACGATTGGGTAAGAAAATCGTAAGACGAATATATACGGCATACCCACCACGGGTGAGAAGAGCCATGACGAATATATACAGCATACTCAGTTGACTGATTAAGGTTACTTTCTTGGAAACCGCTGTGTTGGGAAAACTGCATTGTTCAAATTTTATTCCTTATGGAAAATATCACTTATCTTGTAGGCTGTGAGTATTCTCACATCACATATGTGTATGCATAAAATATGGCACACCCTCAATTCAAAATAACATATAATGAAGTTTATACATATTGAGTAAATAATAATTACACTAGCAGTTGCCCGTCGGTAAATCGACTGGTTGGTTAGATTAAATCTTGTCTTGGTAGTTCACCTTCTGTCACATTACCATGAAGGTCAGCGACTGCAAGGTTTATTTCCTTTTACTCATGTACGTTTGGAGTGCCACATTATTTCCTGCAGTGTCTAATGTCCACTAGCAGTGCCATCTTACCATCAACCACTACAATTATGTCGAGCAGAGCTTAGCCAGTCAAACAAAACCTCATTATCTCACCAACGGTTTGTGCGATTCCAATTTTATAATTTTCCTGCAAATCTGCAGGTCGAGACTTAATTTGATGCTTCACACGCTAAGGTGGCTGTTACTTTCATTTTAAAAATATCATTTTTAGGCTATTAATATATAGATATAATTCATTATCATACTTACTATTTCCTGATTATTTCAATTTGAAAATGTTTATAATGAAAAAATGTCAGTATGGAAACAAACTATATAAAAAGGAAATATACAATTATGTATATCTCACAATATGCTCTGGTTGCATTCCTAAACACCAGAGCATATCACGAATCAGCATATTGTGAAACGCATTTTTACATAAGAGCAATGCTATAAAAAATAGATACGTTCCTAAATGGATTAAAATCACTGGTAAGCACGACAGATATGTTCTTAAAAATGGGTCTTGTTGCGCGAAATCGTGCTAAACAAATGCAAAAACCTCATTGAAAACCATGTCATAGATAGGATCGCTATAATTTTTTTCACTTGTGACATTTCAAACTTGAACACAAATTCAATGTGTCACCACCACGATCTTGGACTGAAAACTGACTGTAGTCTGCCAGACACTACCTTGGACATAAAAAGAAACTCATCAATTACATTATTTCTCCAGTGCAATATTGTGGACACATGAAATGAATATGAAAAAAATTTATAAAAGTAGTTTGTATATAATGAAGCAAAGTTGTTTTTCATTTCTCGCATTGAGACCTTTTTAATGGGCAGAGAAAGTCTTCATTCTCCGGGTTTTGTAAGATTATGTCTGAAAAAAGTGAGCATCGAGTAAAGTAGAGGTAGATTCAGAAAGTGTAATGGGCATAAAACCGAAGAAAGCATATACGTACCTGTATTGTTTACACTTGGAACAAAATAAAAAGGAAATGTGACATGTGCATTAAAAACAGTTATAATTCATTATCATACTTACTATGTCCCAATAATTTCAATTTGAAAATGTTTATAACAAAAAAATGTCACTTTGGAAACAAAATAAAAAAGAAATATTAATGTGATGTGCTTAGAAACTGTTATAATTCATTATCATATTTACTATATCCCAATTTTTTCAATTTGAAAAAGGTTATAACAAATTAATGTCAGTTGTATATTGACACAAATCTTCTTAGTAAGCCTTTATGTTTAAACTTGAAATAAACACATTACCAAGAAACTCAGCGAATTCTACTATTTTCCGCTACAGGCCACATTATTTCCTACAACGCCATCTTTACATCAACCATTACAACTACGTCGAGCAGTACTTAGCCGGTCAAGAAAAACCTCAATATCTTGCCAATGGTATGACCGATTTCAATTTTATCATTTTTCTGCAAATCTGCAGGTCGAGACGTTTAATTTGATGTATCACACGTTAAGGTGGCTGTTACCTTCGCTTTAAAAACCTCATTTTATTACGCTATTAATATAATAGATTTTTCAAACTGTACATTCTATTCTACATTGGAGAAACCTGCATTGGACATGGGTTTATTGTATTACTTTGTTTCCATCATAGCCGTTGCAAATAT
This sequence comes from Tanypteryx hageni, assembly GCA_028673005.1. NCBI lineage: Eukaryota > Metazoa > Arthropoda > Insecta > Odonata > Petaluridae > Tanypteryx > Tanypteryx hageni. The sequence continues at coordinate 152,890,832 of CM054114.1, forward strand.
GTTACAATTTTATTTTGACATTCTACTTTTTTTAATGTTTGAACCAATTTTGTATTTTATTATCCTTTTCCAGTTTCTTTTTCTTAGAAAGGCCTCAAATGTGCTATGGTTTGCTCTTTTGTTCAAAATATGCTCTTATAAGTTTTAACCCCAGAAGCGTGATTTAAAAATTTCCCTTTACATTATTTAAATGCCACAGAATGCAACTTGTGTTATTTCAATTTATTTCTCTGGAAATGTGTGCGAAAAAATACAAAATTGAGCAATATTTAATGCTGTTGGTTCACTTTATATAATCTTTTTAGGCTGATGATATTTAATTTTGAATAGATTTTGTACTTATAACTTCATTCATGAGGTTAGATAATATTTGATACCTTTCAATTCATGATACCATACATATGTCAGTTCCTACAGCAGTAGGATGTCTCTTTTCTCATTCCCTTCAATGAGCAAATAACACTTCCTTTGTCTTACTCTTCTCTTTCCTGAAGAGACAGACAGACAGACAGACAAACGACTTTATTAGGGTGAAATTGAGACTATGTAGTCCCTTCTTACATTTAACCCTTTCGTCATATAAGTAATTACAATATTTACAAAATGAGAAATTAATTACATACAGATTTTAACAAAATACAAATTAATTACAAGTTAATATATTTGTTAGTAGATAACAGAGCATTACCAAAGAATGTTAGTTTTGTGGGTCATAAAAAACTGTGTATCAGTTATGTTTTAACACAGAAAAATTCCCACTGCGGAAAACACCTACGAAGAGAAGAGAGGTGTAAAAAACAGCGAAAATTTCTAAAATAGTTCAGGGGAAGGAAAAGAAAAGAAAGAAAAAAAATCAATAATATGAGAAACAGAGAAAAAAAAACATTCATAAATAGGGGGGTTTTCATCTAAGAAGTGACGTCCTGTTAGCCTCATTCAATTCAATCAGCATCTAGTAAGCCTTCAAATAGACGAAAGGATTGCATTATTCGCTTTGCGCTTTTTATGAAGCATTGAAATTATTGTTGTAGCCCCATCAAACGTAATAGATTGTAACATAAATAGTTGCAGATAATTATTATTCAATAAACTATGTGTGGACTGAGGGCGATTTAAATGATTGACTAAAAGAAAAAAATCTGATGTATCTGAACTTTCTCCATACCTGTAATATTTCTAAAAATTTTAAATAGGTTAAATGGTAATAAATATTTTAAGAAACTGCGAGAAAAATTGAAAGGCTTTACAAAGAACAGAAATAAACTCAAGCCATAGGCTTCTGATATTGGATACTATAGCCCCGAAGCTCCAGCAATTAAGAAAATAAAAAGGAGTGTAAAGTGTTTACAGTAGTCAGCGTTGGTGGTGTGGTGGTGGCAGCTAAAAAACTTAGTTTTTAAATATCTTTTCAACAATGGGGGAATGGGGAAGTGTTTCAAACAAAGGTTCTATAAATTTAAATTTCCTACAACTTTTATTCCAGTATGTTTTTACATTTATCAAATATTAAAGCAAATATTCCAAAAAAATACGGATAAATATATGTGGTTCGCCATCAAAACTGTTGCAACTCAAGGCGTTCACGAAGATAAAAGGTTAATCCAACGGGTTTCGTGACGAGAAATAGGTTAGCTCAAGTGGTTCATGAAGTGAAAAAGATTGGGAACTGCTGCTCTAATACATTGTTGTAAAATCACAGAAAATTAAAAAATGCCAAGGGATCGACTATGTATCATTATTTTCCTCTCTAAGGTAATTTTTTGACATGCAAGCTTCTGACTGACTTAACAAAATTTTGCACAAGTACCACTAGAATGATGTGGTAAGATTAATACAAATTAATTGCAAGCGTAGCTGCAACGGGCTGCTAGTATTTTTTAAATGGAGTAAGGGAATGAATATTTGTATAAGAAGGTTCTCTGATCCAGGGATCTTAGAGACATATGTGAGTCATGGAAGAAACACATATTGGGTAAATGAACCCTAAAAGTGCTTATGATAGCATATGTCATCGCACACGCTTGAGAGGTTAATTCATCTTTAAATTTTTAGAAATACTGACGATATTTTTCTTCTGATTAATAGATTTGTATGAATTTAAAAATAAAGAACATTGCATCCATTTCTATCATTTTTGTAATAAATTAAAAAATAACTACAGTTTTCTTAACATTATTTGTAAATATGATTGACCACACACTAAAATAAATTCAGTTATTGTTTTTCTTTTTTTGATTCCGCAATTTTTTCCATGCTTCCAGAATTTATAAATATGTATTTATAAGTCAAACATCCAACAAATAATGAACATGCAGAATTGTGTATGAAATTCGATATTTTAGCAATTACATATTGTTTTTTTATTTATTTATTTAAAAAGCAATAAATTTTCCATTTCTTTTCATTTTGATATATGTTAATGCTTGGTTGTACAAGTGGTTTAGTTTGAGAGATTTTTGTTCAAATCTAGGCATAATGACTACTGGGTCTGGCCCAGTCCGCTTCAATCCAGTAATGGTGGTCGACTCCACGAGAAGTACCACTGGAGGGCCACCATTCTTGTCAGAAGGTCAGTTTGTTGAGGTTGGTGGTACAGGAAATGGAATTGTTGGCACGCACTTTACGAGTTCAGCATTGCAACAAAAACATCCAATCACTACGCTAGCTCCACCGCCAGCTCCTTCTGCATCAATTGTGTCAGTGCAAGCTTCTCCGGTCAAACCAAACTCTTCGCCACGGCCAAGTATTTTGAGGAAGAGGGATTGTGACGGGTGAGTGGCATTTTTATAAAATTTGTTTTTTCATTTCATAAAATGATTGTTGATATGTTTTCCTTGATCATCTCTATTGTTCTTTATGTTCACTTAAAGATTTAATTTCATTAATGTTTAACATAAGTTTAGACATCATGATCTTGGCAAATAATATTTTGGTAACACAGTATAGGACCCTTATCCGGCAAGCTTGGGACCAGAAGTTAGCCGGATTTCAGGATTTGTGTCGTTAGTTTAGTATATATGTACTTATAATATATTAAAGTAGCATTAAAAGTAAAGAATACAAGGATTTTGTTTTCCAAATCATTGTTCACTTCTCTATTTACAAATGAAGGTCTTTTATACTTATTTTCTTCAAGTTGAAATCCAATTGCATCTTTATCCTCTCCTCATAAAACCTGCTACGTATACCATATTTTCCCATCGATAACGTGCACCTACTGTCCTTGCAAAAAGCCTAGACACCAGAGTTTGAGACCGTATATCTCAAAAACGACTGCAATGATTTTAATGGGGTGAAAAATAGCGGTTAGAGAATTTATTTCTACGGTAATTGATGTACATCTTAAATTTTTAGTCTATGTTTAAATATGTTTGCAACTACGTTTTACCATAATGGTGGATGGCGGGACAGTTACAGCATAACAGCATGACAGTTTTCCAGTTTTAACTTCTCAAAATTTGGCTTGGCGCTCACTCATTGGCTGCTTTGTCTGCCGAAAAGAGCGACAACAGTGCCAGGTCGGATGCCGACTGTACTTTTTGCATCTGCCGAGAACCAATTTCTCCCATAAGAGATAACCCCCCATTTACACGAGTGCTGTTTCGAAAATAAAGTTCATATTTCTGCCTCTGGGGGCGCTGTTCCTACTCTGCCGCTGTTTTCGAAAAATTCGCCCAAAAGAATTCGAATTTTTTCTAAGCTAAACTGAAAAATGTTTAAAACTCTTGGGAATCGCATGCTAAATTTTTTTTAAAATCGGAAATTCTAACGTAAAATGGCACGAATAGCAGGAAAACTTAAAATGAAATAGTGTAAATACAGGGTTTTACATTGGAATCATAGGGAAATTGACAGGACCCAAATAATATGTTGTAAATAGTGGGAAAACGTACATTCCGATAACGTAAATACAGGGTTTTACTGTATTAGGTTTTTAGTGGCAAAAAATCTATCATCGTCATTCGATTTTGCTGAATTACATTCATTGAAGCAGTTAAACGGGATGAGAAAAAATATTTGTCTTCAAAAGGACATAAGAATCATAAAGAGTCACTTTTTAAGTATTAACTTGTTTTTTCTATTTGTGCACAGTAATTTTTTCTAGATTTTGACTTTTTTTATAAATATAATGCGCATGTTATTTAACAGATTATATAGTAATTTTATTTTATATTAAATTCTGATTATTACTATGTATTTAGATCGGAAAAAATAACAAAATTCAATGAGTTCCAATTAAAATTTTAGGATCTATTTAAAAAAAATAGGTTTATTCAAACATGAAGCAATTAGCCTTTTGTCATGTAAAAGAAGAGTAATCTGTTTAGCAAGTAATAGTAAATTTTGACTCACAAGTTGCGTTAAATGTGTATATTTGCTTAAGTGAATGAATTTAAATATATATAAAAGCCTTAACAGGAGGGTGATTTGTGTGTTAGACTCCCAAACCTGCCTCACACATGGTTGTGTGCTCTCTGTTTTTGTCAGTATGCTCATTGTAAAAGGCTGTGAAAATCTTATCTATGAGTTACTCAAAAATAAAAGAAATGAAATGAAATATTCTCTAAGTATAAGATAATGAATTAGGTAGCAATCAAAAGCATACTTTAATTTTACAAGTACGATATAACCTTGATTAACTGACATATATATGTGGAGAAGGGTGGATAGGATATGCTGAAATGTTGGATATTCGAGGGAAAAAGCACATGTTAAGAAAAGTTGGAGAAAATGATTGGAAATAGTCTTATTATCTCTACATATCAAAAAGCATAATGCTGACCATCATCATCGTGTGTAATGCTGTCTATGATGCTACACTGCATAACTTTCAATCATATTTTAAAATTACTTAGATTCGCTGTGCAAATATGTGATTTGAGCCAAACATCTAAAAAATGAAAATTCAGTTTCGTACCATCGATTTTTAAATACACCTGGAATTGGTCCACAGATTCATTTTGAACATGAAAAAGGGTTAAGGTTCCCTGAACACGTTTTGACTATTTTCTTGATGATGTCTGTGACCGAGATTTTGTGGGTGCTCTAACTCAAAAACATTAATCAGATCAGCATGAAATTATATATTTGATATTTTTGTTAAAGGAAGACTTGCTGATTGGTTTTTGGTAAAAATTAGTCAACTGGAAATGGGTGTTTGTTCTTTTCACTTATCCATTATTTGAAATATTTGCTTTAATACTTGATAAATGTAAAAACGTGCTTGAGTAAAAGTTGTAGGTAATTTAATTTTCTTCGACCTTTGTTTGAAACAATTTTCCATATAATACATTGTTGAAGAGATATTTTTAAAATTAAATTTTTTAGCTGCCAAAACCACACCACCTACCGTCGACTATTGTAAACACTTTACTCTCCTTTATATTTTCTTAATTGTTGGAGCTTTGGGGCTATATCCAATATTAGAAGGCTACGGTTTGAGTTTATTTCTGTTCTTTGTAAAGTCTTTAAATTTTTATTATCGTTTAACCTATTTGGATTTGAAGAAATATTACAGATATGGAGAAAGTCATGTGGTGGCCACATCAGATTTTTTTGGGTTAAACTTTCATCCTCAGTAGAAATCATATTGTTAGTGATTTTGGCATACAGTGTATCGCTTAAAGGTTCATCCACTCGCCACCTCCCACAGCACTTTGTCTCCCTACCATCAAATTTTCAAACTACACTGTAGACCCGATATAATGCAGATGTTGGGGTCCAAGATATTTGACAGCATTATAAGTGAATCCTCGTTATATCGCATTTACCCATTTATAATTTACATGCAGTGACAGCCGACGCCATAAACCCACCAGTCAGAAATGACATTGCGGTAACCATTATCCGCGCACAAACAGGCAGAAAAAAGAGAGAAAAGAATACAGCAGTTAAAAATATTCTATTTTAAAAATTTGAAATAAATATTTTATATTTTATTGTGTTCCATTTTGAAGAACAAACATATACTGATTAACAACATCTGTGATAACATGTTCAAAACCAGCACACTTTTATCATCAATAAAGAGCACATGTAATGGAAATGCAACGAAAGTTTCCAATCGGCCGTTGCTGTTGAGTGAAAACTATGTAATTACAAAAAAAACATGGGGTCCAACCATTTCCAGCGTTATAAACGATCCCGTGTTATAAGAGATCCTGCGTTATATCAAGCCACGTTATGTTGGGTCTACAGTATTACTATTTCGTAATTATGTCAGCATTGTTATAGTTAATATAAGGAAATTATTCGAGCATTGTCCTAAGAAGTTGATCATTTAAATTTTGACCTAAGGGCAGAGAGCTGCTATTATAACTGTCGTGATTAAAAGATAAAGTTAGAATACTACAGGAAAACTTTCATTTTTACCTGTCATCATGAAATAAAATCGCGGGCATTTAAAATAAAAAAAAATTTATATTTCAGAAACTACATCAGAGAAAAACAACTTAATTAACAATAAATATTCATCTTGGTAAGAGCTATACCGAAAAATTATTTTCAGCTTAGTGAGGCCCAGTGCCAAAGCCCCTGGAGCGAGCAGAGGGCGGAATTGATGCACGTAATGAGTAGGGGCAGTTCCCCTAGTAAACAATAATGAAAATTTAAACAAAAAGTTTGTACCTTTTGGTAATTTGTAAGATGACACACCACTTTTCTTTTTAGCAACATCAAATTTTAAAGAAAATTTCTTTAAGTTTTTTCGTTTTCTTAGATCTTTGATCATGGTCACACCAATGCCATACTATCGATTGAAACACCAGACTAATTTCTCTACAATTTATAATTTTTCAGCTATAATAACCACAACACACTTATTCTTCATTTCACCTTTCTCAAGGGGTATGTTAAATCAATTTGAATGTTTTTATTGATAAAAACAATTCACATGAAGTATTGACAGAACAGTGCTTAGAATTAGGCTGACGCCTTGCAGAATGCTGGGAAGCATAGTACTAGCATCTCCGTGGCACTCACCAAAGCACAGCATGGTACCACATGTATCTGAGCGAAATTCAATGGCCGACCAACTTTTGTTCGGTTAAAGCAATAGTTGGATAATCAAAGATCAGTTAATCAAGGTTAGACCGTATTGTCAATGATGAATTTCTACATTAATTATAATTATGAATTCCTTAAATTGTTGCCAAAATGTTGAAAGATATATTTTATATTTTCAGAACTCCAATGAAAGCTCAGAAAAACTTGGGTCCAACACTGGCTGCACTGTCGTCATCCATAGGTACCACAGTATCAACTGCCACATCATCTTTAACTTCCCTCGGGACATCACATTCTCCTCCTCCATCACCATCATTAGCAACTGGTAATCATCACTCTTCATCATCCCCAACTTCTTCATCTTCTTCATCATCCTCATCATCATCTGCAGGATCTACTACTATCTCAGCAACTTCTTCTCCTGGAGGTGAAGTTGGTGAGTGAAAATCGGGAGAAATTGTTTAAATGGCACTTTGCTGATTTAGATTTTCTATGGCCATCATTTCTTAATCACTCTACATCTATTTCCAAATAAGGTCATTTTTTGCTACATTATTATTTACAAACAAACATCTAGAAAGCTGGGAGGTACATAATTGAGTATTTAGCTTACACCTAGTGTATTTACTTTTCTCAACTCATTTAAAGAATTTTCAACCAAAAGTGGAAATGTCATCTGATTTCAGTTACCTATCTTCACAATATATAACATACGTCACCATCTTCCATTTTTAAGATTGAAGGATGAGGAAAGTTTTAGCTGCTCTTAAATGCATAATCCATGTTAATGAAATTTTGGTTGATTTTTAATTGAATTGTGGTAATAATTAAGCATTTGTGCTTGTATGGTCTTAATAATAATAAAGTTAATCATTGAGCAATTTTTTGTTCAAAAGGACCATCTTTAATAATTAATCTGTTGTAACGCAACATAAGAAGGCCAAAGATACAAAAAATATAAATTGGGATACACTCAAGTCTTTGCCGAGAACGAAAATAACAACACAAAGTAACCATTGATCAGTGCACAGTGGAAATGGCCTGGAGGGTGATTATGATATGATCGAGGAAGCATTGTACAGTGCTTGGCAAAATTACTTAGAATGGATGCAAAAATGATTGGCGCATAAATTAGTTTGGGGTGAGGGATAAGCAAGGAGAAATATGCATGGGCTGAAGGTTTTTTTTAACAGAATGGTTGGCTCACGAAAAAGTGTATGGCTGATCAAATATTTTCGCTTCATATCCTTTCCTTGCATGGCGAGATATATGGGGTGGTGGATTAGCATTTAAAGGTGAAATTGTTAATTTCCTCATTGGGATTCCCAATGCGACTGTGGCCTACTGAGGCCATCAAAAGAGTGTGCATGTTTAGGTTATTGAATGGGTCAAGCAATGCAGGTGAGCCGAGGAAGATACTATTGGAACAAGTAAGAGGTGTCTCTTTTCAGTGTGATAGGGAATGCCTGCATGTATGCTAACAAATAGACTGAGAACTTATTTGCTTGAATGTCTGATTTTTTCAGTGAAAATTAATTTCAAACGCTCCAGATGATGGAATTCTGACTACAGTGCCCATTCGGGTGGCTTAGGTTTCAATATGCCCAGCTAAATTTCAGTAATACCACTCTTCTGTTAAGTGTTTCTCATTTGGTAGATTTTGGTTAAAATTTATTTCAAACTTAGTAAGTATCATTGTTAATTGTTTTATATTTTGTGACATTTCATTCATATAAAACACTTTTTACTAACAAGAAAACAATTGAACAAGTTTGTGCAAGTTTTGCTTCCTTTATATTGTTATTATCTTTAGGTGCACTTTTATGTTTTCATCAGTTTGTTGTTGTCTGGATAAGTATAATATAAAATTGTCTATGCAATGGAAATTTCGTTATCTTACTTTAACTAATATCAGGTAGTAGCTGGCTGAAAAAACCAAAATCCTTTTTTAGCAGACATTTTTTGTCACTCAAGTTCAAGTAGTCCCTCTCTTAGATGCAATCTTGTGAAGATTTTTATTAAGATCAGAGATAATTTTCAAGTATGTTATTTCATGCTGTGAAAAAATTTATATTTTTTCGATCTTGAAAAAATTGAAATTTGTCATTATTGAATTTTTTTTTTATTTTGATCTAGAGCCAAGAACCAAGATGCATTTGTTATACTAATTACTTAATTGAGCGGAAGTTGTTTAAGAAGTATGTATTTGATAATCTGCTAATAGACAAAGATTGGGATTATTGCAACATTAAACAAGTTAAAAAAGAAATGCAAAAGCAGATTCCAAAAGCACTTCTTTTAGTATGTTCTTGTAAATTTTCTGAATCTTCTCACTGCATTTAAGCAGTTATAATATGCTCTTCATTGCTTTTTGAAAGAAAATACTGAATTTATTACACATCGATTTTATTGTTCTAGCAACTTAAACAAAGCCATTTTAACACAGTAATGGATTTGTGTAAATAGTTCATAAGGTTTTTTTTTTAAATCCTGCCAAAAGGCAAACGGACAAATAGATGGATCTCAAAATCAATACGTTTCATGTTTGTCACTAGCTGAAACTATCCTGAAAATCTTAGCTTCCCAGCTCCTTTCGTTGCTTCAAACATTTTGCTCACAAACAGACAGACATAGTGAAAATGAGCAATTTTTAAAAATGTTAAAAATAAAATTCCATATTAAATAACAGTTAATTGGGAAGGTGTATTAAGTTCCTATATTTCAGACGAATGTCAATCATTCTGTATATAGTTTACTAGATTTTGTCTGCCATTGAAATGCATTGCGGTTTGTGTTTTCACAAGGTTATACTGACACTGACGTTATCCTAAAGTTAAATTTTGTATAATTTACCTATCAGTAATTAGGTAGAAGAAGTCATTCTTCTGTATTAGTTTATTAAACATTTATACTCATTCAATAAATCATTAAACATTTCATCATAACTGTGAATCTCCATGTGTGTTACCTGGTAATCAATGGTTGGCATAACAATTGTATTAATAGGTTGCCATGAAGCAGATTTGTATCAAGAAAAAGTAATTTCTTAGGAATGTCGTGTGGGGCATGTTGACACTGCATTGTCTGGCCCAGTTTAGGTAATGTTGAATTTTCATTTGCAAAGGTCAGTTAGAGCTAACAAGATCTGATTCAGGTGCAAGTTTAATAAAAGCATTTCTCATCTCAAACTTACCAATATCCTCATTTTGGTGTTGTTAACTGCTCTTTCAAGGCTAACATTTCATAACATCTCAGCTATATTATTCTGTGCTTGCATGAGTAGCTGCTTGTTTAAGTAGAATTTTGCTTTAATCACGGTAGTTGAATGCTTCCAAGGAAGTGTTAGGCATGAAGATTTACACAAAATGGGAATTTTTTGTCTTCTGTTTTAGATGTAGGGGAAGATTCTCTTCCACCTCAGTTATTGGCACCGCCTGTTCCAGGCTCTTCAACGGTGGTGAAGTCGGAGCCCATGGACGACTCGCATCCTTCGACAGACACTGGGGTCAGTGGAGGCAACCAAACCAGGCCGTTCATTCCAGCTCCCCCTCCGATGCAAGTTGTTGTTGAGATGAGTCCTCGAAAGAAACCCCGGAAACAGCAATTGTAAGTTATGAAGATAGATGTTCCAAAGTCAGATATATAATATGCTAAATGCAAAACAGAGCCAATGTTGTATGGTTTGAACCAAAATTAGCTGCCATATCAAGCAGTATAAATAACATTACATGTTGTTTCAATATGACAGGTACTTCATATACAAAGTCTTATTGTAAGAAGAGGGTAAAACTAAGGGATAATATTTTTCCAACATTATTGCTGAATGGCTAGATGAAGACAGTATTGTTCTTCATTCTAAAGAAAGTGTCCTTTCATATTTTGTAGTTAAAAGTCAAGGAAGGAGAGTATTAAGATCTCAATTCCTAGCGAATAGATGTGAAGTTCTCTCGTCGTATTCCGACGTCTTGGTAACACTCTTTTTATCATCTTGAGGGGAACCTGAGGTGCTTAGGCTGGGGCATTTGGGGTTTATATCCTTGTTGGCCCTGTCACTGTCAATTCTGGCCGTCTGGTGGGTCTCCTCCCCGTAGAAGTAGCTCAGCACCTCAGGTTTCCCTGAAGATGATAACAGAATGTGTTATTGAAATGTCAGAATATGACAATATCGTGACCCAGCTGGATGCCTGAGAGAATTTCTTCACATCTGTTTGCCGGGAAAAGACAACCACAATAAACCGGACAAAATTGGTGGTACTGAAAAAAACAGCTGTTCGTTGTACAGAGGTTTGTTGCATAAATGCAGGGACAGACCAGCCAAACTGGTGTTTGTTGTACAGAGGTTTGTTGCATAAATGCAGGGACAGACCAGCCATGTGTGAGTATGGCAGACAATCTTCGGACTCATATGATCAAGCGACATGCTGCAAAAATCACTGAATATATGAGTAACAAAATGTAAAGATTCTATGCTAACATTAATATGTTCATTATCATAATACAGTCAACCTCAGTTATACCATCTGGGGGGCAGCAGAAATTCGTTATAACCCAAGTCCATTATATCTGAAGTTCGGTGAAGTTACCATATTTTCTGGCACATAAGACACTTTTTTCAGAAAAATAATCCCCAAAATCAGCCTGGGTCTTATATGCCGAAGGTAAGATTATTACTGTTCTCAATACTGACATTAACGAACACACTCATCCACAAAATGGAATAATTGGCAGTCATATGTCGCATAAATATTAAAATATACATTATTTATAATTAACCTTTAAATGGCGAATGGCACACTGGCATGCCGGCAAATTTCTGGGTAAGCCTGCCGAACGGCACACCCATGGCCCGCTAAGTTCCAAGGCCACTCACATATGTAGTTTTTTTCATGGAATCGAAATAGTAAGAGGAGATGAAAGACCAGACATCTTTCTTTTCCTCCTCCTCTGCCGAGGCCGAAGTTCTTACGGATTGGGGGAGGGGAGGGTAAGCAAACACTTGGGAGAACCTGTCTCAAAATATAGGCCTCCACCATGAGACCCTCTTTCGCAACACAAAGAGATACAATAAACTGAACCCCAGGAGTAGCCTACCCAAAGGTCCCTTTATTATTTTATTCTTCCTTTTGTGTATCTCCATTTTACCACCTTTATGTTAGCAGAAGAACAATTTGGATTTAGGAAAGAAATGGGTACGAGAGATGCCATAGGGGTGATAAGGATGATTGGAGAAAGGTATTTAGAATGGGACAAGGGTATCAGTCTGTTTTTTGTGGACTTGGAAAAGGCTTTCGACTATGTGAGGTGGGAAAGGATGATGGTGATATTGAATGAGAAGAAAGTAGATTGGAGAGACAGAAGGTTGATAAGGAATTTATACATGAGACAGGAGGCGGCCATGAGGATAGGGGAAAGCAGGACGGAGTGGTTCGAGATTGGGAGAGGAGTTAGACAGGGCTGCTGTTTGTCGCCAACCCTGTTTAACATCTATACTGAAGAAATGATAAAGGAGTGTTGGGAGACGAGCACAGGAGTAAGTGTTGGAGGAAGAATTACATCGTCAATTAGGTTTGCTGACGACATGATACTGTTTGCTGAGAGGACGGAAGACTTGAGGCAGATGCTACAGAATCTGGTGAGCGTGGAGGACAGATATGGGTTGAGAATAAATGGAAAGAAAACGAAAGTAATGAGAATAGGGGGCGAGGAAAGGATGGAAGTGCAGGTGAGGGGGGGGAGGATCGAGCAGGTGAAACAGTACAGGTATCTTGGTACATTGTTGACAAAGGACTGGAAATGTGAGAAGGAAATTAAGATGAGAATAGGTTTGGCAAAGGAAGCGTTCAATAGAAAAAGGAAGCTATTTAACAGCAAGATGGATTTGGGATTGAGGAAGAGATTGGTAAAGTGTTATGTTTGGAGTGTGATGCTATATGGGTCGGAGACATGGACATTGAAGAAGAGAGACAGGGAGAGGGTATTTGAAATGTGGATGTTATCGAAGGAATGGTGGAGTGAAGAAAGAAAAGAGGAAGAAGAAGAATTAAAATGTTGGATATTCTAAGGGAGGGAGGAGGGTATGGGGAGATGAAGAGAAGGGCACAGGATAGAAAAAGGTGGAGGAGGAGCACCTGAACCTGCAGATATGCAGAACACTATTTATTATTATGATAATTTGTTTGCAGACCACGAAGTAGAGCAAGAGTAGACTCGTGCATGCAAAATTTCAGTAGCTGTTCATTTGTTTATTTTTTAGTGATTACTTTATTTTTATATAATTATTTCGTAGTTATCATATATATTTTTGTAATTATTTTTGGAAATGTGCCCTAAGCTTAAAACTCCACATGAGGTTATCGAGGAAGTCTTTGTTGATTCGGATTTTGACACGTACGAAGAAGGAGCAGAAAGCGGTAGCGATGGCAAGGAGGAGCCTGAGGAATATGTCTCAGCAAGGAGTGGTGATTAATCTAAATGGAGATCTCCACATGAAGGCAGAAGACAAGAGATCGATGTGCACCCTATTATTGCCAGTCTGAGTGGAATTGTATTGTATTTGCATTTTATTGTATTGATCCAAATTTGCAATCCAATACTATATTTCAACATGTTTATTTCCTCTAATAAGCATGTAATTCTGCAATATGTTAACTATGGATTACTTTTTATTTGAACATTTTATCATGAATAGTTTATTAGATATGCGATTTTTTCAGAATTTTTTAAATATCCCAAAATAAATCTGGCAGATAGAACCTACTAGTGGGCATTTAATTCTGGCAGATAAAGGTTAATAGTGAAAAATTTGTTAATATATGCAGCAATACCTTATGCAACGTGAATTCCGAGGATCATTTTCATTATTACGCTTGAATACGCCCACTCACAATGATTACAATTTTGCCGCATTTGCGATGTTTTAGTTCCTAATAGCGCAATTAATGCAACGGAACAGTAGAATTCATGTAGATGTCATATATATTTTATACAAATCTAGGATAAATTACGTTATGTATATTGTGATCACAGTGGCTACAAATATGAAAAGATATGCCTACACTATTACCTATAAGCATCAGGTGGTTCAATGTGCAAAAATGCATGGAAACCAAGCAGCAGCACGTCATTTCGGTCCACCTCCCGCAGTAAAAATGTTCCGTGAATGAAGAAAATGAGGTAAAACAAGCGGACGAGATAAGAGAAACATATTCTTCATAAGCTTGGAATGAAAGTTCAAGTGAGGATTATTTTATAGTGACTTAAGTTGCTGTCATATCAAAATCAAATCAGTGTCACGAGTCACCTTGGTATGAAAGCTCCCTAAGGATTAAAAAACAATGTTTAACCTTGAAGTACTGTTGCTTCGTTCCTACATATGATTGAATTGGATAAAGAGTTGAAGGCAAATAAGGGCCCATGTGGTATAGCTCGCGTGCTGTAAGGTGGTAGCTGGAGACGCGTGAGAGGGGAAGGTAAGGAGAAGCTTTAATGGGGAACCAACGTCAGAGCCTATGCGCAGTAACACAATTTTGGTTTGCACGAGTCCAAGTTCGCACATCAAATGCCCACACCTAAACCACCTCCCCTATAGGCGGTCCCGTCTCGAGGATGGACTCATTCTATCATAAATTTGCTTACTGCACACCATCAAGTTAGGGTGTTTTCACTATACCAGTGCCGACACAAGTATTTACATGTTCATGCATGAGCCGTGCCGTATCCGAACAGTGATCTTATTGCTGTTGGTGGATACTACACACATTGCCGGTCTGACAGTAACAATATTGCTTGTGTTAGTGCCGTGACCCTGGCCGTGAAAACTTGAAAAATATCATTGCCAATGATATCTGAAAGTACTGTATGCGCACTCTCTGTTTCCAGATGCCACTGCACCGGATACATGTAAATGATACGTGTAATAATTCTCAAGGGTATTTCATTAGCTACTAATTGTAGACTATAAAGTGGGTAGCAGGCCGGGCCCCTCCAAGGGTCTGGGCCCCGGGGCACTGCCCCGGCCTAGTTCCGCCACTGTTGTCGGACCCTAGTGTGTGCTGACTTTGGTGTTGACGGATTGTGATGTGAGGTGATGCGAAGCAATGTGACGAACAAGTGTGCGCGATCCTTAACAGGATTTTTAAACCTTGCAAACACACCTTAATGATTGTGAATGGTACATTATATTGTCAAAAACGTTATAGCCGAGGAAAATTAATGTTAGGGAATGCCACAAAGCTCGTATAACTGAAGATCCATTATATGGGAGACCGGTGTAACTGAGGTAGTTAGAGTGATATAGCATAGTGAAATGGCCGGGGAATGAAAAAAAATCCATTATATCTGAAGATACGTTATAACCGAGGTTGACTGTAGTGCATTCTATGAATACAATAATAGTCAATATCAATGTCTTGCTATGAATAAAAGTGCTAGATGAGATGAATGACTACCTTAATATGCATTGATTCATTGATGCACCCCATCTGATAATGGGGCCGAGTATTTGTGAATGAGATTACATAAAATAAATCACGTTATTTATTCACTATAAAATGTATCGCACATATTACAATTTCTCGCGAAATATGTACCAAAAATTTAAAGTGCATATTATAGTCTCAGGAATACACAGTCATTTTGTTTAGTTTTAAATAATCGCAGATTTCGAAGGCATTCTTGCTGACATAATGTGGGTGTTGTTAGCATAAAATAAATCTGGAAACACCCGATTAGTAGAAAATAGTGAAAACAATTACCATATTTACCCAATAGGAAGATGAGGTTTTTTCACAAAAATACCATTAAAAATACTGTATTTTTCGATAGATAACGCGCGCGTTATCTATACAAAAAAATCTAAAATTCGACAAAAATGGACATGCGCGGTATACATAAGAAAAAATTGAAAACTTTAAAAGCGAATATAAGTTTACGAGTTATGGCATTATTACGCTTTTAGCCATCTTGACGATTAATTCATAATCATTTGTCTCATTTTCTCAGCCTACACAAGTATTTAAAATAGGATTTTCGTAAATTAATATATTATTTTTGAGTTTAAACATATTTTACTACAATCTGAAAGTAGATTTTTAAAATGTTCGAAAATAACATCTCAAGTGACTTAAGTTTCGAATTTTAGCCAAATTGTAATTAAAAGTTTAAATAGTAAAATATTTTCATATTAAATGAACGAATTCATGAAATGCTCCTTTATTATAAATCAGTCAAGCTCTAAATACGACAAATAACTAAAAGACCGGGACTTAGGTATCAATGGGAAACTCAACAATTTTTTTAAGTTAAATCACATGTGATGATAAAACTCTGGAATAAGGTAAAACTATTTACTAAGATTTATTAAAGATAATTACATTAAATTATTCAAATCCATAAAATTCGTCACCAGACTCGATCATGAAAGTGTCAATTGCGTTGAAGATTTCTTTCGGTACATCTTGGACCTCGATTTCAGAAGATACATCATCATTTAAAATATCGTTATCTTTGGACACCGTTGCATTCCCTTGTGCTTTAATAAAACAATAAATAAATAAAAGAAGGAATACCGCTTTTTCTAGTCAGAACTGAGAACTAGAAATGCCTCTAGCGACCGAATAATGGACTGCGTTGTCATAGCATCATGTATTTTATAAAACTTAGTTTTTTGTTAATTTTCTTGGTGTATTGGATGTTTAAATTAATTTTTTGTTGAAATTTTTTTTACGAAAATACTTCAACTAACTAACCTGGTGGGGCAGACTACTATGTTCCTACGTATTTGGAATAGACGTATAGATGATGTGACTACGAAGTACATTATTCAGGCGCTGGAGGCGTTAGTAGTTTTGGCTCTTGAAGGAAATTTGGTCTAAACGAAAACTAATATTGTTATTAATTTGATAAAAGAATCTGCAATACTGAATCTGCGTTAATATGCTGTTGTTGTTGATTTGTAACGACAATAACAGGAACCTAACCCAACGCAAAAGTACCAATATCTAAGTATCAAAACTTTCGTCTGCGCGTTATGTATACATTATAATGAACGATGTAAATATCGAGGTGCGCGTTATCTATCGAAAAATACGGTATTAGGTATCGTCTTAGAATGGAGTATGAGAATTTAAGGTGAGAATACACCCCTATTTTAAATGCACCATGAAACACCCAGATGTCAAGTATATGTCCGTTAAAATATTTATTATTGCATAAAGTAATACATTGTATTTAATTAATTACTACAATTTTACAAAAATTTAAGGTCAAATTTCTTAAAATTGCTCCCACAGACCAGTGGTTCCACTTCGGCCGTAGGGAAGTGTTCAGAGTTGCCAAAATTATTTTGAACATGTCGCTAAATTTACCCTGAAAAGTAGCTAAAAAGTCGCTAAACTCAAAAAATATCGCCAAATAAGTAGTTAAAAATTAAAAGGGCTTCAATATTTCAAAATAATGATTATTTTATGTATATAATACACTTACCTTCGTTTTTATGAATATAATATTAATAAACATAATATTTTACAAATAAAATAAATAATGTAGGTTTTTTTGAAGTCTTTTATTAATAAAAAGTAATGCTATTTTCATTTATATATAGGTCAAATATATAAAGTTAGTTGGAAGCCACTCTACAGTAATTCTTCGAAATAAGGCAACCCTGTTTCAAGTACGTCTTCCTCAATTGTCTGTTCACTTTTATCTTTGTCTTTGACTGTATCAACATATGTTTCAGTGGATCCAAATTTGTTTATAACACTTTCGGACAGTTTGTAATTGTAACAACATTTCTCATGCCTTCTCAAACCGTACCTAATGCACAAAATAGCTTTTAATGTTTTAATACTCATTCTATTTTGTAGTTTTGATTTTACAATATTCATGACACTAAATAGACGGTCCACATCAGCATTTGAGTGGGGTAGGGTCAGTACAGTTAAAGCTACATTTGAAATATCCTCAAAAGGATTTTCACCGGTTGAGTCTCAATAGCTATCTATTTCTGGCCAAAGTTTGCACGTATCTGAAATTTCTGTCCACATGATCGTATGTAGTTTTTTCCACTGAAAATCAATACGAGTCAGAATCGATGCATCTTTTACAAACATTTTTGCTAGATTATGTATTTCTGGTTTCATAGGTTGAAGACATTTACTCGCACTCAAATAAGACATTAACTGCAAAGTACGAACATTTTCCGGTAATCTTTTTTTAATTTCTTTTTGAAGTAAAACTAGGAAATTATTACACCTTTCACGAATCTGACGGTTTATGTCATCAGAAAATTTGCATTCGGATATTTCCTTTTCAAATTCATATCCTAAATATTTATGTGAATTTAGTTGATTTATGGTATCAGTACTTTCTGAATTGTTGATCTTCGAGCAAAGGGAATCTTTTAAATGTACCAGATCATTTAATAACTTGGTAGGATCATTCAAAGCAGCTTCAAATTTCTTATTGACTGCTTGAACCTCTCCTAAAATTGGCTTCAAAAATAACAAAAAACAAAATTTATCTTATCGCAATACATTGAATACAACAATTAGGCTGTATGACAGCGCTCGTTTTTTCTCGAAATGTTCCTTTAATTCATTCCATCGCTCTAAAATTTTTACTATTTACGGACAACCACATTGTTTGACTCATTTGTACTAATTTTAGGGGAGATAGACCATTATTTAACGAGGAATAAAGTTCTTTATATCTAGCTTGTCTTACAGCAGAATAAGAAAACCAATTATACGTTTCTTTAACGAGAAAATCAAGGTTCCTTGGCATATGATCACGGGTCGCATGAAAAGCAGCAAGTTGCAGGGAATGGCACACACATCTTAATAGAATCAAGTTAGGAACATCAGACTTCAGTTTGCTATAAACTCCATTATTAACGCCAGTCATAACGGACGCATTATCAGTTCCAAGTGCGATTAGCTTCTGTAAATCTAACACATTGTTTTTTAGGGAAGCTTTTATAGATTCACATATTGCATCTGCATTGCAGTTACGTAGTTCTATAATATCCAAGAATGTCACTGTAAATTTATTTCTTGATTGAGAATAATATCTAATTATTATACCTAACAGTTTAGTTACGGAAATGTCATTAGTCTCGTCTATAATTAAGCTGAAGTTACTTTCCCCTATGTCATATTTTAAATCCTCAATGAAATGCGGGGCAAGCACGTTGCAAATCAAAGCACTACATTTTGTTCGATGAAGTTTAATGTCACTACAACCTTTACTATCACCAAAACAGGCTTTGCACAAATCATTCAGATGTTCCACAGTTTTTATTGCACAATGCTCTGCTATGAAGAGTGCAACAAATCCTTCTTTCTTCTGAAAATCATTACTCTTCTTCTGGAACTGAAGAGTAGTTTGCCTTTGAGAGCTAAATGGAGCTTCTGCTTTTTTGTGTTTAACTGTATTACGATGTTTTTCGATGTCACCAACTTTTGCCGATAATGAACACTTGCAAAACTTACAAAAGCACTTTGTATCGTCTCCATCCACCTTGATGAGCCAGTTTTTATATCTCGAGTCTTTCAGCCAATCCAGACGAAAACTTTGAGTGTATTTCTTGTTATCCATGTTAGTAACGGTAAAAAACTTAAAATATTTTATAAACAAACTTAAAAACTGAAGAGACCAGGATATCTAATTTCAAAATGTTAAGCAACCAATTGCTCAGATATACACATATAAAAGGTGCTTCTTCACTTACGACAACACTCGTGGCTAGCACTCGGAGTGAAATACTATGATGGACTGAACGCAGAATTTTTACAAAGTTTCAACTATAAATGTATAAGAGTTCAAATGTGCTTGAATATCCGCGACGATCGACGTTCCGAGAAAAGTACATACAAAGTTGCGAAGGGGTGTCCCTACGCCTGCCTACCGAGGGTACATAAATATGGACATTTTATTTTGTTGCACATGTTTGTAAATAAACTATGTTAATTATCATGATGATTCAACATTCAAACCACAAAATGTAAATATGTAGTTTGAATAAAGATTTGCAGAACAAACACTAAAGATCAAGATATAATATACTTCAAATATAAATGTCATAGTTTTCAAGATTATGCCTGATTCGTTGATAATATATAATAACAAACAACTGCAATTTATTCGACATTTGGTATGTGTTAAGTTTCATAAGAGTAATTCATTTTTCTGGTTAATATCGTATGTATTTGCACTAATATAAGGAATAGCTAAATTTTTCGCTAGATTCAGTGAAATCGCTGGATGCACCTTGAATGCTCTTTGATTCGCGTTTCTATTGTCCGTCCTGTTTGGCCGATGTACTGCTTGCCGCACGAGCAAGGGATTTTATAAACTCCGGCTGTTTTGAGGCCTAGTTGGTCTTTGTTCTGCGGTAGGAAGCTCTGGATTTTTGGCGGCGGTTTGTGTGCTACCCTGATGCCTTGTCTGCCTAGAATCCTCGATCCTCCTAGAAATCGTTGACAGGAATGGGGAACGAGCCTCCAATACCGGAGTATTACTGTAATGCTGGCTGTATTAGCGGACGGAACAAAGTTTCCGCCATATGTTATTTTAAAATGCAAAACAGTGCCTAAGGAAGTACTACCAAATGGAATAATTGTTAAATGTCAAGGCCAAGGATGGATGTCAGCTGATTTAATGAAGGACTGGCTAGGCATAGTGTGGAATAGATGACCTGGGGCACTTTTAAGGCAGAGAGCAATGCTCGTCTTAGATGCGTTCAAAGGCCACCTTACAGAGGAAGTTCAAAATATCCTTCATGGTATGAATACTGACCTTATAGTTATACCAGGAGGTATGACATCACAAATTCAAGTGCTAGATGTTGTAGTGATGAAGCCCTTTAAGGATTACATAAAGTCATTTTATTCAGAATGGCTTTTGGCAGGGGACCATGCATTAACTCCTACAGGGAAAATTAAGAAGCCCAGTATACCACTTCTCTGTAATTGGATCATTGCAGCATGGAAAAAATAGATCCCAATAGTATCTCAAGAGGGTTCAAGAAATGCTGCATATCAAATTCCATGGATGACTTGTTCGAATTTGAATAAGTTGTGATGAATGAACAGGACAGCAAGAATAAGGGAAGGAAACAGAGGAGAGGGAGATGTAAATAGTAAATTTACCTTTTTTATTCATCCTCTTAATGTTAGCTTGTTATACATATATGTAAAAGTTTTTTTGAAGTGAACCTGATTTTTTTAGGGGTCATCTTAAATTCAAGGTTGTCTTCCTTTCAGGTAAATACAGTATTATGCGTCCTATTGTTTCTTCTGTGTGGGTGCAGAAAACGAGAAAGCAAGGCAAAAAATTAACTAATTTGAGTCAAAACATGCATGTCATGCAGGGCTGAACTGGCTGGTAAAATGTTACCAGTTAATCATTGACCAGGTCTGATAGAGAAAAATGTAACGCAGACGTGGCAAATTTCGGCCCACTGAAATACCTGTAAAATCCCTGCAAAGCAGTGGGAAGGCAGAGGTAGGGGTGTAGGCTCTCTGCTGCAGCCACAGCAGGGAGTTGTACGTGCATTGCTCTTTGCTTCGCTTGCCACTGTGACATGATTCTCCCTTAATTTCCAGCATTTTATTGGGAAGAAGTTTATAGAATGGGTGTCCAATCTATGAAAAAGCAATCAGAAAAATTTAAGACATAAATTCATACATTATTATGAAAATTTTGATGATAAAGCTTTTAATATTTAAATGTTAACTATATTTAGACTCAATTTCCAGTTATATCTCACCTCAGAACCAGATTTAAACTAATCCTACCTGCCAAAGAATTAGCAACTTCCAATGCAGCCTGCTGAAGGATTTGCAACCACCGATGCAGCTCTCCAGGTAGAAAAGGTTGGACACCACTGTTATAGAAGAAACCTGATTCATCCATGTTAAAAATATTTTCAGGGGTATATACTGCTGTCAGTGAAGTCAATTTTCTCTTCCAATCCTCCTCGACTAAGGGATCAACTATTGCTTCCTCCGGATGTTTTCAGCTTGGTTAAGTTCCATTGGATCTTGAATTTTTGCAACCATCCATTTGACACCTGGGAAATGTCCATACCCAATTTCACATCATCTCTTGCCTGGTGCTGCAAAATTGGAATGGGCAAGGGAATATTAGAAGCTCATGCTCTCATGAACCATTAAAACACTCATTTGTCAAAGTCATCATTGATGCACCTGCGAGGCCATTTTTTTGAGTAACAACAGTCAGGAAGAACTTTACACGTAAGCGATAGATTCAGATGAGCATTTTAAGTACGATAATAATCCAACGATTGCACTTCTCCAATGGCACCAGTTTAAAGAGTAATCAGCAAGCATGATCCATTCTCTCATTTGGCCATTCCCAACTAGCAAGGATGATTGGAAGGGAGTGGGAAGTTAGTTAGGCATGATCGCGCTGCGTTACTGCAATGCTGTTTTTGCGGCGAGATGATTCAACAACAACCAGTGTTTACAATTTTGTTTTCGTCAAAATTTTGTTTCTCTGAGGTGGATTAAATTTCGGAGTCCAGGTTCAGCCTTTGCTCTATGGGAGTATCATAGTTACAGAGGTTCGTTATAAGCGAGGCTTCTTGTATGCATTTTACATGTTCCGGGAGCAGGACAGAGTTCAGAGTTTGTTATACTGAGGTTTTTGTTATAGGGAGGTTCATAAGATAGAAGTTTTACTGCAAATAGAATCATCTTAAAGATGGGATGTGGAAAGGAAACAAATCACTTTGTAACAAATTTCACTTTTAAAAGAATACACTTAAATATGACCTAGAAGATACAATACAGGAGATGTTTTCTCTGCAATTCCCCTTTTTCACTTTGCCACCAACCTTATTGAAGAAAACCACAGCAGTTCCTTCAATTCGTCAATTTTGCATTGTGATAGGAAAGGCCCAAGATTGGACATGCTGGAGAAGTTATAAATACATACTGTACTTACTCGATACCTGCACGTGTGTAATGCCCGCACCCATTTTAAAACTGGAATTCGTGTAATGTCCGCACTTCAAAAATTTCGATCTTGATAATTTACGTCAATATCGGTTGAATAATCTATCTGAAGCTGAGTTTGATGATACAATTATGGTAACAAGCAAGTATTTAAGAAATGACTTCTAAAAATTATTTTAAATACTTTTTTAACGTATGTAATTATGAAAAATTGACATCTATTAAAAATTATATTACACCCAGACAACTCGAAAATCTATTTTGGTGTAGCTCTTTAACCCTCTTAGTGCCATGCAAATTTCGGTGGGTATAGCCAGAAGTGCCATGAGCAATTTGTGAATTTTGTATTACCTTAGGAATACGATCACAGTGAATTTATTTCTTAAGATAATAAGTTAAATTTTTCAGGAATTGTAAAAAATAGTACATTCTTCAAAATTACATAATTTTTATTTAAATGAAATATGAAATTATATAATAACAAAAACAGTTATTGAATATCATATTACAACAAAAATAAAATAAAAAGTTTATCAAATAATTTTCAACTTATACACAATATACATCATTAGAACTTAAAAATTATAATACCTATATTACTCTAGAAAATCATAAGAAATCACATGAAAATACAAAAAATAATATAAACTACAGATTTTTCAGTCAACCTTTGCAGCCATAAATTTTGAATAAAAATTTAATACAATGATGTTTATTTGGGAGATATTGGAGCAGTTGTGTGCGGCTTTTGGTTCCGACTGGTGTTTCATCTATATTAGTGTTTGTGGGGTGTGTAGTGGTGGCGGAATAATATATTCGTATGATCAATAATAGGATGAAATTTAGAGCAATGATCATAACTTTCATGTCCAGGTGGGAAAACTTAGAATTGTCTCTGAGATAAAAAACTTAAGAATTAACTGGAAGTGATTCTTTGACATCATTTTACCAAACCAAGGTATGCAGCATTAATTGGTTACTCAGTAGGAAAAGATAGTAGGCCTTTTTGTGATGCCAATTTCTAGTAAAATAGCTATAAATGCTTTCATCTCAATTACGGTCACCGGACACAGCTTCCTCATTCTTGAGCTTGGTGACAAGGTTACATGAGCAGCTAAGAACTGCTCAGCATACTGGTTGGTTTCCCTTGCAAACATATTCCATTGGGTAAGGGTGAAAAAAGATTAAAATATACAATAGGATCTGAGTTCGGTGGTGGTGCATGCTTGGGCCCCGGTGTTTCCCCATAACTGTATGTTGGAGGAGTTGAGTATCGCAATTTTCAGAAATTACAGAGAACTCCGGCAGCTGAATATCATCACCCACGTCATTGTTGCATGCATCATCATTTTCATCTATAACAATGTCTTTCTTCCTAGGTACGACAATGTCATTACAGTCAGCGTCAGAAATCAACTGGTCTCTCTCCCACATATTTTTTGTAATGTTTACATCTTCCTTCTCTAAATAGTCGTCATCGAATTTATGTAATTCACTAAATCTTCATCAAAATCTTCTGCAGTAATATCCAGGGATGCCATTTTGGATAATAAGAGTGCTGTAATTACTCTTATTTTTAAAAAACTATAATTAACCTGAGAGTTAACTTTTCACTATCCGCTTGTCACATCCACATGCTCACTAGGCAAAAGTGAATCAGATCAAGCGAAACAAATGGTATCGCAAAAGGTTTTTTTGCATTTTTCGCATCCTCCTCATGGCTTTCTCTTTTATGAGGGTTTAGGGACCATTTGTGCCTACATTCCTTGCGGTCAGATTTTGCAGGCCGCATGAAGCACATTGCACGGGCGGTGTCATTTCTTCAGGAGAGAATATTTCGTTTCTTTTAACTTATGAGATATGTTTTCATTATATAATAAATACATGCATTTTTTTATAAGTTTAAAATAGCATTATTTATATTTTGAAGAACACAATACATTATAAACAAAATAAACAGTAAAAACTAATTCCGTAAATTGTCTTGAACCAACTACGCACGAAAGCATCTATTCAGGTTCTTACTGGTACTATGCATTTGCAAAAATCACAGCAGATGGCAGAAGAATCCAAGAACTGTGACTCTAGCGGCTTATCCCACCAACGAAAAAAATTTTTTTGAAGGTCAATTTTAGTCTGTCTCCACACTGCATAGATGAATGAATATGCACCACAATTATAGCCATTTATATAGCTTAAAATGGTAAGTTCACAAGCCACATAAAGCAAAAGTAATAAAAGTCTATAAACTAGGAAATTTCGTCTTTCTGATGATACTATCATTATATGCAATCTATCGCAACTATGATGAGTTATTACCAAATCAGTTTTGGTCTACACATGAGCCGATATATTGGCCGTGGCACTTTTTGTCTGAGAAGCAAAAGCCGATATATCAGCCCGTGGCACTAAGAGTGTTAATCTCGCAGATAGGTTCAATTTTGGACAGTTGCACATTCTCAAGTTATTTAATTTAAAATGATTAATTTTCACTAATTATGAGAAACAGACCAGCAGTTGAGATTTGGAAGTGCTAGTCATTGCCATCTCATAATTTTTTGAAGAGAAAACCAAACAAAACACCCGTAATGAAATCTGTAGGCCAAAGAATGTCCTAATGTCCGAAATAATAACCACGAAAGGATCTGAAATAACTGAACTGAACAAAAGACTCAAAGGGCTAATCATGGAGTTGAGTTTCTCAACTAATTTGAAGCAGATCCTGAAGATTTCTTCCACTGATTAGTGACGTGATGAAACCTGGATTTATCAGTACGATCCGGAAAGTAAGATTCAGTCCAATCAATGGTTACCGAGGGGGTGAAGTTGATTCATCGATTTTATCGAAGAACGATGGACAGTAACAGGAAATTATTACGAACAGGTTTTGCGGAAAACGCTACTCTTGTGACAGAAAGGCCTGGAAAACTGCATTGGTGAATTTTGTTTCACCACAACAATGCACCAGCACATTCCTCCAAGGTATCAAGAGCTGTACTTCGAGAATTGCATTGGGAACTGCTCTCTCATCCACACTACAGTCCTGACTTGGCCTCTTTGGACTTATTTCTGTTCTCAAAGTTAAAAGATCACATCAAGGGAGTTCGCTGGGAATAGATATCTGATGCCAAACGAGTGGGTTTGAACTGGTTTCAATCAAACAATCCAAGTTTCTACAGAAATGGGTTAGAACGATGGCAACACGATGAAAAAGTGTTTCAAGTTAGATGGTGGTTATGTTGAAAAATGAATGAAAAATAAATTTTTCTTGTGAGTTTGTTCTGTTTTTATGAGCTGGCATACTCATTGATTGTGTAATTCTGTACCTGAGGATGTTTCCGTGCAATGATACCTAGGTTGTATTTTAGTGGACTCTTTAAAAGTGAAATTTGTTAGTAAGTAATTTGTTTTCTTTCCACACCTGAAATGAAGAAATTTTACAAAGTGGTGCCTAAAGTGATTAGTTTCATTAAAGATGAGGGATTAAATCAATATCAATGTTGAATTCTAAAAGTGTTCTTGAAAATGTTCTTTTTGCTCATTGTTGCATGATTGTAATTTTAGCTTTAGCATTAATGATTTATGACTAGATCTCATCTAAATGTGAATGTTTTACTTTTTTATTGTTTTAGAACTGGAAATGAACTCCAGGAACCTAAATTCAGCGAAGATGAAATGGAATTCATCTCAGAAGCCAAGATTAAAAAAGAAGTTAAGAATGGTGAGTTACTTAAGTCTTAATGAGTCAGTAGTTAGTAATCAAATTCAATATCTGACTTATAAATTACAAATAGTTAATCATTACTTTATTTTGTCTTTTATAATTATACTGGATATGAAAACCAAAATTTATGCTGTTGCATTTAATTGGCATTGTTATCTTTTATAGATCATCTTCAGCTTATAATTATTATTAGATGAAGAATATTTTATCTTATATGATTTTCTCAGAATTTTACCAATTTTTTCCACTTAATACTTCATAATTTCAATGAATTAATTTTAACATTTATGTTCATTCTTTTTTGTAGCATTGTGTTTCAACCAACAACTTTAAGGAACACATTATTTAAATTCAATCCATCATGTATCATTGGATATTTTTCATAATTACATTTTGTAAATTTATCATTCATTTAAGATGGAGCAAGGTGTCAACTTCAAGTCTTTCATTTGTTCAATTAATTTTTGAAGGCATGGATTCTTTTTTGTCCTGAATTAGTTTCCCATCGGTGAACTAATAAACTTAATCCTATCCATCATTTGGGATGCAGGAGAATCTACTTCCATTTCAGCATCTACTTCTGTACCTGTGACAACATCTGGACCAATAGCAGTGAGTGCTCCACCTCCAACTGTTTCCAAGCGCCCGACCAGCATGAGCCTTCTCAATGGCTACAGGCATGCCTGGAAGTCTCGTCATAATCATTTCATACGCCCTGGGGATGTCCGTCCTAGAGAAGAACGAAGGCCTTCAATAGCTGACATTGCAGCACAGAGGAGGGTGCTGCAGAAACTAAATGGCTGGAAAGTCCATCATTTGAGTTCACAAATGGAAGAATTGGTATGAGCATTGTTAGCTTAATAATTTCAGTAATTAAAATTAAAGTAGAATGGTTGCGTTTCTTATACACCCAGTCTCCGACTAACATGATAGATGCATTCTTAAAAAATTTTGTGTAAGGTGAAATCATGTTAGTCAGACATGAATTTCTCATAAGAAATAATGTAAATAGGGGGATGCATTCGGACATCCTAACCTCAATGTATATTATGTATATTTCATACATATAAATCATTTTTACAGGAAAAAAAACAATAAAGGTAGAAACAAAAATCTGATGTGGCCAACACATGACTTTCTCCATATGTAGTCAGTAATTTACAAGTTTGCGGCACTGGAATTGCTGTCAATATTTAACTGAAATATCTCCTTAACAATTGGCAATTATTAAATACAAAAGTTGTAGAGAATAAAATTATCTATAACTTCCACTACCACTTCCCTGACGCGGCCGAGTTAACTCATCCAACAAAGATGCGCAAATTCTGACGTGGACGAGTTAACTCGTCCTATGGCTCTTTTTCCTCTCGAAATCTGTTCTGGCCAAGTTTACTCGGTAGCTGCTTGAAGTTCACATTTTCACCACAAGAGGACATGTGGGTGTTGGATTTCAAGGTTCTTAGCGGTATTTTTAAGGATGACTGAAGTATTTTATTGTAAATTGAAGAAATAAGATATCCTCGTACATGTAAATATGCGAAATATAATACAGTAAAACTTAATTTATACATTGTAGAAGGGAAATGAAAATAAATGTATACGTGAATAAAACATAAAAAACATATACGGGAATTGACTTAGCATCAGTTGGGCCATTCAAAAAATATGTATAACTGCATAACGTATAAATGAAGTTTTATTGTATTTTCAAAACATCCATAGTAGTGAGCGATAACATTTTTGAAAGTGTTTTTTATTATCACTAGCTATAACTTATTTTCTTTTCGGATGCGTTTTACCTATTGTCTTTGTTCTATACGTCTATTTGTCCATCCGTCTGCCAGTTGTTCGTGTGTATGTTATAACTTCGCTTCTGCCAAATGAATTTTCTTTATTTGGTAGTTTAGCAAAAAGGAATACCATATTGAGAAATCAAAAGTTTCAAATGGATTACGATTACATTTAGTGCTGCCAATAAATGTAAAAATATGTTCTATTGCATAAAATAATTTTCTATTGCTTAAAACAATTTCTGATTCTATGCGAAAGTTTGCAATGAAAATGAGTAAGCAAATGAAGGAGATTAATATAATAATTGGTATGATTTTATTTTTTAGCATCTAAATATTTTTTATAAGATATAAGAGGGCCTTTCGATGTACAGTCAATTTCATAAATGAAACTAACTGTGCATCCCTTGGCGCTTTTACTATTTTCTCTGGAATCAGGATCTTTTCATTTATGGCGATCCTTCGGTTTTCAGTAAGTTTCAAAATAGGGGTCTCTAAGTGAATGCCTACTGCGAGGCCTGTGACACGGACAAGGGAAGGAATTTTCTCTTCTAACACACCAACCGACTGACCCACTCTGCCAGATCACTGATCCTGAGGGTTTTCCTCTCCCAAGTCCATTTACGGTTACTCAAATTTTTGTGAACACTTTTCAGTAAGTTTAGAAATATGGGTCTTCTAACTGAAGGCTTACTGCGAGGCCCGTGAAAAGGACAAGGGAAGGAATTTTCTCTTTTAACACACCAACTGACCCACGCTACCAGGTCACTGATCCTAAGGGTTTTTGCCTCTCTCTCCCAAGTCCATTTACCATTACTCGAATTTTTGTGACCGCTTCATATTTTCGCAGGGGTGTCTGAGTTAGTTATTCATTGAGCTCTTGAGCGAACACGTCTAGCATTCTCACTTGCATCTGCATTCCACTGTTATATTGTTACTGTTTTCATTGTTCACTGCTTATTTTTTCAGAGTTTTCCGTTATTGTTTTCATTGCTTCTTTATTATTGTTTTTGTTGCTTCGTTATTATTGTTTTTATTACTTTGTTTTGACTGTTTTACCGTGTTACTTTACCCTTTCTGTAATGGAAAGTGACAAGGAATGTGACAGTTCTGATTTGGAGGTGGAAGAAGTGGATATCAAGGATTCCGGATCAGAATCAAGTTTGTTGGAAGAGACCAACTCCGATTCTGAGGTTGCAGAGGAACCTGTGCAAGAAGGACAGTGGTGTGAAGTGGATAATTCAGGCCCTCCTCCTCATGCACCAGCTAGGTTCTATTTTGAGGATGATTCTTCGATAAATTTCGAAGTTGATCCAGATGGTGGTGTTTTGCAGTTCTTTGAACTGTTTTTTGATGATGACCTCATTGGTTATATTACCGATGAGACAATTAACTATGCTAAACAGTGCATCCGTGGTAAACCATCTGGTGCGAAAGAACAATGGCGTGCCACCAGTGGTCCTGAAATGCATGTGTTTTTTGCACTTATTGTGCTGCAAAGTATTGTGAGAAAGCCAGAACAGGAATTTTATTGGCGAACAAGACCAATACGTTCTACACAATTTTTTGGACAAACCATGTCTTATCAGAGATTTGCAAAAATTAGACAATATTTGCATTTTAGCAACAATGAGAAGTACAATCCTGAAACCCATCCTAATCCTAAATAAAATAAAATATGGCCCATTTACCAAATGTTAGAGGAAAAGTTTGGCAAGTTTTATACACCAGAAAGAGACATAACTATTGATGAAAGCCTTCTGCTGTACAAAGGATGGTTAGGTTGGCATCATTTTATGCCCCTAAAATGGGCGAGGTTTGGAATTAAAACATTTGTTTTGTGTGAATCTAACAGTGGATATGTGTGGTCAACAATCATATATATGGGAAAGGGTACCATTCTTGATAAAGACTTTGAGAATATGCCGATGTCGTCTCATGTGGTGATGTCCCTAATGAAACCCTTATTAGATAAAGGATATTGTCTAACGACATTTTTATACCTTGCCAGAATTGGCCGATTTGCTTGTTTCTTGGTCTTGTGACACTTATGGGACTGTGCGTGTGACAAGAAAAGGAATGCTGGGAGCATTGAAAAAAATGACAAAAGGTGAGACCGGCATATCGGAAAGGCAAACTAATGGTGCTTCGGTGGAAGGATAAGAAAGAGGTGACTCTGTTGTCTTCAATACACAACGAGATGCAGAGGGTTGACAAAAGAGGCAGAGTGATGATGAAGCCAAAGGTTGTGGTGGACTAGAATGATACGATGGGAGGAGTAGACCGAGTAGACCAGCATTTGGCTGATTACCCTATTCCAAGAAAACGGAAAAAATATTATAAAAAACTATTCTTTCACTTGTTGGAACTGTGCATTTGGAATTCTTTTGTTCTTTATCGTAAAACAGGTGGAAAAATGTACATTTGGACTACAGACTGGATTTGATAGAGAAAATAATTGAAGTGTATCACCCTAGTATTCTCTCTCTGAGGGCAGGTAGGCCACCAGCAGTACCAAGCGTCAAAACCCAGGTAGTGTTTTTGTTTTCATAAATTAGTGGTACATAGCAGTTGGCCTTTTCACTAGCTACGTGTCATTATAAGTGAATGGTAAGAATAAGAGAGTACTTTATATTGCTGACAACTTATAATCTTTTAAACTGTCAGTAGATGATGTACAAGTTAACTATACAGGCATAACCAGATTAACATCCGAGGATGCATACCTGAGAAGTGCAACGTAAATTGAAACAGTTTTTCCCATAAGAATCAATGGTATGAGGGGGGTTGGGTGCATGAGTTCAGTACAACCGATAGCAGTGACCCCTCAATGTTTGAACTAGATAGTTGACAAACCGAGTCCGAATTTGTATGGGAAAATGCAGGGAATGGTTCCAATGGAAATAGTTTTAGGTGGCCATGCGGACAAGAATTCCTCATTTGACTAAACAGAAATGCTGCATTAGGATCATAACACTGCTGCATTTCTGAACCAAATTTTGGCCACACGAGATGATTCTCCTCGCACAGGTGTTGTATGGTTGGCTACATGCCACAAGCATAGGGGCCTGGGAGGCCCTGGAATTTTTCCGAACATAGAAGAAATTAAGATTTTTTAGTGATTTCTCTTTTTTATCCTATTTGTTGAATTAATTTCCAATTAATCATTATTTTTTGACAGCCATTTAAAAAGCCTATCCTTTTCAGCATATTCCTGACACTTGATTAATACAGACAACTTGTATAGGCTTTGCAGTGGGTTTCAATTTTAATTGAACGTGTGCACATATTTGCTAGTTAAGAGGGTAGAAGTAGAGGGGCCACTAATAATATTTTGCCAGGAGCCCTTTTGCTCCTATTTATGCCACTGGAAACATGAGAACTAAAAATGTTAATGTAATGGAGTCTATTCTAAAAATAAATTTCAACATTTTTGAACATTTTACATAAGCATATTTTGTTAGTGTTTAAATTAGTTTTAAATGCTCTTTGTTTTTATTCATAGTTTTATTTACACATTTGATTTTTAAGCATTAATTTCATTTGGCAGTATTTGGCTCAATCATGTTTAACTGCTCCTATTCCCTTTCTATCACTTTTATTAGAATTTTCTGCCACGCATAATA
The DNA here is from genome assembly GCA_028673005.1 of Tanypteryx hageni. Lineage (NCBI taxonomy): Eukaryota > Metazoa > Arthropoda > Insecta > Odonata > Petaluridae > Tanypteryx > Tanypteryx hageni. The sequence goes on from CM054114.1 coordinate 152,922,954, forward strand.
TACTCATATTTTGGATTATTCGCTTTTCAGGCTGAACTCGAGATACAAGTGTTTGAGAAGCTGACAGAAATGCTTGGAATGATGGAGAGGAAACAAACTACTGGAGGCAAGGAGCTCGAGAAGGATGTGAACAGAATAAACGAACTTATTAAGGTGAGAGGATTTATCTGCAGGCAATTACTGTATTTACCTGAATCCAAGACGAGGGTTTTTTCCAAATTTCACCTTGCGAAAATCGGGGGTCATCTTAGATTCGGGTATAAAATAAGTTCAACATTTTTTGTACATATGAAGCATAAAATAAAATAATTATATCAACTGAAAATTTTAAATGAAAACTTACTATCCAGATTAAAATTAATGCAGTATTATTTTTTAAAAATACAGTTTAAAAAATTATTTTTCTTCTCAAACAAAAATTTGTAACAAACCTTTTAAATGATTGAACAAACTATACCTATACTGAATACGTGAGTTCGAAATATATGCCATATACATACAAATGATGTGTTATTTAACGAAGTAGAGATATACTGAATTTTATTTTTGAGCGATGACGTTCAGTGAATAATTATTACGCAAACGATTCCCAAAAGCGAAGAACTAAACTATCCTTGTCCATTGGCAAATATCATTTCGCGGATGTCAAAACAAATGACGGCGTGTTGCCGGAATTTACCCATTCAACGGTTATATGTCATAATTTCTCTAATTGTGATTTTTTTTACATTTATTTCAAATAACAAACCTTTTCAATGAATGAACGAACTCATTGGCATATCCAGGAGGGGGTTTTGGAGGTTATAACCTCCCCTCATGAGCAACGTATACTTAGAATATCCTCTGAAAAAGGTATTGACACCCCTAGATAATTGCAAACGTTGGAATGAGTAAATAAAATTCACTGGTGTTTTACTTGGCATTCTACAAGCTAACTTTATTTAAAAGATGAGTTATGCTATCAGGGCTTCCAAAACAGAAGCAGTCTCATGAGGCATGGCACTCCGGCAGACGGAGAGGTAGGGTGCCCGGAGGAGTATCTCTCTCGGGCTAAGAGGTCGATTCTATTCGGGCTTTTTTCGGGCCTTAAATGTGACCCATGTTATTTTTTGCTGAATGTAAATGCCTTAGCTCTGCTTATTGTATCTCTGTTTATGAATACCTATTGCGCATCTCACGAAGTCTGTGCAGTACAGGCTCTTATGGGAGATCTTCTCTCTCTCTCTAAAGCTAGCCTCACCGCAGCCCCTCTCAATTCGTCGATCCGAGTATTAAGATTAAAAATCACATTAAAACACTAAATATTGCTCTGTTTTCATTCTTTTTAAGATTATTTTTTTTATTTCGCAGAGAAAATATATTGTTTTATCGTAGTAAACAATAATCACAATTTTAAACTGAAAGGAAATCACTTCAAGCTCGTAATAACAAAATAATCTTCGCTGTTTCGGCAGTCAAAACATCCTAAATACTAAAACTGCGATATCTCGTCCCCTTTATGTCCAATGTCAACCAAATTTTTCGTGTTACTTGTCATATGGTTCTAATGGCAGAAAGTTGTTTTATAAGTTATATATGTTTCAATTTTACATTTTAAAAATTAAAAATCATCGCCATCACTCGAAAATTTCGAAATATGACACGATATTTTCAGTCTCTGGCTAACTTACGTTCTATGATATTAAGATGGTACAATGAGTGAATGAAATGATCAGCGATGTTGAAATATTTATTCGGTTTTTATTTTGAGATGATATGTTGTGCGGTTTGCCTGAAAATGGCTTTAATATCCAAGAAAATCTCGCGAGAACCCGGCGAGCAGCGCAACGCAAACAGACCACATCTGATGTCGATGTCCGAAATTTTTCTATTCACCTCAATAACCGTTGAATTATTTGAGATAATGTGAGGTAAACTGTGAAATTGCTAATATTATAAATGCGAATGTAGCAAGATAAATCACTCATTTGCGGGTAGGTATAGATATTCCACGCTCGTACGAGCAACATTCAGAAGAAACGTTAAAAAGAAGAAGAAATTAAACATCTCGTCTTTGAAATGTTCATAAAGTTTTAAAATATTAAGTTGCTTTAGGTTTACAGAAACATCATTGGGAATGATAGCCTGACTCATAATTTGCAGCATTAAGATCTGGAGCTATTGTTTTAAAACAGCCCGACAAGGGAATACACTTTCCTCCGTGTTTTTATCAACGCTGAATTAACTCCCTGGCATAGTAGTTTTATCAGGAATTTCTAAGCACAACTTCCTATATATTTCTGTGATATTTGGAATGGCAATGTTGGCTGAGTTCTGCAATCATGCTTTACGACTTACTGACTTCGTTTTATTTCAATATTGACGTCACTCCACGCATAATTTATCTAAGCATTTTTCTTAAATTAAATTGCTAAACAGAATCGTTATTTTTTGTTCTACTTCATGAAAAAATAGCACGTTATATTCAATACAATGTTACGGCAATAGACATAGCACAGGAGTGGGGAGACAGTGCTTATTCATGTCATGCAGCAGGTCAATAGGATGATCTTAAAAAATACTGGACAGTTTATTCTTACCCTTCCCTTTCAATTTTTACTCATTCTTCATAAACAATTTCTTGTATGTTTTCACTTTGTCCATATGTGTACAAGATATCTCAAGAAATTCCAGAGGGAGTAGTCATATTTTCAGGATTAAGTTTCTCAAACCTTGTGTTCGGAATGGTAACGTTTTGGTCAACCCATTAGGCGGAGTTCTAATGCCAAAACGATTTTCTCAACTTGTGTAACACAGGAAAGATTGACACGTAGGAACTTTTTAAAACTAAGATTAAAATATTTAAAAAATACAAAATCAAGACATTGACACAGGGTTGCACAAACGATTGGATTTTCATTTTATCATCGCCAAAATAAGAATCTCAGTCTATAACTAAAGTAAATCTACTAAGAACGCAAAAGTAGATGGATTTTAATGTTATATCATATCTATTGGTTTATGATCATCTATTGTGTCATTACCTACTTATGCAACGCATTTTGTAGAATCTCTAAAAAAAGATCAGTGGAGATATTAGTGATGATAACCCTCCCCTTGAAAAATTCCTGGATATGCTATTAAGAAAAAAGGGATGCTTGTATCAGATGCCATCAAAGGACATAACTCCTGAAGTTAAAGAATCAATTAATGCAATGAATACTGACCTTGTAATAATACCTGGTGGAATGAAATCACAGCTTAAAGTTCTTGATGTTGCTGTTAACCAGCCATTTAAAAGGTTTATATTCTGAGTGGAGATCACCCTATAACACCAAAAGGAAACCTACTATTTCAGTGCTCTGCCAATTGATCAAGGCATCATGGCAACAGATAAATACAGATGTAATTGTGAGTGCATTTAAGAAGTGCTGCATATCCAATGCCATTGATGGAAGTGAAGATGATGTTTCTTGGGAGTCTACAGACAAAGTTCAGAGTGATAAATAAAGATAGTGAGAGTTAGGACATTGACAAAGATAGCATAGAGGGTGATGGTGTCTGATGTAATATAAAGACCTATGATATTCAAGAAAATTATGGGACCCAATAAAATTTTGGCTAGTTTTGTGGAATTTTTAATCATAAAACCTTTTTTCTGTTTTGGCAACCCAGATTCGAAGTAAATACCATAATTTTTAAAATACAAGATTTATAAAAGTTGAAAGGTATATTCATTTAAAGTAGGGGCAGTAACCTTAAGCTAACTCTTTTTCCCAAAGAAAGTGCCTAGATCAGTGGTTCTCAACCCAGTGCATGCCTGTTGAGGTTTTCCTGGTGCCTGTAGGCATTTTCACAGATCAGTAATAACCAATTATTCTAACAAAAATAATGTTATGTACAGTGTGTCCTTGATTAATGCCATTAATTCGTTCCAGAAAATCAACTGAATCAATATTTCCCATAATAAACCATCATACAAAATAATTGGTTCTAAAACCTTGGATTCAAAACCTCTTGAAACACAATTCAAAACCTCTTGAAACACAAAAAGACATTATATACTATATTTTATGGAGCTTGATGATACTACATATGCTATAAATGGTATCAGAACATATAGAAATCAATATAAAATTATTATTAACATAGAAATGGCATAGTGTGACATGACTTCATTTCAATGTGGCCAAAATCAGAAAGGCATTATTTCACGATAGTACATCTAGAGACAAGAGAAAAGAACTACGTAATACCAATCTGGTGAAATGTAGTCGCCCAATCTATCGAGGATGATGAGTTTTTACTAGAAAGTTTATAGAGAGCCACAAACACTTCTGTAAACATGAGTTCACATTGCTAGAAAAGAAACACAACAAAGAAATTATATCTTGCAAGTTATATCATACAGATGAATGAAAATTTAATAGAGATAAATAAAACATTTACTATTTCATTGTTTTTATTGAACTGCAAATTCCATTAGGCCCAAAGGATAACCACTCCATCGAGTCACAGCTGATGCAAACAGTGTTGCCAATGTTTTTCTGTAAGTCACTAGGTTGATCGCTAAAATTTGCTATAGAATGAACAATAGTGCTCTCTGCAACTGAGTAGGAAAACCTGTTGCATATTTATTTATTCATTAATATTTCACATACAGCACACAAAGGGCCAATTTACAGTGAAATCTTCAACACAACAAACACAAACATCCATGTCCTAGGCGGAATTTGAACCCGTGACCTTAGTATCCATTGCCAGATACTTGAACCACCTGTCTACCAAGGCCATACATTGTTTAGTAATTTGCGTTTAATATCATCTGACTTGCGAAACATGGTAAAAATAAAATTTTGGGACTTTTGAAAATATGGCAGTTATCTTACGACAAAATCGTTTCCAAACATGATGTTAGGTCAATGTTGTTCCAGCAAATACATTTTCATTATTCAATTTTCTATTTTGTGTTAAGTATGAATGCAGATGCCTTAATTTTAGCTGATAGCTGTAATTAGCTAGATTGTTAAATCGATTTGCTAGTTTTGTGAATGGTCGCTATAGTATTATTTTAGACACTAGATTGAGCCTAAAGTCACTATATCTACCTATGAATTCACTGGATTGACAACACTGGATACTAAAGGCAATAAAATAGGGAGGCGTTAAACTTAAGTTGTCCCAAAAGTACAGAATAAGTTTATAGTTTTATATATATATATATATATATATATTTATAGTCTTTCTTTCTGCACAACTCACAAAGCTTGTAACGTTTCATGGGAATTAAGACGATTTTAATGACTGCTGGAGTGACTGAGAAGAAGGCCATTACTACCACTTCTATTTGGACCCAAAATGTCACCATGCAAATAATGCAAATTTAATAAAAATACGTCAACCCAAAACACATTTCCCACTCAAATAATGTGATCCGCTACAACTGGAGAAGTGCTGCTCAATAGATGTGTGCAAGAGTCATCTATGCAATATTTTTTCGTGCTTTATTTCAGCACTGAGTCAGGACGATGTTAACACAAACCGTCGATGAAGTTACTTTGAATATGGGTAGTAATTTTGAACGACATTAAGTTGAAACAACGTTAATTGAAGCGATGCTAAACTGAGGACACACTACTATCAAACTATGGGCAGAAATATTTAGAAAATTTTCTTATGGGCTATAGAAAAAGCTGTCAAAGAGGTAATGAAGTTTTTACTCTCAGGAAGCAAAATATGACATTTTTTCATCTGGGTGGTGAGAGTTAGAGGATGAAACTCAAATTACTTGGATGGCCATCTTTCTCATCAGAATGACGATCAGAAAAATATCTATTTCATCTTCCAATCTGATCAGATTGGGGAGCCCACCAGAAGGTTTTCAGTTCTCCTTCTAGGAGTGAAAGGAAAATACTTCTCTGCACAGCCAGGGTCACTCAGGCTTGGCGTATAGTACAGATACACAGTATGTTCTTACTAGGAGAGACCTTTGGGTCACTGATTTTGTTGAAACGTGATCAAGTGATTCTACAGTGAAAATAAGGAGGTACGTGTCTCAGTGATTTTGTGAATGTGTCCAAGAAATCAGTGTCCAAGATATGTGAAAACATCATATGCAGCTCAATAGGCTTCATTTTAGAATTGTTGCTAAGCATGGGTTTGACTGAGCAGATTTTTTTCAAATTGTCCAAGTAATATTAAATAAGTAATATTCTCTGGTAATTAGATGCTGTATAATTTTTATTTGGAGGTAATGAGGGCAGAAACATATAATGGGAATTTTAAATACTGCAGTCAATGAAACCATGGTTTGTGCCTAGAAAAATGCTGTCATGCAAGAATGGCCATCTGTAATTATATATTATTATTATTAACTTTATTGTTATATTTATTATATATTATTGATTATACAAGTCTTGCCTTGGTAAACAGTGATCAGAAGTGAAAATAGTGAATATTGTGAATTTCCGTGAATATTTTGCATATGCTAATTCACATCGGTGAAAAAAAGTGGAAGTTTACTGTGGAGACTTGAAGAAAGAAACACACTCATGCATAGTACATTATTCAATTATTGCTTCTGGAAAGATACTGCCAAATGTGTTATTGTATATATTGAGAACTTAAAAGAAAATTGACCCTATATTAAGTGAACAAGTAAAGGTATAAAATTTAATTCATATAACCAACTTTTATATGGCTAATACTTTAATATGAATAAACTTTATAATATAATTATGATAACCTTTCAGTTTGCATGGGCATAAAAATTTGCAAGTGTCTACCTACCAGCTGTTGAGTGATGTGGGGCCTCTCTATTTAATCTTTTTACAGTTGAGAGAATGGCAGACAGAAGTAGAGAACTCAGTGTCAAACGTAGGAATGTTTGGTATATAAGTAGTAAGAAGCTTGATAGTGTCTTTTGTTTCATTAATGTAAATGCTAACTTATCCATTCATATTGCTTAAAATCAACGAAAATATACTGTTAATTTAGAGTAATTCAGCTTTAGAACTAGTAAGAGTGAAATTGCTGAATATTTCATATTTTAGTCACCTAACTTAAATGACAAAAATAATAAATTGTTCTTTTCCTAACATCACATCAACCATCCATATAAAACACTGTATACGTATAATTAGCTGAAGAATTGCTAAGCTACAACACAGCACTTTAAAATGTTTCATTTAAATTTGTTCAAATTAACATCCTTTACAACAGTATTATCTATCTTAAATAGTGAATAAAGACAAAAAGTATTTAAGATAAATAAAAACTTACTATCAGTAACAAATATAAACTTACAATTATTAGCTGAAATATTCCTTCAAAAAACGTAGGAATGCTCGTATCAATACCAATTAAAATAAAGAGACTTCTATTAAAAGATTACAGCATTAACAATGACAATAGTTTGTTTAATCATATCGCTATGATGAATGCTTGTCTATCTTCCCACGTGAATTCAAGTACACATTTATCGCAGTGCCAAGGTAAGGATCTGGATCACCCGCAGTGAGGTCCTAAGCCTTCTTTCCTCCTTACCTTCAAATAAGGCCACAGGATCAGACGCCATCGGTTCCCTATTCCTCAAACGCACGGCCAACACTCTTCATCTCCCTATCACGAAAATATTTAACAGATGCTTCTCCGATGGATCTTACCCGACGGAGTGGAAAACAGCAAATGTCACCCCTATTCTAAAGTCCGGTTCTAAGAATTGCATTGATAATTACCGCCCCATATCTATTCTTCCTGTTCTTCCCATCCTCTTTGAACGCATTATTCACAGCCACCTCCTGTCGTTTATCCTCCCTTACATTTCCCCCTATCAACATGGTTTCCTTCCCGGGAGCTCATGCCTCACCAACCTTTCCGTCATTCACTATCATATTACCAATGCTTTCGAACAATCTTCCCAACTCGACGTTTGTTACGTCGATTTTTCCAAAGCTTTTGACACCGTGGATCACATCCTATTAATTCACAAACTTACCAATCGTTACAATATCCATGGACCCCTTCTTAGTCTTCTCACCAGTTTTCTATCCAACAGATTTCAACGTGTTACAATCGACGGCGTTACTTCCCCTTCCCTTCCAGTTCCTTCCGGTATTCCACAAGGAAGTGTTCTTGGTCCCCTTCTTTTCTCTTTATATATTGATGATATTGTTGATTCCATTCTTCCCCATTCCTGCAACATACTGTTATACGCCGACGATTGCAAGATATTTAAGCAAATAGACAACTCCAATGACAGTCACTTGCTTCAGCTTGCCCTCCATTCAATCTCTAATTGGAGCTCTGCATGGAAACTTAAAGTTAATCCCACCAAATCTAAATTTATACAGTTCACCCTTCGAACCAAACCCATCCCTTCAGTTTATTTATACTCCGCCCAACCCATACCCGAAGTTTCCTCACACAGTGACCTTGGAGTTCTCTTCGATTCCAAGCTCACCTTCACCTCACATATAAGAAAAATTTCATCCAAAGCCATGTCCCTTGTTGGCCTGTTGTACAGATTCACAGAAATCAACAACCTTCAGGCATTAAAATCAGTTTTTTCCGGTTGTGTCCTACCACTACTTGAATATTGCTCTCCTATATGGTCCACGGCATCTCCCACCAACCTTAAACTCCTAAATCGCCCTCTAAATTTCTTCCTAGCAATCGTGCGCCATCGAGTCCCCACTTACCGTAACTTGTCTCGCGAGGAATTGCTTTCAGTGATGGGTATTTCCTCCCTGCAATTGCATCGGAAAACATCAGACCTAAAATTTCTCCATGGAATAATGAATGGTAAATACCGACCAAATGAACTTCTTACCTACTTCTCTCTTCACGTCCCTCCTCGTCCCACCCGCAATCCCAACCCCTTACACTTACCCAAATGCCGACTCTCCATCACCAAAAGATCTCTCTTCTATCAATTGCCCCAAACATTTAATTCCCTGGTTCGTTTGTTCCCTGTTATTGATATGTTTTCCCCCATCTCATCCTTTTCTGCACTAGTTGCCCGGTCACCCCCATAATTCTTATTGTCTAAACGCTTTTGAATATGTTTCTGTTTTTGCATTTTCCTGTTTGGAACAATTTAATATCTGTTCCACGATTGTTAATTTAATTTATTTGTTATTTTATGTTGTTATAATACGGATCCATTGTAAAAGGCCAATATTTGGCTGTTTATGGACCTTTTTTAATTAAATAAATAAATAAATTAAATATATATATATATATATATATATATATGTTGGCCTCACCAGCAATCCCCTCAACATCCGAATGAATGGCCACCGCAACAGTGTCATTCTCAAACGACCGCTGCCGGTGGCCGTTCATGCGAACAAACATAATTTAAAGTTCAACAACTGCTTCACAGTGAGAGTCATTCGCGCTCTCCCCGACAATGCTTCGGCTCCCCAACTCCGTCAGTGGGAGCTTTCGCATATCCATCTCCTAAACTCCTTCACTCCCCCAGGCCTCAACCTTCGATAGCTTTTCACACCCTTTCTGTCTTCTTCCAACACCCTACCCATCCCCAACCCCCTCCGTTTCCTCCAATCCTCGACCTTTCCGCACTACCCTTCCACCCCCATGCCTCCACCCAGTGTCACCGCCATCAGTTCTCTCTCTGTAGCTGAAGAAGGAGTATTTCCGAAAGCTTTACGTTTGTGATGTTTCTGTGTTTTTGTGTTATTTTACGTGTGTCGCTTCGACATCCCCGGGGCCTCGCCAACCTGAAGTCGTCTGATTGGTGAGTGCTCACTGGGTTTCCTCATCCCAACACCTTGTTGACATCCATATATCTATTTTACCTTTCCTTTTCCGTAAGTTGTTATATTATTTTACCTTATCCTTTCGTGTCTGTCATCCTTTCTTTTTACCAACTTTCCTATCGCCTTTATCTTTTATACTTTATACTTCTCCTTCCACCATGGAAAATATCCGCCGTTTCCGTTATCACCTCCGCAAACATACATCATTAACTTGCCAGATTGAATTCCTCAATGGCTGCCTAGAACTAGGCCTCCCCCCCAAAGGTCTCACCGTGAGAATCCCCCTATCGGGCCTTCCTCCGGCTATCCGCTCATCTTTCGCCCTTACATATCACCTCATGTCCCTCAACATTGTCCGTCTAATCTTACGCCACTATAAATCACTCTCTAACATGCACTTTGAGAAATGTTTAATCCTCATACACGAACTCAATCATTCCCAAAACTCCACAGCTGATCTCGACGCCATTTTCCGTAGAGCTGCAGAGGATATCGCAGCCAACCGATACAGACTCATACGCAAACTTTCCCTTATGTGCGTCCGCCACCTCCAGCTCGGCCTACCTCTCCCCTTTTTCCCAGCTGGTAAGTCCGACATCCCCCCTCCCCCGCCTCTCCTCGCCCAAAAACCCTCCTTGGCCGACCTTTTGGGAATCCCCACTCCACCCCCACTACACTCTCTCAGGAGGTCTCCCTTTGTTTCAACCCGCGAACCGAGGATGCATCCCAATTCTCCGCAGGACCTCACCCCCGCGCATACCGCAAACCCCTCCCAGCCAGATGACGTCCTGAACCTTTCCTCTCATGTTCTTAACCCCGCCGAGAATGCCCTCCTTTCCCGGGGCCTCTCCTTCTGCCCCACCATAAAATTTGACCATTTTTGTCTCCTTGCCGACATACAAGCCTTCGTACGCTTACTCCGCCTCAAAGCCGCCCCACCCACATCTGACTCCTCATCTTCCCCCGACTCACTTCCACAATCCCTTTCTGCCTTCAAACCCCCTTCCCAATACATCCCACCCTCTCTTCCTCCCAACCATCCCATCGAGCAATATGCTAATTACATAATTCACGCAGTCGCCCAGCCCAACTTTCCCGACCTCCTTGACCACAACGACAATTTGACGAAACCAGAAAGACACGCAATTTCTACGTTGAAACGCAACGACAAAATTATTATCCTCCCTGCAGACAAAGGTACCACCACCGTGGTAATGGACCGCTCGCATTACAACGACGAAGCCCTCCGCCAACTATCTGACCAAACATCTTACCTTCCTCTCCCCTCCAACCCCACTGACCGCCACTCCTCCGAAATTTCTGCATATCTGCGTTCCGTGGGAAAACAAGAAGGCCTCTCTGATTCCACCATTTCCCTGATGATCCCCAACACACCCCGGACCCCAACCTTCTACCTACTCCCAAAAATCCACAAACCCAACATCCCCGGCCGCCCCATTGTTGCCAGCTTTAATTCTCCCACGGAACGCATCTCTGCCTATGTTGACTCCCACCTACAACCTCTCGTCCGTCAAATCCCCTCCTTCATCAGAGACACAAACCACTTTCTACTACGCCTAAAATCACTCCCTTCCCCTCTCCCACCTAACACAATTATGTCCACTATAGACGTCTGCTCCCTCTACACCAACATCCCTCACAACCAAGGACTGTCCGCCCTGAGAAAATTATTGGACTCCAGACCACCTGACACAAGACCATCCTCCCATTTCCTAACGAAGCTGGCTGAAATGGTGCTCCAAAAAAACAACTTCTCTTTCGGAGGGCGCCACTACCTACAAATAAAAGGTACCGCGATGGGCACTCGCATGGCGCCCTCCTATGCCAATGCCTTCTTAGGTGAATGGGAGGAACGCTTTCTTGACGTTTCCCCCAGACCACTCCTATGGCTGAGGTATATTGACGATATTTTTCTTCTCTGGACACATGGACCCGACTCGCTACAATCCTTTTTACAACGCCTCTCATCCCACCCCACGCTTTCCTTCACCCACCACTTCTCTGCCTCCAACATCACCTTCCTGGATGTCGATCTCTCCATCCGGGAAAACAAAATCCACACCAGCGTGCACCTCAAGCCTTCCAACCGCCTTCAATATCTCCAGTTCAACAGCTGCCATCCCCTCCACACCAAAACATCTATTCCCTATGCCCTAGCCCGACGAGGGCGGAGAATTTGCTCGGACAGAGATTCCCTGTCCGAGTACTGCTCCACCCTCGAACATGCCTTCTTACAGCGCGGATACCCGCCGGATCTGATCCGAGACCAAATCCGGCGGGCAGTCGCACCCGCCACCCCTAACTCCCACCTCAATACCCACACCACCACCGATTCCACCCTCCAACTCACCCTAACCACCCTGTATTTCCCCGGCATCCAGGACATTCTGAAAAACATCCTGAAAGCCGCCCACCTTATCCTCTCATCCTCCCCTCACCAGATCCCATTTCCCAGACCACCGATGCTCTCCTTCCGCCGTCCCCCTAATCTGGCAAACATTCTATGGAAGAAAGAACCCCCAGCACCCACGCCTTTACACCCTGCCGGATCTTACCCCTGCGGTAGACCCCGATGTCTAACATGCCCAATAAACCCCCCCTGCAACTCCTTCTCCAGTCCCACAACCAACATCACCTACCCCATAACTTCCACCACCAACTGCACCACCCGCAATATCATTTACCTCCTGAGATGCACCCAATGTCCCGCCTTTTATGTTGGCCTCACCAGCAATCCCCTCAACATCCGAATGAATGGCCACCGCAACAGTGTCATTCTCAAACGACCGCTGCCGGTGGCCGTTCATGCGAACAAACATAATTTAAAGTTCAACAACTGCTTCACAGTGAGAGTCATTCGCGCTCTCCCCGACAATGCTTCGGCTCCCCAACTCCGTCAGTGGGAGCTTTCGCATATCCATCTCCTAAACTCCTTCACTCCCCCAGGCCTCAACCTTCGATAGCTTTTCACACCCTTTCTGTCTTCTTCCAACACCCTACCCATCCCCAACCCCCTCCGTTTCCTCCAATCCTCGACCTTTCCGCACTACCCTTCCACCCCCATGCCTCCACCCAGTGTCACCGCCATCAGTTCTCTCTCTGTAGCTGAAGAAGGAGTATTTCCGAAAGCTTTACGTTTGTGATGTTTCTGTGTTTTTGTGTTATTTTACGTGTGTCGCTTCGACATCCCCGGGGCCTCGCCAACCTGAAGTCGTCTGATTGGTGAGTGCTCACTGGGTTTCCTCATCCCAACACCTTGTTGACATCCATATATATATATATATATATATATATATATATATATATATATCATTCTATATAGACGTTCCTTACAGAGGAGGAGGATATAACATACTAGTATGTTATATCCTCCTCTGTAAAAGTCGTCGATATATAATGACTAGTAGAAGGTGCTTGCATACTGCAAGAATTTCATCTCACCTTGAAAAAACATTAATTTTTCAGACAAATATTTCATCATTACAAATATTCTATTAATTCTAAAGATTTCACCTCCGTAGCGATTTTCGTTTTTCCCACGTAAAAATAATAGTTTAAAACAATCCCAAAATGTTGCAATTTTAAAAATTTTACACTTTCTTCATTATAAGGTACTAATTCTACACATTTTAGCCAATTTTTAAAGTTGTAGCACTTCTAGAAGTAAAATAATATTTTTCTAATTGTTTAAATTTAAATAATTTTTAACGGCCCCCGCAATTCATATATGGTAAAATTGAAATGTTTATTTGTGCAAGTTTACTATATAAATAATTTGAAAATTTCAGCTTCCTAGCTCATCCCGTAGTACCAAAACAGTAATCTAATTGTTTAAATTTTAAGAATTTTTATCTGCCAAACAAATCAAAATATCGAAATTTGTATAATCCCTATTTCAGTTTTTTAAGATTTCTACCTGTAAAAAAAATTTCAACTCCGTAGCACATGCAAAAATACATAAACCTTGAAAATTTGTTTAAACAATTGCGTATTGTATGCATTGTAGCACTTTTTCAAGATTTTCGTTTTTTCTAGTCGGTTTTGCACAAAATCCTATCTATGAAAAAATTTCGAATTTCCAGCACATCTGGAAGTGCCTAAACATTAGTATCCTCCTTGTTATATCCTCCTCTGTAAGAGTCATCGATATATAATGATATATAAAGCGAAGTTAATATAAAAGTCGGTAAAAAAAACTTGAAGATATTGCCCATGCTCTATAATTTTTATTTTGCGGAAATAGGTATAGAATCACCTGATTGAGTCTCATCAAAATTTCTGACCTGAAGATCAGAGCCTCTTCTTGTTAGTACCTTTTGGCTTTGTGTATGTATTTGGTGGTTGTGCATTGGGTCTTTTCATTTTTGGTTGTTTTGGGTGTAATGGCCCATTAAGTTACGGTCCTGCAGTAAAAGATCTAGGAAATTAATGACTGTGCATCAAAATAACTTAAACCTCTTCATCTTAGAATAAATGAATTATCTCCATTAAACTCTCATCAGTCATATTTGAACAGTATTCTCTACCATTGCTTTCATTAACTCGGATATTTTTCTTTTAGTTGAATATGGAAAAGTTACAAGAGTTTTTACAATATAAATTCAAGTGTCTATATTGTTTTTTAAATCAAGAATACTTGCTTATGTGGTACAGGAATTTATGCCATCAATTTTTTTATATATAAATATCTGTTAGCATATCTTTTTCTATTTATTTAATTCTGGATTAGTATAAAAGTAAACTTCAATAAATGAAAAAAAAACCTGTGTTTATCCTGTCAAGGTATATATTATGTGTTCTGAGCAGGTTTTCTTGTTTTTTTTTCCAGCTTTAAAATGATTTCAGTTGTAATAATAATATTGCTATTTCAGGGTAATCTTCAAAGGAGCAAAGTAATCAAAGACCAGATGCAAGAAGCTAAAAGCCAAGTCATGAAGATATTTGATCACAAAGATTTGGTGTCTGACATTCTCAGTAAAAGTGCTTCTAAACGTTCAGCAAAGAAAAGGGAAAAATCGTAGATATTTCCTGTGAAATTCATTTTGAGGCCATTAATGTCTTGGCACTTCCTGAGGTTAATACTGCATTAAATGGAGTTTAACTTAGTGCTTGTGAAGTGGTCAGTGGACATAGCTGCAATGAGTATTAAGTGACTCCACAAGAACAATTTAAATCCTCAATTAGAGCTTGGTCAAAAGTGGACATTTGAACAGTGGAAAGTAAACAATGTTTGACATTTTGTACTAAAAAACCAGAAATCTGGTTATTTTGTCAATTTTTCTAATATGTTTGATGTTCAGTATTGTAAAAACTTCTAGGTTTATACAGCTCAATTTGAATTAGGATTAAACCCAATGGCAGAATTCCATGGACTCAAAAGATGGCAGAAATATTTATTATGAGTGTTATTCTCAGAGACATTTGTTCATTTTAGTTACCATTCTAGAGATGGATCAGATTTTTATGAATGCATTTATATACTTGAATTATATACATAAAAATAAGTGTCAAAAGAAAAGATACTTTTGCTGTTGTGAATTTATATTCTCATAAAGTAACATTGCAAATATGTATGGAAGATATTACTTACATAGGCATTTTAATGTTGTATTTTCACTGCATGGATTTAGCAACTTCAACAATTAGGAATAGTTTCCTTGAGTTTAGTTGCAAATAGATAATTTTGAATGTGTTACTAAAAGGCATACATAGTCAACCTTATGTAAATATTAACTAATATTTCTCATTGTACTATTTTGAGTATGTAGTGTTTATTTCTAAATGCTACCTATTTAGGTATCCTTCTCTATTCTTGCCTTTTGATGTTGTATAGGCTTTGTGCTGTTCAAACTAAAGATGTATATTTTTAAAAGTTTTTCTCTTTAAATATGAATTCTTTGATCGCATATTGCCATTAAAATTTCCTTATATATATACATATATGTATATATACATATATGTATATATATATATTAGAGCTGATTAGTGTTGTAACAAATAAAATGTATTTTAGTTTGATTTTGATGTAAAATTTTCTTTAAAATCTGTGCATTAGTGACTTTGTTTGTGATTGTGATTAAAGAAAGTATTTCAGTAACAATTTTATTAATCAACGCAACGCCAATCTATCAATGTAAAACCAAAGTTATTGGCCAGCTGCATAAAAATAATGCTGGGAAAACTTATTAACATTGTGTGAATTAGTCACATTACTTGATACTTTCTGCCTTAATAAGCCGAACTTTTATGCAACATCCCATCAATAAAAGGTCGTTTCATTCTACTAGATTCACGAGAACTCAGTGTAAAACTACCTGATCAGCAGATGTTAGACTTCTTATGCATTAGTCGCACATGCAAAATTTCATAAAACTAAAACCTCTCCAAACGGCACATTTCTGAATAACTGAAATCCGAATCGACTGTTCTGGAACGTAATTTCATTCGGCCGAAGGCGCATTTATGTTCAGCCCACGCGTCCCAGGTCTACCCAAGATACTCGGATGTCCTGGCATGTTCATAGGCACTATCGTATCCTTGAGAATTGTATCTGATGAGTACCAGGGAAAGGATGGCTTATATGTTGCTTAACAAAAAGTTATTGGAACCCATTAAAAGGTTATGTACTAAAAAATTACGAATGGCATGTTTTACGTACCTATGTACTCCAAATATTCCCATGCCTTAATATTGATCTTTTAGTTATAAAGAAGTTAAAATATTAAAGTTATGGCGGTAGAAAGTGACAATTGATTATACAGGTTCCAATGTGGGAAATTATGGATGTAGAATATTATCATTGTTTTGTAAGTCCAATATACCGTTCCAATTATTTCCAAGTCTGTGCTGTTCTCTGGTGTCCAATATTGGAAGTAAGAGTGACAACAATATGATCCCCTGTCGGAATTATTTTGAACTACTAAATTTCTTGTGGTATTATGTAAATAAACGGGAATATTCTGTTGACTGTTTAAATATCACCAATGTTTTGAACGCTTAATAGACTATTGAAAGAGTGAGGCATTATTTTTAAATCGTAACGTATGAGATGTCCTTTGAATGTAACCCAGGTAGATCGTCTATATAGAAAGTATTATACTCTGCAACTGAGCTGTGAACAGTCACTTGTGACATCAAACCAACATGGCGCTGTCGTGTGAGTTGGTGCATGAGAGGCGGAGTATTAGCAGTTGAATAACGGAGTATTTTGAAGAGGATATTGTCCTTGTGATGTTTCATTCTGATGCCAAATTGTCCATAGAACATATGTGCCCGAATTATCCTGCTTAATATTGATTTTATAGCAGCGATCGTGAACAGTGAAAGTGTTGAACATATAAGCCCACCTGAGGAATGTCGTCTTTCTAGCCTACGTGTGACAATGTTCATTTTGTCCTAGCAATAATTTAATGTGTCTGATTTCCCCGGACGCGTACATCAGTATCTGGCTGTGAATGAAGAGATGTGTATAATCGCCTGGGCTGGTAGTGTTTACATGTGAGAAGAAGCTCGTAGAAGCCAAGTTGAACGGACAGAGCTGCTCTTGCCACATATCGACAAGACTTACGGATTCGTTTTTGTGCCAGGAGTTCATTAGATATAACCATGGCTTTTAACGAGGTAAGTCATCTTGCATAAAAATTTATGAACTTATCTCGTTCCGGCGTTTTTGCGTTGCACGTAGTTACTTGGTTGGAAGTCGGTGTTTTTACTTTGCATAATTGACAGAGAAATGTAAATCGCGTTGATAAATTCGGCCCAGACCTCGTAATTTTTATTGAGGGTGTCATTCATTATTCAACTTTGAGACAGAAAGATAGCAATGGCTCGTTGCGTACTTAGTGTTGTTGCCTTAAACAGCACATCTACTTACGGAATGATGAAAGCCTGTTCTTTCATAGGAAAAGTTCAGGTATAATTCATTTACGGTGAATTCATATTTATAGGTAAGTTAATTTGGCATTCATAAGGTAATTAGACTGAGCTTTGGAATGTTTAGCCATCATTAGTTGGACTAACTTGGTTGTATGGCATAACCAGTTGTGTTGAGTTAATTCATTACAAAACTATAAATTTATTTATAATGTGTACCATTAAGTTTTTGCTCTGCTTATCCGTTGGCAATGTTTCGTGAAATGTTCAACTACTCGATCAGTACCTGGTTGGATGACCGTACACGGTTGAGCAAGGTCAATATGCACTGTATTCGTAGTGACATACTTCTAAATAATTGAATTTGGTAAAAGGATCGGTTTATTTATGTTCTAAGTTGGGAAATTACCTTTTTAGACTCTTAAGATTATTTTACATCAAAAATCTGCAAGTGTCGATTAACTTTTAAATTCATTAAAGCTCTGCTGCTGTTTGATGCAAGACCAATTTTTACGTATAACATGGCAGAGGTTTAATTAAATAGTATTCACGGTCGCTTTCAGATTTTCTGTTTATTTCTAGTGGAATGTTTTCAATCTCCAGCAATGCTTAAGTAACGTCTCTGTTTGGTTCGTATATCACTTGCCAACGTTGACGCATTGCACCTGTCCTAGAGTTGCCCATGTTGTGTATCTCATTTCTTACCCTGGTAACGTCACTTCCTTTTGAAAATTGTTCCATGTAGTCCCGGTAATACTTAGTGAGCATAAATTATTTTCATGTTATGTCTTTATTATTGCTATCCTCGTCCAGTAAATGTGTTACCATCACTAATTTCCGTTAGTGTTATTCTTATGCCCCAACCCGAATAGAGAACGCCATTAACAACTTAGCTGCAATCGTTTACAAAGTATATTATTGAATTAAA
This sequence comes from Tanypteryx hageni, assembly GCA_028673005.1. Classification (NCBI taxonomy): domain Eukaryota; kingdom Metazoa; phylum Arthropoda; class Insecta; order Odonata; family Petaluridae; genus Tanypteryx; species Tanypteryx hageni. The sequence continues at coordinate 152,941,536 of CM054114.1, forward strand.
GGCCGCGTCTATGTCGCGAATAATTACTGTGTTTATCACTTTTATTTAAGTCATTTTGGACTTAATACACGCTGGGCTAGTGAATTATTACCCAAGTGTGATATTATCATTAAACCCGTCCTATATCTAATTGCTTTTTTCAGTGATAGACTCAAGTTTACCTGTCGTGGAGAAACACTGATCTATTTTTGTTAAAGGTTGAGGTATGTGAAAAGGGCTTGTTTACAAACTCGATAGCAAATCCCCGTGTAGAATACCTTATTAACTACTCGATAAAGTAATTCTTTTCGAATATAGGGTGTATCTATTTTATTGCGTTACAATTTCCGTATTATTGTTTTCTCGCTGAAATCATTCTGAACGATATATCGCACAATACAGTAATGGTATTGGGTCAAGTCAGCTGAGCGCCAGGTGCATGTATCATATGTAATAACTTATGCGTGCTACCTTTCGTGATTTAATCCTCCGTCCTATTATCATTTTAGATCGCGTGTATGATTATTGTTTTCTTCACAAGGAGCAACATTTTTTCGGAAACCTTAGGATTTTGTGTACAGGAAGACCGTCAGCTGACGTGTTGTCATTTTTTATTTATTTGTTCTAGAACAACTGACCCAATTACATCGTAGAGAAAAAGAAGGGATAAAATAAAATGTTATCGTTTTAAAAAAACATTTAAAAAAAATAAAACAATAACAACAATACAGTAGATTATCAATAGTTTCGCTAGACAATCTTTGATCCTTTTCCAACGCAAATTGGCGATGAATAATATTTGCTATATTAGAGTTTAACAGCTTAGGTGACAGTTAATGTATTTGATATCTCTGTGGGTTATTGAGTTAGTATTGTTTAGTTGATAGCCGCAATGTAATACCTGACCGTGGTAGAGGGGTGGTTAGCTGTTAGGGTAGCAGGGTTCGAATCTTGTCGAGGGTATGGTCTTTCTTATATTTGTTCTGCTCATTGTAAAAGGCTGTAAACGGTTGTTTATTGGCAAGTTAAAATAATTAAACTATTGATGTACTTTTGATAGATATCATTGTTCCAATGGGAATCGCCAGATATATATTTTTTATTTCATAGCGTTGCTTTCAGAATTAGTAGGAGTGCAATGTGTTTTAATACTCGATACATAAACGAGTCTTTATTTTCCATGTGGATATTAAGCACCTTCTTTTATAAGATTGGTGTTATTTTCGGATGCGTACGTTATTTATCGGAATTTCATTGCTTCTCCGCAGAAGATATAATTGTCATTATTATTCAATAACAGAAAGTGGCATGTGTATTTTAGATGTAACTTTTAGGCCTCTGGAGTTGATGTTTAGACCATACTTATCTCCAAGTCAAGGATCGAGGGAAACGTATTCAGCAGAAGTTAATTAATTCAGTACTTCTCATTTTTGAAGCGATTAGTATTACTGCATTTCGTCCTTAACCATCCCGCGAACAGTTATTAGTTTTAATTGGATTTTGCCAATCTCCAGTCGTCCATAAATAAAATCCCATTTATGAAAAAAGCGAATTTATGTGCAGATATCTATTACCGTTGAATCGAATTTTTATGCTTTTTAACGGTTATTCATAGGAGAACGAATTTAAAAATCGACGGGAAAGGAATGAGATGCGCAGAGCAAAGATAGAAATTCGAGAAAGTAAGATTCCCTTCGTGATCCCTCCATTGCCGTTCATCTAACCGCCGAGAGATGAGAAACGAAAAGACTAACTGGCAGCGCCGTGATTGGTGGTCGGCCACGAAGTTTCCGGGAACAATAGTTCGTTATTTATTGTGTTCTCGCAAAGTTTCCATCCGTCCCGGTGGTTCGGTGCTTTCTCACCGGAAAAACTCATTGCACTCAATACCGAAATGTTATTAAGAACTGTGGGAATATTTTTACGCCGCTTGAAACTGGATTTAGTTTCCGATTCTTAAAAAAAAATTTTTTTTCCTTTAACGCAGCTGCGCTCAAACTTTTCGCCTCGCGGGCCACATGACCCTATTGGTCCACTTCCGACTTCGCAGGCCGCATCCAATCGAAAATAAGAGTTGAAGAATGATTTTTAAGGAAACGAACTGGTTTAATGGTACCTATGTCAGTATGTATGTTCGGACATCACTGCTTGAGCGCAAAAGTGTTTTAATGATATAGTGTTGCCCAAACTACGGCCAGCCGAATGTCTTAATCCGGCCCGACATGAGGTCAACAATTAAGGGGCACAATTTAACGCAAAATTAAAATAGAAATTTATAAAAACAATATTTGTTGCCTTTTATCCCCTATTCCCATAATAGATAAATGCATTTAAAACAAATCAGACGACATTGACATACCACTAAAACTTTTGAATAGTTATAAATTATAATGATAATTTATTGTTTGATGATGACAACGTATTTCCCTACAAGTTTAATTGAAAAGCCGCTTCTCGAAAAAAGAGATTGATCTGTTAAGAGTGCAAAAATATCCTTTATGCCCAGTTTCTTAACGAGTGAAAATTTCCTGCGATTGTCATTTGCAGAATGTGCTTACGTGAAAGTTTTCAAATTAAATTGCATTTAATATAATTATATGTATTTAGAAAACGGCAATAATTTATTTTGATGTTTCTTGGTTGCACGCTTCACATAGGCTTGCTATTTGTCTGACGACTCTTTGACTGGAGGATATTTAGGAAACAGAAGCAAAGAAGGCATTTTTCAGTTTTCTGAATTGTTTTCGAATTTTTAAACGGCTTAGAAGTCAACGCAAAAAATATTACTTCCTGTTTGAAAATAAATAAGCACGGATATTTATTATTCTTCATATTAAATTACATAGGAAAATTTTCTTATGTTAGTGCGTTTAACAAAATGGAGCCTTAGATACTCCTTATTTCCTCTTGTCTTCCGATACACATAGGCACCAGAAGAATCAAGGTAAATTATGGGAGCGAAGCCACGTATTCCATTGCAGCATCCCAGTCACCTCGCATTACAACAAGGCGGGATCATGAATTTAGAATTTATTATCCCTAAGTTGTCGTAATAAATAACTTTGGTAATTTTTTACACTATTAAAACTGCAAGATATTTTTGTCATATTCGTGCATCTTAGCTAATCATTTTCAGAGCTTAAAAGGAATTTTTATCGATATGTAGGTATCCATAAATCTCGCAGATCAGGATGGGTTGTTTACGACGTGAATTGGTAGTTGTGATTATTGAAGCGACGTCTATCGAATGCGAGGGCGAGGAGGTGGAAAGTAGGGGGGGGGGGGGGGATTGGATGGAGCAGAATCGGGTATGGATGGGTTGGAGGCCAAGAAGACTCCTTTCATCCTTTCTTGATCCAACATCTCTTACGAGGAAAAAAAGAGCTTTCTTCGGGAGAACGCGCGGCGAGGCAATGCGGAAGGGATTTCTAATATTGGACCGAGTGGCATACGTGACCATTACCACTATCCCAGTGGGTTTTCCATCCGAACGCTTCTTTTATTCTGAGAGGACGTTTCGTCTTTCTTACGAAGATGCACGCATACGCACCTTCTGATGATGCTGCTACCTTGAAGCGAGTTGTGGGCGGGTGGGTGGAGGCGATAGAGAGTAGTCTACGCGGATTTTGTTATGTGTATCTGAGGCACGAGTTATGTTTGCTCAGTCGAGCAGCGTCGGGCATACGGAGAGGGGAAAATGAAATACTCTGCTTAAATAACTTTTGATAGAAAAGAAAATCTATCAGCCATGCGACCTGGATTTCGGTGCTTTGTGCTATCATCGTGTTGATGGTAGTGTGGAGCACTGAGTACATATCACTCCGTGAAGTATTTTTGCATCGCATAATCAATTTTAATTAAGAAGGGAATAATTATTTTCATTCCTTTCGTGTGATAGAATTCTTAAAGTTAATGGCCTCCGTAGTTGGTTATGAATTCTGAAATGTATTTTTTTCGCTTAAATGTCTGTCCTAGCGGAAATGCTAATTATGGTAGTTTGTGGTGACAGTGACGTCTTCTTGCAGTGTTCGAGTAATTATTGGCCATTCCTTGACTCGCGGAAAGTCTATCAATATTTTTATCCCGTTTATTTATGATCGCCTAAGGTACAACGTCAAAAATAAATCATTCTTTTGAAAAAACGACGTCGCTTTGAATTATTCCGTCGAGAAATGTGCATTTATCCTTAAATTAATAATCACGCGAGAGTAATGAAATCTTATAAGTAAATATGGATCGGAGTTATTGCTTGGATCTTGTTTGGAATTTGTCAATTATTATGATTTCCTATGCAGTGTTAACTCAGATTTTAATAAGCAAGTACTGCAAGCATGCTTGGCATATTTTTATGGATGCCTTTATTAAATTATTTTTCTTAGGGGAAATGATAACGTTACTCGTGTTGACGAAATAATGCGCAGTAATATCTCCTTTACTTGGAAATACATTCACTTAAGGCAGCCTTAAAAATGTTTCCGAGGCATGTTCCCACCCAAAGAAGGAAAAAAGACGTTCGGGAAAGGATTATTTTTTCCGCGTAGCATTTTTAGTCCCAGTACATATCTCTGTACGCCATCAGTTTTTGAACAGGCTGTAATTCCATCGGCATAGCCTTTGTTTAAAACAGGTGCAGAGGAGGAGAACACTGCCTTCGACAAGCGAAAAGAATACTTGGTTATTGTGACCGACAAAACCATACATAGCGGCGCATAAGTCGATCCATTCTTTCCAAAAAATAATTTTCATTAAATCTATCTTTAAAAAAATCTAGGTCGATTCCCAGAAGGTTTTGCGTAAAAATTTGACGATAGAAAAATTCGCGGGGAATTGTAAACGCTCACATGATCTGTATGATTTCGCTCTATAATTCTTTGATGTTCATTGTGAATTACAGTAGCATTTATCCAGTCCGATTTCCACTAATAATCCGGTTAATAAATTGTAATCACTGAAAAATCTGATTCAAAACGTCGATCACTTACCCCGGCGGACCAGAAATCTTCCTCGACTTACAGGTCATTCAACTGGAATTCAAGGTTACTATTTCGGCGTATAAAACGATACTAATTTTGGGTTTTTCAAAAAAGCTTTCACGGTCAAATTATACGCCTCAGTATTCAGGCATTGCCTATTTCAAAATTTAAACAAAGCGGCGCCTTCTACTCTCAATGTTCTAAAAAACAGAGCTGTGTTTCATTTTGGTATGTTGTGCTACGAGCAAATCTTTTCCGAAGCGCACTTTGGCCATATGATCGATCGATCTTCGATTTAAATAGAGAGTTCCTATTTAAACGTTTAAAACCTAACCTAAGAAACAGGAATATTATATAGAGATGTTCCATGAATTAGTCCAGCAGCGTATATCTATTCTAAGCAAATGCCATTGGATTAATTCGTAATTATGTCAAAAATTTTCTCTCTGAATTTTTTAAAAGCCATGGATTTTTCCGGCAATGGCCTTGATATTTGGGAAATTCTACGCAATTGCGATTGTGGTGTCTTCGAATTCCTAAAGTTATAAAGAGGAGTTAGACGATGCGTTGTATTGGACCGTTTTGGATGCTAGTTCATGGAATTTGTACGAGAAAAGTAGAAATCAAATGTGATGAGCCGAAAAGACGGGAATCACTCGCATAAAAGGAAGAAAATAGGACAACAATCTCCTTTTTCGTTCCATCTTTAAAATAAAAAAGCACCTAGAGCCGAAATGCGCTTTGAATTTGCGGTCCATTAACGTTTCGTTAGCGAGATATGTTCGAGTTGCGTGCTCTGGACGAGTTTCGCATTCTCCGCGCCTTGCGTCCTCACCATCCGGACGCGAAGCGAAAACGGAAAGTGTATCTTTTTCCTCGAAACCGAGAGATCCTCATTCCTCCGAATGTTAGACGGAAGAATTTCCGAACAAAAATCTCTCTCCGGCCGTTCGCATAGCGGTCAAAATATAGTATAAAACCGGGCCACAAAACGTTCATGTCGCGTGGAACAACATCCACTTAACATTTCACCAAGTACAGTTACGGATAATGGGGGAGGGATGGGTGGCGGAGGAGCCGTCGGATAGAAGGGGCAGAGGCCTTTACGAGGATTCTTCTCCCACAGCCATTTCCTCCCCCCTTTGTCCTCCCCCCTTTGTCCTCCCCCTTTGTCCTCCCCCTTTGTCCTCCTCCTTTCTCCTCCCCCTTTTTCCTCCCCCCTTTCCCCTCCCTTTCCCCTCCCTTTTTCCTCCCCCCTTTCCCCCTCCCTTTTTCCTCCCCCCGTTCCCCCTCCCTTTTTCCTCCCACTTTCTTCCCCCTTTTTCCTCTCCCCTTTCTCCTCTCCCCTTTCTCCTCTCCCCTTTCTCCTTCCCCCTTTCTCCTCCCCCCTTTCTCCTCCCCCCTTTCTCCTCCCCTCTCCCCCTTTACCTCCTTTCCCTCCCTCGCTCCACGCGCCCGGTGGCACCGCCACGATGGAAGGGTTGGTGGTGACGTGGCTCTCTAGAGGCGGAGAGAAATGACGGCCGCCGGATTGATCACCGGTGACTTAACATCCCTATAAATAAACGCCCACCTTTCCATCGGATGATGGTGCTCGGGCCGATAATCTCTGTTGCGCCCCATCGATGACTCCCTTTCACCTTGGATCGCGGGTTGCCCTTCCTCGTATTGTTAAATAGCAGGAAGGGAACGGAGAGGTGAAATGGCTATTTTCCCCCAAGGACGGTTCGGTCGGTCCAATCTTCGAGACGAGGATTCTCCAACACGAGTTTAAAACGTGGATTTTCAACCATGCGCACCTTCGGTTAACCGGAGGTTAAAGGAGATGGTGACGTTTTACCTCGTGCTAGTTATTCCCGTGTCCGAAGCCAAGGAAATAATAGATAAGCGGTCGTTTAAATTAATTTACATCGCGTTCTTATTTTTCCCGCAGTTTGAATGCGCTGAAAACTCGCCAGCCAAGTTAGGTTCGCGGACCAAGATGTCGTGTGCGGAGTCGAAAAAAATCCAACAAAGACTACGAATGAAAGAAAGCCTCATGCAGCATAGGATTTCTCAGATCCTATATTTCACTCGCTGCATTATGAATCCTCAAAATCAGTTTAGAGATCACTCGGCAATGGCTTCAACCGACCTAACAAGTAGGAAAAGTATACTCCATAAAGGGAGCGCACAGAGATTTCAAAGGCGTTCTTTATGAGAAATACGTAACAAAAACGGTATGGGAAGATCGGGTTCTTGAATTTTTTCTCCAAACCTGTAAGTCGTAATTATATAATCCCGCGGGCTTTTTGTGGTAAATGTTGTAAAATATCCGAATCAAGTCTTTTATGTATACCTCGCAGATCATACAAGAGCATGAGAGAGAAAAATAGGGATTTTTAATTGTTGTTCCCCTATAGAATTCTCGTAACGATCGATGTCAACAAAATATGTGATACTAGCTGAAAGTTGTAAACGATTTTGATTATTTATTAATTGTGGTAGCCCTGCTCTTAAACTCCGCTTCGTTGTGGTATTTTGTAAAAATCATATTGATGTATATAATAGCAGAAGTACCCGGGGCTGCTTCCGGTCAAAGCTTGTATACTAAATTTTTTATTAATTAACTTTATTGCAAATTCAATTTACTTAATTTTTCTTAATTTCTTTTTAAAATTACAATAAGAATAAAAATTTAATTTAAACTTGAATGAATTTGATTTTTTCCTATGCATGCTTAATTTATTTCATTTGCAAGTTATTATTATTGACGTAGGTAGCAACTCCAAGAATAATGCAAGTTAACCTGAATATATTAACTAATGATAATATCATTCTACCTATTATTGTAAGGGAAATGAATCTTATTTCATCACGGAATTTGAATTGCATGTAAATAAGCATAATAAATGTAATTTTACTTGCCGAAATGGTAATATTCTAGCATTAATGACGATTACATTGCTTTTCTACGTATTCTTTAAAAGGAACTTAATCTTATTTCATCACGACATTCGAATCGCACGTCAATAAGCATAATAAATATATAATATAATAATTTTACTTACCAAAAAGAAAATATTCTATCATTAATAACGATTGCGTTGCTTTTCATATATATATTTACACGTTGTTATGTACATGTTGCTACGAGGACAAAGAAAGCGGTAAGGGAATAACGCTATTCTCTTGTCTATTATATTTACACGTTCTGTACCTGTTGCTACGATGATTACAAAGAAAGCGGGAAGGGAATAACGCAATTCTTTTTTCTATTTTGAAGGCTTAACAACTGCAATTGAAATTTTAAATTAGTTTTTTAAGGCTTTATTCTGTAGAGAATGGATCAAAAAGTAGTGCATTCGTTAATTTCTAATAGCATGATTCTGTATTAAAAATTTTGTGAATATACGTGAAGCCGTTATTGAGTTTTTCGCGAACAAACATATAAACAAACACAGTCTTGAAAATATATAAGAGATTATGCTGGGATCTTCTCGAATATTTGTCTTCAAAACTATTAGTCGTAATTGTGTGGTCCCGTGGACTTTTTTGTGGTAAATGTTGTCCTCGATCCGATTTAACTTTTTTATCGATACCTTACAGATCATGTAAGAGCTGGGGAGAGAAAAATATCGTATTTAATTGTTGCTTGACTGGTACCATTTAACGAGATACGAGTATAAGTTTATTTAAGTGCTTATATAAAGTGGAAGTTCTAATTGACAGATTCTGTTGAAAATCAGAATTTGTCAATTAATTTAGTAAGATCACTATTTCGTAATTAAAATCCGTCCAATAGTTTCGGAGATTAAACATGCGAACGGGCGGAGGCGACGTGCTCATAAGGCGTTCTGCAACTACCGCTTCGCTGGTAAAGAACGCCTTATAATTACAGTTCCTTCTGCCGGCGTCGATGAATGGCAACGAATATGCCTCTTAATCAGTTCCAGACTTTTAACACATAAATTATTTATCAACGGTTGGATTCTTTAATAATGCGAAGTCAAAAAATAGTACAACGGTTGACCGTCAGGGAGGAGAAGTATTAGAGTAATTTTTGCGCCCACATTGCGGCGGAACGGAGATAAGACATGAAACCGCGAACTCCCGTTTGCCGTGCCGTGCTCCACAAGTCGAGCGAGGATGCTGATAGGGTGAAAGTTGGGGAGGGGGGCGTCTCTTTTCGCGGGGGAGGGTTTTTTTAAAATAAACGTCTCACGGGGTGAGACCCCCTCGAGGGAAGAAGGGTTTTCAGAAGGGTCTGGTCGCAGGGATGCGCAAGGGAGCCGAAGGGGTGAATGTGTGTGTGTGCGACCTTTGAGGGGTTTCTACTCTTAAACCGCTCCCACTCCCGCCTCTCTTCGCCGTGCGTCCTGGGTAATAATGGGAGTGGCGACCTTGGTTGCATAACTGTACCCGTCCTGCCCCCTCTCCTTTATCTCCTTCCCTCCCCATCTCTCTCCAGTGTCTTCCCGAGAGAGAGAGGGAAGGAGAGAGTGCAGGGAAAGGGGTGGCTCTGGTGGGGGGAGGAAGGGTGGTTGTGCCCTGGCGGCGACGGGTGGTTGTTCTCTCGGCCGCAACGGGTTATCCATCTTTCTCGGAGGAAACTTCCGACGTGCTGGTGTTGGAGGTGTGGCTCACGTCCGCCAGGAATTCTGCGAAAAAAATCGTTTCGCTCGAAAAAGTAAACTGTTATTCGCACTTGACGTCGTATCTGCTTATCGTGATGGTTGTAATCTATATACCGTGGCGTTTTGTTCCCTCGGTATGTATTTTGCCTGTTTAAACGCGGGTTGAATTCGAAGAATTTTTAATAGTATGTAGTTTTCATCTACGAACGTTGTTAGTGGCTGTCTTGAGGACTTGGGATAATCGTTAATTATTTTCTTACCATATCCGTAAGTTTTTGTCATGCAAACTTTTCTTGTGTCATCATTATTTCTTTCTCTCGAAAAATTGTTCGAGGAGCTCTCAGGTGTGATTATTGTTAAGGTTTGGTCGGCATTTCTTAATGGGTTCCATAAATTCTACTATAAAAATTATCGTCGCAGCAATCATCTCCGGTGTTTGTGTTGTCATCAGTTAGTGTTCGGTTGCCTTGGTACGGGGTAAATAATGGAATTGACACGGATGACACTTTGCCCACCAATTCCAAAGCTGTCACTTTAAATCCCTTGTTTTATCGCCTAGAAGCGCGTTCCGAATATCTGAACGCCTATCATTTGAATTTCTAATTATGCGAATAGACTTTGGAAAATTAAATTTTATTTCTTTGGAGAAAGTCATTATGTATTTTTGATATCTTTGTGTTCGTGCATGTGAGTGCAGAAATTGGTTTGTAATGTGTACCAATTAACACACACGCATGATCTGAAAGAAATTTCAAGAAGAAGCTGTTTTTCCTCCCCTCTTTGGATAATGGTGATTCATACCTCACACGAAATGTGATTATATCTGCTAGGATTTGTCGTCTTTGAAAGCTTGGTTTCTCTTATCATTTAAGTTCAGTCAAATCACCGTATCAAGGTATTTCAACCAGTTGGCTGCTTTAGAGGAAAATTTGGAATCAGTAAATACTCAAGCATACATATAAATTTCCATAGAAAAAACGATTTTCATGCATAAAAACGAATGAGTTCGGTCTTCGGGCAAGTAAATAAAACACGTTTTACGAATTTCAAATTTGCCAAATTTAATCTTTAACGTTGAGTCTCTGGCATTTTTGTTTTGTGAAGTATGGCCGGACGCGTTAAATTCTGGTTTATATTGGAAAAGTGCGTTGATCATTGTCGATGTATGGACGAATTAAAGTGTCCGAAAATAGATTTAATAAAAGTGAGGGAAGAATTGCAGAGCAAATTACACAAGGCGCTTTTTTTCTTGTTTTTGGATTATAACCTATGTAAACATAAGATTACATCTTTGGTCGAGATCCACGGCCTAATATTATATGGCTTAAGCCCTTCTGTGTGGGGGCAGATCCAGAAATATACCTGGCTAGAGGTGACTATAGATACTCGCGGTGAGGGTTTCGACCCTTCGCTCGCGAAGAGTCGGCCCGAAGGCAACCCAGATTTCCTTTAAAAGCATTAAATCAATGCTATGTAATACTACGTTTCTCATTCAAAGGCCGTAGACTCTTTGCTATACCACTTGAGATTTCCCATTGTTAAAAATCGGAAACTTTTCCCTCTTTTTTAAAAACAATTGTTTGCTCTCATTCGACACGGATTTGAATTCTGTTTTCAAAATGTATAAACCTCAGTCTTTCAGATACAGAACATTTTGTCCCGAGCTCCTGTCTTAATTTTAACTAATTTAAAAATACAAATTTATGATGCTGTGCACCGGTATCACGCCTTTCTTGTTAAGATAGGATAGAAATGAAACAAAGGAGTTTGGAGAAAAAGACACCGATCGCTCCCCTTCAGCAGCAGCTTGTCCTAGACCCACGACATTTATGCCAAGAGTAGCACTCGCATAGACCAATCTATCATAAAAAATTGGCTTCTTCAAGTTCCGGGATTCGAGAGCTATTGCCCGAACAGATAGATAGATATGCGCCTTTATTTGGGCGGATTGAGACTAAACAGTCTCTTCTTCCATCTAATCCATAACGGACAGACAAACCGAATACATAAGCGACTTTTTCAAAAACCGCTAAAAATATGAATAAGCGCATTTAGTTCGAAAAATATAAAATGATTTTTTCGGTCGGTAAACAACAATAAACCGACATTTAAAAGAAAATCAGACCAACGCAGCGAATTACTTTTGTTTCAAAATGACATTAACTTAATAAATACAGTTAGACCCCGATTTAGCCCTCCCCCCTCCCTATGTAGTGCCACCCCCGCATCATACCGCCCATGAATCGTTGTGATCAGAACCTCCATCTTATGATTACATAGAGCAAGCATATACTAGCTCGATTTACCGCCACTTTTGTGTTCGATACAAAAAGTCGAATGAATAATCTTAAGAAAGAAAATTATCGAGGTCGTAGGTGTCCAAAAATCAAAGAGTCCCTTCATTTGTTTTTTAAACCTTTTTTAAATCTTTTTAATTTCTCCATATACGAAGTACGTATAGAGAGTGTTGTTTTAATTAAAAAAAATCGAATTCGAGATTTCAACGGAAATACATAGTCCGTCAAATAATTAGGTGTCATTTTAACAAGTAACCTCTCATGGGACACACACATACGAAATATATCCGGGAAATCTAAGCAGAAACTAGGATTCATCAAACGGATATTAGGTAAAAGCGAAGAAAAAGTCAAAGAGACATGTTACTTTTCTTTAGTTAGACCGCTGCTAGAGTATGCGTCGAGCATATGGGATCCGTACGAGAAAGGATTAATCACCGAGTTAGAGAAAGTGCAGCGAAAAGCTGCTAGATTCGTAAAAAATTGTTATGATATAAATAAAAGCGTTACAGGCTTATTACAGGACTTAGGATGGGAATCACTAGCTGAGCGCCGATCACGTGCTAGGTTAAAACTTCTTGAAAGATTTAGAACGAGTACTTTCTCCAGCGACGTCGAAGAAATAATAAGAACTCCCACCTATATCGGTAGAATGGACCATCCTCGTAAAATAAGAGCGATAGCCTGTAGGACAGAGAGATACAAGGGCTCATTTTCCCTAGAACGATAGCTGAGCAGAATAAAACTTGCGATCAAAAGTAACCTCGTGTAGGGGCGTAAACCAAGGCCTAATTTTGAAGTTTTCCCCTTGGTGTTAATACACCCCCTGCCACACACCCTTGCGGTGGCTTGCAGGGTAAACTGTAGATGTAGATAAAGGTCCTCTGAACACGTTTGACTATTTTCTCGATGATGTATGTGTGCTTGTGTCCATGTGTCTGTAACCGGAATTTTGTGGGTGCTCTTAACTCAAAATTATTGATCAGGTCAACGCGAAATTATATATTTGAAATTTTTGATTAAGGGACGAGAGCTGATTAGCTTTTGGTAAAAATCGGTCAACGGGAAGTTGTCTTGTCACCTCCGTTTTTCTATATTTGCATTAATATTTGATAAAGGTAAAAAAGTATCGAAGTAAAAGTTGTAGGAAATTTAATTTTCTACAACGTTTGTTCGAAACCTTTTCCTATATAATGCATTGTTTAAGAGATATTTTTAAAACTAATTTTTTATCTGCCACCACCACACCATCTACCGCCGACTATTGTAAACATTTTAAGCTTAGTTAATCTTAGTAACGCTCCTTTTTATTTTCTTAATTGATGGAGCTTCGGGGTTATATCCAATATCAGAAAACTACGGTATGGGTTTATCTCTGTTCTTTCCAGTCTTTAAATATTTCTCGCAGTTTCTTAAAATATTTGTTATTATGTAACCTATTTGGTATTTTTAGAAATATTACAGATATGGAGAAAGTCGTGGTGGCCACATCAGTTTTTTTAGAACATTTTCTGGATTTGTTTCCCAACGTTCTATTTTGCAACGGAACGAATAACTTTTACTCGACGAGACCAAGGCGAGCGAGTGATGCTGGAGCATAAATACGGAAGAGCAGTTCTTCCCTCCCCATTTCCTCCCTCCCCATTTCCTCCTCCCCATTACCCCCTCCCCATTTCCCCCTCCCCATTTCCCCCTCCCCATTTCCCCCTCCCCATTTCCCCCTCTCCATTCCCCCCTCTCCATTCCCCCCTCTCCATTCCCCCCTCTCCATTCCCCCCTCTCCATTCCCCCCTCTCCATTCCCCCCTCTCCATTCCCCCCTCTCCATTCCCTCCCTCTCCATTTCTCCCTCTCCATTCCCCCTCTCCATTCCCCCCTCTCCATTCCCCCCTCTCCATTCCCCCCTCTCCATTTCTCCCTCACCATTTCTCCCTCTCCATTTCTCCTTCCACATTTCTCCCTTTAAATTTCCTCCTTCCACTTCACCCCTTCCGCGATTCCCATCCGCTGCACCGGCGAAAGAAACTCGTTCGTCTCTCCGATTGGCTTGAATGGGGATGTCGTCGTTACCGATCGGAGCAACGACCTGGCTCCATAGACACCGCGATTGGGTCCGCTCCGAGGGGATACTGAGAGAGAGAGAAAGAGTTCCACATAGGGATTCGAATACCGGATCGCTCGCTCCTTCGCGGCATCTTCTGGTTTATTTTTGTTGACTGATCGTAATTGAGGCCGGAGCGATGCATCTCGCCAGGCGGCGTGATAGGGGAGGCGCCGTGGGGGTTGTTATCTCTCGGCCTCCGCCGCGACGCCTGGATTGCGATCCGATAGAGGTGCTTCAGCCGTTAAAATAAAAAAACGCTCGCGCGAATAGAGAAAGTTGCCTCATAGACTCGCACTTTTCCCTTGCTCACGAATAAATGCAGTGACTTTCGCGGTAAAAGTGTCATTTTTACTTTCCTTGGGATGGTGGCTATTCTTGTGTGGAGTGATTTCAAGAAGTGAGAGCGGAGTAATGTGTAAACCATGAATTTGTTGATGCACTAGCCTAGGAGGGAAAAGTAAATAAAATGAGAGCAATGAGTGTGGATTATTCGGTGCCCAATTTGCAGGAAATATCTGTTATAAAAAATTCTTTTGGACGATATCTTTTTCGCTCATTTCTTGGTGGGTTCTGTTTACTTTAATATCTTCTATAAATTTCATTTGTTGATTTTGTTTTGTGAGAAGATTTTCATAAATGAGCCATGTTTGTGAGTTTCTTTCTATATTGACCAAATCTATGATAATCCGAAATCTTTGTCTCGAGAGAAATAAATTGGCGGAGTTGCTTAACAAAAGAGTAGAAAGCTGTACTGCATACTGAGCTTCGAAATGCGATTTCATCGACGCGAAAAATGTTTCAAATAATCGTTATATTTGATGCTTGCAACTCAGAGAAATTACAACTTATCGACCACTTTTAATCTGTACGTGTTTCATAAGCGATATTCTATAGTTAATTTATCCCCTTGTATAAATTCTAATTATTCAGTATAGTGATGGTATATTCGAATATCCATAATCGAATTATTCGATTATGGAAATCATTCGAATTATTCAATTATATCTAAATGATGGTATAATCGAATACCCATAATCGATTATTCACCCATAATCACTCGTTTTCGTTTCTCAACGAATAATCGAATACTCAATCGTATTCGTTTCTCAACGAATTATCGTTCGTCTTCGTTTCTCAACGGATATTCGTTTCTCAGTGAATAATCACTCATAATCGTTTCTCAACGGATAACAGTTCATATTCGTTTCCAAGCTAGTGATAGCTCATAATCGTTTCTTGACGAATATTCGCTCAAATTTTTCCGAACGAATTGTAGCTTTTATGGGATTAGTCAGTAAGGAACGGTTTATGAATTATTAATAGCTAATATTGTTAGTTATGTACATTGTCCATATAATCGAAAGTGTAGGTAGGGGTGCAATCACACAATGAGCAATGAATATCCAGGAAGTCTTTTGAGCTAGGGTCGTCATTTTTTCAGGTTTTTTAACTAGCCCGACACACGCTTTCAATCCAACTTTTGACACAGCAGGGCCGGCTAGCGGCCGTTGTAGGTGAGGAATGAATATCTCGGAAGCTGTTAGATCTAGGTACGTCATTTTTTCAGCGTTGCATAAGTGGACTGACAGCGATTTAGCCAAATTTTGACGGGGCAAGGCCGGCTGGACGTCTGTGTACAAAGGAAATTTAAATCTCGGAAAAAATTCATTAAAAGGATATGTTTTAGTGATTACTGACAGAATTAAAATGCAGAGAACAGATAAGTACACGGGGTTCATTTTCTCCTCGTAAAGACTAAAAGAACAAGGAACTAATAAGGGTCGAGGAGCCCAGGGAGGAGGGAGGAGGAACTCGTGAGTTACACCGCTGCCTCCCCATTTCAACACAGTGGAAATCTCTGAACACTGAGCTCCGGGTGTGTGTGTGTCAGTCTGTCAGGAAGGTCTGCTGATCACAACTTTCAACCGAGGGACTTCAAATTTGGCATGCATAAGTATCTTACTAGCCCCACGACACGAAAAATATTTATAAACAAATAATTGACGGAAAATTGTTGAAAATGACGGGAGGTTAAAAATTAAACATTTAAAAAAAATACATGTTGGGTATCAAATGAAAGGCCATAATCCTCTGATTATGTATCGTATTTAATTTATTAATAATTTTTTCAAAATGGCGGCCGTTGGAAAGGAAAAAGTGGCAATTCAAGTTGTCCCACCTTCTATCTCGGAAGCTATTTAAGATATATAGCTGAAAAACGTCATAAAGACACCCTACTATAATGTGAGGAATCGTATAAAATTTTATTTAAATTGATACAAAATATTTTGAGAAAATAATAAGTTTGTAAAAAAATAGCTATCACTGGTTGCGTGTTGTGCGGGTGGCTAACCCATCCGGATAACACATCATTTTCAATTACCCATCCACTCACTGAAGTTATTTCTCAACTACTTTACCTACGAAACCCTTAATGGTACGATCAGAATCACACTTAACTAGGATTTATGTGTATTATTTCTAATGATAGCTGATTTTTATGTTTATAAGTTGTTTGTTTTAATGTTTGTTTATTCTTGTGGGAGAAATTGATGAGGCAAAATACGTAAGTACTTCGGAGATTGCCCACCGCACAACCCCCACACCCTCCTTGCACCCACATTTGCTCGCTTCGCTCGCTGGAAATTCGTTCCTCTCTTATTTTAAATAAGGATATCTGGAACGGAGTTAGGAACGTAACTTGGACATGCTTTTTTTAGCTATTTGGAGCTTTTCCTGTCCCCCGATAAGTTACCTAAAACTTGTCATCAGAAAATGACAGGAAAATCCGGGAGCGATCACAACAATCCATGCCCGAAGCAGGATTCGAGTCCACGACATTTGGGTTGGCATTCCAGAATACTACCCCACACTAACCACCTCTCCCTCCCCCCCTCTCCCTCCCCCCCCTCTCCCTCCCCCCCTCTCCCTTCCCCCTCTCCCTCCCCCCCTCTCCCCCCCGACCGAAATCATTCGAATAATAATCGATTATGACAGTCAATCGATTACACTTATTCGATTATTGAAATAATCGATTATACCTATCACTAGTTCAGTATGTACCGACATGAATTTTGGGCAAAAACCTTTTGGATAGTTCTCCTACAAAATATCTTTTTAAAAAATCAGTCAGTTTTTTAATGAAATAAAAGACGCAGAGATGGGTTCACTTCGTTTACTGCGTGCAAATTACGCATAAGAGCGGGGTTTGATATCCAAAAGGCCTATATTCCCTTTGAACAGACAAAAAAATGAATTGTAAATGCATATCGCTGACACGAGAGTTGCTTTGGAAATTTGTCTCGCTTTAAACGCGGTCTATGTATTTGGAGCAGATTTCACTGTGTGATCAAGATATGTTTCGCTTCGGATGCCACTCCCCTCTAGATATCGGCGCAGAAAAACACGAGTAAAAATAATATTGATCAAGTCATTTTCTGTTTGGCAACTTATGCAGTGCTAACTAAGAGGCCACAGAATTAATTGTGTTTAAACGTAGAATTTAGTTTTGTGGTGGCAATAGTTCACGCCGAGTTTTCTCGAGTGTTATGTGACATTATAAGCGTAAGAATTAACGTGAATATGCTGGAATAAACTTTGTAATGAAACGATTTCATTTGTTTTCTTTCCGTCTTGCGTTGTCAACGCCATTAGTCGCCACATCTGTCCGGAAGCAATTACTCGTCCGAATTTTGGTAGTTAACGGATTATTACTACGCGCAAACATCGCTAAGTCACCTCTCGACCTTAAAGACGTGCCCGCTTGGCGGTGGCCCGCTGCCTCCTCGAGCTCTGGCCCAAATCCAAGGGTCCTTTCCTCGGTTACCGTTGACAATTCACGGCGAGGATTTTTTCACCGTATTGGAACGTGCCGGAATTCAAAATCTCCTCACACTAGTTACTATTTCGGGCTTTGCCTCTGGGACCGTGCAGAATATGGCATTTTAAAGCCTCGCGTCCGAGATTTTCTCAATTTTTTCTTCTTACGTTTTCACGAGGTCGCCAAAGTTGCAGTTGCGTTTTCTCTCTATAATTCTCTTAATATTACATTTTTTTATAAAAATGAACAAGTTGTCGCGTCAAATTTCATTACTAGCGGTATAAATCTCCACCGACGAATGAATGTATCGGCACGTTTTAATTTTTGCTCTAATTGTAGAGCGCGGAAGTGCAAATTTTGTTTTTTACGAAAGCCGATCGTCGACCGCCTTGTAAGTGTCGCTTCCTCAGCCGCGTCGTCGTCCTTGGATGTTTCTCTGTTTTGCTTTGTCCTTCGGCCGGTGACATATTCCTCTCCGCTTTGAATCCTTTGCTTCGACAAAGAAATCCTCTGATCTCTCTCGTTTCTTTTTTATATCGAATATTTGCTCTCGTTAGATGTTAATGGGGTAAGTAGGTGAAAATATGTTAGACCTTAATCGTAACAGCTACCTTGCTCTACTCGGGAAACATAACGCACGTTGTTACGAAGCAGTGGGTTGCGCAAGAACAGTTTTGGCTCTATCGTACGAAACACTTTTTCGTACTTACTCCTGAATTATAATAACTCTTGCTCAAAGGATATAAAATAAATTTTCAGCGTTTTTCTCTATTATTTTATCGCGTTATCCTTATGGGTCGTGACTTTCTCAGGATATAAATCGAACCTTTTGTTTTTGGCTCGAATGCAGTGAATCACTCGATATTCGTTCGAGCGGTTCCATTCGATCGCAGAAGTTGGAAATGAATATTCCCGCTAACCTTTTAATCGCCCTTTATATCCCGCACCGGTTTTGGGATTCCTCCCATTCGGTCACGGACTTCTTCCAGTCATTTTCACAGTTTCTGCTGTTATAGAGAGTGATTTTATGTGCTCGCTAGAATTTGTGTCGCCACAAAGTTCATTGTAAATCTTGATTGCCAAAGAAAGGTAAGCTTGACGTTAAAGAAGGGCTATTAAATGTCAAAGGTAACGCCCATTGCCATAATACGGTACAGTAAACAACGCGCGTGTGTATTTGCGTTCGGTAGTGATACGCGGATTGCGGTTTCTAATTAGGAAAATTAGAATCGACCATCATTGTACTGCCAAGAAAAAATAGAAGCGATGATCAATGTACTGCCACCGAGGACGGGTGCTCTGTGCCTGGTATTCGCGTGTTTTATATATCGTGTGTCTGATGAATGCCGTAAATAGAGTTCACTTATGAGTTGTGGAGGTTCCGAATGGCCCGTGACCTCGAATATACATTGGATTGGATTTGTTCCCATTCGGACGAAAAATAATCGTTTTAGTATTTGTCATTTTTCATTGAGAAGCCCGCCAAAATTTTTTAGCTATAATCTACGAACTGTCTTCAGGACACTTCGGCATAAATAAATTTTCAAATTTATATCTAGCCGTGGCGCTCTGAAATATTCATTCATCGTTTGTGACAGAGATTGTTGTCGCATAAAAATTTCAAATAGGAAATACCGGAGGTTGGTGGTATTTTCAGCGCCTCGCCACAAAGGCTTCCGAAGGGGATCTCACACAGCGTTTCGCATTGGGGAACCGCCCTCTTCTCATGGCCGTGAGACGACATCCTCCTGTCACAATCGTGACTCACTCACTCCCTTGCGGTGCCTTGTTTTCACCATTTCGTTTTCCTTTTTAGCGTCGCCACATCAACGAAAAGGTTTCACTTTCACCCGAAACTATTTTTATTTTCCATTTCGCAGTGATTCATTGTTTGGAGTTTTTCGTGCGTCGTAACTTTTGATCAACATTTCGGAACGTAATGCGTCGATTGTGTATTTCAATTTCAAGGTCTTTTATATAATTTTTGTTACGTAAATGTGAAAAATATGTATCCGAGAACTTGATTATGGCAATAAATGTATTTATTTCCTTGGGTCGCAGTCGGGTTGATTGCCTGATAACACGAGGTCGATTTTTCTATTTGCCGTTTATCGCGAATTACAGATTCGGTGCTTTCATTCTTGTTCACTGGCTTTCCGTAAAACTTTGTGGATTCAACTAATTTGTCTGTTTGAGTTCACCCAAACTTTGAACCTTGTCAAACTTTTTTATCTCTTTCAATCCCTATTTCTACGATCCAACTCCAAAACAGAGGAGGATCTTCTGATAAAGGGTTTTGTTAAATTCGGGATAAAAACGTAGACGTCTGACGGAGCCATTTATCGAAAATCGGATTATACTACAATTCTTAACTTTCTTCATATACGAAGTATAGAGAAAGTATTGTTTTCATTAAAAAGTCGAATTTGAGATTTCAACGGAAATGCATGTTTTAAGGTCCCCCGAACACGTTTTGACTATTTTCTCGATGATGTCTGTGTGTGTGTGTGGCCGAAATTTTGTGGGCGCTCTAACTCAAACCCTAATAATCCGATCAGCATAAAATTTCATATTTAGCAGTTGTATTAAAAATTCAAGAACTGATTAGATTTTAGGAAAAATCTGTCGGCCGGAAGTGGACGTTTATTCTTGTCATTTTTCCGTTAGTGTCAAATATCTCCTGTAATTCTTCATTAACGTAATCGTATTTTATAACCCAAGTTATAAATTATATCAATAAAATGCTATGTTGTCCGTCCGTTTCTCTAAGTGTCAACCTATTAAAACGCGAATAACTCGGTCAAGGATGTAAATAGAAAATTGAAAAATGACAAATAATTGTATTTAATAATGTTTTTATAGCCAATTGTTAAGGGGTTATTTTAGTTCAATATTGACAGCGATTCCAGCGCCGCCAACTCGTAAATTACCGACTACATATGGAGAAAATCATGTGTTGGCCACATCAGATTCTTACTTTCTCCATATACGAAGTATAGAGAAAGTATTGTTTTCATGAAAAAATTCGAATTCGAGATTTCAACGGAAATACATGTTTTATGGTCCCCTGAACACGTTTTGTCTATTTCCTTGATGATGCCTGTGGGTGTCTGTGTGTGTGTCTGTGTGTTAGTGTCTATGTGTGTTAGTGTCTGTGTGTCTGTGGCCGGAATGTTTTGGGTACTCTTAACTGAAAAACTATTAATCAGATCAACGCGAAATTTTATATTTGACATTTTTGTAAAGGGCACAAGAACTGAATCGGTTTTGCTAAAAATCGGTCAACCGGAGGTGGGTGTTTACTCTTGTCACATCCGTTTTTTCTAATATTTGCTTTAATATTTGATAAATGTAAAAAAGTACTGGAATTAAAGGTGTAGGAAATTTAATTTTCTACGTTTGTTTGAAACATTTCCCCATATAATGCATTGTTGAAGAGATATTTTAAAAACTAAATTTTTTAGCTGTCACAACCACACCACCGTACGAATGTTCGGTCTCGGCTTCTACCGAACGGATTTTCATGAAATTTGGTATTCAGGATTTACGGCTAAAGACAATATGAAAATGGCATAAATGATTCAGGTAATCTAATCAGCAGTGCCACTTCACTGGTGACAAAAAACGAGCTTTGCCTCTTTATATATCTCGTAAAATTTTAGTCATACCGAAAAACTCGTAGACTAAAATTTGTGTAACTAAACAAATGAAATATTTCTCTCCAAATCCATTTTATTTTATCCAAATTTATTTTTATGTCGTTATTCACTTTGAACTTGCATCTTGCATGGATACTACTTAATTGTTGCAAACGAAAAAAATCTTCGTAATAAATAAGAGGTGCTATAATTACAAAAATACGTTTAATTTCATTGCGTGTGCATGCAGCATTTTGTATGCGAAAGGATATGAGTTATCAACGAGAAAGAAAAGAACGTAAACGTAAATATTGCAACTAATTTATTCGAGTTAGGTATGTTTTATATAATTTTCGAATATTTGATTAAAATAGCACCTGATAAGAAATTAAATTGGTAAATAAAAATTTAACATTTCCCTGGCATAATTTCTGATATATCTTTTTGCAGTATTTAGTCGTCACAATGACTCAATATGTTTATTAATGCACCAACTTAGTTGGAGAAGAAATTTGTAGTGGACTGAGATATAATCGGGTCGTGGTGCTTTGCTGTTTTATGGTGTGTGCGTTAGTTCAAATTATATCGTTCAGTTTCAAATACTCCATCGCACGTAATGCGCCTGTTTGTGATACACTAGACACTTTCCTAACTTGTTTAATTCCTGCGCGTCTGTCGAGCCCACGGCCATTTATGGATTTGCTGAATGTGTACAGATATACAGATGTGCAATTAAATCAATTAAAACATTAATTTGATTAATTTATGATGTATACAAATGAAATTCAACCCGTGTTAGGAGCATCGTAAGAGTTATATGTATTTATGAAGCGATGTTATCTTTTTCATTTCAAGGAGAATCCCGAGTATCTCTGAAAGGAGGAGGACGTTCTCATCACTGGCACGCCATAACGGTTTCTTATTTCTTCCACAAAAAATCATTGAATTTTTCTATAAATTATAAGTCCTTAATGGGGAAATTTTCCGTGGAAATCAGTATAGCACTACACCAAGGCTAATACCCAAGTTGAACAAGAGTGATCACAATTTTTTGTATGCGGGAAATATGTCCTTGCGACTTTTAGTAATGTTCTATTCATGCGAATAAAGAAAAGCCATTATCTTCACTTTCTATAAAATTATTTTTTGCGGTGTTGTCTTGGAGTCTTGCTTGGCTTGCAATCAGGTACTATATATACTATATAATCCATATATAGGTATGTACGTGCGAGCCAGGCGGCTGCCCAAGTCAAACCCCGATTTATCGCCTCCGTTCGTCCATCGGTGATATTGGCGCTAAAGCGGGAATGGCGGTAAATCGAGGTATATCCTTGCTCTATGCCATTGATCCCCAACCTTTTTGAGGCCAAGAGCATATTCAAGTTTTCAGAAGCGCGTGGCGGGCGTCAACAATTTTTCAAGGCTTATTTTGTATTTATACATTAAATAATACACAAAACATCATATTTAAAGTATTACATAATATATGAATCCATAAGATAAAAAAAGGCAATTTTACATGTAAAAGATATTAATTAAATTATTCGGCAATTACTCTTTCACCATTACCATGTGAATTCGCTCTTTTTTTATCTACCTGTAAGAAAAATTAAGGAGTTTTTACAAAATAAATATCATAAACAGTTTTCATTTTATTTATTTTAAAAAAGTAAAACATTGTTGAACTGCAGGTCCAGATATATTTATTAAGAGCGGAATTACCCGTTGAGCATCAACAGGACTTTGTAGTGTGATTAAAATATAACTTCTGAGGCGTGCGTGTTTAAAATTATATATATATATATATATATATGTATATATATATATATATATATATATATATATATATATATATATACAGTCAAACTCGGCTATAACGAGCGCCACGGGACCGTTTAGTTTTGCTCGTTATAGCCGTTAAACTTAATATCCGTGAAGGCAAAAGCATGCATGCGTATCGTGAAATAAGACATAAGAAGTAAAAGTGAATATATAAACAGAAAGGTTATTTAGTAAATTTATGAAAAAACCTAAAAATGAGAATAAACTAGAAAATTTAAAGTAAACATACGTACATATAAAATTTACTCACAGCTGCATCCTTAATCACTACCCAAGTCGCACTTCCTCATTTTCTTGTTCGTTGTTAGGTTGTTCTCCAGTGCATATAAAATCGCTTCTTTGTTTTTCCATAAGGTTGAAACCGTAGACGATGATAAATTAAATTTTTTACACACTTCAACATTTTTTTACCACGTTCTAACTCTCGAATAATATCAACCTTTTCGCGAATAGAAAAACACTTCCTTTTATGTACGGACATGTTACTCGTTCAAGGGCAAAATCTCAACTGATTTTTGTGATCAACGCTACGAACTTTCTTTGCAAACTGTGAGCATACCAATTCCAGGAAGAGTTAATGAGGAGACGGATTAAACGTGGGATTTCCCATCTTTACGTGGGAAAGGGTGTTGGGTGCATTCGGCTGAGCGACGGGGGTGGGCGCCATTGTACATGCCCTTACCCCTTACCAAACACAACCTCCTGGTTGTAAAAGAGCTGGGGGTTGGGAGGAGAGGACAAAGGACCTCCGCGAGTGCCACTTTACCTGCAAGTTGGGAATTCTTGGTTTGGACGAAGGGATTATTTTTTAACAACAACGCCGCGGTCTTTAACCTCCCCGAGGGATAGGGTGTAGAGGCTGGACTCAAGAACACAAGGTTACATATTTTGGGTCACTATGAGGATTTAAGGGGCTGACCGCCACCGCGTTTGAGACAGTGAGAAGTGGTCAAAGTTTGCTCGATATATCCGTGAAGTGTGCTCGTTATATACGTGAAATATTTGTATGTAAATGCTCGTAAACTTATCTTGGAGGTAGCATTTGCTCACTATAGTCGTGAACTCGTTACAACCGTGCTCGTTATAAACGAGTTTGACTGTATATATATATCATCACCCTGTCATTCCCCGCCCAGTGTGTCACTCTCAGTTACTCTATCGCTGAAGAAGGGCATAGGCCCGATAAGCTTGCGTGTTTTTTGTGTTCGTGTGTTTAACCTGTCTCTTCGACGCCCCCAGCAGCCTGCCAACTTGGTCTCCGACTTGATAAGTGTCCGCTGGGCTTCCTTCAACACCTTGTTGCCACCCTCATCACTACCTTTTCATTTCCTTAAGTTTATATATATATATATATATATATATATATATATATATATAGTAAATGTAATTGTTTGATTAATTAATAAATTCCTGACAATCATTTGAATTCTCCCAGAAAATGAAGCGCTTGAAACTTATTACATTCTGGCATCAATATACGACTTGATTTGCCACTCTTTTGCTCCGTTATTCTTCCTCTTCATATGTTTACTGAATAATAATATTCTTCAATTATTAACGTTGCAATCTATTAAGTTTGACATTGGGTCAAGCGAATAGCACAATTCTATCGTCTATTTGAAGGCTTAATAGACGCTAATTTATCGGAGGCAACAATGAGGTTCGCCTTGGCAACACCCGGAAAGAGTACGAAAAAGCCATAAAATTTCGAAAAGAAATGCCTGTTTCTGACAAATTCTTCCGTGTAACATCTTTTACGGTGAAGTCACTAAATACCACCCTTACCATAAATGCCAACTGCACTGTATCCGATATATCTGTCGACTCATCGAACTGCAGTGAAAACATGTGAAATATATTTACAAGTCATCCTTTAGCTGAGTTTGCATGTCGCTTGGGATTGCGTGTATCCTCCTCGTAACTGTGTTGTCTGATAACTGCGTCTTGTATTGCCGACAAAATCTCACGCTTGTTAGAAAATCCTTGAAACAGGCAATCAGCACTAGTCAAAAATGCTTCCTTCAACAATTCACCATCTTGAAAGGGTTTTTTTCTTCTTTGCAAGCAGATGAGCAATTTTAAAGGAAGCAATAGTAGCAGTTTTAGATTTTTGCAGCTGTCTAGTGAAAACAGATTGCTGGGCGGATAGGTTTGATTTGAGTTGATTAATTTTCTTCTTTCTCAACTCAGATTTAAGTGGATGGATAATGTCAAAAGAGCCGTGGTTAGTTTGGAAATGGCATTCGAAATTATGTTTTTTCGGCGCTGCAACAGTACCACCGCACAATAAGCATACACATTTCCCTTTAATGCCAATAAAACAATAGGATTCTTCCTACTCGGAATTGAAAAAAATACGTACGTTGTCTTTTATTCGAACCATTCATTTTGGGGCAAAATGTTATAAAAATAACAAATCGCAAAGCACGAGAAAACAGCAATATCAGTGCAGCGGAAGAATACTCAAATAATATACGGAAACACGGGTCACTGACATACCACTGCGTGCGCGGGCGCTAGCAGACTAAAAAGTACGGCGATACACAAGTGAGGAGAGGTTGGAACCAACTGCACGCGCATGAGACAGCCTACATCTGCACTACCATGATACTACTAAACCTGATAGGTCATTCCGGCGAACGAAAATGAGACCAGTTAGCGCATGACGTCACCCGGATGCTAACGGCCGCTCAGCAGCGGGAAGAAGTTGTAGTATCCGTAGTGGCCGCAATGGCATGACGTCACCCGCCAAAAGATGTCACACCGTGCTTGCGCAACGACCTACCAGGTTTAGTAGCATCATGTGCACTAATTTTCAACCCTCGTCGCTAGGCGGGCGCACATAAATGCCTCGGCGGGCGCCGCGTTGGAGACCACGACTCTATGTAATCATAAGATGGAAGTTCTGTTCACACCTTGATCCATGGGCGGTATGCGGGTGTAGGGGTCGCTAAATCGGCGTCTGACTGTATTCTATCTTTTTCCCCAACTTTTCGCACCTCATGTTAACTTCTGTTCGTTATTTTTACAGTAAATATCCGCTGCCATGTAAGACACATTTATTTTCACATTTGGTGGTTCAACGCTTCGATTTAAAAAACCGTTTCACTGTTTTATTGCTAATGGTGCGTTTTGGCGTTTAAATATCGCGAATTTTAATCTTTCACGAGCATTGACATTATTGCGGAGTGCGTGCCAACTTTCAAAGCACCCGTCGCTTTCTATTTGGCGGACATCTAGTTTAATTTCTCGCTGATAGTATGTCACGAAGTGAAAGGGTCGGTTTAAATTTATCGCGAAATTGTTCCACGAACCTTGCTGATTCAAGTCGCTTGGAATGCTCTGTTTGACTGATTCCTTCGCCGTCCGGTTTTGCGTTTTAGCGTCTTTGTCTTTGTCTTCCCTAGGGGGTTGGTTCTCTATCAGAACGTAAGCTCGCGTGCTCCAGGGAATTACTTTTTTTCTTCAAAAAACACTTTATTTTCCATTTAAATTTGCATATACAATTGGTTTACATAGTAAAGATATTGTACATATTTTTTTTAGTCTTATAATTTAGTATTCCGCTCACTACCCGTGGGTACTATGCCGTCTTTCCTTGATTAGGCTCTCTTCTTCATTTGTTTCTTCTTATTTTCCATAGGGAAAAATGTTGATAGTGCAAAAAACCCTTTTTTCTTGAAGGGAATTACTTTTATGGTATCATTATTTTTTATAAATTCACGCAACATTTTCTCCCTTCAGGATTTATTTTTAGCATTTTTATATTTCTTGGTGTTAGCTCTTGTGAATTTTAACAAGAAGAATCTCGTACGAAGTTAGGCGCGTTGAATTAGTCGTAGATACAAGCTACTTGAAATGAAAAACATGATTAGGAACAGTAGTCTGTTGATAAAAATTATTCATAGACAAATCTTCAAGTTTTAATAATGATTTTGTCATGTAATTTAGAGAGTGTTATAAGAGAGAAAGGATACTATGGCGACAATTTAAATTTAAAATAAAAAATTAAATTATCTCCTAAAGCGTTCAATGCAAAACTTTTTTTGAGATAAACAGTAAAAAATATGAAGTTTACGGAAAATTAATTCTCGCCAGGGACTTGATATCTCAAACAAATGCCTAATAGTTTTTGCGTCTCCCAACAACGGCAGGGACCAAACAGACTAATAACAAACACACAGCACTAAATCCCAATCGCACAACTCTCTAAAATAAAATAAAATAATGGAAGGTTATTTAAATACGTATTTCTAGAGCAAAGCTCTCATAATCAGTAGATGATAGGGAGTTTATTCTTCCTCTATTAAGTGTCCCATAATATAATCTTTGATGAATGTGAGGTAACGCCATATCTTCACCTGACCACCGTCTTATATAATTTGATGCAACTTAACGCGAAAACTGCAATGAAAGAACTGGAAAATTACCTTCCCCGTTAACTTTTTAGAGACGTACTAAAAGCCTCGTGGAGAGAGTGTAAGGATTTGAAAGATCATGAGTCGATTGTTTGACGAGATAACTTTTATCCCCGAGTCACGAGAAACGTGTGTGCTTCGCAACCCCGATCTCCGTTAAATCCGCCGTGGAACCTTTAAATGTTAAACTGCCAGCAAAAGCCTTTGTTTTGCAGTCGTGGCAAAAATCGCGAATCACAAAGTCGTTCTTTTTTTCCTTGTCGGTTCGGTGAATAGGGACCGTTCCCGCGCATGCGCGTACCACTTGCGCTCGTCTTGGCGCGATTATCCGATGGATGCATCTCGCGTCCGAAGCGTCTCTCTTGCATTTTGGGTTCTATCCGGCGTTAAACTGCCTCCTTTGACCCTTCCGTATATGACGTATCGTTCTCCGCTGCGGAGTTGCCTTTTGTCTTTATCGCGGAGAACTTTTTCCTTTTCAAAACCCACCCCTTTCTGCCGGGGGAGCGAAGGGGGCGTGTTGCAAGTCGAGCGGGGTGGAAACGGTGACTCTATCTGTTATGAAATGCACCAGTGGCTCGGAGAAAGGGTTTATAAATGCCACCCTGCACGTTGAGGTGTTGCAACGCGGAAAGAATCCATGGTTCCACCGCCGAGAATCAGTCGCAGATTTGTTCCTCTGAACTCATCTTTTGTTTGTTTATGGGGTACAGTCGAAATGGGTTATTCTTTTTCTCAGGACACTCATAAAAATCTATTTTGTTTTTCGTACTGGACGATATTCGCGCAATAAAAACAATTGCTGTTGTTCATCGTACTCGGTTGTTTCCTTGATCGTTGATAACTATTACCCATGTGCTATAGTCATAGTGTTCGTTTAAATTCAAATGACATTTTTAACCTCTAATTATTGAGATGAACTTATGGTTGCATTGTAATTGAGGCACGGTCTCCCAGACAGCAATTTGTTTATTCACTATCAACAATTGATTTTGTATTATAATTTGCCATGGTGGTTAAGAGGTAATTAAAAGAAAAACAATACTTTATTTTTGTTAAAGATAGACTAACGGAATGTAGTGGGATAATTTGGCACTATAACTTAGATGGTGTGTCACGGACCGCGCCTCAGCAATTAAGGTTTAATTGACTCGACCAGCGCTTCGTTTGTGTAACAATTTAATAATATCACATCGCCTTTAATGTCTCTACCTTATCCCTATAAAGAAATTTATTTCCAAATGATGCAATTGAAGAAGGATAATTATTCGTTTGAGAAATTAACAATAATATAAGGAAAAACTTTTTTGCACTGCGAAAATTCTAAGTCGAGAAGCTGTTTTGTCTTGCTATTTCTTGGCATAGTTGTAAGCTTAATTTTCTATAAAATTTACTGTAGAAACTGTGGATTCAATATTAGGAAATTTGGTAGTAAAGTAGAACTTGATCAAGTTTATTTCTTTCATATTTCGTAATTTTATATAGCGTGATTACAACAACAACAACACACCTTGACGCTTTCCCTTGCGGGGTAAGCCATGCCATATGTCTTCCAATTACCAACCCATCACCTTCCTCCACACACTTCTATCCTTGCACACTTCTTTTGCTTCACTTACATTCATACACTGAGTCACACATTTCCTTTTATTCCTCATACTTTTCACGTCCCTTTTTCTCAGAGTCTCACTAGCCACATCCAACCAAGTAGTGTATTTCTAACGTTACTACAATGTGCTATAGTGTGACTAAACGAATCAAAACACCTGGAGCAGGCGCAACTTGGCGCATTGCTGTGAAGATCGGATTTTTTTTGTTACTAAGCATTATTACAGTTTATTTGAGCAAATTCTCCGAAATCATGTTATGCTAATTCATGTCTTTGGAAAGGCATCGTACTGCGCGTTTTTCAAAAAAGACTCTCCAAGATGTCCTTTGATGCTACTCCCAGGCGTCCGAGTAAGGTTTTATGCTGGTAGTGGCGAATAACGAGGGGGAGCGCATTTGAACCAGCAGCCCGGCCTTCCTGCAGAAACCCTGCACCACATATAATAGGATATCTCTTGCATGGAAACCCTGTTCGGAACCGCGTCTTATCCTTCCGCTTCCATGCGGGAGGCTGCCTTCCTATCTCTCCCGCTGCCCTCCTTTCTCTGCGACTACAAGGTACACGCCCTTCTCACCCGTTCCATAGCGCCCTTCCTAGCGTCCCCCCTTCGACTCTTGCTTTTCTTACCTTTCGCAGGTCAGCACCGCTTCCATTCACCCTCTTGCAGTTTCGCTCCGTAAAAACGTTCTCTCCCTTTCCTCTAGCGACGTTTTCGCAAAACGTAATATAGTCGTGTCGAATTTATCGCGCCGAGTGTGTGTGTGTGCACGCGCAAATTGTGTTAGGCAGTCCACATAACTCGAGACAATGGGGTCATTATTCACTTGGCTCCTTCGATCGCGCGACGTGCGTATCGCGTTTTTTTGGTCTCGACGGAAAGTTAAAGGACTATAGTTCGTCTCGATGTGCGATTTCAGATCATTGCTTGTTTGATATGTTCATTCACGGACCTGTAACCGGCGGGTTAATGTCGACACTATAACTTAAATTAAGGTTGTTGCTTTAGTCAGTGCCGGATTTACGCATGGGCAACATAGGCAACTGCCTAGGGCGCTAAATTATGAAAGGCGCCTAACATTAACTGTGAAAGCACCAAATTATGAAATGCAATTGGAACAAGTAAGTAGTTTCAAATATCTTGGCAGTATTTTAGCGCAGGATGGAAGTAGTACACAGGACATCTAAAGTAAGATTGCAATGGCAAAAGCAGCATTTAACGAGAAGAAGGAGCTTCTCACAAGCAAGAAAATAAATTTAGAAAGAAGGAAGAAATTAGCAATATGCTACATATGGAGCATAGATCTTTATGGTGCAGAGACGTGGGCGGTAAGGAAAAAGGAGGGAGAAAAAGAATAGGAATATTAGAGAATATAAAGCAGGAATATAGTACTTAAAGAGATATAAAAGAGGCTTCTAAGAAGAGAGAGAGATGGAGGCAGCGATTTAGCTAAAACCTGTCTTCGGACAGCAGCATGATGATGATGATATTTCCATATGTGCTACGAAGCTGAAATTTTTTCATATCTATAATTTGAATAAAAACGAAATAGGGATTATAAAAATTTTGATATTTTAATTTGTGTAGCTGTTAAAAATTCGTGAAGTTTAAAAAAGAGTTAAATATTTAGGTACTACGAGGCGAGCTAGGGAACTGAAATTTTAAAGTTATTTATAGGTTAGTGCAAATGCACAAATAAACATTTGAGTATTTCCTTAAAATTGTTATTGCTACAACGTTAAAATTTGGCAGAAAGGTGTGGCATTAGTGCATCACAATGGTCATTCGCCAGACGCTGTTATCTTCAAATTTTAATGAATCAAGCACTCTAGTCCATTCACGGTTTTTAAATTTAAACACTTCTGCTTTAACCAATTTACAATGTTCCCTATAGGCTAATTTGTCAGGCGGGTCCCTATATCGTTGCCAATGGCGCCTGTAGTTCTTTCTGGTGGTAATCAGGGCCTTAAGTGGCGAGGGGAAGGGTCTGTCGGGAGGAGAATTAAAAGGTTTGGTATAAGAGGCGGCTATTTTAGAAATAAGTATAGCATCAGAAATATTTAAAATTTGAGCGTCAATTTGAGAGGGAGTTGGGTTAAATAATTGGGAAAAGCCCTGAAAGTTCTCAATAATTTTAAGTTTAAAATATCCCAATTTATACTAGTAAAGGGTTGAGGTATATTAAAAATGGGTTCGGCCGTAATGTGAAAGGAAATGGGATAATGGTCTGAGGTAAATTTATAAATTACCTCAGGAGTAATACTAAAGGGTAAATTAACAGAAACGGCCATATCCAGTATGTCCTGTGAATGCGTTGAAGTGTGGGTGGGAGTTATGGAGGAATGGATGGCAATGGGGTTGTTTATGGCCAAGGTGCGCAGCATGCTGCCATTAGTATTATTGGATCTGCATCCCCAGTCTACATGTTTACTATTCCAATCGCCTACAAAGATGGTAGGGATGGCTCCTTCGAATAATTTTCTCAGCGACACTACGTCCAGCCTATTCGTTTTCTGGTAGATGGAATGCACGTTTATCTTTCCAAATTTGGTGGTAACCGCAGCACCGAGTGTCTCTGTGTGTGGAAAAAGATGGGGAGTAGGGAGTGATTTAGTTTGGTTTTTATGGCAATAGCTACTCTTCCGCCATGTGTAATTCTGTCGTGTTTGTAGATGGTGTACTGGGGAATATGAAGTTTTTGTTGTCTTTTAAGAAAGGTTTCCTGTAGGAGAACAATATGAAAAAGAGTTGTAGAAAGAAATGAATTTAATTCTGAAAGCTTATCACGAAGGCTGTTGCAGTTCCAAGACATGATAGACAGGGACGTGATGTTGTTGGGAACTGCGAAAGCTAAACAGTATTTTTTAGCATATCCTCCAAGAGTAGAAATTTCTTTTCCTGTAGTGTCTTGGCGGCCTTTAATTTAATTTGAATCGCTGAGAACCATCGGAACAACTCAGCTATTTCGCCGGTATTCGGGGAGGCGGGGGCATCGGTAGAAGGTGGGTTAGGTGCAGGGAAAGGCGGAGGTGCAGTTCGGGGTAATGACGGGAAGTTTGCTGCCGCATGGGCATAGGAAAAGTGTTGGGAGTTAGGTTGCTGGGTGTGGCGAGTCTTGTCTGGGCCAAAGCGTTTGCGCATGGCCTCTTTGGCCTTCAAAAAGGTGGGGCAGCCGCGGTAATTGGCGGGATGGCTACCTCCACAGTTATAGCAGGTGGCAGGCAAATCCAAAGTCTTGGCACAATCCGTGGTAGGGTGTGGGCCACCGCATTTCACGCAATTTACATGAAGTGAGTAGAAATTTTTGGTGTGGCCAATTCTCTGGCAGTTATAGCACTGCTTTGGGGTTAGAGGGGCGCGGTAGGTGTTAATCTCTACGTCATAAGGATTAAGATATGTTAACTTTAAAAATTCCTCAGCGTTTGCTTCTGGCGCAAGGGCTGTCTGCCAAACGGCTACTGCACGGCGTGCGACTGAGGTTATGCCCTGAGCACGTTCATGGGGATTCGGCCGTGTGG
The DNA here is from genome assembly GCA_028673005.1 of Tanypteryx hageni. Lineage (NCBI taxonomy): Eukaryota > Metazoa > Arthropoda > Insecta > Odonata > Petaluridae > Tanypteryx > Tanypteryx hageni. The sequence goes on from CM054114.1 coordinate 152,974,347, forward strand.
AAGTCAGCTGGGCAATCGACTTAACTGGGAAGCCTACTGCCTCGATTTCTGCTTGAATAGCAGTTACGTCTTTTGCTACAGGGTGGCCACGAAACGTAAATTGGGAAAGGCGATCCTGTGCCATTTGGTAGGTAAAGAAGGGAATAGCATTATCTTTAAGAGCTGCCCGCACTGCGAGATAGTCAGTAATAGTATGGCATTTTACTAAAGTGAGGGATTTTGTAATCATATTGCACACGGGTTTAAACACGGCTTTAGCTAACATAGTTTTGCAATTTTTCAGCCACTCTTCTGAATGCTGGATTTTTAAAGACGGAACATTTTCTTCTTTTTTTGCACTTGGGCGGAAGAAACTGGGTCAGGCTCAGCGTCGGCTGGGGTGGTGACCGCTACATAGCTGTTTTGAATTGGGTCAAAGCTGTTCATTTAGCTTACGGCTACGGGGGCAGGGGTTTGAAAGGACACGCGCCTGCGTTTACTGGATGACACTTGACGGAAACCTTCATCAGCTGGGGGCTAGATCAGAACTTACCGATGGCTCTTCCATGTCGATCGGTTCGGGCTCTGGCGGCTGCTCGGTGGATGTTACAGTGAAGGCGGGGTCTGCTGTCTGTGCTCCCGACCGTCGAAGAAGGGCGAGCTCCTGGTTTTTGAAATCATTTGTATAAAATTATGCATAGAAAAAAATGAAATTTTGAAAAAGTTAAAAAATTCGACCACTAATAATTCGCAATTGTTTAAACATATTTTTGAGGTTTATGTATTACCGAATGTGCTACGGAGCTGAAATTTTTTTTAGAGGTAAGATTCGTAAAAAAACGAAATAGGGATTATGCAAATTTTGATATTTTGATTTGTTTGGCTGTTAAAAATTCCTAAAGTTTAAACAAATAGGAAAATATTTAGACACTACGGTATGAGCTAGGAAGCTGAAATTTTCAAGTTATTTACAGAGTAGTGCATTTGCACAAAAAACATTTGAATCTCCATAAATATTTTGCGGCGGCCGTTAGAAATGTTTAAATTTAGACACTTAAAGAAAATATTATTTCACTTCTAGAAGTGCTACTAATTTAAAATTTGGCAGAAATGTGTAGCATTAGTAGCCCATAATGGAGAAAGTATAAAATTCTTAAAATTGCAAAGTTTGGTGATTGTTTGAATCTATTATTTTTACATAAGGGAAAAACGAAAATCTCTCCGGAGGTGAAATCTTTAGAATTAATAAAATATTTGTAATGGTGAAATATCTGTATTTCTCCGTCATTTTTCAAATACACGAAATATACTATTTTTTCTTTTTACTATATCTTTATTTTTAATATAAATTTACAAATAACTTACATTTTACATTGATTTTTATCTACGATGTCATGTCGTTATTTTTTACTGCGTAATTAAGCTCGAAAAAACGATACATTTCTCAAGTTCATGACTTTCGGTTTTTCTATTACGTCACGTCCTTATTTTTTACTGCGTAATATTCCCACATCCAAATCGTTCCATATCTGGAATACACGGAACGATATATATTGACTATGGCGTCCATCGTCAACTGCGCTTCTTTATGCGCAGCCGGCAACTTCTCGCTATATATACTGACGTCAACCGACGCCACGTCATTCGCTTTGAAATAACTGGCAGTGTGTCTGTAGTTACTGCATTGTCTTCTTAAAGTGATTGTCAGATTTTTCTGGAGCTTTCATCCCTGTCATCGGTGCACCTTACAAATTTTGATATTTTAATTTGTTTGGCAGTTAAAAATTCTTAAAGTTTAAACAGATAGATAACTGTTTAGACATTACAAGATGAGCTAGGAAGCTGAAATTTTCAAGCTAAGTGCAGAGTAGTGCATTTGCACAAATAAACATTTGAATCTCTCCATAAACATATTGCGGCGGCAGTTAAAAATGTTTAAATTTTAAACAATTGGAAAAATATTATTTTACTTCTAGAAGTACTACAACTTTAAAATTTGGCAGAAATGTGTAGCATTAGTACCTCATAACGATGAAAGTATAAAATTCTTAAAATTGCAAAGTTTTGGGATTGTTTTAGTCTATTATTTTTACATAAGGGAAAAACGAAAATCGCTGGTGAAATATTTAGAATTAAAAAAATAGCTGTAATGATGAAATATGAAAAATGAATGTTTTTTATGTTGAGCTGATATGCTTGCAGAATGCAAGCACCAACTACTAGTGTGTGTGTGTGTGTGTGTATATATATATATATATATATATATATATATATATATATATATATATATATATATATATAGACGTTCCTTACAGAGGAGTAACATTTAACATAAAATATGGATACTAATTATTGGCACTTCCAGAAAAGCGGCAGACTCGACATTTTTTTGTCGGTAGGATTATATGCAAAACCGACTAGAAAAAACGAAAATCTTGAAAAAGTTCTACAATGCGGCCGCAAAAAATTCGAAGTTGTTTTAACAAAATTTCAAGGTTTATGTATTTATGAATGTGCTACGGAACTGAAATTTTTTTATTAAACATAATTTATAAAAAAACGAAATAGGATAATACAAATTTTGATATTTTAATTTGTTTGCCAGTTAAAAATTCTTAAAATTTATTACAAATAGGTAAATGTCTAGATACTGCCGGGCGAGATAGGTAGCTGAAATTTTAAGTAATTTAGATCTTAGTCTATATAAGCGAATAAACATTTAAATGTCTGCATGATATTGTTATTGCGACCGTTAAAAATTATTTGAATTTAAACAATTAGATAACTGTTATTTCACTTCTAAATGTGGTACAACTTTACAATTTGGCAGAAATGTGTGGAATTATTAACCGAATGTGGAAAAGGTATAATATTCATAAAATTGCAAGTATTAGTGATTGTTTTACTCCATTATTGTTCCATAATGGAAAAACGAAAACCGGTCCAGAGGAGAAATCTTTAGAATTAAAGAAATATTTCTCATGATGAAATATCTCTCTGAAAAATTGTTTTTTCAAGGTGAGATGAAATGCTTTCAAAATGCAAGCACCTTCTATTAGTATATCATTTAGTTATATCCTCCTCTGTAGGGATCGTCTATATATAATTATATATACAAGTAGTTGGTGCTTGCATTCTGCAAGCATTTCATCTACCTTTGAATACATATTAATTTTTCAGCCAGATACTTTATTATTAAATATATTTTTAATACAAAAGTGTGCACCTCTTAACCAACGACAATTAATTACACAGCAACAAATGACAACGCGATGACAAATAACACAATCACTTTTTATAATCACCTAACACGGTTATAGAATAACGGAAAACTGTCGAACACGACTCGTAAACTCTCACTCAAGGATTAGTGAGACGTAACTTTCGCGTCGTCTCGATGCCAAGATGCCAACTTGAATAACCGTAGTACGGACTTGGGTGAAGAGAGTGGGGAAGGACGATGGGGATAATTTTATTCGGGTAGAGGACAAGATTTGCTACAGTATGGTCGGATACCACGTAGCTATGATTAATTGTTTTTGAGATAAAAATTATTAATATGTAATAATCATTAGAAATACGTATAGCAAGCGGAAATTCTATTCCCTTGCCCTTATATGAAATAATTTATCCATAATAAGATAAGATCTGCTTCAAAGTGATTGAAAAAACTCGTTCCTACTACTTATAGTTTCCGGGATACAAATTATTAAACTTTAATGTACAAATGGGGTAGAAAACAACCCCAAAAATTAACAATTTTTAAATTTTTTCATTTTTATTTTTGATTGTGACCAATTCCTTTAATTGTGAAAAATCTCAGCACCCTACTCCTCTTACGATTAGGTTGGTCTACAAATGAAATAACTTTTTCTCATGCTAACTTATGGGAGATTTTCCGGGGCATCTGGAGTCGAACCCAGGACATTGTAAGCAAAAGTAATAATAATTCCTAATAAATATTGCGGTCATCTAGCAACATTTGACATGTGATTGTCTTTGTTGTTATATGACATTAAAACGTTACATTCGAGAGATTTCGATTCGAAGGCGATAAAACATGATAAGAATAAGAAACTTTTGTCATTTTTCTTTAATGCAGTCCTAGTCCGGAGGTCAAAGGTCAAATTTGTTAATTTTAATAAGCAAAAGAAAATACGCTTGCAGGTCAAAATATCGATTTCTCCATGTTATCTTATGGGGAATGGAAATCATTCTCAGGAATCGAATCCGGGTTGATTTTCGAAATTTTTTTCGTAAATGGGTTTTCCTTTAAGAATCGAGCATTCCCACAAATTGTCAATCTTCTAGGTACTCGGAAAGTTTGTTAAAATTAGCTTTACAGTTCCGCTTTCTCACCCACCGACGACGACGAACCCATTTTCACTTTCTCCATGTATAGGGGAAAGTATTGTATTCATGAAAAAATCGACTTCGAGATTTCAACGGAAATGAACGTTTTGAGATCCCCTGAACACGTTTTGACCATTTTCTCGATGATGTGTGTTAGTGTGTGTGTGTGATAGCTTTTTGTGGGTGCTTTAACTCAAAAACTATTAATCAGGTCAACGCAAAATTTTATATTTAACATTTTTATAAAAGTCACAAGAACTGATTAGTTATTGGTAAAAATCGGTCAACCGGAAGTGGGTGTTTACTCTTGTCACTTATCCGTTTGAAATATTTGCTCTAATATTTGATAAATATAAAAATGTATCGGAATAAAAGTTGTAGGAAATTTAAGTTCCTACAACCTTTGTTTGAAAACATTTTTCCATATAATGCATTGTTTAAGATATATCTTATATATTTAGCTGCCACCACCACGCCACCTACCGACGACTATTGTTAACAATTGACGCTTAGTTACGTCATAGTAACGCTCCTTTTTCTTTTCTTAATTGTTGAATCTTTGTGGCTATACAAAAAATCAGAAGACTATGGTTTGAGTTTATTTCTGTTCTTTGTAAAGTCTAAAATTTTCACGCAGTTTCTTCAAATATTTATTATTATGTAACCTATTTTGAATTTTTAGAAATATTACAGCTATGGAGAAAGTCATGTGGTGGCCACATCAGATTTTTATATATTAGATATCATAAGTAAGAATCGTCTATATAAGGTAACTCTACTCAATATGGCCTGTTCCCCAATATGGCCTAATCACCGTATCAAACGTACTTCGTTACGAAATTTATAGATGTTGGTTGCAGTATATCGGTAGACTTCTATCAACTGTGTTTATATAGAATTCTGCTTGGCGCGCTCAGTTGGCTGAATTTGCTGGAGTGTTTTGTTTGAGACCAGCGTTTGTGGTGATGTGCATCTCATTTCAAGTCGTTGGTTAAGTCATTGTTTGTACAGGTAAAAGTTAATTAATTAATTTGACCTTAGGTAGAGGTATTCAGATATATCCTTTGAACCTCTTCTCGCTGCCTACCCAACTAAAAGCAAATACTTGAACTCACTATTTGAGTCAAAGTTGCATTAATTTTCAGATCGGTGGTTTGCATAAATTTTTAAGGCGCTTCCTGAAACTTGTGAGAAAGGGGTTGTAAGAGTCGAACGCTTTTGAGGAAGCGAACGGTTATTATTAATCCTTTCATTCCACCGCCGCTTTGCTCTTTCATTCCGCCCTTTTATTGGTGTGCACTCTGACGTAATGGATCCGTATCTCGCGCATCAAAGTCGAAGACAGCATTTTAAACTTTTTAATCTTTTTTTTTCGAAATTCTCGGCTCCAGGCGTTTTGAGGTAAACGCCATCGAGCCGCAAATGTGTCGGTGATTCAATTCATAAGGCACTGAGGGCGTCCGGTACCCGGGCCAGATTCCTTTACCGAACCTCACCGGCTGCCAGAGGGACCCCCCCCCTCCGCCCCCTTCCCCACCTCCCGCCACCTTCCCCACACCTCCCGCCCCCTTCCCCACACCTCCCGCCCCTTCCTCACACCTCCCGTCCCCTTCCCCACACCTCCCGCCCCCTTCCCCACACCTCCCGCCCCCTTCCCCACACCTCCCGCCCCCATCCCCACAACTCCCGCCCCCTTCCCTCCTCCCCCCTTCCCCCCCGCTGAGTCCTCGCCTCATCGCCCAAGGCCGCCTGCCTTTCCGCGCAATGCAACTAGCAAATGCGTTAAATTGTATGCGTGCAGGAAGATACGAAACGATATTTTTACTCCCGGAATGTTTTTGTCACTTCTTAATCTGTCTGTGCCCTTCGCTTAGCTCATTGCGCCGGCTCATGAAAGGTGTATTTGTATCTCCTAAAAAATGAGATGGAAGGTCAAAATCTGCTGGAAAGTGTGATTTAAAACCTTAAATTGAAAGATTAAGTGTAATATGACGATCCAGTTGGATATTATATTGTCATTTTTCTATGATTAATATAATAAAGTTAAAAGTTTACCGTTCTTATCATGCGTGTTGGTTGCTGATGACTGCAAATAGCTTTAAAAATGAATTGACTTCAGATTAAACTTAAATATAAAGCAGTACCGTAGGAAATCCTTATATATACATTGGAAATATGTGAATGCCAACCAAAAAATCGCAGTCCGCGGTGACAATTCATTTAATGTTTGGTTGTAATCAGCGATGAGTGAATTACTGTGGAGGATAGCTACTTGATTTGAAATGCTAACACCTTTATTCTTCAATTTTCATAAGCTCTTAAACAGCGTATCATGGTCTTTTACAAAGAGGTTTTGAAGCAAAGACAATCACAGACATCCATGTCCAGAGCAGGATTCGAACCCTCGACATTAGCAGACAGACGCGCTAGTTACTCCTCTTCTTTTATGAGCAACGTGTTTGGCTATAAAATGCTAGCTGTCTATCGCAAATTATGACTGTTAAAAATGGAGGGGAACACTTTAAGAAACAAGTAAGGAAAGAACTGATGAGTCATATATGAAGGAAGGTATTTTTATTGTAGCGACGCAATCAAAAAGCAAATTCTGTAGAAACGGGCTCGTATATATAGGTAATAAGGTTTTTTTAAATCCTGCTTAAAGAAAAACGGACAGACGGACGGTCCCAAAATCATTACGATTAATAACAGTCACCAGCTCAAAATATCCTGAAGAACTTAAATGGTGTAGAAGTAGTTCACCGGACATGGAAGTGTGACGGGCGGGCGATCAAAACGGTCGGTGGATTTAAAAAGCCCGCAGAAAAAGACGGATCTTCAAATGCAGTTCTCTAGCGCGCACGCCGAATTATTTTGTAGCTTCAGCGGGCTCGGAAAGTTAAAATGAATCTGAAGTATTTTACTTACAGATCTTATATTTATGTCTAGCATCGTTGATTTTCTTTTCCTTGATGTTGGTAAGTAATATTCGCTTGGCTAAAACCTAATCTGCATCGATTGCCGATTCGATTCGATTTAACAACCGTAAACCGTGTCTTTCCAAGAGTTCTCTCTCGATTGCCGCAAAGATTGGCGACCGCAGCCGCGTATTTCGCATGGCATTTACGACAGTGAATGTCACAGAGCAGTGGCGCCTAAGCCTTTCTGCATGGCGCTTCACATCAGTGGTTGCGAGTCCCTAGCCATTGGAAGATGCCGATTCTTCGGCGGGCCGGATTCGAGTTTAAATCGGAAGTTTTCTGTATATTCTGAGGTGCCATATAATTGAAAACCAAGTCTAAATAAGGTTTTCGTGGCTAACAGTTCAATATTTACAGTTTTATCATAAAAATTGCAAAAATGTATGCATTTGTGTGTTAAATTTTTCGAATTGCTTTTCAGCCATAGCTTCGTGGGCAGCACAAAACCCTTCGCGGGCCGTAGTTTGGGCACCACTGTCATAGAGCACGGGTGGGGAACCTAGGCCTGCGGGCCACATGCGGCCAGAGAAGCTATGGCAAACAAGAGACCCGTAAAATTTAGAACACAAAAATTCATATTTTTCAATTCAAATTATAATATTAAAGTATTTAATATTGAAACTTGAACCCTAAAAACCGCATTTAGAATTGATTTTCACTTGAATGGTATCACAGAATTAATCTCTAATACAGCCCGCCAAAGCATTGGCAACGACCAATGCGGCCCTCCGAAGGGTTCGCAACCACCATTGCGGCCCGTCATCAAGAAAAGTTAGTTCCCCACCCATGTCATAGAGCAGAGGTTCCCAACCCATGGGGGTCGCGGAAGAAGTTCAAGGGGTCGCGAAGAAATAAGACCTAAACATCATTCTTTTATCATATCGCTTGACATTGTAGTTAATACAATGTCGACAATGTAATTGGCGACACTCTTTCGCGACCCCATTGTAGCTCCTACAATGCCACGCGTTACGATACAATAAATAAAATGTAGTTAAACAATCTGGATAGGCCTTCTGATCGAATCCTCCGCCTCCGACTCGAGGTAGAACCAGATTTACGATTGGCCATTTCAAATATATTACCAAATTTCGATGAAATTCTACCAACTATCCAGGCTCAGGTTTCACATTCATTTTATTAATATGTTATGTTTTGTCATTATTGCACTATATTATTTATACTTTACCATTTTTGTGTCAATATAATAAATATTATTAAAAACCTATAAACTGCGTAATTGCGTGTGATTGTCATATATAATTTTGGGGTCGCGAGTAAGAAAAGGTTGGGGACCCCTGTCATAGAGGGTGTGGGGGAGAGGGTTTGGCCGTGATCGGACTGCCCTCAAGGGGATCGCCGCCGTGTCGTCAATTTTCCCCTTTTTCGCGGCGGACGCGGTTTTTCGTTTCGCGATCACTTGGCGGAGGGATTGAATGCTCTTTAACCCTAATAGACTACTCAACTTTCGCCTATCAGACTCTAGTTGCAGCAATAGGACTTTTAATACAGTTTCGAGTAAAATAGAGGGTTGCGCGTTTGTTTACTCTACGACTTCATTGGGTTCGAGCTGTGCAAATTCCACAACCTGCTTTTTACTAGTTCTTTTAGTTGTGTCGCCTCTTGTTTGCAAGTGCGTCGGCTTCTCAGCTCGTTCATTAAAAGTCATGGTCACAGAAATTCTTCATTTACCTCTCGGAGAACAACCTGGATCTGCACAACCAAAGAAATATATCTGTGTTTTTGTCCCTCCAAGATGAGAAGAATGACAAGGTTTTATTATCGGCGTTGTTCAAGAGCGATGTGTGGCGATCACCGAGCGAACATTTTTTTGAATGCGATAATCTTACATAAATTATTTCCTATTATTTTATATATTATATTAAAATATTATCACATCCATTTGTAAAATAAAATGTAAGAATTTGTAAAAAATTATCGGAAAATAAATTTTTGAGAAAAGTAGATAGACGAATGTGTAGTATTAATCTCCCGCCTTGACCATGTTTAGTAGTCGAGAGTTAATTTCATCCATCCGTCTTATTGGCTCGTGCGATTTTCGTCCTCTCGTTTCGTTCGTCTCGTTGTATTTGCATAAAGACGTTTCTTTCGCTCTCATTTCGTCATTCGCGGTCGTCCTTTTGGCGTTGACGCACCGCGCGCAATCAATTCCCGCCTCTATTGACGGGGGTAAATGGATGGGAGAGGCGGTTTTTAATAACACCCGTTTCCTTTTCTGGTAACGTTTTTTAGCGCGTCGTTTTCTCGTTGTCGACATCTGAACGACATCTTTTCCGCATTCTTGTCGTCGTCCGATTCGAACCGATAAACAAGTTTTGCTGCTGTAAAAAAAGATCGATTTCTGAATAATTTGAAAAGTTGCGTTTTTATAGACCGGGCAAAAAATATGTTGGACTTTACTATCCCCGAGCTGGCGCGAGACTTGAAAACCTTTTTTTACGTTCGTGTGTTGATGGATGAAGGTGATATTGCGTATTTTCCCCGATCGCCTATTCACCCCTCGTTCAACTTGGACGAAAAAAATGATATTTTTCTCCTCGTAACTTTCCCATCGTCATTTTAAGATGACGTATTCTTCCTCGTAGGAAAGGGTGACCAACCGTCCAAAATTTGGAGGGACAGTCCATCCTTTCAATCACTCGCCCCGATTTGTTAAATGTCCCGCTTTTTGAAAAATCCTGATTTATATTCAAAATTCTCATTCAACCTGCTCTGGAACACCCTCAATGGCCACACCCAGCCATCTGATATCTATTGCATCTATCTGTCTGAGATTGATCCATCAATAAATTCGCTGTAAATACGGCACTTAAATCTATAGCCGGTAAATAGTATTCGAAAATGTTCCTCCTTAGTTTCCTGAAAAGTTAGTCACCTTATCGCAGGGAAAAACAAATGAAGGGTAAATACTGCATGTCAGCTAGTTAAGTGATGAAATTAATGTTTTTTTTTCATTTTCCCTAATCTGAACCAGCGTTAGTATCAACGTGATGTTGAAGTGAGACATTTTCCGCATTATTTCTCCTTCTTTTTAGAGATAAAATCCCGGCGACAAAATCGGTTAAAATATGTGATTAAAGGAGGCAAAACTCGTTTAATAAAAATAAAACCCGCTTCTCGATTAACCCTTTCGTCCCTGAGCCGCGTGAACAGCGGTTGTTTCGTGGCCGCCGCCTCTTCCGCATTGTTGCGCGCCGTGGCACACATCCATCCCCGCCTTCCAAGCGCGCGTGGCATTATGGGGTTAAATCACGCGGTTAGATCCTCGATCTGCAATTATCCGCTGCTGGTGGTGCTGCATGCAGCGAGCTACGCCTTGGGCGTGCCTTTTTGTTACTCGGCTCGCCCTTGAAATTGCGAAGCGGCGGTGCATGGGGATCAATAATTGCGGACTCTGTCTCTTTCTCTCTCTTTCCCTATCCCTATCTCCCGCTCTCTCTCTCTGTCTATGATCAGCTGTTCGACCTTGGTCGGATGTGCGCCGTGCCCTATTGGACGGGAGAGTTCGACGAAATATTCCTTTCGCGTTGCTTGTCTCCAACTGCTCTTGATTGTCTCGTTCGATGGAGATTCGCCATCGGTCGCGTAAGAATCAAGCAATGTCGTTGAAAAGTAAACTTTAATGGAATTTTTGGCTCATCAAACTCGTGGATTATTATAGGAAAGTAAACTTGAATTTGGGAATGATATTCTCTGCTGGAAATATATATCCAACGATGTATTCTCGTTCGAAGATTTAATTTTTATCTCAATCCTTTATGTATGTTGGAAAAACCTTTTCGTCATTTACGGGTTTCTCAGCATGTTTGAGGGGCTTTATCCGGGGTAAATCTTTTTAAATTCTCGGTGAATGTGCTCTGCAGATTTGTTGATGCTTTGTTAAAAATTTCAATAAATGTATTGTTGCAGCATTTATAGTTGTTGGGAAAGTCGCTTTGTTTGTATGAATAGATAGATAATTTATTTAACACATACAGGAAAAAGAAAAAGAAAATATAAAATAAATAATACAAAATGACTAACACAATAACTATTTCCACAAATATGAAGAGCCTAACAGACAAATGCAAATATAAATACAAATAAATGTCAGTCACTTAAGGCTCGAAACAGCTTGTTTCGTGTATGGAGCGAGCCGTAGAAAAAGTCTATAGGGGTTATCTGGCAAGCACCTCGTTAGAAGTTCTGACCATCCTTATTAAGGGAGAATACTTGTACACATTCACCCTTGAGTAGGGCTCATGGAAGAGTGGAGTGTGCCGTGATCTTCTCATATTGCAAAACCCACAAGCTGCAATAAGTTCTCAGCGTTAAGCCGGCCACTAACGATGCTGTGCGTCCAACACCTTACGCCTAGTCTCAAGCGGGGTAAGTTTGAAAGATTGACAGTTTCACAGACATTTCTGTTGTATGTTACATTTTCTTTCACGCACAGCCACTTCACAAAACGTCTCTGGACTCTTTCTAATGAGTCAACCAAGGATTTCTGATGGGGATTCCAAATTACGCTCCCGCATTCTAGTATGGGCCGATCAAGAGAGCAGTAGGAGCGGATAGATGTTCTTGATGAGAAACTTTTTAATGAATTTCGCTTGATAAATCCTAGGATTTGCACAAACTGATCTAACGTGAGCATTAAAGCTGAGGTTTGATTCAAACCTTATGCCTAACTGCATTATTGTGCTCATCCGTTCTAATGAAACATCATTCAAATTATATGAGTAAATGTAGGGATTTTTCCTGAGTGAAAAGGAAATACCTTGCACTTGGGTACATTTGGGAAAAGATTCCATGATTTGCACCACTGAGACAGTTTCGCAAGGTCACTTTGGATAACTTCACAGTCATCGGGGCTATTGACCGAATTCACGATTTTGCAATCATCGGTGTAGAGTGAAATTGTGTACTAACTGTTTCCGGGAGATCATTAAGAGAAGAGTAAGGGCCCTAAGATGGATCCTTATGGAACTCCTGAATTTACCGTAGACGCGATCCGCTATCTAATTTTTGTAATGACGTTATCGGCGCGCGAATGGGTGTTATCATTATATATAGACGTTCCTTACAGAGGAGGAGTAACATATATATATAGGAGGATACTAATGTTTAGGCACTTCCAAAGAGCGGCAGACTCGAAATTTTTTTTTTGGTGGAACTAAGCGCAAAACCGACTAGAAAAAACGAAAATCTTGAAAAAGTTCAACAATACCGCCGCTAAAAATTCGAAATTGTTTAAACAAATTTTCAAGGTTTGTGTATTTCCGAATGGGCTACGGAGCTGAAATTTTTATTAGGTAGAATTTATAAAATAACGAAATAGGGGTTATACAAATTTTGATATTTTAATTTGTTTGGCAGTTAAAAATTCTTTAAGTTTAAACAAATAGGTAAATGTTTAGATACTACCGGGCGAGATAGGGAGGTGAAATTTTTAAATAATTTAGATCTTAGTATATGTAAACGAATAAACATTTCAATGTCTGCATGATATTGTTATTGCGGCCGTTAAAAAGTATTTAAATTTAAACAATTAGACATGTAATTTCACTTCAAAATGTGGTACAACTTTGAAATATGGCAGAAATGTGTAGCATTATTAACCGAATGTGGAAAAGTATAAAATTCTTAAAATTGCAAATATTAGTGATTGTTTTACTCCATTATTGTTCCATAAGGAGAAAATGAAAATCGAGGCAGAGGAGAAAACTTTTGAATTAAAGAAATATTTCCAATGAGACATATATCTCTGAAAAATGAATGTATTTTCAAGGTGAGATGAAATGCTTGCAGTATGCAAGCGCCTTGTACTAGTTTATGAATAAAGTAACAGTTGTATGTGCACAGATATTCTGCGCCTTTGATATGGAAATGCTCGCACGATTGGTTTTCTCGTTTCAATGGTTCATATGTGGGTAATCGTAAGTCTTCTGACGATATGTGCTTGATTTATAATATGAAGACATCGATATTGTGTAAGGTCGATTGTTTATCATCCTCGTCAAAAACTTGGACTGTCATATTTATGATTGAATTACGTTAAAATATTTTCGTTGTCAAGTGGAACAATTGTTATTATCTCATGAAGGAATCTACTAATGCTTATTACTACAGTTTTTTTGCATTTTTCTTCGAAAATTCGCAGATATATATCATCTCCGGTGTTTCCCTTAGCCTTATCGTTTAATCTAATTGTCTTTCTATACATTTCGTCAATTTCCATTTAGCTGTCATATGAAGAATGTTATTTTATCTCACAGATTCTATTTTAAGGTCAATTTGATGAGTTTTCGATTTTTTTGCCTAATCGTTGCTAGATTAGATATCTCAATTTTGAAACTAGTATACCTAAACAGTAAAAGATTAAATACGACATAGATCCATTTATAGATCTAATTGTAGTGTAGTTTGTTTCATGGTCCTGCTATTGAAGTTTTTTGATGGTGCTTTCATGAAATAATGCGTTGTAAATGATCTTCTTCATTTCCCCCCCCTCTTTATCCTCCATCCCTCTCTCCCCTCCTTCTTCCCCCTTCTCCCCTCCTCTCCCCCTTCTCCCCTCCTCTCCCCTTCCCCCCTCCTCTCCCCTTCCCCCCTCCTCTCCCCTTCCCCTCCCCCTCGACGCACCTCTTTTGAAAAGTTTTAAGCTCCCTCTTTCCCTCCCTCTCTCCCCCTCCCTCTTTCCCCCTTCTCCCATTTCCCCATTCTCCCATTTCCCCCTTCTCCCCTTTCCCCCTTCTCCCCTTTCCCCCTTCTCCCCTTTTCCCCTCCTCCTTTTTCCCCCTCCTCACCCCTCGACGCACCTCCTTTGAAAAGTTTTAAGCTCCCTATCCCTCTCTCCCCCCTCCCTCTCTCCCCCTTCTCCCATTTCCCCCTCCTCCCCACTTGAAAAGTTTTAAGCCCCCCCCCCCCCCCAACATCCCCTCTCTCTCCCCATCCCTCTCTCCCCCTACCTCTCTCCCCCTCCCTCTCTCTCCCTCCCACTTTCTCCCTCTCCCTCCCCCTCTCTCCCCTCCCCCTCTCTCCCCCCACTCTCCTTCCCCCTCTCTCTCCCCCCCTCCCCCTCTCTCTCTCCCTTTCCCTCTCCCTCTCCCCCTCTTTCCCACTCACACCTCTCCCTCACTTTCTTTTCCTCCCTCCCCCTTCCCCTATTCCTCTCTCCTCTCTATCCTCCCTCTTTATTCCCATCTTCGCCCTCTCTCTCCCCTCCTTCCCCCTTCCCCTTTTCCCCTCCCCTCCCTATTCCCCGTCTTTATCCCCCTCTCCGCCCTCTCTCTCCCTCTCCCCCTCCCCCCTCTCCACCCCTTCATCCCCCCTCCCCCTCCCCTCTCTCCCCTCCCCACTCTCTCCCCCCCTCTCCCCCTCTTTCTCCCCTCCCTCCCCCTTCCTTTATTCCCCTCCCCTCATTATCCCCCTCTCCGCACTCTCTCCCCCTTCCCCATCTCTCCCTCTCTTTCTCCCCCTCTTTACCCCATTACCCTCCCCCTCTTTACCCTATTCCCCTCCCACTCTTTATCCCCTCTCCCTCTTCCCACCCCCTCCATCTCCCCCCTCTCCCCCTTCATCCATCCTCTCCCCTTCTCCTCCCCCTCGACGCACCTCTTTTAAAAAGTTTTAAGCTCCCCTCCATCTCTCCCCCTTCCTCTTCCCCTCTCTCCCCCTCCCTCTTCCCCTCTCTCCCACTCCCTCTTCCCCCTCTCTCCCTCCCTCTTCCCCCCTCCCCCTTCTCCCCTCCTCGACGCACCTCTTTTAAAAAGTTTTAAGCTCCCCCTCCCTCTTCTCCGCTCTACCCCCTCCCTCTTCCCCTCCCTCTCTCCCTTCTCCCCGTCCCCTCCCCCTCGACGCACCTCTTTTAAGTTTTAATCTCTCCCTCCCTCTCCCCTCCTCTCTCCCCCCTCTCGACGCACCTCTTTCAAAATGTTTTAAGCTTTAAAAATTAGTTCTTTCTAAACGCGATAATTTTAAAAATTATTTTACCATTGTTTTCTACATCACAAATGTAAACTGAAGAAGAATAAATTTAGTTTTGTAATTTGAGCCAAATGAAAAGTTAATATCTTTTATCGAATAAAATCAAAAATTTCCACCACTAAAACCAAAATTATATCACGTTACACGACTATAGCGAATTAATTAAAGCTTTGTTTTAACTGGAATGCACATTCTTTATGAGGATGAAGATGGCGTGTACAATTAAATATCACAATTTAAATTCTTCCGTGACACCGGGACCAAAGCACTAAACTAGCTTCTGTCCAGTGAGTGGCTCGGCATATGCGTCCCATTAATTTGAGACAAAAATCTCATTGGTTCCTTTATTTGTGCGCGACTTCTCACGCGAATGCGTTATACGTTCAATTTTCTGGTATTTACGGTTGATCATGGGAATTTTTAAATATCGAACTCCATCCGTTTCATGTATGGAGATAATAATGTCTGCACGTATTTATGTCCCTATTCGAACATGGATTTTGTATTCATGTATGTATGTAATGATGTGTGTGCTTACAGCGGGTGGAGATGGTCTAACAATGACGATGTTAATAGAAATGCTTATGGCTTTACCTTTGATCTTCATTTTTACACGGCTTTGTATGTACCTTCCAAAATAAGTATCATGTGTTAAGGAATAGGTGAGGAAACGCTTTCCAGCAGTTTTAGAAAACCCTTTCTGTTGGTTCTTTATTTTTTATGTGTATGTGTCAAAAACTTGCTACTCTTCGTAGGATTCATGTCCTGAGAGGAAAGAACTACAGCCGACCGTTATAGCATATCTACCTATTCAGAAAGAGCTATTGGAATTTATTAAAGTAATAGGTAATTCCAAATACAGTAACCCCTCGATATTCGCAGGGAATATTTTCCTGGAAATCGCCGCAAATATCATAACCGCGAATCTTAAGACCAAAGGGTAATGGAAAAATGAGCGATTACGGAATTTAAGGCGAACATTCATGGTCAGTAAGAATAAACGTGTAATAAGTGCAATGACCATGCTAGTTATAACAAATATAAATAAAAACACTGCGAACATTTATTTATGTTGAATAAATAAAAAGAAAATGAAAAAAGCCATTTAACTTATCGACGAGGACGACATTGAAATGATGATGATGTTGGTGGTGATGTCGGAGTTTTGACCAAGTAAAATAATTTCAAGTAATTAAAAGATACGAGTTGACTGAGAAGCTTAGAATCCGCTAATTAATAGGGTCAGTTGTGGGGTCTTTTAAATTCGGCTATGAGAAGGTTAACCAGATGGGTACATACTATCTTAACTTCTACATGGAAATAGAGAACAAGTAAAATACTCTTGCAATGCAATAGGTGGAAGCGCGCTTTCTTAAAAGTTTTCTGGGTTCAGGTGGCTTTTGGGATTTGGATTTAGGGACCGAAACGAATGAAACGTAACCCTACTTGGGTTTGAATTTCCATTTTTCTTTCGCCTATTTTAACCAGCGATATATTTTCTTTAAATCTATTTACATTGTTAGATGTACAAAATTCTAGAATTTTCCGTATATTGTTTTCAGCATTTTAAGAAGAAATTTCTTTTATCTTTCATATTTCGACGCGATAACGTTTTTCATTCCCAAACTCTGTTTTAAAAAGTTCTAGAAAATTCGACTGAAAAACTACAGAACATTTATTTTTTATTTTTAGAAATTTCAAAAATGTGGTATGTGTGGGAAATGTAAACGCCTTAAAAGGTGTACTTCAATAAAACAAACCTACTTCAGAATAAATTTTCGAATAAAAACATCAAATATAAAAATAAATTTTTGCACCTTGATCTTTATTTGACCTTCCCATTCGTGAAAACTTGGCTTCTCAAGCTTAAGTAGTTTGGCTACAATACCATTTTGAATTTTCCGACTTAGAAGTTATCTAGCAAAAATACGAATGCCGGAATAATCCAATGAGTGGAAAATTCATAGGTTGATAAGAGCTGTGAAATTCAAAAAGAATTTTCGAAATATCTCTTAAAACAAAAAGTTGATTGTCCCCAGACGGACAGACAAAGTGACCACATTATCTCGTCTTTTATTTTAAGAGAACGTGACAACTAAGCAGCCTCCTGAGGAGAAAGACCCTCTCAGGGACAATCCAAGCCCACATGCAAGCAACGGAGAAACTAACATTTCAGAATTTTTGACTTGACAGCCTAGGGCAGAAAGATCCTAATACAGTGGTTTCCAAATTTTTCACATCGTCACAAAACATTTTCTTGCATACGGAGAACAAAAAAAATACGTTAACCTATGCGGGTTAACTACGGGTAGTCAAGTTTATATGCTACGATTGTAACATGGCCATATAGAGAAATTAACCGCGAGTAATCGAAACTGCGAATGTTAAATAGTTGTACAAATAAACACCCCGCGAATAATCAAAATTGCGAATGATAAAATCGCGAATACTGTGTGTAATCTCTGCGGAAAACACACCCCAACTTCTAGAGCGTTTAGAAGTAGTGTAGCTGATTGGTATACGACTATAATCTTTCAACCTCTCCAGTAATTAATGTTTTTTTATTTCTTTGTTCAGAACTTAACCCGACTTATTTTTATGGTTTTCTCATCACATGGGTTATTTTGATGACTGCGGTCAAGGTTCTTGTTAATTAAACATCTGTAGTGCAGCTTCGTAGGTACATGTGTGTATGATGCTCACTGTAAATAATTAATGCAAATATAATATTTAATTATAATCTAAAAACACGGTATATTAACTATTATTTTGATTGAAGTGGATAGAAATTGTATGTTGTATGCGTATATATAAGCAATAATTCATAATTGTGTGAGACTCTTGCTCGGTGCCCCCTGCCTATGATACTTGGGCGTAGCTACACATCTGTAATTGTGTATTTGATTGCGGAATGCCGTAAAAAATTAATTTTACGGTGAAAGCGGAAGTATTTTCTCTCACGTCTCCATAATCCTTTGATTTTTATCGTCGAGTGCACCAGAGGTCTCAGAGCGGCTGAAAAAATTCTTGACCTGGTTTGCATTTCAAGCATCACTCGATCCGATGAAAGCCTATAGCTAACCGGGAAAAAATAATCGCTTCTCTATTGTTAGCTTGCGGCCGTGATCTGAGTTATACATATACTGGCCTTGATCCTTGAAATAAACAGCGCCGTAAGTAAATACAGCAGCAGGGAAATTTTTTTGGAAAGCGATAAATAGAATTAATTGTAATTTGATAACGATTTTAGCTTTGCCTTGGGTTTTGTCTGCTGTGATACTGTGATCAAAAGTAGGTATATTGCATACATCAGTAGAAATTTTCCTATGCATGTTAAATTAACGGCCATTTCCTCTAATTTCTTCTTACTTATCATAACAACTCAGCCTTTAATGTTATGGAATACGTTTGACTGTTTTTTACGTCGTTGTAAACATTTTACAAGTCTTAAGCTGAGATACATTGTAAATCTCTCGATGTCCGGATTTTCTAATTTTTCCATTCGTTTACTCTATTAGTCAAATTGTATATGATTGAATTGTCAATAGATCTTCAATGTTTATTGAAAAATTATATAGTCCGAAAAGACTTAAACCATTGTAAGTAAATGTGCTCTAATGTAACGTCTGTTCCGCAACATTATTTTTATTTTTTGTTTTTACAACCTGCTGATTCCCTCTTGCCTATACGCAATGGTTCTTTAAGAGTCAATGCAATGAATTGCTGGTCAGTTTTAAAAGTTTAGTAAGAAAGGTGACTTACATTATCTTACATATGTCTGTTAACCATTTGTAGATTATTTTAAGCATCCAGTTCAAAGTACATAATAGAAACATCCAATTTTTGTATTTAATCCTAAGTTGTGCTATCAATTTTTCTTTTTCGGTATACCTATAAACTAGTTATATATATGCGGTACACGAGATTTTTAATTTGAGTTAAATTTAAAAGTTTTTTTACCCGTTTCGTGGGAGAACACGGCAAAAATGTGGCGATGACCGAAAATAATTTTTCTCCGAATTCTCGCTATTTCTTAGTCATTTTAATGCAATGGTCTTTTCATGATCTCTCCGTCCCCACTCTCTCCCTCCCCCCTCACTCCCTCCCTCTTTCCACCCCTCTCCCTTTCCACCCCTCCCTCCACCCTAACTTCGCATTTCCCCCTTGATCTCCCACCCTCCCTCCCCTCTTAGTCCCTCCCTCCATCCCCCTCTCCCCCTCCCCTCTCCCCCTCCCTCATCCCCCTCCCTCATCCCCCTCCCTCATCCCTCCCTCTCCCCCATTCCCTCACCCCTCCCTCTCCCCCCTTCCCTCACCCCTCCCCCTCCATCTCTCCATCTCCCTCCTCCCTCTTCGCCCTAAATAAAGTCGTTTGTCTGTCTGCCCCCCTTCTCCCCTTCCTCCCCGTCCACCCCCTCTCCCTTTCTCCCCCTCTCTCCCCCTTCCTCCCCCTCCCTCCCCCACCACTTCATCATCCCCCCTCCTCCTCCTCCCCCTTCCCCCTCCCTCCCCCACCACTTCATCATCCCCCCTCCTCCTCCTCCCACTTCCTCCTCCTCGCCCCCACTTCCTTCTCTTTGCCCCCCTCTTCCTTCTCTTCCTCCTCCCACTTCCTTCTCTTCCTCCTCCCCCTTCCTCCCCCCCTTCCTCCTCCCCCCCTTCCTCCTCCCCCCTTCCTCCTCCCTCCCCCTTCCTCCTTCCTCCCCCTTCCTCCTTCCTCCCCCTTTCTCCTCCTCCTCCACCATCCCTCATTGCAAGCCCTGCACCGCCGCATCAACGTCGTCCATAAACGGTCATCATCCTCCTCTCCCCGGGCCTCTTCGCGTATAATATTCCTTCCCGTCCGACCACACGAGGGGAAGTGTGATGTGCGTTATGTGTCCTGCGTGTGTGCGTCTGGGGGCGAGGGCCTCGTGGTGGTGCTCCCCAACCTCCTCTTCCCCACCGTTTCCCTTTACGGACTGCGTATGCGTGTATGGCGCAGAATCTCCCGCGCAAATCAATACGGGAGGTGGGGGCAGGAGCGGAACGGGAGTTTCGGAGGAATGGTCCCGCGGGAACGGGAGGGAGGGAAAAAAAGATCAAAAGGCGCCCGCACTCGGATATCTCTCCGCCTACACCTTCCTCCGGAACTGCTCCGCCGCTGAGTGGCTCTTTGTCTGCATGGGGCGATAGGGGAGATGTGGGAGAAGCGAGTTCGAGCCTCGCTGGGGGGAGGAGGGGACGGCTTTCTTTGCTGCGGGGGATGTGGGTGTCTCGTTCTGCGGGCGCGCGCCTTCTTTCTTTTGTGATGCATTGCGGTGCGTGAGTTTTGACCTACCCGAGAGAAGACGCGATCTGGGACTAATTTCAAGTTCAGAATTCGATGGTAAAAATCTGCGAAAGGCAGCTTCGCCTTGTCGGGAAAGGAAGATTGCGCAATTTCGCCGCGAAAATTACTATATCGTTTCGAATAACTGCTAAAGAAATTTTCGTTTTATAAATGATTGAAATTCTTCATCGCCAGTTTCATGATGGTTCTGTTCATGCGCTCTGAAATTTCGCCTGAAAGAGTTATTTGATCGTTTTTAAACTGCGAACACTTTTATAAAGTCTACTGATCTCCCGGAATCTTCATCGCTCTAATCATTATTCGTGCCGCGGGACGAACTTGAAGGGATTAAAATAACCGACGAAGGAAATGGAAAGTTTCTTAGCATGATGGTGTACTCTCTTCGTGTTGAGTGTAAATATAGTTGGACTCTTTTTAGTGCTTTTCGTCATTGCTGAAAAGCACTACTATCTTCTTGATGTCCGTCCGTACGCATATATCAGGGAAGAATTGGCTTAACTGATTTCAACCAAATTTAGTACATAGAATACTCACATAAATTAATGACCAAAATGACATATTTGGACCAGATCGACTTAGCAGGAGCGCAAAGTTAAACGTTTCGGTAATTATGAATTTGTAAGGAATTGGCTGAACCGATTTCAACGAAGTTTTGTTAGAATGAAGTGTGAAACATAAAAAAACAAGATGTTTATTATAGACATATAAAGCAGGGCTGCTACACTACAAGAGATAAAAAATGTTATTTTACACATATTTGTGTTGAACTGTCCACGTCAATTTTAACCAAATTTAATATTTATAATACACACATATAAAACAATATTAGCATATTTAAACCGGATAAATCAAACAGGGTTGCCATAATTACATATTAAACTTTTTCAGTAATTAAGGATTTGGAAAGAATTGGCCGAACGGATTTCAATTTAATTTTGTATATAAGATTTATAGAACATTCCATAATTAAATCAAGTTGTATAAGCGGAGCGAAAGAGCAGGGTTACCACAGTAAAAAGTTAAATAATATTTCTTTTACACGTAATTCTAGAGAACTGACGGCATAGATTTTGAACCGAATATGTTATATATATATATATATATATATATATATATATATATTAACTAAAGGAAAAGAAAAGGTAGTGATGAGGGTGGCAACAAGGTGTTGAGGGAAGCCCAGCGGACACTCACCAAGTTGAGGACCAAGCTGGCAGGCTGCTGGGGGCGTCGAAGAGACACGTAAAACACACGAACACAAAAACAAATATAAAGATTATATATATATAATCTTTATATAAATAAATAACAAAATTATTATATTTAAACCGGATCGACTAAACAGGGCTACCACAATATCAAGGTTAGAATTTTTCTGTAACTATGAGTTTCGAAGGTATTGGCTGAACGGATTTCAAAGTAATTTCGTTTGTAGGGCAAGTATAGAGTGGCAAAACGAAATGATCATGTGTAAAATGGATCTAAAGTGCAGCGCTACCACAATATAAGGAAAAATAATTTTCTGATTTCAAAGCAAATACATTAATTTGCGATTATACCACGGCGAATTTGACGAAAAGCCCTTTATTACCATGGGAAACCCGTGTACACCCCTACTTGTTATGAATTACCTCCTTTATGAGTGTCAATACAAGCGGACATTCACCTGCCTCACGCAGGAGTGAAAATCAGCTGCAAATTGGTGATTCACAAAATGTTTGCGAGTGTAAAAATTCTATTCGATTTCTCCAATCTTCTTTCAGTGTCTATGGTGTCAGGCTTTTATTTACTTGTTGCGTCGTAAATGTTGAGATTTCATTTCTGTGCTCGTTTTTATTTAATCTCTTCAATTATTTCGATTATCGTTACGGTATTGGAATATGATTCCCAGTCCCGAGACATCGTGCATGGGTTCTGAAAGGAGATTTTTGTCGAAGTAATAACGTATATAAATGACGAATATTAAGTTAAGAGTCGTTCTCTAAGGTATTTGCGATTATAGTCAGGAGTTTCGGTTTAAAAAAATATTTTTATAAATATATTTGAATATTTTTTTATCCTTCGAGGGGAATTGATATCTGTTGAAGTTTTGAATTTGACTATAATTTTGTTTCACCAATTCACTAGGTATCATAACATTTCAGTCATCTATTACTGAATATTTCAGACGCGCTTCCCCGTAATAAATTTCAATTAATCGCGGTAATTACTCATGGCCTTTTCCATGAACATTCCAGCCACTTCCCCCTGGTTCCAGAAGGATCTCCTCCATCCACTCATCCCTTTCCTCCTTCCCATCATTCCGTTTCCATAGCTTCCCATTTAAACCCCTCCTCCCCTCCCTCTCCCCCTCCCCAGCCCTCTCACTTTCCCTCTCCCACTCCTCCCTAAATCTCATCTTTTCCATCTCGTTCCTCCTTGCATGTCACTTATCTCCCATTCCCTTCCTCTCGTCTTTCATGACTATCCTTGATTTTTAGCCTACTTTCCAGGATTGAAATAGGCTTATAGTTTCCTCGTGGTGTCGTCTTTCTGTCCCCCTATTAACATTTGTTCCAATTGACCAATTTTCATTACAGTTGGTGGTACTGGGGCCGAGCTCCCGGGGATAGTTTTTGCTGCGAAGATTGAAAGTCCCGGGTTCGATTCCAGGAACTATCCCTCCCATTTGATTCACATGGGAAATCTGAATTCCGTCGTGCAGGGTAATTTTCTCTTGCACATTAAAATATCTTCGAATTGTAATATCGGAGCGAGATTTGTACTATTCTCTGAAGACAGGAATAGAGATTATAATTCCTATCGTAGAATTTTGCTTATCGGTCGTATTTCTTCGAATTCCGCGTCAATACGGGCGTTTTTGCAGTTACTATCATTCATTACGAGACTATTGTTGGACTCGGATTCGGTATAGTCTAAATCGTGCACGCGTTGTTTTTGCCACACAAATAAGTGTGACCGTTTTAGTTTTCCGTTCGAATGCATTTGTAACATTTAAATTATGAAATCTGGGAAACTAAGCATCATAAGTTCCATTTGGATCATCTTGCTTTTCATTTCCCAGTCTCGCCGGCGAAACTACTTGCGCATTTTTTTTGATAAAGCTGATTATTGTGGAATACGAGCGATAATTTCTCTTTAATTGTTGTGTTCAGTGGCCCCTGTTTTAACCTTCGGACAAACGAGTGTTTTTGACAGTTTGTCGTTCTGCTCTTAACCCGATCTGATCATTTGGGAGTGCTCTTCTAATTGAAATCCAGTTCCTCGTTTGCGGAACTCATTTCTCTCGCCTCCCTGCTCGGTCGCTCTCCGCTATCAGTCCTTTGCATCTCCTACGTTCTCTGTCTCCTTCTCTTATGTCGTCTATTTACTCGGTGTTACTTTCCTAATCTCTTCCTTTTTATGCTGCTCTCCAAAGGAAACAGCCTTATGAAATAGTCCTGTCTGTGTGCATGTATGTGTGTCCTTTACTAACAACTTTTGCACCAATTGACCGATTTTCATGAAACTTGGTATGAGGCTCGTGCTGCCAGGGCCCACCTCCGGGATATATTTTATTTGGGGAAGATTGAAGTCCAGGGTTCGATTCCAGGAACTTATTTTCCCAATTTGTTTTACATAGGAAGGCTCAAATCCTTCGTGCAGGGATGTTTTCTTTAATATGTACTTTAAAATAACTTGTGTTTGTACATACTGTTCTAAGAAGAAAAGGATGTAGATTCTAATTCTTATCGCTAAATTTTGATAATTGATCGTATGTTTTTTAATTTCTATTGCAACATAGCGTTTTAAAATGCATTTTATCGCTTTGTTGCCATGGAGACGATTATTACCGAACTCGGCTTGAGCATAGGCGAGTGAACAAAGGGGTTATTTTCTTTTCCGCTCGACTACTCTTCAGTAATGGACAGTTGATCCACACATATTAGTGTATAAACAGTAACATTTATTAAATTCGTTTATTTAAAAAATACATGCAAAATATAATGTCTGACGGAGGTTTTGAAATTGCTTTTAGTATTTTAAACCTGATAATGCTCTATTAATTTCTTTTCCAATTTTTCTCTATCGTTGATAAACTATGAACTACAAGTGGTATTAATGTTATGAGAACTCCTTAGAATGACTATCATATTCTGAAACATTTCCTGTCAACATAAGTAATCAATTCGAGACGTTAACTTCGGAAGACCATCGTGCATTAGTCCTGCTTTGGACTTCTTGTTTTCACTTGCTTCATTTCATTTCCTTCGAGTCTCTCTCCCATTCCGGAATAACTTCATAATCTCTTGATTAATATCCTGTTATTTCTCTATATTCTGTCAGTTTAACTTTTCCCATCTTGCTTAATTCCGATAAACAATTAATTATTTATTATTAGATTAATTTTTTTTATTATCGCCATCCGTTTTTCATTCACCGTCCTTTTCCCTTTGTCCATATTGGATTTTCCTGTTTGCTCATTCCGCTCTTCTGTCCTCTCGCAATTATGTCCCTTCATATTGGATGCAACATGGTTTCCACCTCTCTCTCCTCATTCTCTTTCTCTGCAATCTTCCTTCCTCGTCCTCTGCCACTCCCCATTCGATCTTTTCCTCCCTTTCCATCCTCCAACCCCTTCTCATTGGTTCCGACGCTCTATTCCTCCCTCTTTTCCCCTCCCTCCCTCTCCTTCCCTCCCTCTCCCTCCCTCCCTCTCCCTCCCTCCCTCTCCCTCCCTCCCTCTCTCTCCCTCCCTCTCTCTCCCTCTCTCTCCCTCCCTCTCTCTCCCTCCCTCTCTCTCTCTCCCTCCCTCCCTCTCTCTCTCCCTCCCTCCCTCTCTCTCCCTCCCTCCATCTCCCTCCCTCCCTCTCCCTCCCTCTCTCTCCCTTCCTCCCTCTCCCTTCCCCTCCCTCCCCCTCCCTCCCCCTCCCTCCCTCCCTCCCTCTCTCTCTCCCTCCCTCCCTCCCTCCCTCCCCCTTCCTCTCCTTCCCTCCATCTCCCTCCCTCCACGCGCCGTCGTACGCAATGTTCTCCATCCCTCCCTTTCCGAGGCCGCATCGTACCCTCTCTCTCCGTCTCCCTCTCTCCCTATGTCTCTCCCTATCTCCCTCCCTCTCTCCCTTCCACGACTCTCCTGCCCCTCCCGACCTTCCTCTCCTTCACACTCCACTCGCTGTTCCTCTCACTTTCCGCCCACTCTCTCCTCTCTCTTTCTCTCTTCTCACTCACCCTTCGGAACGTCCACTCCCCTCCGTCCCCTCTCCTTCGTCCCCTCTCCTTCTGTCTTTTTCTCTCTCTCCGTCTTGTGTGATAGAGGCGCACTGGTTTGGGCACAGTCTTCCTATAGACACCGATCAAACAAGTCGCCACTCCTCTCACCCTCCATTTCCCCCTCTCTCTTTCCCGTTCTCTTCTCCCTTTTCGACGGTTCAAGTCTTTCATTATATTCCCGTCCGGCGTCGCGACGCTATCTTCACCCGAGGCGACCGCCCCTTTTTCCGTCGCTCTCGAAGGGGAGGGTTTTAATTTCGCCCTCTCGGTGTAGAAGAAGAGCAGTGTTGTAGTTCGGTGTGTTGCATAGTTCGGTGTGGTTGGTGTCTGGTGGATAGGAGGAGGGTGCCTGCGCCGAGTGGTGCCGCATCGGGGGATGATGGCCGTGTCGGCGGCGTCGTAGGGTTGGTTCGGTGAAAGTGGAGACGGCGGCAGCGGGGGTTGGAAGTGGGGGAGCGGCGTGTGTCTGTTGGGCGGGGCGGTCTCGAGGCTTCTGAGACACGGGGGCTGGGGGTGGAAGGGTTGGGTGTGCCACGTCTGGCATTATCGGTTCAGTGATCGTAAGTCTTTTTTCTCTCTCTCTCTCTCTCGACTTTTTTATTCTTTTTCCTCCCCTTACACACGATGTCTTTCTTAATTTTTTAGTCTCCTAAGCTGTTCCTATAACAAAGATGGTGGCAAGATGTTCTAATGTTAGTGTCTTTCTCGGCCTAAGACATGTTATTGTTTTGCCGTAGCTGTATTTCAAGTTTCTATTTAAGCATTATTAATTGATTATATGGGCGAAATCATTTTTCCTTCTCATTGAAGGAGAGTTTTATACTTACTAACTCCATTGTTTCGTCTAGAATGTGTTCGTTTTTATGCTTTGCATGGACGCCTTTTATCCCACTTAGCGCTTAACTAAACGATTCTCTGTTGTGCTCACTTTCTCGCTTCATTCCTTAATTTTGTCCTGATCTTACGTTTTAACTCCTCATTGATGGCCAAATAAAAAAGTCCTTTTAATTCAATTGAACAATTATTGCGTTATTAATTTTTTTGTGCTTTTAACGCTGGCTGTCCTAGAGCTGTATAACTCCTCAGGAAATTCTTTTAGAGTGCACGTTTTTTTTACCTATGCGTACTCTATATTTAATCTTTCGCGTTTAATATTTACAAATTAAATAGTTTTCGGTATCTTCGAGATTTGTTCTAAGGTCCCTGATTTACCGACGTTCGAATTAGGAATGTTAATTGCATAAAACATCGCAATGAGGCGAGTTTTCTGAATTTTTCTATTTTGGCGAAAAAGGAAAAGACGTAACACAAAAGCGTCTTTCGCCATCCTAGAATAGACGCATCCGCCAAATATTTCATTTGGACTTAATCCACCCGTGTTATATTCGCGAGTTCCTCCACTCGATGAGTCGCAGCAAAGCCATCCTCCAACCTCTCTTGCCTTTTCCGTCCGAAATTAATCAGAGTATGCATTCGAGGGATTCAGAGGGTTTCTATCGCCGAAGGAATCGCTAAATAAAATATCGTCCCACGCCTTTCGCACTTCTCCCCTTACGAGTCAATGTGCGCCATGTGATTGATCGGCTTGCAGCCTTTCTGCTCCACGCGCCGCTATTCCGCCGACGGCATTCGGAAAAGCGTTTTCGTTCGACCGGAAAAAACGCTTCATTCTGTCGCATTCCTACCCCCATTGGTTTTCGTCTGCTATAGAACCGAGAGGAGTTGATGCGCGTTGTGGCGTGTAACGACCAGAAAGGATATGTGCTCGTTAAGGAATTTGTCATCATTATCTCACAATTTTTATTTCGGACTAAAGGAATGCGAGGCGTTTCCAGTTTAATTTATCGAGGGCATTAGGCGTGTTAATTTCATATACGTGGACGATTCGCATTCAACAACGTGCGGAAATTTATATTCGTGCAAGCGGTTTCGAAAGAGGAACGAAATATTTTAGAAACGAATAAGCTAAAAATAAAAAAATCTTTCCTGGATGATTCTCTTTAAATTTTGGATTTATATAACGAGTTTGGAGCTCGATTATAGCGACCCAAAAGGAATGATGCGACGTTCTCTCAATGGCGTCGATTAAAAATATTTTTGGGGTCATAAGGGAGTACTAGAAGATGCTTCTTTTTTTAACGGCCACTCGTTGCGTTTTCCTCCCTCGATATCCTCCGCTTTCCCCATCCAACCCTCTCCTCACCTCTCGCCTCTCCCAACCTTCTCCTCTCACCTCTCCCACCCTCTTCCCTCTCGTCTCTACCACCCTCTTCCCTCTCGCCTCTATCACCCTCTTCCCTCTCGCCTCTCTCACCCTCTCGCCACTCCCACCCTCTTCCCTCTCGTCTCTACCACCCTCTCACCTCTCTCACCCTCTTCCCTCTCGCCTCTCTCACCCTCTTCCCTCTCGCCTCTCTCACCCACTTCCCTCTCGCCTCTCCCACCCTCCTCCCCTCTCGTCTCTCCCACCCTCCTCCCCTCTCGTCTCTCCCACCCTCCTCCCCTCTCGTCTCTTCCACCCTCCTCCCCTCTCGTCTCTTCCACCCTCTTCCCTCTCGCCTCTCCCACCCTCTTCCCTCTCGCCTCTCCCACCCTCCTCCCCTCTCGCCTCTCCCACCCTCCTCCCCTCTCGTCTCTTCCACCCTCCTCCCCTCTCGTCTCTTCCACCCTCTTTCCTCTCGTCTCTTCCACCCTCTTCCCTCTCGTCTCTCCCACCCTCTTCCCTCACGCCTCTTCCACCCTCTCGCCTCTCCCACACTCTTCCCTCTCTCGGAATCTCCGCCACTCACCCCCTCCAAGTACCACGCCCCTTTTTTGAATTCCTTTTCTGCGCGCAGTCTCTCTTCTCATCTCTTTTCTCCCTCTTTCTTCTCATCCTCTGGCCGACCTTTTTGAACCTCGTCATAGAGATTCTCCTCACGACCATAATCATGAGCGCAAATGCCGCATTTTTAAAAAAATCGTATTTTTTTGCCGTATTTAGACGAATGTGCGAATTGTCTTAGTACATTTTTTTGTTTCGCTGCGACATGAGAACCAATTAGAGAAATACTAGTTTGCGTGCTGTAATGTTCATGAGTGCATAATCTTGTGTGTGTTTCTGCTTGTGTGTTTGTATGTATGGGTTTGTGTATATAATTTAACATTACCGGTAAAGTATGAAATCCGGAATTGTGTAGAATTCCTAGGCAATTTATGCAAAACTGTTAGGCAAAGTATGAAATAAATCGTAAAAGGATAAATAGTATATGTCACTTTTCGGGGACCCAATCACCGCTGGCGCCCAGCACTCGTTCAGTCTACAGTATTATTCTTTTGGAGTGAACAAAAGAAGATCGGAAATCGCAACAATTTGTCGGGGGGCTGGTAAAGTGCACAAGTGCAGGCGTGGCAATAAAAACATTGCATATTAACATTTGTCCTATTAATGCTTTACCTAAATTAATTTCCGCATTTTATATAATTCTTACGTATTGTATAGAATCTCTAGGTAAATTATAAAAGATTAGATCAAAACGCGCGTTTTTCACTATAATAATCCAAGAGGTTGATTGGCCAAAAATACACACACGCTTATTTCATACTTTGCCAAAAAGTTTTAGGCATTGAATCGAAGGCCTAGGAATTTTATACAATGCTTTGTTTTTACACTTTGCCGGTAACATATACACAAATGCATATAATTTATTATATATCCGCTGGGAAATGGTGCAATCCGTGTATCATCGACTGGGAATTTGAAATCGTCCTCGTCGCCGCGGCATTGTAATATTTCCGCCATCATTTCGTTCGGATTTTCCTCATATTATGTTGAATCCAAGGTGGAGTTTCTTGAGTAGAAAGGTTCCTCCCATTCATTGTGTTCGCTCCAGAGAGTTTCTAGAGATCTGTGACGCTTTTATTGGCGTTGCGCAATTCCATTGTTTTCCGAAGCATCGTCCTCTTAAGAGCCGCGCCAAAAGTTGGCTCGTTTTACAATCGAAGAGACGGTAAAAGTTAATCCTCCTAATGCCATCGCGCATTTTTCATTGTTATTGAATGCTATCGTAGCCAACCGAGTGAAGAAGTTTTAGCGTCGAGGATTTTTTTTCGTCTTCAGAATTTCGATTTCAAATGTCAATTGCGTTCGTTTTCGCGCGTATATATCTAGTTGTTGACTGTATTTTACTTATTAATAGGTCTTGGCGAAATGTCTGGTCCATGCTCTATATGTAGCTCTAATTTGTCTTGTTATTGTTGTTGTGTTCAGGCTACTCTATTCTGATGGTTATGTGTCGCAAATACATTGTGTCTCTAGAGGCGACGAAGAATCAGAGTCAAAGTCAAAGAAATAAATTTCACTATATCGATCTTTTTCTTCTTTCGCATTTCATAGCTAACACCAAATTTCTTTTTTTTTGCAATGCGACATTGTATATCAGATGACAATATTTGGACATTGAAATCTTGGGTATGTAAATCTGTTTTTATAAAAGTCAAAATTGTTGAGTTCATTTTTATTATTCATCCAGAAGATTCTGTAAAGCTTTCATAACAATCTACGTACCTTCCCGTCCCGATACCCTCGTCATCGTCATGCTAGTCACTTATCATTAATTTTATATGGTGCAATGATCGATCCATATTTGAATGTTTTTCTCGCGTTTGGGAGGAACATTTTTCCCGTGCAGTCGTGTCTACAACAGTATATTGTTTATGCGAAAGTAGTATTCGTTATGCGTAAATTCTATACCTGTAGAGCTTTTTAGGAACGCATCTTTTTCTTGTAAAGAGGGACTTTTAATTGTTTATTCTCACTGTAGTCTCCGCGATATCGCTCCTACTTTTGCGATCCAGTGACTTTTATATCTTGGATCTTCATCGCCGTGCCAACGCGTCTAGCGGATTCTTCCCCACCCCACCCTTGTTTCGAAATACCATGCGAAGTTTTTCTCTGCATTTGTATCCCTTGGAAGGGGTCCTCGTGCCGTGTTTCCGCTCTCTTATCTCCCGTGTTCTGCATACCACTTCTGCTTAGGAACCACGTAAGCCGCAGCGAACGGACCAAAGGTATCATCTCGGCTCCCGAAGAGGCCTAAGAGACCGTTAGGTGGAACGCTGTGTGTATTACGCTCTTGGGCTATCCCTCTCCCTTTTCCCCTCTCTCACCCCTTCCCCTCTTAAACGTGTCGGCATTTTCAACGGGTCGGCATGTGTATCTCGCTGGCACGCCGCGTCCAAATCCCCGTTCTCTCTCTTCGGGTGTACCGATCTAAAATTAATTATGGACCAGCGCGAACTGCGATTTCTCTCTCATCTCACCCAACCTCTTTTCTGCGGTGAAAGGTTAAGCCTAAGAAAAAACTTCGCAATCCAAGTTTTGCCCTAATAAAGACCTTTGTCTGTTTGTCACCCGCGAGCTTATTTGAGGTATTCGCCGCGCATCTGTTGCGCCACCTCTCTCTCTGGTCTTAGAAGTTTTCTCGTTATCTCTCATTTCCGATTCTAAACATTTAGTTTTAAGTAGGTCGAAAGCTTAGGATGGTACGTGGGACTGGCGTAAAAAACGTTTCGAAAGTATTATCTGTTTCCTCCGCTACTGGAACTGTTCGGAATCATTTTGCGTCGTGAAGGCGAGCAGTATCAAGTGGTGGTGCACAAACTGTATTTCCATTGCCTTATTGTGTGTGTGTGCGTGTGGAATAGTTCGTGGCTTTTCCAATTACTGGGGTCAGCTCTGAGAAATTTCCATGTACATTAATTTCGGCAGTGGAAAGAGAGGACGACAATTCCGTTCCGTCTTTTTGTGCCTATTTATCTGGTCTCAAGATGCCTGTTTTTTAGGAATGGTTTTGAAAATAGATGCGTCCTGGATTTCTAACTTGGCGAAGGGCCAGATTTCATGTTTATTACGAAAAATAATGCCCCTTATGGTTTTATAAACAATGTATAATTTACTCATGATTATTGGAGTTAGGTTATGTGCGGTCTTATCTAATACATAGCTGCAAAAGTTGGAATGTTTGTGCCTCTGTAACTCTTAAACTACAGAAAGTAGAGACATGAAGGAGGCATTTTAATCGCAATAAGAAGGAAGTCGTGATAGTAAGGTTTTTTAAAAACGTATTTCATTGACCTTTTTAATTGAAAATGTTATTTTACTTTTAATATTCCTTCATTTTAATGAAATAGGATTGGGCGTAGCATGATCATAATTTACATTTTAAAATTGTTTATATTCTTCGTCCGAATTTAGGACTTAAATACAGAAACGGAGTAAAGGACTTTCTTACCCTCAAATTTCAAATACTTGACGAATTTGTCCAAAATGAAGCTTTTAACCACAAAATTTTAATTTTTTTGAATCGAATTTTTTTTCGTTTTCATGGCAAATCAATTTATTGTTATCCATTAAAGGCAATAGCCTAATCCATCATACACGAAGAAGGATGATACGCTTATTAATTATCAAAGTAAACTAAAGATTGCGTGAAATCTTGAGTTTCGACTATTGAAAGACAAATTATACCAAAATTATAATTATGATTGGTATTTATTTCGTCGTTGCAAACGAAAATTGAAATGTAACATCGATATGTAAAAGCACAGTGTTTTTATACAACATATCCCTATTATACCTTTCCACCCCCATGCCTCCACCCAGTGTCACTGCTATCAGTTGTCTCTCCTGAACTGACGAAGGTATCGTCCCAGAAAGCTTCCGCTTTTTTGTTTGTTTTACGTGTGTCACTCCGACACCCCCAGCAGCTCGCCAACCTAAAGTCATCTTATTGGTGAGTGCTCACTGGGCTTCCTTATCCCAACATCTTGTTGCCATCCATTTATCCCACTTACCTTTCCTCTTCCATAAGTATTTATATATATAAAGTTACTCAGTTACTCTTTCGCCGAAGAAGGGCATAGGCCCGATAAGCTTGCGTGTTTTTTGTGTTCGTGTGTTTAACGTGTCTCTTCGACGCCCCCAGCAGCGCGCCAACTTGTTTCCGACTTGGTAAGTGTCCGCTGGGCTTCCTTCAACACCTTGTTGCCACCCTCATCACTACCTTTTCATTTCCTTAAGTTAATGTATATATATATATATATATATATATATATATATATATATATATATATATATATATGTCAATTGTTTTTAATAAGCATTTTCAGAAAATTATTGGGCCATTTGCACCCTTGTCGTTTATATAATTTCCATTAGGCGGGCGTTAATAAACATGCGTGATTGTATTTATTCCGTCGAAAAAGGTACGGTTCTAAGATTGTTCGTTTTAAAATATAAAATGTATGCCAGTAGCGTTTGATCTTAGCCGGCTGGTTTGATGAGGATTTCTCCATTTTCAGCATCGCGTATCATGGAGCTCTATTGTCATTTATTCGCGGAATCTTTTCCCTTTGGAACGCTCGCGTTGATCGTCTGCGAGCTGACGTGTCTCGGAGAATCTCTCTTTCTCGAGTTGACATTTAGTAAGAACAAAGGTATCGCCAAGGAGGCCGCGTGCTGCTGTCATTTTAAAAATTGACGCTGGAAGCTTCCGAGTGACGCTTTTGTCACCTCATCTCGGCTTTCCGTGTCCCGCCAAGTGTTACCTTTCAAGGGAAAATTAAATGCCATTTGTGGTTCGTACGCCTTCGGAATGCCGCTGCAATTCTTACATGTTTCGAGAGAATGGAAGTGTCGGCATTACACTATGCCTGTTCTATCATAGCGTAGGACGCGATCACCTCATATATTGCCATTGCTAGAGACCGTTGGCCGACGTGGAAATTCTTTTACAGTGAAAAAAATGACCGCTCATTATCTTTTGTGTTATCTTATGTTTTCCCGTGCATTCGGAACTAGCGCGGCTGTCAAGTATCTCAGGAATCCTACCAAGTCATTCTTCTATGCTTACCTTATATTCGGTAAGGTTTGATTAGATATTGCTTCCGAAAATTCCTTAAATGTTGCTTCCTTAAAATTTTGTAAGGGCGCTATGACTCAGTAGTGATTATGGCACCGATTAAGTCATTCTCTTAAACATTCTTGAGAAAAGGTTTTTACAAGTAAAGAATTTCGGACTTTCTAGCCAAAGTACTATTAAATTAATATCCTTTTCTTATAATTTGTAAAATCACACCGGAGTTATTGCTGACCGTTATAGACGGCCATAGGTTCCATAATAGAACATGCGGTACTGTTAAGATTCTCCTTTGTAATGCAATTATTAACCTCGCTTTGGCCATTTACCTTCGTAATTCTTATAATATGTCTCGAAAATATTCTCTAGTAATGGAAATGGGCTTATAGTTTCGTCGTTGTCTGTCTGTCTGTCCTCCCTATTAGCTTTTGAATCAGTAGACTGATTTTCATGACACTTGGTGGAAATCTCCTGGTACTGGAGCCGATCTCCCGAAGATAGTTTTTGTTGCGAATATATAAAGTCCCGGGTTCGATTCGAGGAACTGTCCTTCCCATTTGATTCACATGGGATATCAGAAATCCATCGTGCAGGTAATTTTCTCTTGCACATTAAAATATCTTCGAATTGTAATATCGGTGGGAGATTTGTACTATTCTCTGAGGAAAGGAATGGAGTGTCTCATTCTATCGTAGAATTTTGCTAATCGATCGTATTTCTTCGAATTCCGCGTTAATACTGGCGTTTTTTCAGTTTTTATCACTCATTACGAGTGTTGTCATAGCATCGACTATTGTAGGACTCGGGTTCGGTATACTCTAGTACACACGCGTTATTTTTGCCACACAAATACGCATGATCAATTTAGTTTTCTGATCGAATGTATTTGTTATATTTTATAACGCTAAATTTTGACATTTGGGAACACAAAGACCAACTCATCCGCGGTGATTTTAAAGCTATTAAAGTCAATATAAATATACGATAAGTCGGTGCTTGCAAGCGCTTCGAAAAATCACTATACACCAAGATCTAAACTCGTAAATAAACCTACGCGATCTCCAGGACAACAGCACTTTAGTCACGTGGAGCCTATCTGTATAAATTCCATGTGTATTAGCAGTATATTTATAATTTTCCGTGAAATTAAGGCAACTCTCTGTAATTTCCAAATTCTCTGGCAATCGGCTCGTGTCTAAGTTGTCGTATTTCACCTTTCGTGACTCATTTCGCCATGCATCAGCAATAAGAATAATCATCATTTAGACAATACCATATACATTGAGTTTATGGAAAATTAGGATATTTTCTGTTAAGATTATGGCGTCATCATCCATGCCTTGAGCGCGTATTTGGATAAAAAATATCGAGAAATAGGTATGACGCCATTATATTTAACAAGTGAAAAAAGTTAAAATTTCTCAAACTACGAAACACAACATTAAAATTCTTTTCACGTTTTACCGTAACCGCTATCAGAGTTGCTTCTATTGTGATCCCTTATAGCCCTGGTCAAAAATAAACCTATTCGCTCCTTCCTACAGTCGATAACCCAAATTTATTCGTCAGGTTTGTGCTTTCAGTAGTACGTGAGAATTGCAATTATCTAAGATATCCTCAATCACAGTGCGTAATGTTAGTGTTTTGGATAGAGTAAAATCTTACATATTATCGGAAGAAAATAGATAATAGAAAGATTCGAGGTTTTCCCGGCGAATGGCTGCAGTGAAGTTTTCTCAGGTTTCCAGCCAGGTGGTGATTTGGTTTCTCAACGTTTCGATGCCTGCCTCTGCCATCATTCTCAGGGTATCTAACATCTGAGTCCAGCCGATTCGCCTCTGTCCTACGCACAATGGGTATCTTAGAGGTAGTGCAATGAATAGCCAGGAAGGGAGAAGAGAAACCCGGTGCGGGCATTTGCCTCCTTTTACGAAGAACACCAGGGGGGGCAACTGCTTAACGTCCCTTCCGAAGGACGTAGTGTTGATTTGAGCGCGCTCCCCATTTTCTCGTGTTTTAGTGATTTTTGTTTGGGTGCTGCTGTTGAGATGATCCAAAATTTCAATTAATGCCCCTTCTCCATACTGCCAAATGATGAAAGTGTCGTTGGCATATCGATAGAAGCATTTAGGGCGCCGAGGTGCCATGGCGAGGACTTTTCGTTCGAATTTTTCCATGTAGAAATTTGCGAAGGCAGAGGAGAGTGGGGATCCCATGGCTACCCCGTCCGTTTGCTCATAATAATTCTCATCGTACAGGAAATATGTGGAAGTTAAGGCAAGGCAGAATTGGTCTATTATCGCGTCGTCGAAATGGAGCTCCAGTAATTTTATAGTGTCTCCCACGGGGACCTTCGTGAAGAGCGACACTACATCGAAGCTCACCAGGATGTCGTTGGCGTCGACCCTAAGCTCGGATAGGGTTTTGATGAATTCCGTGGAGTTTTTCACATGGTGTTCGGACTTCCCCACTAGTGGACTAAGCAGGTTCGCCAGGAATTTGGCCAGAGGATATGTTGACGAACTTATGGCGCTGACGATCGCTTTCAGAGTGGCCCCCTCCTTGTGGATCTTACAATTAGGGAGACCGTATAGTCTGGGTGGAATTGCTGCTTGTGGGATGATCAGGGTCCTCCGGATTTCAGGTGGCATGGTTTTCTTCAGGAGAGCCGTGGTTTTTCGCACGAGGGCCTCCGTTGGGTCTTTAGGTAGGGGTCTGTATGCCGGATTCTGCCCCTCTTAAAATAATTATATAGCTCACACCATTTTCATAACCAAAGCACATACCTACATGATTTATACTACCGGTAAACAATATTTTTTGTTTTGTTCAATATTTCTGATGGTACAGCATATCGTATGTTCTGTGATTTGTTTAATATGAAGTAATCAATGCACCGGCCACGCGTCAATGTCGAAAGAAATTAATCACAAATATTATCAACATAGTAATTTGCTTAAACTGCACAATAAAACTTGCAAACGAAATGATATTTTCAAAGCATGCGTGAAATATCTTTCTATTTGAAATGTTAAGTTCTCCATCATTACAATGCATTGGAATCGTTTCTTTTCTTCGCTACGTATTTCATTTGTTTTATATTTACACGAAACTTTTCACAAATTTTCAATCGATTATTGTCCTTGATGCGTTTGTTTCATTGTAGGCTTACTGCAAATGCACTTTGAAAGCCCGAATCTAACTATGCAAAAATTCGAGGACAACAATTGAAATGTTGAAAAATCGGAGCAAATCGAATATTAACTTAAAATATGAGCAAACACGAATTAAACAACAGAATCGAAAGTAAGAATAAGAATCTTCATTTCTTTTTACGTGAAATCGTGCAAATCTCGAGTCAAAGTCTCGATCGTAAGATATTTTTAAATGTTAAAGACTGAAGGTCTACACATCGTATTCCAGCCGATTATGTGATGATCAAATGCAAAAACGAAAACTTTCCTGATATCGTACCCAAACCTTTTCGGGAG
Source organism: Tanypteryx hageni (assembly GCA_028673005.1). Taxonomy (NCBI): domain Eukaryota; kingdom Metazoa; phylum Arthropoda; class Insecta; order Odonata; family Petaluridae; genus Tanypteryx; species Tanypteryx hageni. The sequence continues at coordinate 153,011,620 of CM054114.1, forward strand.
ACAACTACCGGCTTAAATCCTACAAGAGTTCGCGCCGAGTATTCAGGCGAAAGATTTGTCGAAATCAAGCCGACCGTTCTTGATTTATTTGCGTTTATACTCGGAGGTGACGTCACTCGAGGATTAATATGCTTTTTTCCTTTATGCGTTTTTTCCGATCATTATCCGCTGACAAGCATTAAGTAGCTTATCGGGGGACAGGAAAAGCTCCAAATAGCTAAAAAAAAGCATGTCCAAGCTACGTTCCTAACTCCGTTCCCGATATCCTTATTTAAAATAAAAGAGGAACGAATTTCCGGCGAGCAAAGCGAGCAAATGTGGGTGCAAGGAGGGTGTGGGGGTTGTGGGGTGGGCAATCTCCGAAGTACTTACGTATTTTGCCTCATCAATTTCTCCCACAAGAATAAACAAACATTAAAACAAACAACTTATAAACATAAAAATCAGCTATCATTAGAAATAATACACATAAATCCTAGTTAAGTGTGATTCTGATCGTACCATTAAGGGTTTCGTAGGTAAAGTAGTTGAGAAATAACTTCAGTGAGTGGATGGGTAATTGAAAATGATGTGTTATCCGGATGGGTTAGCCACCCGCACAACACGCAACCAGTGATAACTATTTTTTTACAAACTTATTATTTTCTCAAAATATTTTGTATCAATTTAAATAAAATTTTATACGATTCCTCACATTATAGTAGGGTGTCTTTATGACGTTTTTCAGCTATATATCTTAAATAGCTTCCGAGATAGAAGGTGGGGCAACTTGAATTGCCACTTTTTCCTTTCCAACGGCCGCCATTTTGAAAAAATTAAAAATAAATTAAATACGATACATAATCAGAGGATTATGGCCTTTCATTTGATACCCAACATGTATTTTTTTAAATGTTTAATTTTTAACCTCCCGTCATTTTCAACAATTTTCCGTCAATTATTTGTTTATAAATATTTTTCGTGTCGTGGGGCTAGTAAGATACTTATGCATGCCAAATTTGAAGACCCTCGGTTGAAAGTTGTGATCAGCAGACCTTCCTGACAGGCTGACACACACACACACCCGGAGCTCAGTGTTCAGTGATTTCCACTGTGTTGAAATGGGGAGGCAGCGGTGTAACTCACGAGTTCCTCCTCTCTCCTCCCTGGGCTCCTCGACCCTTATTAGTTCCTTGTTCTTTTAGTCTTTACGAGGAGAAAATGAACCCCGTGTACTTATCTGTTCTCTGCATTTTAATTCTGTCAGTAATCACTAAAACATATCCTTTTAATGAATTTTTTCCGAGATTTTAATTTCCTTTGTACACAGACGTCCAGCCGGCCTTGCCCGTCAAAATTTGGCTAAATCGCTGTCAGTCCACTTATGCAACGCTGAAAAAATGACGTACCAAGATCTAACAGCTTCCGAGATATTCATTCCTCACCTACAACGGCCGCTAGCCGGCCCTGCTGTGTCAAAAGTTGGATTGAAAGCGTGTGTCGGGCTAGTTAAAAAACCTGAAAAAATGACGACCCTAGCTCAAAAGACTTCCTGGATATTCATTGCTCATTGTGTGATTGCACCCCTACCTACACTTTCGATTATATGGACAATGTACATAACTAACAATATTAGCTATTAATAATTCATAAACCGTTCCTTACTGACTAATCCCATAAAAGCTACAATTCGTTCGGAAAAATTTGAGCGAATATTCGTCAAGAAACGATTATGAGCTATCACTAGCTTGGAAATGAATATGAACTGTTATCCGTTGAGAAACGATTATGAGTGATTATTCACTGAGAAACGAATATTCGTTGAGAAACGAAGACGAACGATAATTCGTTGAGAAACGAATACGATTGATTTATTCGATTATTCGTTGAGAAACGAATACGAGTGATTATTCGTTGAGAAACGATTATGACTGTATAATCGATTATGGGTATTCGATTATACCATCATTCTGATATAATCTAATAATTCGAATGATATAATCGAATAATTCGAATGATTTCCATAATCGAATTATTCGATTATGGAAATTCGATATTCGAATATACCATCACTAGTTCTTGTGTACCTGGCCTTAGTGCAAATGCACTTGAAGCCCGAGTCGAACAATGCAAAACTCCGAGATGAACAATACCGACTACCCTTGCAAACTCCTTTTTGAAATGTCGAAAAACCGGAGAAAATCGAATATAAACTTGATATATGAGCAAACACGAATTAAACAACAGAATCAGCCAGCCGTAAGAGTAAGAATTTTCATTTCTTCCTGCGTGAAATGGTATAAATCTCGAGTCAAGAATCTCGATCGTAAGATATTTTAAAATGTTAATGAATAAAGGTCTACACTTCGTATTCTAGCCGAGTACGTGTTAATCAAATGAAAAAACGAAAACTATCCTAGTATTGAACCCATGCCTTTCCGGGGGAGGACTACCAACTTAAAAGCTGTAGGAGTTAGGACCAAGTATTCAGACGAAAGATTTGTCGAAATCGAGCCTACCGTTCCCGGTTTATTTGCGTTCATGCCGGAAGGCTTAAGACGCAGGCAGGCAGGGACGCACGCAGAGACACAGGGACGCAGGCAGAGACAATATATATGTTTATGTAGAATGATGATGCGCAATAAAACGCTAACGTAGCTAAGCCTCTCTTATTTAAACGCTAATCTCACTTTCACGTAGTAATACCCATCATAAAACATACGAGACTGTATTGACCGAATATGTGGTGGTATAATCACATTAAAAGCTTAAAAACGCGCTAATTTTATCCATGTTCGAGGATAACACTACTTTTTTCTATAAATTATGTTCAATTGAACTTTGATTTATTTATAATAATTCATGTTCATTTTAAACAAATGGGTTTATTTAAAAATCTTGAGAGTAAGATCATTACTCTAAAAAAATTACTGATGTAAAAGCATTTTTAAATGTCGGAAACGTCTTTATAGGCGTTACACCTTTCAAGAGACGGATAAGAAAGATTTAATTAGTTAAAAAATATATTCGGATAAATTTGCAACCCTCGGCTAAGATCCTGCCTAGCTATCCTATAAAAAATCGTTTTGAACGAGCGTGCGTGGCAAAATATATGGCTCGTTTCGTTACTGCGGTGTTATTTATTTATTCTTATAATGGTAATCTCGAAATAAGACGTAATACCTCAACGTATTCGAGGGATTATTGCTTGGTTGCTAGGCTTTCCCGCCGCCCCGAATGTAAAACCCAGTCTCGTTTCCAAGGAAACGAGTTCGATTTATGGTCGCAAGTCACGGGGACGTCGTCGCCCAGGTCTTCACTCGCACTTGGAGGTTTTCGAAGGGAATTAATCGCCTTCGATCTTAAACCGGCAAATGTCACGGTCGCCCTCGGATGTTTTGCTCTCTAAATACGAAAACCAGTCTGGTAATTCCGGCTACAATTACTTGTGAACGAATTTTCCACGCGCTCGAATGCCAACTCATGGCACCAGTCGTAAATCGGTTCACCTCGCGTCTCTTGGTTGGGTTTCTTCTTAACAGTCGTTGGGCGATGGACGTTTTACGTAAGGCGTTTTCGCCTTCGCAATTACTTTCCCCCTGGGGCCTTCTGTTAGCACGCCGTAAAGGCATCCGATCGTGGTGAAATGTGAGGGAGTGGGCCGAAAACTCAAAACTATGGTTTCCTTCAGAGTTTCTGAAAAACGAATTTATAAATTATGTTTTTACGCCCAGCTGATTCACCTCTTGCCTACGCGCGATGGGTAACTAAGAGGTAGTGCAATGGCCGGCTTTTAGCCTGCTCTTAACGAAGAGCACCAAAGGGGCCTACAGCTTAACGTACCTTCCGAAGGACGGAGTGTTGATTTGAGCGCGCTCCTCATTTCTCTTTTTCTCGTCCTCGTCTTCTTAGGTCCAACACGCACAAAATAGGGGGCGGGTCGTCCTCGGAAAAAATCCTATGGGGATTCGAACCGGGTGTCGCTTTCAGCAGATCATGGCGGGGCCAACACTAACCCCTACACCATCGGCTCCCCCATGAATTCTTAGAGTTCACTGTCGAATTTGCGCTATGTTCGAACCGCCCACCGTCTCGGGCCACCCTAACCAGAAAGTTTAAACGTCTCCGTTATATTTCGCATTTCCTGGCGAATTTTGAATATTCAGGGGCCCTAGCGTAATTTCCTCTTGGAGCCCTTCTGTATGTAGCTCGCTGTCCCATCTATGTATAAGGGTAAGAGTCCGAGTTTGGTCAATCCAGGACCCTTCTAAAACTTGATGCATAGTTATCCAATAATCCCTGCAAGGGTAACTTTGTTTTTCAGTTCCTGTATTCATTTGGTTTCTTCGTTTCCGACCTTGAACCTCTGTTAGACTGCCACATACATTTCAGACCATTACAGATATAAAAAAGGTCGTTTAAGAAAATGTTGCCGTGCTAATTCACGCACTTCGTTCCTTGCGTCACATTTGTTCTTCCGTAATTATGGAGGCGTTCAATTGTTTCATCGATTTAGAATCATGCGGAAGTTCTCCCTTAGATCGACGATCCGCCGCAATTCGTGACGCGTTCTCATCGATTTCCCCCTCCCATTTTTTCATTCCCGTCGCCGTGGCACGGTTTTCCTTCCTGCGTGCGCCCGCATGCGTCCACATCGGCGCCTAGCGGCTCCCCCTCTCAACTATGCCGCTCCTCCGCTGGAAGACGTGGACGTCGACTTCGCATTCGCTTTTATCTCCTCGACGGCTTTTGTTTTTCGGGCGTCGATTCGTCGCCTTCTTTCTCTGTCATTCTTTCTCTGCCATTCTTTCTCTACCATTCTTTCTCCCCTGCTAATTTCAACGTGTCTTATTTTCGTACCTATGTTACGGAGTGACTTTTTTTTTCTGTTTGCGTCGTGGCGTAGCGTCACTATCGGTTTCCCCCGCAAATGCTCCATTTTCATTTCCGGCGAAAACATGTCAACAGGAAGGCGAGCTCGCCTTGTTGCGCGATAAAAGAGTACCCCAGGGTCGCACCATCAAGGGATGCGCACCCAGCACCACAAATGATCAAACCGTTCGAAGTTAAAAAAATGAATATTTTGTACAAATTACTATGGTATGCCATTAAAAATATCAATTTGATTTTTTGTTTAATTAACGTTCATTAAAATTTCTTCTTGTGTATATTTCCTTTTTAAATTTGTGGAAAAAATAGATCTCGGCTGGGTAACCGTAAGAAAAGTAGATCTTGGCTGGGTAACCATCAGAAAAGTAGATCTTATACCCTTTAGCCTTCTTAACGAAGAGAACTAAGGTGGCCAACGGCTTAACGTCCCTTCCGAAGGACGGAGTGTTGATTTGAGCGCGCTCCTCATTTCTCTTTTTCTCGTCCTCATCTCCTTAGTTCCAACACGCACAAATAGATGGACGGGCGTCCTCGGAAAAAATCCTATGGGGATTCGAACCGGGTGTCGCTTTTAGCAGATCATGGCGGGGCCAACACTCGAACCACTACACCACCGGCTCTCCGCGGCAGCTGTCAGCGCTGAGCGTGGCGAGGTTGTATCGTCCGCCGCGATCCCTTTTGAGATAACTTATCGATTCCCTCTATTGCTCGCGTCCCTTAGCGGTCGTTCGCTAGTATGATGAATCGGTGACTTATGAACGTTCGGCGAGGCTTTTTCCGCCGAAAGGAACCGTGACGAACCGCGTAACTGACATCGACCGCCGCCATCGATCCCTTCAGTGTGAAATGCACCTTCGTTTCGGATAGAACGGGGAATCGTCGGTCTTTCCGTTTGCCGAAATATTCGGCGTTGGAGAGCTTCGATCGTAATTGTGGGAGGCGGATCTCAACTGTAGTAGTAGAGAAATGGCCGGTTCCCGTTTCAGGCGAACGGTATGTCACTTGTTTATTTTTAGCGTAATCTTGGCAGTAATTTGTCTGTCGGTCACGAAATATTTTTATCGATTTAAAAGATTTAAAATTATTTAATCGATGATTTATTTATTCGATTTATTTATTTTATTTTCTTCTTTTCCGTTTTCCGACTAAACGCAAACAAGGAGATCTCTGTCTGTCTCTCGTACTCGGAAGTAAATCAAGACAATTTCGCGTTCGCCTTCCCCTCTGTCTCACTCCCCCCTCTCTACTTCCCTCTCTCCCCTTCCCCCCTCTCCCTTTCATCTTCTCACACTCTCCACCTCTCTCCCTCTCTCCATCTCCACCTCTCTCCCTCTCCACCTCTCTCCCTCTCCACCTCTCCCTCTCCACCTCTCTCCCTCTCCACCTCTCTCCCTCTCCACCTCTCTCCCTCTCCACCTCTCTCCCTCTCCCCCTCCTCTCTCTCTCCCCCTCCTCTCTCTCTCCCCCTCCTCTCTCTCCCTCTCCTCTCTCCCCCTCCTCTCTCTCCCCCTCCTCTCTCTTCCCCTCCTCTCTCTTCCCCTCCTCTCTCTCCCCCTCCTATCTCTCCCCCCTCTCTCTCTCCCCCTCCTCTCCCTCCTCTCTCTCTCTTCCTCCTCTCTCTCCCTCCCTCCTCTCTCTCTCTCTCCTCTCTCTCTCCCTCCTCTCTCTCCCCCTACTCTCTCTCCCCCTCTCTCTCTCCCCCTACTCTCTCTCTCCCTCCTCTCTCTCTACCTCCCCCCTCTCTCTCCCTCCTCTCTCTCTCCCTCCCCTCTCTCTCTCCCTCCCCTCTCCCTCCCCTCGCTCTCTCCCTCCCCTCTCTCTCTCTCTCTCTCCCTCCCATCTCTCTCTCCCTCCCCTCTCTCTCTCCCTCCCATCTCTCTCTCCCTCCCATCTCTCTCTCCCTCCCATCTCTCTCTCCCTCCCATCTCTCTCTCCCTCCCATCTCTCTCTCCCTCCCATCTCTCTCTCCCTCCCATCTCTCTCTCCCTCCCCTCTCTCTCTCCCTCCCATCTCTCTCTTTCCTTCCCCTCTCTCTCTCCCTCCCCTCGCTCTCTCTCCCTCCCCTCGCTCTCTCCCTCCCCTCTCTCTCTCTCCCTCCCCTCTCTCTCTCTCTCCCTCCCCTCTCTCTCTCTCTCTCCCTCCCCCCTCTCTCTCTCTCTCCCTCCCCCCTCTCTCTCTCTCCCTCCCCTCTCTCTCTCTCTCTCCCTCGTCTCTCTCTCTCTCTCCCTCCTCTCTCTCTCTCTCTCTCTCTTCTCTCTCTCTCTCCCTCTTCTCTCTCTCCCCCTCTTCTCTCTCTCTCTCCCTCCCACTTCCTAGAGAGATTGACTCGCGTTTATTTACGGAGGTCGTAATTTAACACCGGTAAGTGTGCGTTTCATTTTAGGACTTATCTCTCGCAGCTTGCCCTCCCCCTTATGCCGAACATACGTGATTTGAAGTCGTGTGCGTCACGCGACTCAGCCTTGGACTTTTGTTTTCCCTTCGTCGTTGTCAGCGGCGCCTCTTCGCGGGCGCGCGACTTCTTCAATCGCGACTGAAACATCGCCGGACGCGCCCTCGTTTTCCCCTTCCGTCCCCCCTCCCCTCCTTCTACCCCCTCCCTTCTACCCCTGCCTTCCATCCCTTCCCTTCTACCCCCTCCATTCCCTCCACTCCCTCCCACCCCCTCCCTTTTATCCCCTTCATCCAATCCTCTCTCACCCTCCTCCCCCCGTTGTCGCAAACAAACACCGCTCACCGAATTTCCATTATCTCGCAGGTACCCACCTTCGAAAAAGATACCGGCCCGGAGAAGAAGGGCCCGCACTGTTTGGGGCCGCTCGATGGAGACTCGTTTTTGGCCCGTGTCTTTCCGCGAAGGGGGTGATTTCCTCTACTTTCAGATGTCTGAAGAAAACTTCAAAATTTTCGAGGCGTGCGTATTATCGAAACCCGAAAAGAAGCGATGGGAATCGTACTGTTTGTTTACACATCACCTCACTTTCAGTATATCGATGTATAGCATTTTTTATGATCTGCCTCGATGGAAGAAATATCGGAAAAAACACTTGTTTCTTTACTTTCTTATACGTAGTATATTGAGAAAGTATTGTTTTCGTGAACAAATTCGACTTCAAGATTTGATGGAAATACACGTTTTATGTGTCCCTAAGTCCATAAAAGTGGTTTTCGCCATGCCGTCTGTATGTCTGTCGGTCTCTTCTCCGATCTAGGGCCCAAACGCGTACATAAAATCGAATGATATCTCGTATTTGTGCAATATATCATCTTTTGCAGACCCCTTTTTCATAAAAATGATATTGCACAAAAAAAGAAAGTTAAGGGTAGTTTATTCTTGGCGATTTTTAGAAAAAGTTTATTTACTCCATAGAATTTAAATAAAATCAATCCAATTGTAGAGACTGATGTCACAAATAATACTACGTAAGCCATATATCTCTTGAAATCACTATATGGCGTCTAGTGGCATTAACATGTACGCTAAGCTACCTTACCTAAGCCCTATGACGTCACGCCTCCGCCGCGATCCACTAAAAATCTTATTCCAGCCTAAACGGTTAACTAAATCGAATGATATTTCATATTTTTGGATAATATAATTCATAATTGGCACTGAAGTGATGAACGGTATTGCGCAACAATTAAGGGTACTTTATTCTAGGGTATTTTTAAACAAAATTCCATTTACTCAAAAATGGCTATAAGGATTTTAATTAAAATCCATCCAATCGTACAGCCTGATCTCACAGATAATGCTTACTAAGCCACATGTCCCAAAAAATTACTAAATATCTACCAGTTGCATTAAAATATACGCTAAACTACGGTTAAATTTGATTTGTAAGCGTTTTTACTTTCTCTTATTTCTTTTATTAACGTACACAGTCGACCAAAGGTATATACGGATATGAGAAAGTTTGTGCAATGTATATTGCGCCGTTTATTTCAGTAATTCGCTAGATCACATCTTGTTGGTCCCTATAAATTCCCTTGGTAATTAACAATAGTGCTCACCTGCAACTGAGGAGGATAATCTGTTACATTATGTCATAGATTGTTTCGGAACTTAATGTCGTCTAACTCGCGAAACGTACGGTAAAACTCGCAAGACTGGCAACACTGCTACTAACCCTTTCTCAGTCTCTTCTTCATCTCCTTGTTGCTGTAGCCGTTTCCATTGGTTACTAATTCGAGATGTCGCATCTGTTCTCTTTTGTTGCGGGGAATGCCTCGGTATATTCGTCGTACCTTGCAAATACTCTTTCTATCCATTCTGAAAATTAAATGTTTGGACCTACTATTCGTTCGGTTGCAAATATATAGTATATATATATTTGCAAGGTGCGGTCAAATCTTTTAATGGAGTTGGCACGTGTCTAGAGGAGTTTGTAAATATAAATGCCGCCCTTGGTAGCGGTCTTTTTACGCTGCCTTTTATTTGAAAATGTGGTGTCTTTTTCGTCTTCAGAATAAAGCCAATATTTTTAGCCTACTTTCAAGAATGGAAATAGGCTCATAGTTTTGTTGTCGTGGCTGCCTGTCCGTCTCTATGCCTGACTTTTGAACCAATAGACCGATTTTCATGAAACTTGGTGAAAATCTCTTGCTACATGGGCCTAGCTCCTGAGGGTAGTTTTTGTTGCGAATATTGAAGTCCCGGGTTCGATTCCAGGAACTATCCGTTCAATTTGGTTTACATAGGAAATCTGAAATCCATCGTGCAGGGTAATTTTCTCTTGCACATTAAAAAATCTTAGAATTGTAATATCGGAGCGGGATTTGTGCTATTCTCCGAGGAAAGAAATGAAGATTCTGATTTTCATCGTAGAATTTTCTTTATCGATTGTATTTCTTAGAATTTCGTGCAAATACTGGCGATTTTGCAGTTCCTATTACTCATTGCGAGCGAGTTACCATAGCAACATGTCAAAGCAACATATATTTGTCAATCGTGTAATGCTGAAGACAGTAATTCATATTAATAATGGACATTTTATAATTGTTTCTTAGGTTTATGTGTTGATATATAACAATATTTTTAATTGGAATATAATTTTTTAAATCAAGAACTATCATTATAAGTTGTAGTTGTGAAACATGAAACATCATTTTGATAAAAATACAATAATACCATCAGACACATGAGTTATTTTGTAAAAATTACGCCGTGGACAAAGTACGCCGCGCGCCCGGTCGTGTATCAAACAAGAGCGCGCCTGCTCGAGGGTTAAACATAATTCCTGAATTTGAAATTTTCGGGCTTATTCTGTTAGGTCGTTTTCAAAATTCGGCCTTCCGCAAATTAGCTGTCATTAATAGCCCCTTTAATACTTCAACCTGATGACGAACGAAATTGAAAATTTCCTGCTAAAAATCAAACGAAACCGTTAGTATTTTAATCGATTGCTCCATACGGGACCCGTTGCGTGTTTCGAAATGAAGTTGAGGTTTTGAGGCCGCTACGTATTCTGAACGTGTAGCTTTTTAATTCCCTTTTTTGTTACAATGCCACTCTCTTGAACAGCTCGCTACGTTTTTCTTATTATTTTCTTAAATTTGTGGCTAAAATCCACGACACGCGAATTTCCTTCCTCTACCAACGAAACTCCAGGAAACTTTCAGTTGCGACGAAAAAAAACTTTTCGGAAGCGGTTTATTTCTTTTCTTCAAGTTCGAGCCATCTGTCGACTCGGAATCATTTGCGTTTCCTTCTTCCTTAACGGCGCTTCATCAATTTGTATCCGTATGCCTGCGATTGTTGCATGCTGAGCGCGCTAGGATGAATAAATTGCGTTTTTCTTTTGTTTTTCGAATGGCGGCGGCGTGACTCAGCCGCGCGCATCGTCGCCTCAGCCGATAAAACGCCGCATTTCTCGGTAAACAAGATATCAACACTAAACAAAGAAAGGCAGAGAGAGAGAGAGGATGCCATCCGTTTTTTTTTCCAGTCCTTACGTGGTGGACGTAAATTTCGTTACCTCCGACTGCCGTCTCTTTTTCGTGGCGCTGTGGAGAGGCGTGCGCCTCTTACCTCTCCTTTAAGGCCGAATCATATACGAGGCAGACGTACGCGTCTACGTACTACGTACTGTGTCTACAACGCTTAGTGCGGTCAAGTATTTTGGCAGGGCAGTTTATCGAGGAAGAAAGGGAGCCAATTATTTAGTCCGATATCAGTATGGACAGCATCCAGCTTTTAGTGCGATAGCGATTTCAACTCTTTTATCTTTTTTTCCCACAGGTCTCCGTATTCCTCCGCGGCCATGTCATGCAAACATCTGATTTATTCCGTCACAATTTCAACATGATATTTTCTCGCTGCACAAAAAGAGAATTAGATCCAATACAAAAAAATGAACAAATGCGACGCACGATCGCAGAATATCCTAATTAGCAAGATACTGGGAGCTTACTGCGTAAATATATTCCACTTACCACGTCTGTGCGACCGTGACTTTGCGGAGAGACAAATGTTTTTCTCTCGCCGATAGGCATACTAGAAATTATGCCAGAGGAATATTAAATTTTTATTTATTTTGTATTTAATCAGACAATCAAAAACTATTTAAAACCTACCTCACTTGAGTTAAGTAGTTGTAATATTTACGTTTGCGTTCTTTTCTTCAACGTATATAATCCATTTCCTTCCGCTTACAAAATGCTGCATGCACACGCAATGAATTTAAACGTATTTCCGTAATTACAGCAAATCTTATTTACTTCAGTTACAACGAAGATTGTTTTCGTTGGCAACAATTAAGTAATATCCATGCAAATATTTTCTAAGTTAAAAGCTAATTACGGCTTTCCTGTTTTATTTTCTTGAAAACGGCTACTCTTGCGATAAAAACGTACTTTGCAAGAAACATTTTTATTTGTTTGGTTCCACAAATTTTCGGTATGGCTAATATTTTCTCATTTTCTTTGTCCATAAGTCCTAAATACCAAATTTCATGAGAATCCATTCTATAGAACAGTGGTTTTCAAACTGGGTTCCGCGGCACACTGGTGTGTCGCGAAAGACGTTCTTTAGTAATTAAATCAACACATGCTTGGTGGGTAATTAGGCCAATAATTTTTCTCCTAATAAATAGATCATGTAGTAACATCAACAAATGGATGTGTCCAAAGGTTGTAATATCCGTTTCTAAAAATATATGAAGCTAGTCACCAGACTGGGGTTCTGCAAGTGGCGGATTTAAGGGGTGTCGCACTTGGCGCGCGACGGTCCCTGAAAAAATGTTCGTGTATATAATCTCAGACATATTATATGTCTCCATTTGAATTCTGGATACTTAGTCTTGACATTTGGCCAAAATTTAGTGACACTAGTCGAGTTAAAGGCTGATTTTAATCCTAAATCTGAAGACAGTCCAATTAGCTGTTCCTCTTCAGTGTTCGTCAGCCTGTTGTTTTCATGTACTACAAACGGGTCTATAACCCATAAATTTCCTAATCTTAGATCTTCCTCTGGTGGGTAATAGGCATCGAATGCTCGAGAAAGTGCTTCAAGATGTTCACAAATAATTCTCGTGATGCTTGCAATATCCAACTTCACTGGACCCACGAAATCAGAAAACAAAGGAAACATTTCGTAATTTCTATCACGTACCCGCTTGCACCAAAGTGTTAACTTTTTTAAATGCGTCCATTTTATTGTTCAAATTAAAAATAGTTGTCATGTGCCCCTGAAGACTCAAATTCAACTCGTTAACAAGGGAAAATATATCAGCTAAATATGCTAGTTTTGCTATCCATTCTTTGCAACAGAAACAGTCAGCAAATGCCGATTTTTTCATGAAAAAATAATTCAACTTCTCGCCTTAGTTCAAACAACCTTTTCAAAACTTTTCCTCTCGATAGCCACCGAACTTCTGCATGAAGTAGTAAGTGCACGTGATCAGCGCCCATTTCTTCGCACAAGATAGAAAAAAGTCGTGAATTCAATGCACTGCCCTTTATAAAGTTTACAGTTTTTACTGATTGCATGAGAACATCATTTAGGTCTGGAGACATTTTTTTCGTTGCTAAATGCTCGCGGTGTATGAAGCAGTGTGTAACTACCATTCTAGCGTAACCTAATTTTCTTATCCTTGTTACTACTCCAGAATGCCTGCCAGTCATGCTTGCTGCTCCATCTGTGCATATTCCGACACAATTTTTCCATTCAAGACCTTTACTTTCAATGTACTCATTTATTGGGTTGAATATTTCAGAGCTTGTGGTTTGAGAAGGCAGTTCAAGGCAACATAATAATTCTTCCTTCATATCTCCTGCATCAAAATAAATTAAACGCACATAGCATAAAAGTATTGCTCTATTAGAAACATCTGTTGACTCATCTAACTGTATTGCAAACCATTTAGACATTTTGGATCAACTGATCTTCAACGTCCGAGGATAATTCGAAAATCCTGCGCTCAACAGTATCATTGGAAAGTGGTATGGTTTTCATTTTGTCTCCGGCTGTTGGACCTAAAACTTCATTACAAACTTCTACCAAACAGGGTTTTATCAATTCTTCGCCAATTGAATATGGTTTCTTGCATTTAACAATTTGAAAGGTCACCAAATAAGAAGATTTTAATAAGGACTTTTCTACCGCAGCAAACTTTTTAAATACATTATTTCGTGATTTCACCTCCTGCAATTTTCGTTGGAAAAATTCTACTGGTTTATTTTGTAATTCTGGGTGTTTTGAGTTAAAATGACGAAGAAGCTTTGCAGGTTTCAAACATTCGTTTGACAGAATATCCCCACAAATTATACACTGTGGTTTTGGTAAAACATTTCTGATCCCGGACATACGATGAAACCTAATTTTAAATATTCACTGCTATATCTCCGAACAAAACCAGTCTTTTTCTTTTTCTCGTGCGGACAGTCAATTTCATCTGCAGCATCCGATTCATTATTAATGTTACTGGTTGATGGACTTTTAGTATTTGCCTCTTCTTTACAAAAAAAACTGAGCAATGTTCCTTTTCTTCGTTTGTCACTCATTTTTAAACAACCCCACTTATCAGCATGTAGTTATCAATAATTTAACAATTCTGCGTTTTGACGCACTGTTCCGAAACTGAAAACAAACAAGCCTATCATTAAAATTTATTATAAGTAAAATCAAATTAAAGTTTTTGTAGTAAATAAGAAATATTTACAGTAAATTAAATTATAGAGTATAACTTTATAGGCAATTTAAATATCTCGACAAGCATTGACTTGGCATACGTAGCAGCTTCAGACATTTCGCCGTCCTTAAAACGTTTGCCGCCCTCCCTCCCCACGTCATGTTCTGTGGATATTCGAAGGTCAAGAATTTTATTTTACTAAATTATTAATATCTATAATTATCACACAATCGAGCCAATATTTATTTTACTTAATTTATAAACAAGTATTTATAGAAAAACTTTAATCTGTATAAGACGTCACCGCAATAATAATCATATATATCTGTTACGAGTTGTCGGTGCTTGGATACTACAAGCGCGTTAGTTTTCGTATTTAAAATTTAGTGGCTCAGATAGATCTGCATCAGCAATTACAGTAATCATCATTAAGACAATAGCCTTCAAATCGGTGCTGAATTGACGAAGAAATTTGTTTTTAATCGGAAAAAGGAGGTTTTCAACAATAAAGAATCTCAGCTACCGTAGCAACCAGGACAATGCTTTTCAATGGGAATTCGCAATCTGTATCATAATGGCATCGATGTAATGATTTTTAACTGGGAAATTCTTATAGTCCAATTGATCTCAACCAAGCACATAAGTGTGACGACGTCATAATTATAAAACACGATATATCTTATTAAATAAAAATCATTACTCCTTTCAATTGATAACTGTATATTTATAATAGCTTTGATTTAGAGCTTCTAACGAGAATAAGTGGATTTTTTGTAATGCCATTGGTTTAAAATTACGACGCTAACTTTTGACGACGTCATAAACCTAAAATACGAAATTTTAGCAAACGGGAACAAAATTAATGTCGTATTTCGTTAAGTTTTCCTATAAATTTATAAATGTAATTATTGAAGAAAGTGAACAGATTTGAAACTTGGTTTGTCAAAATCATGGAAACATTAATGCTACAACCTTCTATTACTATCAACGGAAAAATGTGACGTCATGGGTATTTCGGGATTTATTTTCATCCGGAAACATTCTAAAAGGCACCGATAATCCTAACACACAAAGTATTCTAAGTTTTGCAAAAATTTTGTGTAAAATATAGGCTATTGTCTTAATGATGTTTATTTATATTTCT
This sequence comes from Tanypteryx hageni, assembly GCA_028673005.1. Taxonomy (NCBI): domain Eukaryota; kingdom Metazoa; phylum Arthropoda; class Insecta; order Odonata; family Petaluridae; genus Tanypteryx; species Tanypteryx hageni. The sequence continues at coordinate 153,026,764 of CM054114.1, forward strand.
GATGCAGGGCGATCCGAATCAATGAACTTGAAAAGCGAAAACAATGACGCTCTTGCAGTATGCAAGCATCGAAAACTCGTATTAGTATTATCATTTAAAAGGTAAGCTATTAGCCATATATTTACAAAATTACAAGTATTTAAATACTACAGATGACGAATTCATTTCCCATTATATGAATCGTAAAAATCACATTAAAGAAACAAAAAGAATGTGTGTACATTGCTATTTATTTTCCACAGGGGTTGTGATTTCTCATACCTAACAAAAATAATTTATCTAGAAATTTTTCAACTTCAATGATGTCTTTACACTGTACGCTAGCATGAGCATCGAAACTTTAAAATGAATTATTTTGAACTAATCTTTCATATACTAGCTATACTAATATACTGTCGAAATTAAATATTTTTTACTACTTACTTATTCCACGCCGAATTTTATCTTTCCTCTGATGTCGGGAACAATTAGTATTTCACTCCGATGGGTAAATATTTTGACATAAAAATGAAAATAGCATAAAAATATGTAATTCTTGTACACTTTTAGAAATGATGTTTATCAAATATAACATCTAATGTTAGGTATAAAAAAGCACAATACAAAACCGTGGTGTTCCTTCTTCTGTAACTAGTAAGACAAGACTGGCGGAGGGTGCACAAAATACGTTTACTTGGACTGGCGATGAAACGTTACGGCCAATAACCTCGAGAGAAAACATCACACTGGAAAAACGCATTCACTGCGGGCTACCTACTCGACGTTTTTATTAAGAAGCGGATATAAGTTTTGGGGAATATTTTATGGAAAACGATTACTATAATACAATTTATTAATTAAAAACAATTTTGAAGCCTAATTTATATAATTATTTATATTTTAATCTTGACTCACATGGTGAGTCGTCCGCATTTTACGTTTGTCTAGATATAGGCAACCCCGCATCGCGCGCTTAGCGTATTTTTCTACATGGCCAATGTGCGATATTTTTCAGAAAAAGTACATAGGTATCTTCAGCATTGCGCGAAATACAATGTAAACTAATACTTGAATTCGAACCGCGCCGGCGACCAATTTTCTCCTGACGCGTCGGTAGAAAATTTGTGTATGCAACCCGCATGACGCCTCGATAATCGCGCAAGCTTAAAGATGGTTACATTTTTATCTGAAATAATTTACAATAAAATGTATCCATTTTGTGACAGGATCATTATAGATGTATATACCACAAACAGTAATGAATTGACAAATTTGTACGTAAAAAGTTGCGAAATATTCGAGGTGAACATAATGTCGGACTTAGTCCGACATTTGAGCAGATCGGTAAAAATGCGATGTCGGATGGCATCCGACATATGAGCGCAAAGGGTTAAATATAATACAAAACATGTAAATGGCATATAAAGGAGATAAATAATACAACCGAGAATATTTTTAAAAACAAATACACTGTCGAAAAAAAATTTCTTGGACGAAGTAAGGTACCGGCAAGTTAACTTCCAAAAAAAATAAGAAATGCTGAAATGTGCGAAATGCATTATATGTTATATATGTGTGTGTATATATATGTGGATGTCAACAAGGTGTTGGGATGTTGGGATATATATATTTATTTATTTATTTATTTATTTACGTCTCCTAATAAGAAACACTTTAGATAATTTATGTTATTAAAAACAGAAACGATAAAATAGTGACTTATCTTAAACACTGGTTTTTGTATGTTTGGGAGAAAAAATACTCGGCAGAAATGGAAACGATGCTATTCACTACGAAGCTCGAGTCGTACTGAAAGGCGAGATTCCGTAACAAAAGCATAACCCGCATGCGGGCGTCTGCCCCACCGCTTTGAAAAGAAAGTCTCGGGTGGCTCACACCGTGAGTCGCCCGCCCTTCCGTAGTACCCCAGATGGCTCACACGTGTGAGTCGTCCGCACTGGATGTGTTAAAGCAATTCAGAAATGAAATGGCGCTTGGTGGGCAAAATGTTATCTTTAGTAGAGGCTGCCGACATTCCCTTCTCACTCGAGGCGCTCAGCAGGAATTCTCGATCCTGCCATTGGAGGTGGTCTTTTCGGCATGCGATATCTTACGGAAATGGTGAAGGACACATTCGGGTAGCTACCTGAAGCTGTTGAGGATTAGTGGCACGGCTAAAAGTAGACCTTTCTATTTATTTTGTTCTTTACTGGTGCATTTGGACCCCGTTACCATGCTGCGTGGTTATAGCGAGGGATGAATGCAAGATAAGGCGAGTCTTCTGGCCTTAGGGAAATCTTGCCTTCCTTCGTTTTGCTTTCTCCTACGCAAATGTTTATACGAAACCCATGCAATAAAAATGCCAGAAAAATCACATCCGATATCCGTGGTCCTTATTTTTCATAGAATCCGCATTCCGAAATACCTCTTCTCCATTCGGGGTATGCACGGTTATAGCACTCTAAACATTAATATTTGTTTAGCCACAACTTCGCAGATTTTCATCCAGCAGCAAGTAGAAAACTGTTTTTACAGGACTTCAGAGTTGTAGCAATATAAAAAATATTAAGGCTTTCCCTAAACTTTCCACAAAGCTTCGCGTACCGGCAAGTAATCGGCCGCGAACCGGTGCCGGTCCGCGGACCGGCGGTTGAGAAACACTGCTGTAGAAGACGAGAACGAACGGACGGACACAGGCGCTCACGTTGAAAACGAAACGCTCCTGATAATCGCAGTTCCAGTTTCCCCTTCTGCCCCTCAACACGCCGACCAAATATCATCACATTAGTGAGAGAGGGTCTCTGGGCTCATGTGGCGTGGGTGCCAACCATCTCACGGATTCCCACAGTACCGCGTGTGTGATGCTGCACTGCCGCGTAGATTTGGGACTGCTATGAGGAAGGGAGGGGGAGGGAGGGATATGAAGGATGCTGGTGTCGTGCCCATAACGTGACGCGCTTCGGTGGTGTCTAAGCGCGCACACACACATGGTGTGTTTACATCTTCCCGAGACGCTCTATTCGCAGCACGCTTCGGAAATAAATCACTCGACGAGTTGCGTAAAGGGTCGAAACGAAGTTCTCCCGATGCCAGTACGAAGAGAACAACGCAGTCGTTGCTCTCTCTGTCTCTTCCCCCTCTCTTTCTCTCCCTCGCTAATGCTTGCGTTTTTCTCTTCGTTGCTGTTCTCATTGCCCGTCGAGGAAAAAGGGGAACCATAAGCGTGGAGGAATTTCTCTCGAAAGGCAGTTCATTTGTTTCGTTTTTAACGCGTTGACATCATAATCGGAGAGCAGTGGCGATAGGTAAGCCGGCGAGGCTGCTGCCTCAGGCTAGGGTTACCATATTTCGACTTTATAAAAAGTGGACAAATGGCTTTTAAAAAAGAGGACAAGTTACGTGTGCTACGGAAGTAAATGTTATGGGGATTTTCAAGGCGTTAGCCATGAAGATCCAGCAATCGAGCATAGAAAGGACCCGCTACTAGCATGTTGATGAAATTTGGTAATTAGGGGCAAAGAAAATGATATAAATGGTTTACGCGGCCTGAACGGGAGTGCCACTTGACTGGTGACAAAATATGAACGTTCCTTTATACCTTATAACAAAAAAGTCTGTAAACAACTCTGTAGAACTAATCAAATAGCATATGGTTTTTCAGTACATTTTTATCGGAGTAGCCGATTTCAAGAAAATCAAACGGAAAGTCGTAATTTTACTTTGAACTTAGAAGAATTTCCCGTTTTTTTTTAATTGTTGTCGAAAACAATCTTCGTGGCGACTGTGGTAAACAATATCTGCTGTAAATAACTAATTAGTTTAATTTTCATTCGTGCGCACGTAACATTTGGAAAATGAAGGGTAACGTTTATCTACGACGAAGAAATGAACGTAAATATGTACGTCTATTTTCTTTACGTATACACAGCGTTTGTAAGTGAAAATAAATGGATAGTTTACGACGAAGGAATGAGCGTGAACATAAAGATTATATTGCTACTATTGGAGTGAGGTATCAAACGGCTCGGTGATTTTTGAGAAAAACCGCCCCAAAGCTCCTCCTATCACACTATTAGCGAAAGGTGGATCGATTCTTATTGAAAATCAAGTGATATAATGGAAGGAAAATGTTCTCATGGAAAATAATGACTCGTTGAAAAAGAAAATAATATACAAGTTTCAGCAGACCGGCCCTTGGACTTGCAGGCTCGATGATTGCATCGGAAGGTTATATGTGCAGTCCGACCCTGGAGTGAGGTATGTTTTAAATGATTGTCGATTTTTTCATTTATTACAACCGATTAGGAAATTAGTCGGTGAATAAAAAATTCGGTATTTCCTTGGCATCAGTTCTTAGACATTATACCAAACCATTAATATTAATATTTTTTTATATTATTGCGTACATCGTAAAGAACGCCTCTGCCTCGCATGTATGCACGCGTGATGTGTTGTATCAATCATAACCTAGCCCTGTTCGTGTGATGACACACTTGTGTTTGAAACATTTTGTATAATCAGGTGGTTTTGTCGGTTTACTGCCGTAAGAATTTCCATGGCGTCTTAATGATCAGTTATATTTTCGTTCGGAAGTCAATTAAATATGTTTTGATAATGGAAGAATAAAGCTGATGGAAAGCATGGATCATCTCAGTTAAATGGTAAATTAGTATTTCTTTCGAAGGACACGCATTCCAAATCATTATTCCTATAGTTGTATGGGGGAAGGCAAATATGGGCTCGAATTCATTAAAAGAAAATCTGATGTGGCCACCACATGATCCATATCTGTAATATTTCTAAAAATTCAAAATAGGTTACATGATAATAAATATTTTAAGAAAATGCGAGAAAATTGTAGACTTTACAAAGAACAGAAATAAACTCAAACCATAGCCTTCTGATATTGGATATAGCCACAAAGCTCCAGCAATTAAGAAAATAAAAAGGAGCGTTACTAAGACGTAACTAAGCGTCAATTGTTAACAATAGTCGTCGGTAGGTGGCGTGGTGATGGCAGCTTTGTAAAGTCTAAAATTTTCTCGCAGTTTCTTAAAATATTTATTATTATGTAACCTATTTGGAATTTTTAGAAATATTACAGATACGAGTATGGAGAAAGTCATGTGGTGGCCACATCTTATTTTTTGATAAAATAATGGGTTGAAAACATCTATAAAAATTACGTGAATTAGTTACCTGCCCGTCAAAAGTGACGGTTAGGCATGACTGAAGAATTAAATTAAAACTTCCCATTCTCTCTCTCTATTCCATTCTTTCCACTTTCTCCATCTCTTTCTCTCTTTCTCCCTCCCTTTCTCTCTTCCTCCCTCCCTTTCTCTCTTCCTCTCTCCCTTTCTCTCTCCCTTGTCGTCCTTGGCAGACGGGTGGGTCGCAGGTTCGAATCCCCCCTAGAACATGGATGTTGGTTTTTCATATCAGGGTTATATTTAAGAATGAACATGATTGTTCATATAACCCTCTCAATAAAGACGGATTATTATTATTTCTCTCCCTTTCTCCCTTCCTCCATCTCTCTCCCTTTCTCCCTTCCTCCATCTCTCTTCCTTACTCCTTCCCTCTCTTTCTCACCCTCCCTGTATAATATGCCCCCCTCTTTATAATATGCCCCCTCTATGTAATATGCCCCTGTATCTTATGCCGCCAGTGGTGTAGACACCGTGACAGACAGTAGGACGGACTCTTAAGAATTATTTTATAAGGATGCTCACCAATCAAAGTTTCTGGATATATTCATGTTTTGATTTACCATTTACTAATTTATCACCCTGCATTGTGGGTTTATTTTATTTTTCACTTAAATGGTTATGAAACTTGGATTTTTCATGTAAAGGGAATTACTGTTTCGACGGTGCCTTATTGCGAAGGATACGAATTTACCGCGTCTATCATGCCTTATTAAAACACACCCGATGAGGTGGAAGCTTGAAGATAGTAGCCACTCAGTTCGGAAATATTTCCAATTAAAAAAACGTTAGAAACAAAATTTTTGTGCGCCACCAAAGTCAATCTCATCGGACGCTATTACGTTTGTAGAATTCACGGTTCAGAATCGGCGTGTTGTTTTCATGTCCATTAAACTCTTGGAGCTCCCTTTCTCCGCGCCCAAATGCCGTGTTGCAAATGGGTGAGCGAACGGTCAAGGTACCGTAGGCCGCGGCCACCTCCGACAGACGTGGCGGCGGAAAAGGGGGCCGCATATAATGTGCGCTCGAATCGAGTAAGGTGATCGGCTTGTCACTATCGCAATTCGTTTGTTTTTGGGGTTCTTTGCGAAAAATTACGCCTTCCAACTCTTCAATTTGACATGTATGTCAAATGGATTTCATTGGCTCGTTTCTTGGAAGTGAATCTCGTGACAAAGGACTATATTTACGGATTTATTTGCTTGCCGATATTGTAATTGTGCTACTAACAGTAATGGTTGCCAACACGAACGTCATTAGCCAGAACAATGTTCTAGCCCAAATAAGAAGATGTTTATAATTTGAGGGCCATTATTCTAAACACCGCAATGTGCAGTGTTCTGTCATGACCCAATTGTTTGTGTTTAATGAATGCACTGATTGTTGTCTCTCTTTTATTCCAGGTGAGTAAGATGCTGGACACGGACGGAAACGTGGTGATGGGGAACGGGAGGAAGGGAGGGGGGATGACTGGGACGCGCTCCTTCGGGAGTTTAAACACGGGATTCGTCGGAAAAGTGGTGAGTCAGCGCCATTTAACCCCTTGGTCGACGCGGCGTCTCCACGTGACGCGAAATGTTTACGCGGCGGGCGTTTTCGGTCTCGCGGCTGACGGGAAATGAGTGTTTTTATTCTTTGTAATAATTTTAATTGTTGTCCTATATTCATTTCTCTGTTGCGAGAAGCTGTTATATATACAGTTGGTCCTTGATTTACGTGATAGATGCGTTCCCGAATACCGTCGTTTATATCGAAATCGCGTAGATCGAATCCTTTTTTTCCCATGCAAAGTTCCATCTACCAAATTGCATTAAGCGAATCCCGCTCGTGTCGATCGCGTATAAGCGAATCCACGTCAATCGAGTTCATGTAAAACGAGGACATTCTGTGTGTATATATATATATATATATATATATATATATATATATATATATATATATATATATATATATTCAATGTTATTCACCTTTTGGTTGTAACTTTCTGTTTTGCGTGTATCAACTATGGACGTCGTGAATGGTTACATATCTGTTCCATGTTTTAAATACAAGGTAATGCTCCGAAATTTATTTAATTTTCTATTGATTTGGAGGCCGATCGTGTTATTCCTTTTTAATGTTTTAATATCCGTATAATTGCTTTAGTTTCATAGATAATTAATTACTCTAAAAGGCATTTCATAATGAAAATTTTCGATTTGATGTAAAATCGAAGGAAGTAAGCAGCATAAAATATAGAGGCGCTTGAGTTATTTGTAAAAAAAGCCATTTAAAAAGTTCAAGTAAGCAATCGAGATGGCGCACAGAGGGAAATATTTTAGAAAACTTGGCCAAAATGAAAATAAATATTATAATTGATGCTACTCCTGTTTTTTGTTTTATTAGTAATTATGCAACAACAAAAAGGTAAATTATATCTAAATAAAATGCTACGGTAATGACAAAAAATAGTTGTATAGTGGTGGTGAAACAGGATCAATATGAAGAAAATAACAATATACAAAATTAATTAACAAATTAATTTTAAGTGTAAAAATTTATTTGTTTAATCTGACGATAAACATTCTGAGTCACTGGAAGTCTGAGTTTGTTTCTTCTTCTTGAGACGTTTCACATATATCTGGAGACAACAACATTTCCACAACCTCGCTTGGAAATTTCTTATACTTTTTCTTCGGAAGTTTTCGTAAACTAGATAAATAAGGATGAGATGAGATGAGACGAGAAGTAAGTACATCACGTGTGTCATAGTTTCTATTCGAGAACATTTCCTAGAAAATCCTTTATACTTTTTAAAATATTGATTTCACGCCTCTTGTGCCTCTTCTGATAATTGTCCTATTGGTAAAATCGATGAAGATATCACTTGAGGGCTGTGGCTCAAATTTTATGTGTTGTTGTTGGCATATTATACCATGGATAGATCTACAAAATATCCTGCAGTATCTAGTGCATATTTTCCAATTTTTTTATATTTGTGTCCTATTCACAGGATAGAATAAGTAAAATAAATTTGAAACGCTCAATAAGTTTTTTTATCTATTCCTTTTATAGACGAAGATAGTTTTCCGTTTTCAAAAACCGTCGAGCAGTATTGCCATCGTTCGTAGCAAGGTTTAGGGCGATCAACTAGTAAACCCATTTTTTCCTTGAATTTTTCTTGAATTGCGTTTTAGTTTTCACTCACTTTTGTCTTCGTCTGTTCGCGCTTACCACTTTTTAATTACTAATGTAAAGGACATGTGTAACAAGCAATCGAAGAATCTTATCCACGCATGGAGAGTGGATAATCCAAATCTTAGTTTTGTTTCATCCACTAGCTTCATCAGTATTTGATCCAATTGATTAAAGTCTTTAGATGTGGCTCCACACTAATAACACCTCTGAGTAGATGTGGTCGAAGTCACTGCGTTGCACACTTTACCATCAATCATCGTGAATAGCATTATGTGATGAACTTTAATGTCCATTTCATTTAACGTAATTGATGAAGGAACTAGTCTTTCAATTTCATTTTCAACTACCTCCATTTCACGTCGAGTTGTTTCTGTAGATTCATGAAGAAAATGAATCCTAATTGGTCTGCAAAATCGTGGCGAAGATGATCTTGGATTTTTCCAGACAATTTTCTTATTTCGGAGATCAGGATCTCCACACATTAACTAGAGGGACCAAAGACGTTATGAAAATGATCATGTAAGTACTACGATCAGCTAAAAACCTCTGCTTGTATTGGCTTTGGCCCGAAATACCATCGCTGCCCCATTTGGAGATTAAACACAAGTTTTCCAGTTCTGCGGAGGTCAATATTTTTATAACTTCTTTTTGTACCTGAATGATGCGCTGAGTTGTGTGATCAAGAAGAGCTTGATGTTTTACATCAACACTTGTGTGTCCGTAATTGAAATATCTGAAGCGGGGTGCCTCATGTTTTTCGCCTCTCTTAGCGAGTAGTTTGGGGAAAAGCGCGTCTTGTCCTTTTCTCTGATAACATTGTACTGATCCCGCGTCAGTTAAGCTTCGATAAGCATAGACAATGCTTCATCGATAAGCAGCGAACGAATATGGCTTGTTCTTTCTTTGAAGGCTTTCCTTTGTTTCATAACTCGAGATGGCGTCGTAAATGCGATATCTTTTATGGTATTTGCACTACGAAGACTCATTTGAGCAGCGTATGTCAATTCCAAAGGACGCGTTTCAGATCGCAGTTTCTAAGTTTTCCTTCGTATAGATCTCTCGCTACTCTCATGAAATTCCGACGCGGGGCGACCGGCCCGTGATGTTGGCGTTGGTGTAAATGCAGGGAACATGACGTCCGTCTGCAACCACTTCTTGTTTCTGTTAAGAAATCTATCTAATTTCCGCTTAGAAGATAGCCACCTTGTTTTAAAATCGGATGTAAATCGACTTAAAATTTGTGATACCGCCTTTGATGTTTCCCCTTGGACTTTTATTAATTCAAGTATGCGAGTTTTCAAACGTGCACTCTGAAATTGTAAATCTTGTGCAGATTTTTCTTGCATTATATTAAATAACTTCTGCCTGGACAAAATAATGTGTTCGTCTCTTGATCCTGAAAGTAATAAATTACATTCAATATATTTATCTGATAAAAATTTGCGAAGACTCTTGGTGGTATGCAAAAATGTATTTTTTCAAGATATCTTACTAAAAATGGCACAAATATGCTTAGGTTTTTTAAATTCAAATAGTAGATGAACTAAGCTACGTATTCTAATAAAAATAAACGGCGCAATATACATTGCACAAACTTTCTCATATACGCATATACATTTGGTCGACTGTGTACGTTAATAAAAGAAAAACGTTATAAATCAAAGTTAACCGTAGTTTAGTGTATATTTTAATGCCACTGGTCGATATTTAGTAATATTTTGGGATATATGGCTTAGTAAGTACTATTTGTGAGATCAGGCTGTACGATTGGATGGATTTTAATCAAAATCCTTAAAGCCATTTTTGAGTAAATCGAATTTTGTTTCAAAATATCCTAGAATAAAATACCCTTAATTGTTGACGTCATAGGGCTTGGGTAAAGTAGCTTAGCGTACATGTTAATGCCACTAGACGCCATATAGTGATTTCAAGAGACATATGACTTACGTAGTATTATTTGTGACATCAGGCTCTACAATTGGATTGATTTTAATTAAACTCTCTGGAGCCATTTTTGAGTAAATAATTTTTTTCTAAAAATCGCCAAGAATAAACTACCCTTAATTTTTGTGCAATGTCATTTTTATAAAAAAGGGGTCTGCAAAAGATGATATTGCACAAATACGAAATATCATTTTATTTCATGTACGCGTTTGAGCCCTAGGTCGACGAACAGACGACAGACAGACGGACAGACAGACGGCATGGTGAAAACAACTTTTATGAACTCAGGCACCTAAAACGTGTATTTCCATCAAAATCTCGAAGTCAATTTTTTCACGATAAAAATACTTGCTCAAAAGAAAGTAAAAATTGCCGTATCTCAATTGGCACCTAACTAAAAGTCTAAATGAATGTGACGAAATTTTGGTTTTTTCCTACTTGTTACCAGCAGAAATTTGATAGCTTGTAAAATAAATACAAAAGCAAATTTCATGAAATAAAATATTGTGTAATATTGTACATACCTTCTGGTATTGGTTCCGTAGCGTCATAATTTGAAATAATGTGTATTTTACTAAAAATTTCCAAAATAACTTTGGTCACTAAGCACGCACAGAGCTAGTCGCAATGTCGCTCACACGAATGTCTAGTTCAAACTAATACAAAGTCGCAGGTAAACAAAAAAATGCAGGAAGACGGTCATTAAATGGGTTAGGTATTTCTCTTCACGATGGATGTGTAACTAAAGTAAAAGTTTCAACTTTGTAATTTTACCTTTGGTCAGGTATTTTAGATTTTTACTCTTAGTGCGACGTACGTGCTTTAAAAAAAAATAGCATTGTGAGAAATTCGGTTTTTGAAGTTAAAAAAATTTACGCAGCAAGAATTATTGTTAACTCTTAAATCAATGGTGTGTTTATTTTGCCGAACCTCACCGCTGTGTAGTCTTTCGATAGCCATTTGACTAAAAATCCTACTCCGATTTAAAAAATCAGAAAGTTCTCTTATTTATTCTGATAGCAAGCTGTATCCATTACGCATTAGACATTCATGAACTACCTCAAGCAGGAACATTCAATGCGAAATGTGCCAATGAATTGTGCAGCTTCATTTCGCAGTGACTCACGGAAGGGGCGCAGAATAACGGCTCTAATTTCCGCTGTCGGGATTCCGTGTCGAAAACGCACGTCGCGCTATTCTTTTATTTTTGCCTCGTCAGTTTCCTTCCGACATTTCCTGTCGAAAAGCAGCGTTGCAAAATTTAAAACCCCTCAACAGTTATGAGCTGCAAATATTTTTGTTCGTGGCCAGGAATTGTATTTAGGTTGTAAATTTCGTTCAGACTCTAATTGTTGCTATATAGAAAATGTTTCCCTCTCGCATAATTACAACGGACTTAGAAATTATGCTTTCCCCAACATTGTTGACTCAAGTTTTCAAATATGGCAGGGTCTGATAGCAAAATGCAATTCTATTTGAGGGTTGGAGTAATACTTGAAGGGAAGGTTAAAAACTCAACTCATGTCTTAAATGTCTCCCAAATTCACTTACCTATTGGTGTAAGTACTGCTCTCAGAAACTTATTAGTTGCCACTCATTATAATTTTTCGGCTGGTTCATTTAAAACGCTCCCCTGGATTTTGCCTTAGCTTTGGATTTCGTTTCATCTCTTCACCTATCTTTATATGTACACGAGCTGACATTACGCGGCGTTGCTCGGGTTCTTAAGTCAAAACAAAAAAAAATTTAGAATAAAACCAACTAATGAAACTAGGTTAATTTTTATTGTAGTGCTTAATGGTATGCATCTCTTGCCCAAATTAACAAATTCTTCCTGCATCCATTATCGATAAATTTGGCTACTGTATTTTTTATCAAATAATCATAATTAACAATAGATGGAATCACTTTTAAAATATGGTTATTTCACTCAAATTAAGTTTCAGTGGAAGAAACTGCATGATATTATGTGGTCATGAATCTCAATAACATTTAAAACTTGGACAGGAATTGCAACCGGTGGAAACACATTTGATCGTATATTCAAATTTAGCTTAGCCATACGTTATCCCATGAAAAGGCTGATTTTGTGGGTTTAATTTGTCACGTGAATATTTTAAACTCAAACCTACAAAACAAAATGAGTTCCCGGACTTTGAAACCGAATTTGGCAATAAAAAGTGTTGGTATGACATGGAAAGTGTTATTATAATTTAATAACTATAATTGGTTTAATTGATGCATACAAATGTTCAGTTGAAAGGAAAGAAAAACGTACATATAGTTATTCAAGGGAGGAAGAGTTAAAAATTATAAATGTTGGCCTAAATTAAAGAATTGTTATAGAAGTTTTCTTATTCTGCCTTCTGAGATGTCTTTCACCATATCATTTTCAATGTTAATGAAAAACAAATTTCGCTGTCTACCAAGTATAGAGAATACGCAGAATACATTAAAGGTTTTTAGAGAACGACAGAAGTTAAAATTGCACATTACAACTGTCTATATATATTATTTATTTTAGTTAATATTAGGTATTGTTTATAACGGTTGTCAAGTAGATTTCTAATCCAACAATATGCTCATTCCCGTGTTACTTAAATGGGAAAAATTAAAAGAGAAAAACATTTTTTAAATGAAAAAGATAGTTCAAATCGCTTTAAAAGCACTCCCATTTTGCTCGACTTTTTATTGCGGTTAAAATGGCACCTTCTTCTTGCTTCTACGTCCAGTGGTTGTTGCGTTATAAATGCACAAATATTTATGGTAGAGATAATTACTCAATGTCCGTCCGTCCCCCTTTTATCTTTTGAGCAGTTTGTCATAGAGAAATGCTGCAAACGACATTTTGCTTCTGCCAACTACAAGACCCCGAGAGAACTATTTTCGTTTACTGTAGTGTCCCGGATTCGAATCCGGGAGACGATTATATTTTCCCATATGTTTACACAGGAGTTTCGATTTTTCAAGGTGCAAGAATTATTTCCTTCATTCATTAAAATACGTAAATATGGTCCGAATTTCTCCGTTTTTGCTTTATTCTATGGCTAAAACTATAAAATATCTTATTATGGCAATTACTCCATGTTACACTGAATAATTTGTCAGAAACACGAGTTTATTTTCGTTATTTTATGTCTTTTTCGTATTCTTTCCGGGTGTTGCCAAGGCGACCCGCATTTTTGCCTCCGATTGAATTAGCGTCTATTAAGCCTTCAAAACTGCGTTATTTTTATGAAGGATCGAAGTTATAGTTGTAGCAATGTAAAACTTAATAGATTGCAAAGTTAATAATTGGAGATTATTATTATTCAGTAAACTGCGTGTGGGCTGTGAGCATTTTTACCGATAGACCACAAGAAAAAATCTTTTTTCTTTATTTCAATACTGGAATGTGACCTTTTTCGTAAGGAGAAGCGATTAAAATTGCATATATAAATTATAAAAACACACATGAATTTCAAAATATCAGTTCTGACTTTATAAGGAAAAATGGGCTATTATTACTTTTTAAAATGCAGATTTCTGACATTTCGCAAACGTTTTTGCGGGTACCACCAGCTGATCTAATTCAAAAACGGTTTTAAAAGTTAAAGCAACTACAAATCATTCAATTCCAAATTAAAAATTTCAATTTGCGATTTAATGTTTCATTTTTATTCATTTTGCTGTCATCACCCGCAAAATTTAACGAAAGACCCACATCTAGTATTTATTAGTCGTCATTTTGAAGATGTATGTACCATAATAGTTTTTGAGTTAGAGCTCCCACAAAAATCTATCACATACAGACAGACAGACATCAGCGAGAAAACAGTCAAAACGTGTTCAGGGGAACTTAAAACATGTATTTCCGTTAAAATCTCGAATTCGATTTTTTCATGAAAACAATACTTTCTCTATACTTCGTATATGGAGAAAGTAAATAATTCTGCTCCGTAGCTCGGAAATACATAAACCTTGAATTTTTTAAACAATTGAGAATTTTTAGTGGCCGCATTGTTGAACTTTTTAAAATTTTCGTTTTTTTTTAATTGATTTTGCACGCAACTCTACCGATGTAAAAATTTCTAACTCCTGCTCTTCAGGAAGTGCCTAAACATTAGTATCCTCCTATCTTATGATTATTTTACATGTGAATCCAGTCGATTCGCCTCTATCCTACTCACGATGGGTATCTTAGAGGTAGTGCAATAAATAGCCAGGAAGGGAGGAGAGAAACTCGGTGCTGGCATTTGACTGCTCTTACGAAGAACACCGGGGGCCCAATTGCTTAAAAGTCCCTTCCGAAGGACGGAGTGTTGATTTGAGCGCGCTCCTCATTTTCTCTTTCCTTATTGGCTCGTCCTCGTCACCTTAGTTCCAACACGCACAAATAGGGGGCCGGAGCGTCCTCGGAAAAAATCCTCATAAGGATTCGAACCGGGTGTCGATTTTTTTAGCAGATCGTACGGTGGGGCCAACACTAACCACTACGCCACCGGCTCCCTTTTAAATATTTTAATGTATGTATGTATGTACTTTATACGTTTTTACACCGTAGAGTTTCATGGGCCATCCTATGGACAAAAGGAAGAATTTGGTCTAGGTTTACAGAGCGTGGGATCTCTTATACCCCCATGGGGTCAACGAAATACTATTTCCATAAGAATGCATGGGAAATGGTGTGGAGAAACCCTAAAATGCCATGCAGCCCTTCACTGATGTGGATATAAATATACCTAAATATTTACTTACAATCACGGGAAATGGCTTATATAATATTTTGATTCCGGTCATGTTTTGTCGTATTACGTGTTAAATCGCTCGAAATTATCCTTCAAGCGCAAAATTTATTAACATTTTCCAGGCGGCAACAAAGCTAAATTTCTTAATTGTTGTCCTTCTCAAAGGGAAATAGCCACGTAAATATTAATGCAAGGAAAATCCACGCCGTGACGCGCCGTATAGAAAGAATATCCAAGGCCAAGAAAAAATGTACAAATGGATTCATCCCTAAATATAGTCTATAAGTACTTTTAAAGTGAGTCAAATGATTTTTAAGGAATATTAGAACATTGTTGTTTTTTACCATTAACATTGAAAGATTTATCGCAACATAAATCGATAAATCTACTTACATTTGTTCGGTAACCAAGATGTTGTTTATTGTTTACGTTTTGGCTAATATTATTGACAATTCACATAACTTGATTGGTGATTGAAAGGCTTCTGTGCATCTATCCATGTGAATGTTAAGTAAGACGTTAATGCGTAATTATATTAATGATAAAACTTTACAATCCAAATATAATAAAATCCCAGGTTCGTTCGTTCGTTCGTCAGTTCGTGCGTAACTGGTGGTAAAAATATATTAAATGACGAATAACTTGATCAGATATGTACATAGAACAATGAAATTTGGCGGAAATGGTCTGCTCATAAATATAAATGATCTGACCAAGAAAAATGTACGAAAATCGTCCCGAGTTCGAGCCCATGGCTGGTGACACATTCCCCATAACATAACCCGTTGAAATCGATTTTTCGTCCTGCAGGATTTTTTTTCTTTTGCAAAATTAAATTAGAAGTAATGGGAGACTCAAAATATTTAATTGTTTTTTTTTTTAATTCTTTGTAATTGACTGAATTGCTCCCTGTGAACATTTTTTGTTAAATCGTCTTCATTATGCAAAAAAATATTTAAAATAACTCATTTAAATATCCCGCGAAAACGGCATCCTGGTTGGAGAGAGAGTAGTAAGGGGTACGTGACGTCATCGCGTGCCTTACGACGCTTACGACCGTACTGAAAGCACGCGGTTTTGATACTTCGTCCTGTTGCTTTTCCTGATATCGTAGTTAAAATGGAGAATGTGGAACTTAAGAAGGGTTATAAGTATTGTCTTGTACCTCAGTGCTTAAATACAACGATAACAACCCTAGAAAATTGTTCTTCACGCTACCGAGGTCCTTGGGAAGAAATAAGAAGCGGAGAATATTGTGGTTGAAAGCCACGAGGAGATACACAACTGATATGTCCGAACGTACAAATGCATTTGTCTGCGAAGATCATTTTAATCTAAGTACTACTTATATGCATGTACGTCATTTTATTGCTTCGTATTTTAGTTTATGACTTATTTCGGCATTACATTGACATGATGCATATATTTCTGGAGAATGTTGAAAGAGTAAATTATATTTTTGTTTCAAAGATTAGCATATATATTTTAACAAAACCTCCATAATGTAATATACCTATTCTAAATACGCAATACGTGGTGGGGAGGGTTTACCAATTGGGTGGGTGCACGCTTCTCTCCTCATCTACCCGCCCCTTCGTCCCTCCTCGGTCGTTTCCACCACGTCTCCAAGACGGTTTTTCGTTTCGTTTCCCGTTAGGTATTTCGGGGCGAAATTTGAGGGTGCTTCCGTTATTCTATAACGGTGTTATCAAGGTGTTTATAAAAGGGGTGCCGGTGGTGTAGTGGTTAGGACGCTGGCTGCTACTCGCCCGATGCTTGAAAGTCATCGGGTACGAATCCTGCGCGAGTAGGATTTTTTCTCAAGGTCATCCGGCCCCCTGTTTGCGTGGTTTGAGGAGACCGCGCAAATTCAGCTGTTCCGTCCTTCGGAAGGGACGTTAAGCCGTTGGCCCCCCTGGTGTTCTTCGCAAGAGCAGGCAAATGCCGGCACCGGGTTTCCCTCCTCCCTTCTGTGTGTGTGTCCGGTGTGGAAGGCAACGGGAAACCACCACACCGTGTATGTATATTCCCTAGTCAAAGCCAATTAATTAGTTAATTGGTAGGACCTGTCGTAAGACAGAACACAAATGAATGATGAATAAAAAGTGTGTTATTTTTCGTTGCGGTGTTATTTGTTGTTGTGTTATTAGTTGTCCTTGATTCACAAAAAATCGTTCCAGATATATAGGGTAAAATAAAGGGGGGAGTGGGAGACAGGAGGGGTTACAAAGAAAACGAATGGAAGGTAATTGAATAAACGGTTAGGAAAAGGAAGGGGTTGGAAAAGAAGGCGAAAGCAACATAGTAGCAAAATGTTACAGAAAGTTACAAAAACTTGGTAAAAGGGCCAAAGACAACAATGTTGATACAAAGTATTTACAAAATATTCGGTAAGCTAAATAGAGGAGAATGATTGTGGAAAAGGTATTTATTTAAGAGAAGCGATAATTAACTCTAGCTGTTGAAGAGCATCCAATTTGCGACCTTTAAAACCTTTTTCTTTTTGACAATTTTTATAAACAAACTGATGGTTTATTCGAGCTAGGCGAAAGTTTCCCAAACGTACCCGGAATGGAACAGCCTCCTGCAAGATTTGTTACAAAGTCCTACTTGCATAGCAAAGATTATTTTACATCAAAATTAATTGAAAAATTTGAAAATTTATTGCTGGCAATTTTTTTCTTACTCTTAAGGATAACATTTCTGTATTAATTATGAGAAGTGTCATGGCTACTGCGCAGGTCGATGAAATAATGCTTGCCGATTAATTTAAATAATCTCAGATTCGGATATGCGATGGGGGGGGTAGGGGGGGGGAAGGGGTGTAGATAGATAGATAATCGTTTTTATTCGGAAGAAATTTAGACCATAAGGTCCATTCTTACATTTATCCCTTTCAGGGGAGGGGTTAGGGGAGAGAGGGAGGGAAGGGGGGAAAAGGAAGGAAAGGGGGAGAGAGTGAGGGAAGGGGGAGAGAGGGAGGGAAGGGGGAGAGAGGGAGGGAAGGGAGAGAGGGAGGGAAGGGGGGAGAGGGAGGGAAGGGAGAGAGAGGGAGGGAAGGGGGAGAGAGAGAGAGAGAGAGAGGGAAGGGAGAGAGAGGGAGGGAAGGGGGAGAGAGGGAAGGTGTACGCTACAGGAGCCGAATGCGTGGTGAGTTATTTTTTTTGTTTGTCTAGTGGGCGCCTCTGTCATTGTCACCCTATTTCACCTACTTATGTCTTGAAGCTCTGAAAGAGGCACCGCGGCAATGTTTAAGCCTAGGCAACACTCCTTCGACATAAATTGAGAATTTTTGGAGAAAATTATTATAATTAGCGTAATTTTCCGTCAAAAGTCGCGGGTATGCATGAAAAAAGTATTAATATAAAACATTTTCCATCCTCTCACTCCCTTTACCCTTCCTCCCTCCCTCCCTCCCTCTCTCTCTCTCTCTCTCTCTCTCTCCTGCCATCCCTCCCATTCTCTCCCTTGCTCCTATTCTCCCTTTCTTTCCTATCCTCCCTCTCCCTCCGGAGATTTTATAGACGTGTAATTAAGGAAATAGAATTCAATATTAATTTAATTTCAGTATTGCACTTAATCATCAAAAAATATTTCAAAATGCTCTATAATTCTTAACTACGTGTAAAGTAATCTGTAGAAGTGTTTACAAGCCAAGTGTGAAGGTATAATAGATTCCTATTTGGTGATAATTATGGCAAGGTTGGCAAGCTTTAATGGAGTAGTAACGTGCAAGATATCCAAAGATGATTAATTAAAATTTCTAATTGTTATTAAATGATAGAAATTCAGATTTTTCAGATTAAAATTAATTTCTGCACTTAATTGAGGATGGAATTAGGTTTTCTTACCAATAAGTATAAACTTCGCTGTTTGACCGTGTACATTTCAATGCAGTGAATTCGAATCTTGGTAAAATTATATAATAAACAGATGCAGACCACTGTTTTACTTGCATCAATGTTGGGGCTAATGGAAAAGAAAGTCACTAATGTACTAAAAAATACAAACTTGGGACGGAAAATTTATATTAATTCCTTAAATTTACCAAATCCAAAGCCACTTCTTAATGAAATTGGAAATGATCCCATCCCTGTGGCTGACGAGGCTTTCGCTCTTTCCACAAATGTAATGAGGCCCTATCCCAACAAAAACTTGACCTTTGGGAATAAAAGATCTATCACTTTCAGAATCTGCAGAGTCCCTTTCGTCACAATCAAAATAACTCCAACTTAGGTACAAGGTACTTTCGTCGCTAATATCCAAAGTGGATATAATATCTTCTTCTGTATACACTCGTTTACTAGCCATGCTGCTACAGTAGGGTGTTACAGCTGAAAAAGTATTTCTAATATGGAACAGAAGACTATTGTTTCTACCATCATAAAAATTTGATTCGCCATTATTTATGAACTAAAAGGCCGATAGTATAGCGTGCCTATGCATAACTGGCCTCTAGCATTGATTTCTGCAACCTGCATGGAATAGAGCGCTGTAAATATGAAATCGCGTATATATTCGGATTCCGCTCGGAGGGAAAATTCCGCACGCGTATATATACAGATACCACTCGGGAAGGGTTAAATACTTGTTGTCTTGATTCACTATTTAAGATAGGTAATACTGTTGTAAAGGATGTTAATTTGAACAAATTTAAATGAAACATTTTAAAGTATTGTGTTGTAGCTTAGCAATTCTTCAGAGAACTATATTTATACAGTGTTTTGTATGGATGGTTGATGTGATGTTAGGAAAAGAAGAATTTATTATTTTTGTCATTTAAGTTAGGTGACTAAAATACGAAATATTCAACAATTTCACTCCTACTCGTATCTAAAGCTGAATAAATATTATAAATTTTTATACCTTTACTTGTTTATATTTTCGCTCTTTGATGTAGCTGCAAAAGAGCAAACATGACACCTTCCTTTTCCATTTGGTTTTCTAACAGTTTTTTCATGTTGCGTTAATTTTCTCTCTAATACAAATTCCATCACAAATACAACGTGGCTCTGTAACCCTGAAATATACTGTGATCGATGTTCTACTTGTGGTTTCAAAAGTTCAAAACCTAGTTCCTGTAGATATAACCGTCGACGGTTGGTTTTCTGTGGATTCCACTTCGGAAAGTTTTGAGAAATAAACTGATGTGGGCAACACATGGCTTTCTCCATATTTATATGGCAAATTTCATGGGGTTAGCTCTGGGATCGTTGTCAATATTTACTTCCGGTTGACAATTAAGAAAAGAAAAAGGAGCGTTACGAAGACGTAACTAAACGTCAATTGTTAACAATAGTCTTCGGTAGGTGGCGTGGAGGTGCAAATAAAAATATAAGAGATCTTAAACAATGCATTATATGGAAAAATATTTCAAACAAAGGTTGTAGAAAATGAAATTCCCTACAACTTTTATTCAAATACATTTTTACATTTATCAAATATTAAAGCAAATATGTCAAAATAACGGATGTGACATGAGTAAACACCCATTTCCGGTCGACCGATTTTTACCAAAAACTAATCAGATCATCTAACTTTTACAAAAATGTTAAATATAAAATTTTGCGTTGACTTGATAAATAGTTTTTGAGTTAGAGCCCCCACAAAAATCTATCACATACGGACAGACCCACAGACATCATCGAGAAAATAGTCAAATCGTGTTCAGGGGACTTTAAAACATGTATTTCCGTTGAAATCTCGAATTCGATTTTTTTCATGAAAACAATACTTTCCCTATACTTCGTATATGGAGAAAGTAAAACCATTGACAGTGGCCACTTTCTCGTTGATCTTTTAGTGGAATGCTTCCTTGCCATTTGGTCAATGGTATCTACTCCTTTAGTACTATTGTAGAAAAATATTATGTCAGGCTGTTCCTTTTCTTCAATGCTTACAATGGCGTCTGAATGCTGAATGGAAAGCAAAATTAAGTTTTTTTTTCCTGTTTTTGACGAGTAATGTATGAAACTAACAACAGGGGGCTTACCAGAAGTTGGATCTGTAAAACACTTAAATATAAATCTCTGCTGTTTGTTGTTTTCAGCTCTTCTGGGATATGGTTGCCAACAAGCGAAATCCCGTAATCTGTGTAAAGTTCTTCAGCAAGCTCTACAGATAATATAATACCTATCTGTAGTAACATTACGTCCAGAATTGCTGAGGAACCTAACTAATCTTTTCACAATTTCCTTAGGACTCCTTGAAAACTGTTCCTTCAATGTTTTTACCCGCATTAACTTCAATTCGGTGCACTTAGCGTTCAGCGCAATCAGCAAGCATTCTGATAAGAATACCATACTTTCCAGGTTTTTCTTTCATAAATACCTTGAAATACCTCGAAACAAAGACAACATTTTGTCAACTACCACACTGGGCCCCGGAGAGTAATATTTTTAAAAGTTTCATTTACCAGCTCAAATACTGCACGAATGGGAGCAAATTTATCAGTCTCTCTGCGCACCAGCCTGGTTGCTTTGTCGACAAATCTAATAATTTTTCCAATTCACGGAATCTATTTAGGCTCATCGCAGCAGTATACGATGCTCTTCCCAGTTTTTTTGACCATAAATCATGATAATCTAATTTACTACATATCATCATTTGCACCAATAAGAATCAAAATTCCAATGAGTGCTAACATTTCTCTCACATCTGTCTGTTGCACTAGCTTACGCTCTGCCTCTTCATTTGTATGTTTTACAATTATGTTCAAAATTTCTGTGGTAAAAAACTTTTCGAACAACTCACGTTTATTGCTCACCTTCCCATCTGGTAGCAAACCTGGTCGTTTTCGAAGAATGTTTTCAGTAGATCGCCTTGTCGCTCGGGGTGATTCAGATATATATTCTCCTCCAGTTTTTGCCGTATATTTTATACAACTGGCACTCAAATGTGTACACAGCGCTTTGTCAGAATCCCTCTCTCTTCGTCATCGTCACTGTCTTCATCTTGGCTTATTTCACTAAAATGATCTCTGATTTCACTTGCTTC
The DNA here is from genome assembly GCA_028673005.1 of Tanypteryx hageni. Lineage (NCBI taxonomy): Eukaryota > Metazoa > Arthropoda > Insecta > Odonata > Petaluridae > Tanypteryx > Tanypteryx hageni. The sequence goes on from CM054114.1 coordinate 153,048,794, forward strand.
CTCATCTGAAATACCATCTCCCGAATCTGAATTATTTTCCAACTCCCGTTCAACATCACACTTTGTCAAGTGTTTACTCATAATGGATTCAACGCTGGAATCACTGCATAAGTAAAATACAATAATGGAGCACAAGTATTTTCACAGATAGGAAGGTTCTTCACTCATTTTCACCATCACTCTTAACTCAGCAGTGGGATGACGGAAATAGACCCTATTACGAATAACAGAAATTAAATACTGTATTTCAATACAATTGCCATCCACCACAATTCTTCGCATGTGACAAATTTATACACTAACAACCTTTACTTACTTGATACCTACGTAATTACCCTCACTCGGCCATTCCTATTCTAATATATCTGTAGTAATTAAAAAGAAGCATTATATTAATGCCAAAGTGATATATAAAATTTCAGTAGTAAAATGCCAAGAATTGCTTCATCAATTCACATACATCTAATTGATATACAATTATATTATTTTCAGTTTCACTACTTTTTCGCTAATGGTAGAGCTACGAAGTTTGGAAGACTTCTCCACCGCCATACACTATTATCAACCGTCAAACACCGCATTTAGAACTACTTAGTTTTGAGCGTAACTTGATCAGAGAATGAGAAAGCGATTTCCAAAGTTAAAAAATATTTACAACCCGTATTATTGCACTGAACTTCACTTCTGACCACAAAACTTGGTTACGGCCTTATATTGGGAAAAACTTAGTGAATGAAGGCAGGCGAAGGGAGGAAAGGATCTTGGCGTCGAAGTGATACCACTTGATGTCTGCTGAGTTCTGGAAGGTACGAATGCTGAGGAGCGAAATTATGAGACTATAGAGTTCATTTCGTAGCCATGTGGTGCTCTAAGATGGCTGAATAGATTTGTGACACTTAGTATCACGGCTGTGATAGTGGCGGAAAGGAGGGAGGGAAGAGGAGTGGGACCTTTCTATGCTTGACAATGTAATTGGGAGCCGCGGAGACGACTTTCAAGATAACAACTTGCAGAGGGGCGTGGTCAGGGAGAAAAATAAGCACAATAATGTTTCGATTGCTTGTTCAAATATAAATATTGGGTGAAAAGCAAATAATGAAAGCGATGAATCTGAGATTGCCACTAGAATTCTTAAGGACTGCTTTATTATACAAACTCTGCCTTTCATGTTTGTAGATGTGTAAATTTCGTATTATTTCTTTCTGAAGCAATATTTTGAGAGCAAGAAAATGAGTGTTGTTTACAATAGTATGATTTATAAGCAGAATAAGTATTACCAATGTATAAGAGAATCTTAAATCTTAGATATCGCACCTTCACAAAATATGAAGTTCACAAACATTTCAATACAGAAAATAAAACTGTAAAATTACATTTGAAACAATTAAAAATCATAGATATAAAAGAAAAATGGACAATCCATTTACGTGATTAGAAATAAATAAGGGATTGAAAACTATAAGTTACTTCAACAATATTCGTGGAAAATGCATTCGGACATAAAACAAAAACGAACCAAGTTGGACCGAGGGAGTGTTATTTTGTGTCCACCACTTATTAATCAACGCATAGCTGCTGTACATTTCAGATATGAGTATTTATGAATATGGTAAACTGATTAGTGCTCTTTTAGAGAAAATGTCAATCTATTTCTTAATTTTCTGATTTATAAAAATAGCAAAAAAGTCCTAAATAAAAAGTGGTGGACATTTTTTTTAACCCTCCCTGGTCCATCTAGGGTTAAGACATAATTTTAATCTGCGTAACTTATGAAATGGCATTCCACGCCTCATATTAGTTGTTTAGGTAAACACCTAATGCTGTCCCATATTAAAATCCAATTTGGTGTACATAATCCCATGAAGATGGCTAATATAAGGTTAGCTTTACATTTTGCTGTAAACAACGGCAACCATAAATGCTGCGGCCAATCGAAAGATTATATTACGAAATAAAAATGGGAAAATGTTAGTACAAAGAAATGAGCATATTTAGGGGTAATCCCGCGCCGGGGACCTGGTATTGCAAAAGAGTGAGTCCTCGCTTTGTGTCGGAGATATTATTATACCTATTCAAATTCAGACACTCTAGAACAGAGGTGCACGACTCAAAAGTTGATACGGATCAAAATCGACCTCGATTGGACCTAGGCGGGCCACGCTATGAAAGTTTTGTACATAAAATATCGAAGTACTCTATTGTAGGTTCAGTAATTACCGTAACAACGTTTGCATGCAATTTTTATGCGATAAAAATGAGGTGACGGACAAATATAATTTACTTACTCAATGGGAGATGTTGCGCCGTTTCACTTATATCCGGAATAATGCTGGTAGCTGTTGTTCTTAGAACGTCTCTTAAACTCTGATTTGTCAGGGCTTAACGTAATGTAGTTTTGTTTAATTTCATAGGAGAAAATGTTTGTTCACACATGCGATAAATATCCATATCACATTTTACTTGTATTTTTACGAAAAAGGAGACCGCCAGCTGAGTTAAATCCTGCCGGCCCACACAAAATGTGCCGGCGGGCCAAACGTGGCCCGCGGGCCGTATGTTGTGCACCCCTGCTCTCGAATCTCGTATCAAATCCGCGTTTCGCTGAGCATCTACCGAAAGCCGTTTTGATCTCGGTTTAAAAAAATGATTTTGTTCTTGTGGCACACTTGAGCACGGATGGTTTTGCGTCGGATAAATGTTTCCATCCGTAAGTCGTTTCTGCCGAAACGTTGTATTTCGCTTTCGTGCGAGTTGCCCGTCGTCTGTCCATGAGCGAAATTCCCCGCCTAACGGCGTTTCGGCTCAAGGGCTCTTTAGCGCGTTGTCCGTTGGCTTCGTTCATTGTGTCCCCCTTTCGCAGAACCAGAGTTCCACGCGAAATTTTCCCAACATCTAACGTAACCGGCTGCCGTTTCATCTGTCTCATAAAGGAATTTCTTGGAAGTTGATCTTATTCTCTCTTTTTCTGTTCTTTGGGCAAGCCTTATTGCTTATATCTGTAGATATGGTGTGAATTACGGCTTTCTGCCATTATCTTCTTGACCGTTTAGAAATATCCCGTTCCCTTAGGTACTGTATTCTCTCAAAGAATATTGTTCCGCGTACAAGCGGGAAATTTTAAGAATATCCACCGAGGAGGTAAGGAGGAAGATTCCACACGCAATGGCGCGATGTTAAATTTATTTAGCGATTGCGGTAACGATGCTGTAAAATATTCGAAGGTTCGTTGACTTCAGAAAAATAATATCTCGATAAAATCGGCAAATATCGGTTAAATATTTACCTTATTAAGTTTTCATGTAAACGACTCCATTGGACCCGCAGATTCTCTATTTCGGAAAAAAAAAACGAAAACGATTTGCAGTGTCAAATAAACATCCGCTTTGGAATTTTACGACCGACTTCGCGAAATCAAACTTGACTGTTCTGCTATAAGAGACTACGCCAAGGTCGCTAATGCTACGGAAGATATAAATTCCAGTAGATCTGTACGTTAACAGGACGGTTGGTGGTTTTCTAAGATAAACTTTATGGCTTTTGGTCATAAATCCTTGTCAATGATGCGGCCACTTCCAGAAAATCAGGGGATTTTATATCTCGTGAGCAGATCTAGCCCGAAATTCTCTGCCGCCCAGTGCTCTGTATGGGCATTGTCCTTCCGACCGGCTTCTCGTCGCAGAGAATGTCTCCCTGTCGACCTTGCAGCGATCTAGGGAAGTCGAGAACGTTATTACGAGCCAATGGCGAACTTGACTCGCGGTTAGCGCTACATAGCTGCTTTCGAATCATTCCAAGTATTCTCGTTAACATCCTTCAAAACGACTCCGTAATTGCAACGGCGGGCCAGCGGGCTCATTTAATCGGTTCAATTCGTAATCTTTTTCTTCTTGTTTCTGTCTCGTTCCGTGTAATTTAAAGAATTCCAGAGTTATTTGAATGCGTAATCGTTACTCCCGCAGGAGGCTGTCTGTCACCCTTGCGATGTCCTAATTGAGAAGGGATAGAATCGCTGTTTTATTCCAGGTGCCACTGCTAGGCGGCATTTCTCCATTCGAGTCGCTCGTTCTACCAATGTGGATTCTGTCGCAGCCAGTCTTCATCAACTAAAGAGATTGCCCTTGGGATTAGATCATCGCATCGTGTGACGCGCTGCTAAGCCTAGACTTGCAAGTTTTCCTTTTGTTAGAGTTGAAGCACGTGGCTAATGGACTATCCCATTTTTTTAAACTTTAAACGCTTTTCGAAGGTCTAAGCATTGAATTTTCATATTTTAGCATTTTCGCCTTACGAAATGAGTTTTCAAATCTATGATGGTGATCTTTCCCCTTCTTAGTGCCTTCATAAGCGAGTAATAATCTTGGGTGTCTGCGGGCAAACTGCCTACGATGATGAAGTGATTTGATTTTTTAACGTATTATTTGTCGTATTTTTGCGCCAGTTGAAAGGTATTGTTGTTTTGTTGCCGAAAAAGTACAAATCGAAACTTGGAGCGTGCAGCGTCCGTATTCACGACTAAATGGTGCAGTAGACGCAAAGTCTGTTTTGTTTATATATTTATTTAATCATAATACACGGGTAGTAATGTACATATTTAAATAGATATATAAAACATATTTAAATAACACATACAAAGTAAAATGTAGTTAGATAGATATTGTATTTAAAATCAAATGCATACTACATACCTTAAATAGTATATGCTTACAAAACAGGTAATAAACATTCTGGAATCAATTTAAAAACATAATTATTCAAATAACCGTTTTACGTCTCTATATGTACAATTAAAAACATCCCAAGAACTATATTTATTCCCAATTTGCATCAATCTATTAATTGGGGAGTTAGCACCCTAATTTGAAAATGAAAATCTATCATATTAATATAAATAAAGAATCAAATTCGAAAGTCACAACTTTTATCAAATTATTTAAATCAAATGTTGAATATATTGCTTACTGATGTGACTGCTTTATTTATGAACTTTATCTAATTTGTTTTTTAGCCTACTTTCCGGAATGGAAATAGGCTTATAGTTTTGTCGTTGTGTCTCTGTCTGTCCGTCTCCCCCTATTAACTTTTGAACCAATAGACCGATGTTCATGAAACCTGGTGGAAATCTCTTGCTACATGGGCCGAGCTCCAGGGGATAGTTTTTGTTGGGAAGATTGAAGTCCCGGGTTCGATTCCAGGATCTATCCTTCCCATTTGATTTACGTGGGAAATCTAAAATCCATCGTGCAGGGTAATTTTTTCTTGCACATTAAAATATCTTAGAATTGTAATATCGGAGCGAGTTTTGTACTATTCTCTGAGGAAATGGATGAATATTCTAATTTTCATCGTTGAATTTTCCTTATCCATTGTATTTCCTAGAATTTCACGTAAATACTGGCGATCTTGTAATTTTTATCACTCACTACGAGAGTGTTGCCATAGCAACAACTATTGTTGGACTCAATGATTAAATGGAAAGTAGGCATCATAACTTCTATTTGGATCATCCTGTATTTGTATTGCAATCATTGAAAGCGAAACAAAACGATCGGTGGCGTTAGAAGGGCGAAAATCACATCATTTCCCGTCGGCACGTCAGCGCCATTTCGCGTCTCTCTCTCTCTCTTCCAAGAGGACTCACCTGTTTTAATGGCGCGTCAATTCGCGTGGGCGCTTCGCTATGTGCCCGCCCGTGACTCATTTTTTTCCATCCGCCTCCCTCGCGTGCACTCGCCCACACACACGGCGTCCTTTCTCTCCCTTCCCCCTCTAGCTCTTTGCCCTTTCGAAGGCTTCTTTCCCTCGGCGCAAAGGGGACTCTCTCCATAGGAATCCGCCCTTGCCGCCTCGGTGACGTATTTAAATGAACCAATGGGCGAGAGCCGTCGAACGGAAGGTCAACCCCAAAGGAGCAGCCGTTTTATTGTTTGGCTGGAAACGTGCCGCAGGGGATGAAAAACGTGACCTTTTTCCTTCCCGATGGCGCCTCGGAGTTTTATGTGTCCAGGATCTATTGTCGGTCTTCTGAAAAGGGCGTTTTCCGAGTGCTTCTGCGGGGTCACCTGGCGATTTTTCTTTCCTCATTCTGCCAGTCGCTTATTCTGTTGCCCTTTTTCATGGGCGCACCCGAGAAATTTCTTGAGGGAGGTCGTAAGTCCTTCCCAAAATCTCATTCTCTTTTTCTGTATCCATAATAATGTGTGTGTGTTTGTAGCAGTCGTAACTATTCAGAAAATAAACGTAGGAGCTTCAAAATTTGGCAGCAGCTTCAGATTGACCATGAGAGTTGCAGTGCTAAAAATAATTCAAATCGGCCCACGGGGGCCCTAAGGGTCGGTCCAAATTCGGTTTTTTGAAAATATCTCTGCAACCAATTGACCGATTTTGATGAATCCTCCACCAATATCAATGCGGAACGAAGAAACGTAGACACTTAAAACTTGGTATACATACTAGAGAGACGTTGACGATGTGCACCTCGGTGCCAGAACTTTGATTTCCTGGGGGTAAGGGAGGTGTCACATTTGAATCTATATTTAATTTGTTCATACCAATTAAAGGGGAATAATGGTCACTTACCTTGAGTACCTTGAGTTTGAATAAAATATTAGCGCGTGATATTTGCATCAATAATTCGAAACTCTAAACGCGGGGCAAAGCCCGGGTAATTATCTATTACAAAAATATTTGTTTAGATTTCGGGCTCATGCAAAAATTCCTACCAAAGAAAACGACCTGTATTGAATTAATTTTTACCATGGTACTACAATACCAGGTAAGTCGTTCCGGTCGACAAAAACGCGTCCAGTTTGCGCAGAACGTTACCTGGTTTCCACTTTGTAGCGGGAAGCTTACAATTTGTATAAACATTAACGTAAATCGGCAGCTGATATCCGTCTTTTTATTTCTTCGCCCTTCGTTATTATAAATAATACATTTGTGAGTCATGCTATGAAATCCTGGGACGTTTTTTGTGCATACAATGATTTTTTAACGAATTGCCGGAATCAGAAAAAGTTCAAGTTTGTTAAGAACGTTCGGCTTCAAGTGAACTTCGACGAAAGAAAAAGACTACTAAGAAGGGTCCCGGACTCATCTCAAAGAGAAGGGCTTCATTTCCCGTATGATTCTCACTCTAAGGCCGATTTTTTCCAAGTTAACTTTTTAGTTCTTTTCAAAATTGATTTCTTCGAATTTCGCGTCAATACTGGCGTTTTTCTCACTCACTAGCGTAATTGCCCGTCAAATATGACGGGTATGCGTGAATTAAGTTCAAATTGAAATAATAATAATTAATGAAACCTACTTTTAGATGTAATAAAAAGTAAACAATAAATACAAAATTCACATAATTGAGTGTTCCAGAGAGTAAAAATAGTTATGGGCGAATGGAAATTGCATAACAGAGAAACTAAGTATGGTATACAATTCTTTAAGTCCAAAATTATTTTTAATCTATGGAACATTTAATTTTGTCTCTCTCTCCTTTATTTCTTCCTCTCTCTCATATTAAAGCATTGAAAGCATGCATTCCTGAATGTATATAGTACATATACGGATTAAGGCGTCAATACAATCTCGTTATTTATTTTTCTTTAAAACGGTCTAGATCCGAAGTTCTTTCTAATTTTAATTTGCAAAAGAGCAAAGGTCTTTAAATCGAAAAATCGATTTTTATGTGTTATCTTATGGAAAATGTTACACCACTTCCACCAAAAATAAAAATTCTGGCCCCGAGGTGCACATCCTCATGATCCCATTATAAGTGTACCAAGTTTTAAGTCTCTTAAGTTTCTTGGTTTTTGAGGTATCCTGTCCACACACACACATTGCCTTTTATTAATATCTATAGGTTAATAGTATAGCCATTGCAATGACTATTGTTGGACTCGGATTTGGTATAGTCTAGTTTTGTCACAAAAATACACCTCATCGATTTAGTTTTTGTTCGAATGTATTTTTAAGTGCAGGCAAAGTTTAATGACTGAAGACTAAACTCAACTAAAACATTCATCGATCATGGAAAAATGGGCAAAACTGTGGCTTTATATTTTTCAAAAACTTAAATCGATCAGAAAACACACTAAATTTCAAATGTAAATAATAATTCGTTAAATCGTATATTTAAATTTATAAATACTGCGCATGGACATATGTAGGAAGAACTGGTGCTTTATAATTAGAAGGCACGTTTGTAAATATTGCAAAATTTACATAAAAATGGTCATTTACGTAACCGTAATATTTTGTATTTTTGTAACGCTTATGATGTTAAGTAGGTACTTATTGTAAATTAAATAAATAATGTTTCAGATCTTGTTAAGAGATATTTAAGAATTTTACAAAAATACAAACAACTAATTTTTTAACATGATATTCTCTCAACATTCTGTATTTGTGACTGAAATTTATGTTGCACTAAGCACTTTCATTCTAAATATGCATAAATCCACCGAAGAGACATTGTAGAAATCGATTAAGTAATAGTTAACGTCATACTGAATGAATAAATTTCATAATATTGACGCTTAAACTATTTATAACGACATCACTAGTAGTTTCATTGTAGCAACCACCAGATGTTAGGTACTTAAAACCGTTTGAAAAGAATTTTACATCGCACAGATCACTGAAGTTCAATTCACCAGTAATAATTATATAAATAGATATAGATAAAATTAATAAGTAGCATATTTAAACCAAAGAATACCTGTTCTTACCTGATTTCACGCTTATGTTGTCTCTTCTCCAGCATGCTCGAATCCATGTTTCTTGAATGGACTTTTCTTGGGGAAATCGAAAAAAATCTCACCATTAAAATTTTTGTAGCTGTTATTACAACCAAATACCGCACAAAACGACATTTTACTGAGAAAGCCACAGTTCGATAGAAAACATAATAATTTTCCAAACGCGCGACCACAGTCAATGCTAAATCACAGGCGACAAGCGCAATCTGGATGTCACATGACGTCACACGCTCGAAGCGACGCTCGCCCGAGATGCGCAACGACCTACCTGGTATTGTAATACCATGATTTTTGCCATATAGGTGCCGATATATCATCATCATTCTGAACATAACTATTGGGGGAAATCCATTAGAACAAGTTTCAGAATATAAATACCTTGGAAGTATCATAACATGAGAGGCAAAATGTACGGATGAGATCGAAACTAGAATAGGAAAAGCAAAAGCGGCTTTCAGGAGAAAGAAACAACTACTTACAGGGAATATAAGGGAAGATATCCGCAAGAAGTTGATAAAATGCTACGTATGGAGTATAGCATTCTATGGGGCAGAAACATGGACGCTAAGAAAAAATGACATGAAATACTTGGAAACCTTTGAAATGTGGACTTGGAGGAGAATGTTGAAGATAAAATGGACAGATAGGATGAAAAACGATGAAGTGCTACGAAGAATAGGAGAGAAGCGAATGATTATACAGACTATCAGAAAGAGGAAGGCTAACTGGGTTGGACATTACCTGAGGAGAGAGAGTATGATTAAAGACGTGTTAGAAGGAAAACTAGATGGGAAAAGGGAAAGAGGTAGGAAAAGGTTTCAGCTGATAGACGATTTGAAAAGGGAAAGAGAGTTATCAAGATATAAAGAGGACAGCGGAAAATAGGAGTATATGGAGAACCAGGTTTAACCAAGAATAATCACGGACCTGTCTACGGACAGACTACGTATGATGATGATATCATCATCCGAGTCCAGCCGATTCGCCTCTATCCTACTCACGATGGGTATCTTAGAGGTAGTGCAATGGATAGCCAGGAAGGGAGGAGAGAAACCCGGTGCTGGCATTTGACTGCTTTTACGAAGAACACCAGGGGGGCCAACAGCTTAACGTCCCTTCCGAAGGACGGAGTGTTGATTTGAGCGCGCTCCTCATTTTCTCGTGTTCTCTTTCCTTATTGGCTCGTTCTCGTCACCTTAGTTCCAACACTCACAAATAGGGGGACGGAGCGTCCTCGGAAAAAAACCTCATAAGGATTCATCTACATCTACAGTTTACCCTGCAAGCCACCGCAAGGGTGTGTGGCAGGGGGTGTATTTACACCAAGGGGAAAACTCCAAAATTAGGCCTTGGTTTACGCCCCTACGCGAGGTTACTTTTGATCGCAAGTTTTATTCTGCTCAGCTATCGTTCTAGGGAAAATGAGCCTTTGTATCTCTCTGTCCTACAGGCTATCTCTCTTATTTTACGAGGATGGTCCATTCTACCGATATAGGTGGGAGTTCTTATTATTTCTTTGACGTCGCTGGAGAAAGTACTCGTTCTAAATCTTTCAAGAAGTTTTAACCTAGCACGTGATCGACGCTCAGCTAGTGATTCTCATCCTAAGTCCTGTATCAAGCCTGTAACGCTTTTATTTCTATCATAACAATTTTTGACGAATCTAGCAGCTTTTCGCTGCACTTTCTCTAACTCGGCGATTAATCCTTTCTCGTACGGATCCCATATGCTCGACGCATACTCTAGCAGCGGTCTAACTAAAGAAAAGTAACATGTCTCTTTGACTTTTTCTTCGCTTTTACCTACTATCCGTTTGATGAATCCTAGTTTTTGCTTAGCTTTCCCGGATATATTTCGTATGTGTGTGTCCCACGAGAGGTTACTTGTTAAAATGACACCTAAGTATTTGACGGATTCGGATAATTTTAGATGTACGCCTTCTATACTGTAATTCATCGCCTCAATTTCTTTGTTTCTCCAGAATCTCATGACGGAACACTTACCTAAGTTCAGCTCTAATTGCCACTCTTTACACCACTCGAGAATTGCGTGTAGGTCGTTAGAAAGTAATGCTTGATCAGCAGGACTGTTAATCTCTCTGTAAACCACCGTATCATCCGCGAATAACTTGATTTTACTTGTAATAACATTATCTAAGTCATTTATGTATATAAGGAATAATAGGGGACCGATGACACTTCCCTGTGGAACGCCGGAGGACACGCTGACCGAATCTGATTTAAATCCATTTATGACTACCATTTGTTCCCGATCATTGAGAAAGTCCCTGATCCACTCGATTATCTTTCGATTTATTCCACAGGCTTGTAATTTTTTCAATAACTTAATATGAGGGACTTTATCGAATGCCTTCTTGAAGTCAAGAAAAACCGCGTCTAGCTGGGTCTTTCGATCACCGGATCGTAGTATATCATGTGCAAACAGAGCGAGCTGTGTTTCACAAGATCTTGCCTTCCTAAAACCGTGCTGATATTTACCGAGCAAGTCCTGGCTATCTAAGAAGTCCATCACAGAACTAACGATGATGTGCTCTAGAATCTTGCAAGATATTGAGGTTAGCGAAATCGGCCTGTAGTTTTCTCGGTCGTCTTTTTTCCCGCCTTTATGAAGCGGAGTTATAAACGCTAATTTCCATTCCTTAGGTATAACGCCATGACTAAGCGACTTACTGAAAACTGTTTCGAGATAAGGTGCTATTTCTAACGCTAATTCCTTTAATACTCTAGCTGGTATCTCTTCCGGTCCCGGGGATTTATTTGCATTTATGATTTTGAGCTGTTCTGCTATACCTTTCGCTGATATAAGTATATCGTTCATCTTCTCTTCGCTTGGTTCGGGTGGATCGACCTTCCTTTTCTCCACTTCGGTCGTAAATACGCTTTGAAAAAATGAGTTTAACAAGTTTCCTTTATCAATGCTATCGTAAACTACCTCTCCTTTGTCGTTTCTTAATGGTGCTACGGTTGGGCGTCGATCTTGAACTTCTCTAACATAAGACCAAAAGATTTTGGGATTTTCGTTTAGATGTTCACAGAGAATCTTTTTCTTAAAGTTCATTAATGCCTTGCGCATAATCTTTTTAGTCCAAGTCCGACAATTTCTGTACTTGTTTGAAATTGTATTTATTACCTCCTGTGACATATTATTTTTGCCGCATTTAAGTTTTGAGTGAAGCTTTCTTTGTCTCCTGAGAGCACATCTAACCTGCCGATTATACCACCTAGGTTCTCCATTATCGGTAATATATTTACTTGGTATGTACGTATTTATACCTGTTCTAATTACTGATAAGAAAGCTTTCCAAGTTTCCTCAACGTTCTTCGTGCTTGCTAATTTTCTGAAAGTTGCGTAATCTTTAATAAGTTTCTCTTTAAAGTCCGCAAAGTTAGCATTTTTAAATATGTACACTTTTCGCTTAGGCTTGCGATACTTTACGAATGCTATGTTCAAGATAACTCGGACTACTCGGTGATCGCTGATTCCTTCTTCAATAACTACTTCAGAAACACGTTCAGGGATATTAAGTGCTATTAAGTCTAATATATTGTCCTCTCTCGTGGGTTCTCTGACTACCTGAATAAGGGAATGTTTATTGAAGATGTCTATTAGTGCTTCGCATGACTCACGATTTCTACCGGGTGGTGTGAAGCTGCAACTGCGCCAATTTATCGAGGGTAGATTAAAGTCTCCCCCTACTATAGTAAGACTTTTACTATTTTTCATCTGTATTGAGTTGATTTGGGCCTCTAGCTCATAAATGTCTTCTGCGTCTGCACCTGGCGGCCTATAGCATGCACATACATGGATGTTTCCTAAACCTCCCCTGTTGATTGTACACCAAATGCTTTCTATTCTGTTTTCCGTAAACTCAATTGGCGAACTGATAAGCGTGTCCTTCACCGCTATAAAAACTCCACCTCCGTTCCTATTTACCCTATCTCGTCTGTGAATATTATATCTTAAGGGGAAAATTTCTCGGTCGTGTATATCCGAAGTTAGCCAGCTCTCTGTGCCTATCACTATATCTGCCTCAGTTTCCTCTAATAAATTCTGAAATTCTGCTGTCTTATTCCTGATACTACGGCAGTTTATATTTAAAATTGTTAATGAGTCGCTTTCGGGCCGCTTCTGAATTTTTTCTGTGTTATGGATGGTGCGACTTCTAAGAGAGGCGTTATCATTGCTATTGTTAGCGCAGAGTTTATTGAGTCCCAACGTCGACCTAGGTATTGACCTACTATCGCAGTTATTTGATGATCCCGAGATTGACCTACGCACTGGCCTACTCCCTAATCTAAAAAAGCTCTACAATGCTCGTAGATTCTACCACCTACCTTCTGGGCTGCCACGGCAGTATAGTGAACTCCCGATCGGTTCAGGGGCACCCTACACGATTCGAGAACCGGCCCGAGTTCCACGAAATCTACTCCCATGTTCTCGCAAAACTTCCAGAGTCTCCGATTCAAGCCGATCACTCGGCTCCAAACCGTCGAACCCCGGTCGGTCCGCGGGACCATGCTGCATACGGTCAGGCGCATGTCGATACCCATGACCCGTCGGAGTCGGTGAACCTCAGAGCACAGATCCCCGAAGGAATCCAATATCTCCTCAGAACCCCGATCCTCAGCGTCATTGGTGCCTACATGCGCCACTATCCGCAGCTTGGAGCATCCCGTGCCACTTACCGCCGCCCGAACCGCCTTCGTCACCTGTGGCACTGTTCCGCCTGGAATACACCAGGAGAACACCCGCTCATCTCCCTCCCGGCGGGCCCTTTCCCTCAACGGTGCCACTAAACGCCGGACGTTTGAGCTACCTATCACTAAGATTCCCCCCCTCCCAACCCGACCTCCCCTAGGTGCGGCATCCCTCGAATCGGGAGGAGCGGATGCGGCCACAGAATTCGTCGTACCGTCCTCCGATAGCGCTTCGAATCTGTTTTTGACGGGGATAGAGTCAGCTTCCGCCTTCCCGTCTCCCCGCCATGGCCGCCCTACTCTCCCGCGACCTTTGGTAGCCACCTTCCACCCGTCGGGCTCGGAAGATGAAGCCACCCTTTCCGGGTTAGTGTCGGCTACGACGACCCAGCCAGCCTTCGCTCTCGAGCTAGCTCGAGGTACCACCTTGGTACGGCAAGGCGACTCGGAGGTCCCCGCATCTTCACCCCCCTTCGGAGCAGCATCCAACTCCCTAACCTTAGAGAGGAGCTCCGCCACAATCCTCTCGAGTTCTGTGATGCGTGCTTGGATTCGAACCGGGTGTCGCTTTTTTAGCAGATCGTACGGTGGGGCCAACACTCTAACCACTACACCACCGGCTCTCCAACCGTGCCGATATGTCCGCGCAACTGTGGCACTTATATGCTTACATCGCACTAAAGGGACTGGTGGAAGAGATGTCACCATACGTCGTTTTAATCAAGTTTTTTGAGCTGCGGGTGCGCCATATTTTGAGTGTAAAACAATATACAATATTTTCAATCAAGATATCCCTGAAGTCTTATTTCTAGCTAAAATGTCTGGATGTTATCGCAGAGGAAGCATTGATAGACGGTACGAATACGTATGTTGCTGGTTAGCGAGATTGTTCACACCAACCGACTCTCCAGCTACTTTTTTAAAAGGACATGTAATGCACTTATTTGGCTACAATCTCTGCGGACGCTATCATATTGAGGGTTGTGATTAGAGAGTCAATTAAGCGAGTCAAACGACGCATTTAACCATTCGCCATGCGCATCTGTGTGCGCGCGCGCAAATTCACTCCGTTTTCATGCAATCGGTATAGGCGGTGAAACCGAGGCGACAGAAAACAGAGACCGGTTTCACGAACACTACGCGGCAAACGATTGATTGTATTCTGAACCAACGCTTCCGTTTTTTCCATATTTACTAGTCTTATAAATTTCTTTAAATGGATCGATGTCAGTTGCAATGGCGATATAATATTTTACGATTACCTATAAAAAGAAGAAATCGAACATCTACCAAACGGTGGTGGGTTCGCCCTAGTTTCTAGGCTAGGCGGAGACGAGGAGATTATCTCCTGCCTTTTACATTGTCCAGGAGCTGGTACTTCTCTTTAACTTCTTCAATTATAATCTCTTGTACCGCTTCCATCGCACCGATTGCTCTTCAGTTCTAAATGAACCTCGTGCCATGTTTAATTTACGTTGAGATGTATTTGTTATTCATTTGTTGCATAACCGCGCGCGGCGCATGCGGGATAAGTTGAGAATATTGTAGCTTTCACCGCTTGACCGCCTCACCGCTCGCACCCCTTCAACCGAGGCCACTGTTTGGTTACCGTCGTTTCTTTACCGCCCGCGACGCCAATACCGCTTGCAGGAAAACGTAGCTTTAGGCGTAAAAATCCCTGATTACCAATGACTCATGTGATTAGCAGTTTATATTTCGATAGCAGTTTCAGTGGAATTAAAGGCTGTACTTGGACGAACTTTCGTCTTGCTGCGGAGTCGGGGAACAAGGGGAATTATGGAGATTTAGCCGCAGAAAATGCTCTAGCAACACTCAATATATTAAACACTTACGAGCCCTTTGGAAGGCAAAAAAATGTCGAAAAGGCATACTAAGCAAAACAGTTTATTCCACATCTGTCAAAAAAAAAGATTGTGATCAATCTTTATTTAAATTGACGAAATTCACTTCTTTTCGATATATCTAGGTGGAAAAATTGTAGTAAAAGGTTTTGATCGTAGAAAATAATCTAAAAAACCGTGGCCAACTTTTTGAAAGGTGAAAAGTATGATTTCACATGGTAGCCGAATCTTGAGGCTCCAAAACATTTGCTCAAATAAACACAAGTGACATTGCATGTGTGAAATATTTCGATTTGAATGTTTCAGAGAATTTTGCGGCATTGCCTCGGTCGTAGGTCAATCGAAAGAAAAATACTCAATTTAAAAAAAAACGTCGTATGGCAGTCATGGTGATGTGAACGGTTTGCGGGAAAAATCGAGATTTTGAAAACGTCCCTGGCTCCTATATCGGTGGTGCGTTGCAAAACGACTTGGGAATGCACTTGAACTTGATTATTTTTAAGTGTTACCACGTGCCACGTCCATCCTGTCAGCTGACGACGCGCAAAAATACTTGATCGAGCACTCGAATTAGAAAAAAAAACCGCCGTGTCGTGAATTTAGAACGCTCGGTTTGCACGTCAGCTATCAGATACTTATCTGTCAGACATTAAGTTTCGTTTCATCTGTCAGTCATTAAGTTTCATCTCATCTGTCAGACATTTAAGTTTCATCTCATCTGTCAGACGGTAAGTTTCATCTCATTCGCCACACGCGGCGCACCATCTCGGCTGCGTGTAATCATCGATGCATCTGATACGAGGCCTTTTAATCTGTGAGGTGAGACCTCTTAGCAGTCTGCAGTTTATCCAAGTAGTGTGAATAATATTCGTCCAGCTTAGAGATGCCTTCCCCGAGCTCTCTGCAAAGAACTTGCCATTCGGATGGTTATCCCACGAAAAGTGTGGAAAGGAACGACGGCAAAGTATTGAGCCACACGATACCGAACGATAAAACGCGTTTTCTTCGGCCCACGCAGAGTTTTTACGTGGACAGGAAGCACGGATTACTTCGTGCATTCTACTCGAATGGTGACAAGAGCTCTCCGAGGGATGCCGAATTCAACGTACCATTAAGGCGTAGCGTACGGCCAGCTTCTTCGTTAGAGGTAAGACGTCTTGATCGAAGTAAGGACCTGATTTCGGATGAGACAATAAAAATTTTAGTTTCGTCGTAGGTTCGTTCGGGATGCTTTATGCTCAGATTGGAACTTTTAGGCTGTCGAGGTGAGCATTTGGCACCCCTCCAACTGTCAATTATTTCGTTCAAAACTACGGAACTAATAGAACCAAACTTCTCCTGCTTGTGAGTTACGAAATAATCAAATACCATTTTTGTTCCAGTCAACGATCACGTTCGCATGAGAAAGAGAAGGCAGATACGGAATTTTTATATTCGTGTGTGTGTGTGACGCATCGCGAAATCTTAAGCGCCGAGCTGTTGAAATTTGACATTTTAGTGTCCGCTGTCTCTTAAAATGAAAATCCGAAATCGTGATTCACCACTTTCACCTTCCGGTGTTCGACTAATAAATAATTATAAAACTTTCCGTGACTTCCTTCGCCTTAATATTTCCCACAAATGGTGATCTAGGCGTTGGTTTTTATCTTGTCGTGTCAGAATTTATCCAAAGTGCCGTAGCTGATAAACCGAGATAAATATAATATACTGCTCAAATACTGCGAAGTGTGTCGCATGAGGAAATCGTCCTTCGTCGCAGATAATCGCGAAAGCTTCGGTTTTTCTCTAATTAGCAGATAATTCCTTCTTTGCTATTGCATTCTATCTTTCTAAAGTGGACGTTGTTATTCTATCTTTCATTGGATGATTTTAAATGTGGTTTAAAATGTTTATTTTAGTGTTATGGAATGTGGTAGGTATATAGGACAAGGAAGAGTATTATGAAGACTCTTAAGATGAATCTAAATCTATGAATCTAAAAATACTGCCATTGTTCAAGAATATGCCCTTTAGTGTTAAAAAATGAACATGACTGTACTTATCTCTCTTTTAGTTATGGGAGATACCTGACATTCATAATTTTTCAATTATTTATTATTTAAGTGCTTATTCTTGAATTTTTTCAGTCACAAGACGAGTTTCTTTAGTGAATGCCTATAGATCGCTGGTTCTTAAACTGTTTGCCGTGGCACACTGGTGTGCTGCAGTTATATTTAGGGGTGCCGTGAAAAACTTTGTTTAGTAAATAAATCAACGATTTGCATGTGTTGGTGGGTAATTAGGGCAGTAATTTTTCTTCCGATATATTGATTATGTGGTAGCATCAACAAATGGATGTGTGCAAAGGTTATAATATCCGTATCTGTATCTATAATGTTTGTCACAAGGCTGTGGTGCCGCGAAACCTTTATCTTTGAAAGTGTGCCGCGGCTCAAAAAAGTTTGAGAACCACTGCTATAGATGGTCAACCGCCGGCTGTGTTATTTGTGCTTCATTGTTAGTAGTTGCGTCGAATCGTGACATTGTAACGCTTTATGCATTCGGGTCAACGTGTTGTCCGCTGACATGAGACATGTGACGCCATTTGTGGAAAAAAAATCTGTTCGTAGTGGCTCGATAAAGCGGGAGATTGCAAACCGAAAACACGAAGGGAGTTTGTTATTAGAAAAAAAATGAACTCCGATATCTTCAATAGTTTGGTTCGGTAGATTAGGCCTGCTTGTTTGGTTTGTTTAATTTTGATTTGGCCTCGTTTTATTTATAGCTGTAGTAAAATCCCTCCGTAATCATACGATGTATTGGCTTGTTTTATTTCTCCTCATATCTACGCGACTTTTTATTGCTTTTTTCCACATTGTCCGTAGATCTGTGCGCAAATTTTTGAAATAACGAGAAGAGCTGTAAAACTAAGATTTTCGGGATAATTTCGGATGGTGACAGACGCAAACATTATTAATTTCGGGGTCCGTCCGTTTGTCTTTTAGCAAGATTTTAAAAAATCCTTATGAACTATCTATACGGGTTGTTTACTATGGTAAAACCTCGTTTTGTTTGCATTGCTACAACAATAGAAGCGAATCGTAAA
The DNA here is from genome assembly GCA_028673005.1 of Tanypteryx hageni. Lineage (NCBI taxonomy): Eukaryota > Metazoa > Arthropoda > Insecta > Odonata > Petaluridae > Tanypteryx > Tanypteryx hageni. The sequence continues at coordinate 153,067,206 of CM054114.1, forward strand.
TACGTTCACTTTCATATTACAACTGCTTAGCTGCAGTGAAGTATTTTTAAAACAACTTTTGATTGATTTTAGGTTATACGTGTTGTTTTTAATGCTAAGTTTCTAATGAAAATACAGTGTTACATTATAATAACGCAATTTGATCGCTAACACTGAAGTTTGTTGAATCATCCATGAAACCTTTTTAAACCTAATGTTTACTATATCGCGGAGGGGGAGGGGAGAGTATCAGTTTGTGACGTTTCATACATAAGTGTATAGTTTCCGAAAATTTGCGTGAACATTCTAAGAAAAGCGCTTTTGGGATCTGCTTTTTCGATTCCTTTTTAACTGCTTATAGATAGGATTGTTTACGTATTTTTTAAAAAGGAACTCCTCGGACTTATTCATCGAATTTTTACTTTAACCCTATGTTGGAAAACTTTCACATATTTCTGTTGGTATCGATATTTCTTCCTCAGGTTTATACTCTGATAATCCGACTTGGCTGCAAGAGCCGCTGTTGTGTTTTGCTGCGTGGGAAACACGTCCTCCTCGGCGCTCCGTGACCGAATATCTCGCATTCCTGCGTAACCGGTCGCTCCGATTCAGAATGCACGTCACAATTCGCTGTGGATTATCTTCCCGTCAGCCGTTTAAAGGCTTATTCGTTCTTTGAAAGGTTGATCCACCTCGCGAGGCTGTTTCTTTCAGCGGAGATCACTTCCTGTCGATAAATGATTGGTCGTCAACGAGATGAAGACATTCCTCGCTGAAGCACAGTCGTTATTGAAATCCTTGTAATCCAGGCTTGTACGTATGTCCACTTTCTACACTACATGTGGTACTCAAACATGACACGGGGTTCAAACTTTGCTTATTTGTAATAGAATTTAACGTTGAATTGGATTTCAGCGATTTAAACGAATCAAAAATATAAAATTTTAACGAATCCATAAAAGGACACAATGCGTCCTATCTTCCTGCACCGATGTACAGTCCTGGACAATAAAAATGATACACGGAGGTCATGGCGCCTTGCGATAGATTGTCTTTGAATCTGTTCAGTTTTTCTTCAAATACAGTACAACCTCTTTAGTCCAGCTCTATTGGGAAATAGGCTATTCCGGACTATGGACGTTTCTGGATCACGGGAGTTGGCCACAATGAAGGGTCAACAAAATCTATGCAATCATTTTTGCAATGTTTTTTTAAGAGATTCTATATTGCAATTGCTTAAAATGAATTGGTAATGAATCATCTTAACATAGTTTTTCTCACGAATGCCTTTCCTTCAAGCTTTCATACGAGTTATGGGCCTTGAAGCAAAAGGTGCAGTTTGAGGAGAGGGTTAGATTCGACAATGAAGTTCGTTTCTATGATGAAGAATCATGTTACAGGTGTTCCCTATGGATAAGTATATTTCACGACAGTCAGTTATTCTTTAAGGCATTTCAGATTGACTATTATATTTATTTTATAGATTTTGATACATAAATTTTGTTTGCTTAAGGTATCCATTAATATGGGAAATAGTTGAAGTAGAGAGAAAAAGGAAGTGTATAAAACGTTTCGTGAAATCATGTTTAAGTGATTAGATTTGGGTTTTCGCCTTCCAATTCGGAGAGAGAATTTATTTGTTATATGATATGTTTATGAAAGAATTTTGTGAGTTTTTAATTTAAATGCACCAACGTCAGAGCGGCGGTATCGGAAATAAATTCCATTATTCTTTTCCGAACCACGGGAGTTCCCGGATTAAAGAGGTTGTACTGTATATGCCTCAAGACAATGTATGGCGGATGGTTGTGCAATTAACTGGGAAAACATTTGTTGCTGTAAGTAAGGTTTTTCGAGCGAAAATGTTCTCCAAATCGGGAATTTACGCGCTATGGGAAATTGAACGATTCCTCAGATGCGCTCTCCCACTGCCCAAAATCGTGTTTTATTCTAATCTCCGTGCTTTTCTTAATGGGCGTGACGTCTAATCACTGCCGCCGCATCGCAAAAACTTTACCAAAGACATTTTGTAAACCTTCGGATTTTTGTGTTTTGCGTAAAAACTGTTTGAGTGGAAGGGCGATAGATAATACGAAGTTTCCTTTTTACAACTAATTGATGCTTGGAATTACTAACTAGATAAAATGGCTTGTTTTCTCGTCATCGAGGTGGTCTCGCGTGTCATTTGAGACTACGTTCACCTCGGATTCCGACGGAAATTCCGGCTTCACTGGCTCTTACTCTTTTTTGGTTCAAAGCTCAGTAGTCTTGTTTTTTCTTTCTCTTTTGGTTTTCCCTACGAGCGACTCGCCTAGACGTCAGTCGTAACATTCAGATAAAACTTAAGAAGATAGATTTCGTGTGTCGTATCTTCCTATCTTATCTGCCAGTAATTCTCCGAAACATGTTTACGCTCTGCTAGAATCCCGATTTTGTCGAGGCGTTTTTGTTTTCTCTCTAATTAACCGTTAAGATTACTTCATTCCATTGTCTGCGTCGTTGTTTCTTAATTTGAATGGCGCATCTCGCTTTTCGATTTATAAACTAGATTTAATTACCTACGAATTCGATTTTTTGTCTAGTCTTCGGTTTTGTCTTTTGTTTTTTTCTAGTGTTTCGATTGTATCGTTTGCTCATTCGACTCCTTTGTCAGGCACTCTCGTGGGAATTTGCGAAATATTCAGTTTAATCATCCATTTCAAGAATAACTCTTTCCCAATGAGACCAAATTCACTTGGCTCCTTTCCTTTTCACGTGACGTTCGAGTTGTTCTCACTGGAGGAGATTTGCCAAAATAGTTTCATTGGATCCGAATCTACTTATGTTTATTTTGACCGGGCTGCTTATTACTGCTTTGTTCTGGTCTGTGTCCAGTAGGCATAGGTGCTAGTGTGAAATCTGGGCTGTATGATTATGAACTTCATTTAGTAGATTTTTAGGCGTTCTTTACCAGCGAAGCGGTAGTAGCGGAACGCCTTATGGCCACGTCTCGTCCGTCCGTCTGTCGTTAAACCGCTGGACGGATTTCAATTAAATATGAGTGATCCTTATTCAAATGTATCCCTCCATTGTGACTTTGAACTGAATCCATCAATTAAAACTTCACTTTATATGAGAACTTAAATAAACGTATACTCGTATCTCGTTAAATGGCATCCGTCAAGCAACAATTAAATCTTATATATTTCCACCGTGTGCCACCATACCGCGCCACTGCAGCACCCATGCCGTTATTAACGGTTTATATCTCAAAATCGGTAAGAGATAATGGTTAGAAATTTTCCGGGATGGCTTGATTCACACATAAAAAGCGATTGACAAAAAATATTTGGAAAAGCGACCCGGATTCGACTCCAAGGAATTATTTCTATTTCTCATAAGGTAACACGTAAAAATGGACTTTTCGACGTGCAGGCTTTTCTTCTTTTGGAAATTAAAATTATAAAAGTTGAACCTTCGATCTTCGGATCTGGACAGTTCTAAAGAGAACATTTTCTAGTTTCTTATTCTATTCGTCGTTTTTCGCCTTCAGCTCGAAATCGCTCATGTTAATCGTTTGAATGGTATATTTTGGAAAAATCTTGGAAGCATTTTAACGGAATGTTGCCTTGCCTTACTTTGTTAAACCTCGAAATCCTATTGTTACTTCAATTCATATAGGTTTAAGCATGATTTGAAAGCTTTCATTACGAGGAGAGCAGGACGGAAGGAGGGGGAAATGATTTTCATAGCAATCAATGTAAACAACATTCGTTGCGTTATTTATGAGAAGGAATTCCTTAAAATCTGAAATGTTATTCATAGAGATTAAAAATCGTAATAATGAGCTAAATTCAATATTATTGAAACAGAAACGGTATGAAAATCTGAGGAACGTGCTTGACGTTTTAATAAACAAACCTAGCATGTAAACATTTATGGGGTGAAGGATTGTGCGATAGATTACGGGAGTTATGTAGAAGAATGGAGGACTTGAGGACGGTTTTGGAAATAGGGAGAGAAAGAGAGGTTTAAAAGAATCAAAGAATCATAAAAATAACAATGAAAGGCTATGCTGTCCGTCCGTTTTTCTGATTATGAGTGTACAATAAATCTTTGTTCTTTCTAGCCCAAATCAAAGTTTCTGCATTATGTCCGGAAAGATTAAAACGTGTGTCGGTTAGTATTTTCCCTCCAACTGGGTTAACTCTCTCTCTGATGAACAGTTTGTAGCTTGGATAGCGAGTAAATCACGTGCTGCTTTTGCTAACAGTGGAAAGATTTTGCTGTTTTCCTTCCAGTACAGTAACGGATCACCATCACGGCCGAGTGCTGGCTGTTTAGAATATACACTGATTCGCTTTGAATTTTTTCCATAACTGAATGCTCTCCGCTGCTGTAAGCGTTCTCTTGTTGTGCCGCATGCACTTTTCTAAAAAGTTAATCTAAAAGACTCGTTCCAAATCTCTAAATTAGGCAGAATGCAGTCAATAGCAGACTTCATATTGCATTCGGATTTAACGAATCGACCTTATTAATTTCGAATCGAATCATTCACCCGATTCACAATCGAATCGAATCTCGAAGCTTCGCAGGCCTCTAGTTTCAAGCTATTAAAACGCGAATAACTCAATCAAGGATGTAGATAGAAAATTGAAAAATGGCAGAAATAATCTATGCAAATATAAAAATGCTTTGCCGAAAGAAAATTCTCAGTTCAACTCCAGGGTAATATTTTCATTCTTTGTAAGATAAGAATCAAAAATCAACTTTTTGTCGCAGACTTTTCTTCTTTTGAAAATTAAAATTGGAAAAACCTGACCTACGATCACTCTGTTTGAACTATTTTAAAGAAAAATTAAGTCACTTATTCTATTCTTCCTTTTCCGAATACGCTCATTTGTTTATCTTGACAACCGACTGCTGTGAGAAACAAAATCAATATAAATAATGATAGTTATAATACTTTATTTAAAGTTAAAAATTTTAATTCCGTTTTTTTATTAATTTGAACCCGTCATTTTTGACAGGCAATTGCGCTAGTACCGTATATTTCTCCCCCATACTCTTATATGAACTGTTAGGTATATATTTAAAAACTTATTCGAAGTCATCGTTTACCACAATCAAGTTCGCGGGACCACATAATTACGACATATTTTCGGAGATAAAAATTCGAGAATCTTTCGATACAGTTTTATTCGTGTTTCCCATTAAGAAATCTTTGAAATTCCTGTGTATTCCATTTATGGAGTATACTTTTCCATCTTGTTTTACATGTAGTGATTAAATTGTGGGGAAAAATCTAAGGAGTTTTTTCGTTAATGATTGAATTCTTGCCTGCATAGAATCAATTGGTTGCGTTTAAAGGGTCGAACTCGAAGTATCTCTCCCATCGCTTTTTAACGTGTTGTCGTTTATTGTTTAGGATGGCGGAGGGAAACTTGGGTTTATCACCTGAGATTTGTTATATTCTGCCGTTTGCCTTTATCGTCATTCTTTTATCTGCGGATTCCACGCCGCCTTTGTCCTCCGCCGCTGAGTATGTGGAGTGGGCGCGCTGGAGAGTAGATACACAGAGAGAGAGAGAGAAAAGTACGTTTCGCAACCTCCGCTAATTTTCCTTTGTCCGCTCAAGCAAATAGATCGTGATTGCTTTCCTTTCCTATTTCAGTCAAATGAATGGGACAATAAACGCTTTTAAGTAATTCTCGTTTGGAAAATCAACTTTCATACCACCAGCTTCCGTGAAATTTCAGTTTGTTTATTCTTGCAAAAAGCGACTTTTGGCTCACAATTCCAAAGCGTGTTTGAATTAGAAAGTAATGTTCAATATGATCGGTTCGTTCTAGGCGAGTTTTCGGGGTGAGAAGAAATGAGGCACTCGTTCATTCTAGAACGCGTGTTGCTTGTTATTGCAGAAGGGTGATTGATATTCGAAAAAATTTATCCCCAACTACGAACATCCGCTGCAGAAACATAAGTATCATCGTCCCTGCGAAGGAGAAATTTATTTTGTTAAGATTTTTTATCTCCTTATAGTGTGTTTGTGGAATTATCTTCGTATTTGTATTTGGCATGTTCTCTTTTTACCTTTCGTTGACTGACTGAATCCACGCGCGGCTCCTCGCTAGCTGTGCATTTTATATCTAGTTTGTCTGCACTCGAAACGGCAAGTTTTTTCCTGCGTGTAAAGGGTCGAATGTATTATTTTGTATTAGGGGCAATTTGCATGTATGAAGCGTTTTCTGGTACTTATTTAATCTTGTTCCGGTACATTGTGGTTTAGAGGTCTTGAGGATACTCGTTGGACTTATAATTAGATCTTTTAGTCAATTATAGTGTTACAGGACAGAAAAACCCCTGATGAATTCCTCTTTTTTTATTAAAAGTCAGGGCACAGGTGGGAGGCTTTTCAACTGTTGGAATAACCGTTACATTGCGCCAGCAAAACAGATCGGAGATGTCATATTTCATTTTGAAATTGTCTGTATAATTGATAAACTAGAATTAAAAATATGTATATTTACTTCGGAATTTATCCACGGCAGTGATGTAACAGGATGTTAGAGTCATGATTATGATTATCGGAAAAGGTCGATAATTTATCGTTTTTTAGGGGAGGAATTCGAGATTTGATTCCACGTTTACTATTTTTTGCTTCATTTTAACATGGTAACCAACCTTTTATCATCTTATCCTTAATCAAATCTTAATGCAATCGCGCGGAAAGTATGAATTATCTAAGAAATTATTGTTAAGCGTCGCGGTCTTTGTGAATTCTCTTGAAAGTGGACGACAGCTTGCCTTAGATTATTATTTAGTTTTAAATAATATCCCATACCTTGTATGCCAGTACCTATTTCTTTGTAAACCACAGGAGATTTTCGATAGAAATGTTTCCACCGTATCTGTTCACCGAGGCGTGATGCTACGTCGAAGTACGCGTATCCAAGTGCTGTGCATGAAGGTTCGTGCACCATGCTGTTGCATTTTTTTACGTATGCGCGTATGCTTTTATTACAACCTCGGAATGGTTTCTCTAGTGAAGCCGGCCTTCGATTACTCGTCATGACTAAATCGTAAATAAATGGTGTTGCTTGTCACCAAACTCGGCGCTGTCTTGGTATTGGCGGAAGAATCCCTCCCCGCGTACACCCCCCTCTCTCCCCCCTCCATCTCCCCCTCCCTTTCCCCCTCCCTCTCCATCTCCTCCCTCTCCCCCCTCTCTCCCTCTCCCCCCTCTCTCCCTCTCCCCCCTCTCTCCCTCTCCCCCCTCTCTCTCTCTCTTTACCCTCTCTCTCTCTTTACCCTCTCTCTCTTTTTGCTCGTTCCTCTTCCCACTCCATTCTTATCCATTCTGCCGCAGTCTTCTAAGGCAGGTATCCAGCGCAGTATCTCAGCCGCATTTCTTGGCAGGGCAAGAGGTGAGCGAGAGAGAGAGAGAGACGGAGGGAGGGATGGTTTCTCTCTAGTGGGCGGATCCGGGCCAAGATCGTATTAAGAAACCCACACCCCTTTGTGACGGGAGGGAGATATAGGTGCGTCGAGAGGGGTAGGAGTAATCAGGGCGGGAGGGAGGAAAGGGGCGAGACGTCGGTCGGTCGGTGGGTCGCGGTACAAGGGCAAGGCCGATGGCGAGCGGCCCTCCCCACTCCACCCATTCCCTTTTCCCCCTTCCCCTCTCTCCATCCCACCCCACTCCCTTGCTTCCCCACCGAGCACCCAGGAAGTGGATGGCTTCGTAGGCTACGTGAAAGTACGGAACGCCGTCTCGCTTCGCGCTTTGAATAATAATCGCCCTCTCTGCCGGGCGATTTCGTTCTCCCCTCCCTCTTCTATTCCTCCTCCCCCTTCTATTCCTCCCCCTTCAATTCCTCCCCCTTCAATTCCTCCCCCTTCAATTCCTCCCCCCTCTTCCATTCCTCCTCCCCCCTTCTATTCCTTCTCCCCACCCTCTCTGGAGAGTTCGAGAAAGAGACCTCTTCTCTGCTTCTGCCCCTCGTGTGTCGCATTGGGATCATTACGGGGGGAGGGGTGGATGGACGCGCCCTCCTTTTTTCCTACAACTTCTGCACGTGTTTTGAAAGGCTTTCGTGTTTTTATAGGAGAAAAGGAAAGAAAACAATGACTATGACTCAAATTATAGAGGTTTTTATGCCAGAATAAAAACGCGTATGTGCGAAAATGCATATAACGAAAGCGCGCATAACGAGAGTTACCTGTACTTCTCTCGTTGCTGACATCCTAGGTTGACAATGTAAATTATTAATTAATTAATCAGCCAATTAAGCAGTTTGATCGCCAAATCGGTCTATTTAACTTTAATGCATACTTTTTATTTGCTAAAAGAAAATAAGTTAAATTAACGTTAAATGTTTCTTATGGATCATTTGTAATAGAGTAATTTGCAGCCTCGCCACCTGCGTCGCCACAGTTGAGCATGAAATGGCAATTTTGCGCATTATTATTATTATTATTTAAACTGCGGAAGCTGATTAACGCAATTTATAAGGCATTTAAACAGAATGCACAATTAATGCAACAGTTCAATTGGTTGTTTTGGCATATCGAGGGGGAAGGGGCGGTTGTGGGTTGGGGAGTGGGGGAAGAGGATAGGAAGATAAAAAGGGAGCGATATTCGCGTGCATTCGATGCCTCTGGCTGTCGTTCTCAGCCCCTCCCTAATCCTCCCCTTCAGTCTTATTACGCAATCAGTGCTTTTCCCCTCCCCTCGAGTATTTTTACTTTCTCCATGTACGAAGTGTAGAGAAAGTATCATGAAAACAATCGAATTCGAGATTGCTACGGAAATACATGTCTTAAGGTCTTCTGAACACGTTTTGACTATTTTCTCGATGATGTCTGTGGGTCTGTGATAGGAATTTTATAGGTGCTTGAACTAAAAAAACTATTAATCAGGTCAACGCGAAATTTTATACTAAAATTTTTATGAAAGTCACAAGAACTGATTAGTTAGTTTTTGGTAAAAATCGGTCATCCGGAAGTGGGTGTTTACTCCTGTCACATCCGTTTTTTTTATATATTTGCTTTAATATTTGATAAATGTAAACAAGTATAGAAATAGAAGTTGTAGGTAATGTAATTTTGTACAACGTTTGTTTGAAACATTTTTCCATATAATGCATTTTTAAGAGATATTTTTAAAACTATTTTTTTAGCTGCCACCACCACACGACCTACCGGCGATTATTGTAAACACGTTACGCTTAGTTACGTCTTAATAACGCTCCTTTTTATTTTCTTAATTGTTGGAGTTTCGTGGCTGCATTCAATATCAGGCTACGGTATGAGTTTATTTCTGTTCTTTTTAAAGTCTAAATTTTTCTCGCAGTTCCTTAAAATATTTATTATCATTTAACCTATGTGGAATTTTTAGAAATATTACAGGTATGGAGAAAGTCACGTGGTGGCCACTTCAGATTTTTTTAATTTCGAGGTCAGGGATAAAACGCGTCTTTTTCTCTTCCTTTTTGTAGCCGACTACTTTTTCGCGGTCGCGACCGCAAAATATGCGCCGTTGACCAGATAAGGGCGGTTGGCAAGTGGGTCCGGCGAGTTTTTTTTTGTTCATCGCCGTCACTATCATATTTCGAATCTTTCGCCGTTAAAGGGAACGTTCATTCTTAAAGGAAGGTTATGCCCGCGCCTATTAAATGTTACGGGGCCTTCTTAGTTCAAAACCTGTTCAAGCAACTATGCTGTGCGTCATGGTCCACAGGGTGAAAGTAAAAACGACGAAGTGCACTTTTAATTACATAAGTAAAATGTTAGCGCAATGCAAGCAGAAATATTTTAGGTTAAAGTTTACTGTTGTTTTGTGTTGTACATTTCGTCTTCCTTTATAGCAATGATTCCCAACCTGTGGGTCGCGAAGTTAGTCCAGGGGGGCCGCGACGTTGTTTCTAGAAATCGGCGAATTCACATATCTTCGCAGCAAGTCTTCCTTCTCCAATTGGCGCTTGGTTTACTGTCATTTGCTGAGAACCAGGCATCTTCGAATTTGGCGCACCAAACAAGAGCTTGTTTCTCTCCGCGCCTTGCTAGATTACCGTAAATCAGAGGTTCTCAAAGTGGGAGGCGCGACTGGTTGCCAGGGGAGACGCGAGATTTGTCTAGAAGTGTTTCTTAACCTGTGGTGCGCGAGCATTTGTCGGGTGGTCCGCTTCAACTGATTAGAGATCAATATACTAAAACTGAAAATAATTCCTGAGTATTATGAGAAAGTTTTTTTTGTAATGTACCCAATTATATTTATTATTTTAATGATATTATAAGGTTATACAGATGTTTGGTGGTCCGCGGAAAACCTGTTCATTGAAAGTGGCCCGTGGCGTCGGAAAGGTTATGACCACTGATCTAAATCTAAAGTTAGATCTTTTTAAATAATTTTTGTTTAGTTATTTTATTTTGGAAATAATTATAATTTTTATTGTATGAAACTAGGGCAATACCGCATGTTCTGGTTGGAAGAAATGATTTTAAAAAATGTTTAATATTTATTCTTTATTTAGTTACAAAAATTGATTAATGATTATTGAATATCTCTTTATAGACAATATTTCTGATTTTACATGAATTATTACATTGTTTACAGAATATTTGGAGGTTTTGTCGATTAGTAACACGTTACATTGCAATATAGAATTGGCCGTGAGAGAAAACGTCTTCTTGCAAATAAATCAAAACATTTGTGAGAGTTTGGCCTTGACTTTTATTTATTGTTATAGCAAAGGCTGATCTAAGGGGGAATTGTCTTCGTTTGAGTGTAAAAGGAAGACCCGAATCCCAAGACATAAAAATAATTCTAGGAGTCAAAACAATATTTCCATTGAATGTTCCGCCAAGGATTTCATATTTGATTAATTTATTTGAAGGATGAATTTCCAGAACCTTCAATTGAGTTCCATTACATAAACTAAGACTTGGATTAAGGTTTTTCATAAGTATGACTCAACAGTTTTTTTTGCTCCAACTTATAAGGAGGGATTCCACTGATATTAATAGTATTTAAAAATTCTGCAGGATATAAGTTCTTTCTTCTTCAACAATTGAGTCCAAACTTAATACTTGTGATGCGTAAAAGGTTTATGTGCCTTCCGGCACATGTATTGTTTTGATGAATAAAATGTGAATTTATTTACAACGGCTACTGAGTTGATCAAAATTTCTTTTTGTTATTATGTATTTTCATGATTACCCAAGTCTATAGCATGTGGGGGGCCGAAAAACTTTTTAAAGTTAAGAAGGGGGCCTTGTACTAAAAAATATTGGGAACCACTGCGTTTATAGCACAAAAAAATTAATTGTTGTCAACAACCGGAATTATGATTTAAAGAAATAAATGTTTCTCAATTCTAGTTCATTCTAACGTTTTGCTTTGGGTTTACATATAGTAAGCGGTCGTTGTTATTTTTAAGTTTATCAAAAATGTTATGAGACGTGACATTTGCCTTATATTGTTTACTTTTGAATAGTACAAGTTGATTTTTTTATTTGAGAACTAATGAAAAATAGTTATATCTCAAAATCGGATGGAAATATAAACGAAGGAATGTTGTAAATTTCCACAAGACTCGAATTTATTCGACCGGTTTCGCCTGTTAGAGCATCAACGGTCGAATAAATCCGTGTCTCGTGGAAATTTGCAATATTCTTGTTTATACCACCAGAAGTAAAAGGGAGCGAGCTAATGATGATCGAGGCGCGAAGGTCCCGAGTGAATAATAAACAATTAATTATATACTAATGGTACCCGCAAAAACGTTTGCGAAGTCAGTCAGAAATCTACATGTTTTAAAGTAATAATAGCCCATTTCTTCTTACAGAATTAGAAAACTGACATTTTGAATGTGATGTTTGTTTTATAATCTATATGTGCAATTTTAATTGCTTCTCACTTAAGAAAATGGTAAACGAAAATAGTTTTCCCGGACTCTCTTAGTTGGCGGAAACAAAATGGCGTTTGCAGCATTTCTCTATGACAAACTGCTCAAGAGATATAATGAGGGATGGACGGACGGACAGACATTGAGTAATTATATATAAAAGATAGTGGAATCGAGCCTTCCCATAGTACAGGGTGATTTTTTTTAATTTTTGAACCATGAAAAATAGTTATATAATATATCAAGATTGAATAGAAACTTGAAAATCTTTCCGATAAAAATTCGATGATACTCAAAAATGTTTAATTAAAACAAATCGAAAATAAAATGCCGAAAGTGACCACCACAATGCTGGATACATAAACGTACTCTCTGTTTTCCGACGCAGCCTATACTTGGGGTTTGTTCTCAATGGCATCCCTGATTCTTGCCATTAGTTGATCAAGAGTATTCGCCAACTCTGCCTTCTCTCCTTCTACCCCCTCCTCCTCCTCCTTTCCCCCTCTACTCCCATCTCCATCCACCGCCTCCGTATCCCCTGCCTTGAATGTGCGACGTCCTTGTAATCGCGACAACGTTATCATGAAAGCTGTGCACCTAACAGAGGATGAGATTCATCGTGGTTGGTTTCAACTAAATGGAGCCACACAACACATTCCAGCATTGAGGGAATTTCCCTACCCTTTTGGACCCTATTGTTTCCAAGCCATTATGGCCCAACTCGATTCCCAGACTGACATTCCGTTTATTTCATTTGGTGATACATTAAAAAAGCAACGCTACATATTCCCATATTCTTGTCGAACGAATGGCAAGGATCAGGAATGTCATTGAGAGTAACTTTCAAGAATGTCCACGTGGGATAACATGCAGCTGAGAGCACATTTATGTATACAGCATGTTGGTGGTCACTTACAGCATTTTATTAGAGATTTTTTAAAATAAGATTTATTGAGTACCATCCGACTTTAATCACAAAAATTTTCAAGTTCTATCTTATTTATATCTTGAGTTATAGTTATTTTTTATGGTCCTCGAATAAAAAATGGCTCTTTATTCAGAAGTTTAAGGCTACGTAAATTTAATATCATCATATTTTTAATAAGTAATTATTATCTAATAGATTTTCATCAGCATTGGAGATAGTTACGATAGCCGAGTTTATTTTTAAGGTTGCGTTTTACCGATAATCCGTTAAGATCTTCGATTTTCCCAACGTCTTGCCTAATTTGTTCCGAGGAAGTAACTAGTTTCCATGCGTTTTAAGGCCTCGTATAACATTCGCCTCGCGTCACCCGCTCTCTCTGTCTTTCTCTCTCTCTCTTTCTCTCTCTCTCTCTCGTCCCTTTCACTGCGTCACGTATAGCGGCCTCTGCTGCAAACTCGCGGAGAAGTTCACGCGTGACCCAACTGTTTTACCGTTCACCTGGGAAGTTGCGAGAGAAAAGTTTCCTTCTCCATCTGCCTCGCGAGCGAGTCTTCCTATGCATTGAATGGCGGCGATGGCGGCTGGAAAATTCCCCTCTTATCGGAACACTTACTCTTGAGGTCTTTAAACGCGGCATCTCGAAATCTATGCCTTGCTCAGAAGTTCGAATTTTAAAGCCGTACTCCACGTAGTACTTGTACTCCTAATCCTGTCTTTGAAGTCGAAATTTCGATCTTCTCTTCTTCCTGGTTTCTCCGCCTTCCATTTTTTCTACCGCAGCGTTGGCTTATCGTCACTGAAATGAATCGCCGATTGAGGTTAAGAATGAAACTTTGTATTATGAATAACGTCGGTTCGATTCCTGCCATACCATTCTGTATTATGAGCCCTTTGTAGCTTTTTTCTTTCATATACGTGGAATACAGAGAAAGTATTGCAATCGCGAAAGAAATCCACTTCGAGATTTTGTTGGAATTACATGTTTTAGGTGTCCCCCAGTTCAAAGAAACTGTTATCGCCATGCCGCCTGTGTGTCTGTGGACGACCGTAGTGCCTAGACGGTTCAACGAAATCGGATTATATTTCGCATTGGGCATAACATTATCCAGAATAGATACCATGAATCGTTAAACAATATAGAGTAACAATTAAGGGTTGGTTATTCTTTTCGCAAAATGTCGATTTATTCAAAGATTGCTTTAACGATTTTGATTAAAATTCACTCAGATCTAGAGCTTGTAGTCATATACAGTAATGTATAGGCCGTACTTCTAAAAAATAACTATCCATATAGCGTTCAGCGACATTATAGTTTATAGATTTGTACACCCAACTCTCCCCAGTTCTCTCAACAATATTTGTCCAGCAACAATGCTTCAGCGCCTTTGTGCTTTCGTCAATCTGTAAATCATATGTATATATATATATTTCTCTTGCTCTGTCTGCAACAAATTCCTCCACGCGCCACCAAACTACGCCACTGACTGACTATAATGCTATTTTTAACAAACTTTCCGAGTAGGTGGAAGATTGAAATTTGGTAGGAATGTTTGTCTCTTATAGTAAAAGCCATTTACGAAAGACCCAGGTTAGATTCCAGTAAATAATTTCTATTTCCCATAAGATAACACGTAAAAATCAATTTTTGGACTTACAGGCTTTTACTCTTTTGCAAATTAAACAAGATTGGAAAGGTGTACTCCATGTCGGAGTATACCGTTTCCAAATGCGTTCTTTGGGATTTCACTTATTCTCGATATTTTTCACTCAGAGTAGGTATTTAATGAGAAGCTAGCGAGGTACGTTGTAAAATACATGTAGGTCTTCATGTAAAGTAGTCTAATTATTGTCCGATTTTAACCAAAATTGGACTCGTTCAATTAATTTTAACAAAACTCCCCAGTACCACATTTCATCAAAATACGTCCAGCGGTTCACGAGTTGAAATAAAGGAGCATTGTAAACTACATGTAGGTCATGTGAAGTGGTCGTAATTGATGTTCAATTTTTATCAAAATTGGAATCGGAAGACCAATTTTAGCAAAACTCCCCAATACCAAATTTCATCTAAATACGTCCAGCGGTTTCCGAGTTTTAACATACTGACGGACGGAAACGGTTTAGTCCCAGTTGCTCGAATTCGAATGCTCGAATCCCACTTGCCATAAAACGCAGTTGCCATTATTCCCACTTTCCGTAGTAAAAACTGGGGTGCGGAAAAGAGGGGTATTTACGAATAGGACGCAAAAAGGAGAAAAGAAATATACGGATATGCAACAAAAAGGAGAATGGGAGGGGTAAGGAGGAGGGCAAAGGCACGCCAAAGAAACACACTCGACATTTGGTATCAATCGACAGAGAATTCTATAACGATTATGAATACGCAGCGGAAAAACAAAATAAAGGGGGGGGAGAAAAAAGGGGGCGTAAGATATGCCAAGAAACAGTCAACATTGGTATCAATCGAAAAAGAATTTTATAAATATTACGAATACAAAGCGTAAAAACGAAAATCAACTGGGGAGAGGGTTAGGGAGTAAGGCACGCCAAGGGGATCACACTCGACATTCGTATAAATCGACAGAATTCTATAACGATTACGAATACGCAGCGTAAAAACGAAAATAAAGGGGGAGGAAAAGGGGGCAGGGAAAAGGGGGGATGGCATAAATTTCTTGCCATACTTTTTTATATCTTTATTCATATCAGGGAATCTGGACTTATATTAATTATTTTTAGATTTTTTTAGTTCTGATTAGACTCGGTTCCTTATTGATCTTTATGTCTCAGGTTAGTCAGATTGATTTTTCACTATCTGTAGTTTTTTCTCGAGTTTTTATTTGTTCGATTAGTTTAGCTGTCATCCAATCCTTTTTTAGTTTGAGATGAGAAAATTCTTTAGTTGACAATGCATAGATTTTGTTAAGCTTCTTCTTTACATTTCTTAGGATCATTTTCATTTAAGAGATATTCCCAATTAAACGATTCAATTATGGCGTGCCTTATGCCCTCCCCCTTTTCCCTCCTTCCATTCTCCATTTTGTTGCATATCCGTATATTTCCCTCAGTCCTTTCTCATTTTTGCTTCCTATTCGTAAATACCCCTCTTTTCCCCACCCCAGTTTTTACTATGGGAAGTGGGATTCTGACAACCGGGAATTCATGCATTAGCTACTCAAGCATTTGGGACTATGGCAAGTGGGATTAATGGCAACTGGGTTTTATGGCAAGTGGGATTCGAGCATTCGAATTCTAGCAACTAGGGCAACGCCACGGAACCGACCTCCCCTATATGCGTTCATTTCGTGCGCTTAGTGCAAAGAACGCATAATTAGAAATAATTGACCTACGATCTTCGAACCTAGACCGTTCTAAAAAACGACGTTTCTTATTCTTATCGTCGCATTTTGCCTACAATACAAAATCGCTCAGGTTCTACGTTTAAATCAAATTTATTTGAAAAATTTATGCTTTTTAACAATATACTGCCTTGCCGACCGTGTCATTGTTAAACCTCGAGATTGTATTGGCGCCTTAATCCATTTCTCTACCATAAATATTTTGAAGAATTTGTTTGTATGTTTGTGAATTGATAACGCAACAACTACGTATGGTTAAGCTAAATTTGGTTGTATCTTCAAGCATGTTTCCACCGCTTTCCGAGGAGAATGGGAGAGAGGAAGAGAGAAAAGGAGGAAGAATGGGAAGTGTCTACATTCACATACCCATCATATGTGACGGGCAATTACGTTAGTAGACTGATAAATAGTTGCCGACATTCATACAGCGAATGAAAATGATTTGAGGAAATGGTAATTATAAGTCCGGGGTAAGGTTATTAATCGTATGACTTTTATCTGATGCCGTCGATGAAAAGTCATTTCACCAAGGCCATTTATTACCTTTTCTTAGGCGATTACCATTTGCCTAATACCGCGAGTTATCCCCACAGCATGCGTGCGACATTTTCAATTTTTATTCATTTCATGCGATAACTTTACCGTAGTCCCCCTCCCTTTCTCTCTCTCTTCTAACTCCCTCTCTCCCCCTCTATCCTTACTCCCTCTCTCTCTCTCTCTCTCCTTACTCCCTCTCTCTCTCTCCTTACCTCTTTCTCCCGCCGGCTGCCACGTTCGAGGATTCCTTCCTTGTAGCAATTAGCGGTCGTGAAGCGAGAGAGGTGTAATAAAGGCGATGTGGCTTATAACTGCAATTTCGCAGTTTCGGAAAAGGTCTCGCGATGGAGCTGCAGAAAAGTTTCTCTTTTCATTCTCCATTTTAAGAATCTCTTTCGAAACAGCACGCTGATGCACTCTGGGTATCAAATGCCGTGCTGCAAAATAATCAATGGGTTATTTGTATAATATTTCGGAAAATTTGTAATAAAAATTCAAGCTGGTTCCGGTCTTCGGCGATGGAAAGAAGCGATGAAGGGTCGCGATTCTGCTTCCCCAGTTCTATTACCAATCCAATTCGTTAAGGAGACATTTTGAACTATTATTATGTTCCTCGTTTTGCAATATTGTGGCAGTGGTTTCACTCACGCTTTTGTAGCTGTATTTAAAAAAAATATTTTAAGCGTGTGGTTGGTGTTCAATGCCCATGATGGATGATTGAGTTTTCAAAATGGCAAGGTTGTCTGGCTCTACCCTGATGGATGTCGGGTTTTGCAAAATGGCAAGGCTATCTGGGGCTGAAAGTGAAAGGAGCTGCACAACGACCGAGTGGGACACTGGAGACAAGAAAGAGCCACGTGGCTCACGGAACTATCACTGTCGTGAATTTATCAACGGAAATTAAGAAAGAGAATATGCGGAAGAAAGGGCACGCATAACTGCAGTTAGGCCGACCATGGTCGATCCGAAAGTGGCGAATTAATGTTCTAATTACGATAAGATCTTAGTAAATATAATCGAAATGGGGAAAGATGGTAATCGGACTCCACATTCCAGGAGGCGTATTCATACTGATTTCTGAATTGATAGAGCAATTCCCGGTCGTGATTGGCTTTTTCTCTTTCGCTTCCCGCCTTTTCAAAAAACAGAAGATTTATGTAAATCGAGTGTATAGCAAATACGCTTAGACGTTGGCGATAGACTTTTGGGGCAGAAATTTCTTTTATCTCTACTGTACTCTTTAAGGAGATCTTTGGTATAGGTGTGTTGAAAGCTTACGCTCCCTGAATGCGCGAACTGCCGCGTGTCGTAAGGGAAAACGATTAAGGGGAGGGAAAGTGAAGGGGAAATGAATCACCTGGGGATTCAGCTCTATAGTTTGACCAACTGAACCCTAACGCTTGGAGGCTAAATATTTAGCCACCGGTATTTTCTCATGACCGCTTTCTTTTTTGTCCAGACTGTTCTTTCTTACAAATAATAGCCGCATATTTTGTTTCTTTATTAGGATTTTGTCCAAGTTTTGAAGAATAAATGAGGAATATTTGATCACACAATATTAGTAAAAGTCAAAAATGAATTATCATATTCCCTAACTTAGGAGTGGTAGGATCGGTATCCATGTTAATAATAGATTTTTTTAAACTGAAAAAAGTAACGAGTACGAAAACCCAATATCAAAACGAAACAAATTAAATAAGGAAAACTACATATACGAGACTAAAACAGCAATCAAAACTACGACAACAAATAACAATATCAACGATAAGTATTATCAAAGAAAACTATAGCTAACAAGAAACGCAATAACAAACTCTCGATAAACAAACAGCAATAAAAGACTACGATAACAAAACAATGGTAGTAAGATCACACCGTAAGGTTGGCAACGAAGGCACGTGGAGTCTCAGTAGAAAAGGACAAAATTTTATCCTCCCCCGCGCAGCACGCGTTTCGAGAATGGACTCGACCAGACCAAAATGCGTTTCTGCGCATGGGCCATAAACTTTCAACAGAGCTATACTCGCTTTTACCTTTCGGGTTCTTCTATGAGATCACCATAGAAACGAAGAAGTTATCTTATTGTTAGTAAAACAATGCCGACGTAATGCCACCATTCAAAGAGGAAATGCCGTCGACGTCACCGGATAAAATTCTTGGTAACTTCCACCATTACAATTATCAGGGATCATGATAGATCAAAATGAGACGAAAGATTATTACACTTAAAAGATTTAACGGTAGTTATATTTTTGCTAGCCTGCAATTACCCGAAATCATTCGTCGATGGGTTTGCTGGATCTAATTTCGTCCATTTCCATCCACGCTCGCTTGTAAATTGAATCTCTCGATATCTTCTCGTAATTCTAATAGCACTTTGTGTCTCGTGAAATCATCGTTTGTTAGGAATTACTAATTTTATATCCTTGATATTTTCGCTGAAATAAACCGTCGTCACTTGCGCTTAAATTTTATTTGTTATCCTCGATCGCTCCCCAAGAAATCCTTTCTTAGAACTTGACGGTAATTATTATTCAGAACCTCGCAGTTCTGCGTCATTTTTAATTAGGATTATTTAGTTTGAATTGTCATTTCTATAATTTTGAAACGATGTTTAATAATCAAGGGTCTCAAACCCTTTACCGCACAGCAGCCAAAATGTATTAAATTCGGAATATGTTGCTGGCCGGCCGTCATTTTAGAAGAATTTCTACCGAGTATTTTGTATAAACTTAGACATATCATCGTCCGCTAAGATTGTTACATGCTTTTAATTACTAAACTTTAACTTTCGTACATTTCTTGAATATTTGCAGTTTTTAACGGCCTTTCATACCATTTGCTCGCCCCATGATCATGTCGTACACTTTCTGTCACACCTGCTTACAGTGGAATCATAGCAAAGAAAGGACCCCATTAAATGAAATGTCAGGCCGCGTGTCTTCGCGTCAAGTTCTCTTTTGTTCATCATTTTTAATTTAAATTAGCGCATTGTTTTATGTTTTGCTAAAAAATATAGCTTTTATAAAAAATAGCCGGCCAGTTGCTGTTTGAGTTGACGGATAATTTATTTTTGTTTTCCTTTGTATAATTTACGCCGAAAAAGGTAAACTCTTATTATTTATAATTCCGCGCTCCAATAATTTTTAATCCCACGCAAGATGCTCTCGTGCTCTTTGGCTAATTGAACACGAGCGAAACATTCTCTCTCTCTCTCTCTGACGTCACCGTCCGTCGTTTTGCCAGTGTTGTCGCAGTCGTCGTGCCTCTCCTTCGTTTCCGCCGTCGCGTGCACCCTTTCCCGCGCCTATCTCCGCCTCCCCCCTCCGCCTTCACCCTCCGCATTCCCCCTCCGCATTCCCCCTCCGCATTCCCCCTCCGCCTTCCCCCTCCGCCTTCCCCCTCCGCCTTCCCCCTCCGCCTTCCCCCTCCGCCTTCCCCCTCCGCATTCCCCCTCCGCCTCCCCCTCCTCCCCCATCCACCTATCCCCACCTCCTCTCCCTCCACCTTCCACGCCACTCCCTCGAGCACTCCTCGCCCTCGTGGCGATGGAACCCCTTCGTCCGACTGTCGCCACGTGCCTTCCTCCCTCACACCTCCTCGTCACTCTCCCTCCTCCCCGCACCTCCAACCCGCCTTCCCCCCTCCATCTCCCTCTTCCCCTGACCCTTATCCCTCCCCCCGGAGCCCTCTTCCTCCTCCCCTGAGCCCTCTTCCTCCTCCCCTGAGCCCTCTCCCTCCTCCCCGGATCTCTCTTCCTCCTCCGGAACCCTCTCTCTTTCCCCCACCTTCCTCTTACTCCCCCACCGCCCTCTCCCTCCCTCGTACTACCAAACATCTCTGTGACACAGCATCTGCATTCCTCTCTCACCCCCCTCACGTATTGATCCTTGACTTCGTTGACATTTTCCCTCCTAGAGTGAGGCCTGTTTTATTATTTTTCCCTTTTAACTGTTGCAACGGAAAATTCTGCGGGAATAGCGCTAAAGGGAGAGTGGCTCGTTCGTTTAAATGGGACGCGTGGGTGTTGGGAATCTCGAATCGTCAGTGGCTGATAACTGGGAGGGGGAGGAGGTTGGTGGGGATTTGGGGAGCGATTTGGGGATGGGGAGGGGGGAAGGGAAGACCGAATCCTTCACCATTCCTGTCTCATTCGATGGTCTTCTGGGCGTCCTTCCTGCATCGGTTCGATGTAAAAATAGTTTACTCCTCGTAGACACGCGTCAGTCTGTTAATATGCTTAAGAAGGGCTGAAATTACTTTTGATGTTAATAACGATATCACCGCAGTCGAAACCGCAGCGGCACACGAAAGTCGAGCAGATAAAACCACCCTTAACAATGCGTTATTCCGATCGCTCGGGTGCTTTATGCATGCGATTACCGCGTGTGTGTGTCAGGGCGGAAATAAAATTCATATGTAACTTATTTGGCGAGGCGATTTCGGTGGCAATTTCTCGATCGATCGCTTTCCGTTTATCATTTTCGATCGATGCAACGGCTGCGAAGTCGATTGGCTGGCGTCATTATTTTTCTAGGTCAACTTTGTCACGTGGCCTCCAGGTTAATGATTTTGGATGGAAATACACAAAGTAAACTTTCCAAACGGTGGCTGAAGCGATGGAAGGCCGCTTTCGACGTGATTGAGTGCGTCGGGAAGTGTTTTCGACCTCTCTTAATGGGCCAGCGACGGGCGATTGCTCCTGCGAGTCTCATAACGGTACCTACACACGATGAGCGCCGCATCTGTTGCCGAGCCTTCTTTCCTCTAAGGCCGCTCTCCGCTTCCTCTGTCGCGGTCGACTGCCCTTTCTTCTTAAAATACGTCGATTCTATTTTTAATTGTCAAAGCGAAAATAGTCCGACACGCTCATTAAGATTAAGTGATTAGCGGTCGGTGGCTGGCTCTTAACTTTTTGCTATCCCGAACCCGGTTATGCGAAGTGTTTTGCGACAACACGGCTCAGGAAAAGAAAACATCCTGTCTGAAATCATTTAAACAGTTTCCGTCGTCGATTTGAATTCGTCGCTGTACAAAAAATGTCAGTTTCGCGAGTAAAAATCTTTATTTGGTCGATCCTAGGTCATAACGTAAATGCTGAAATAGCCCCGCTATCTTTTTGAAAATTATTTTTAAGGTGTAAGTTGGAGGTTACATCGATTCCGAATGCGTCCACGAATAACTCGTCTGGCTTTTGAAACTTACGTTTTCTTTTGAAACAAAAGATTTTCCCGAGAGAACATCCTCCGCATCATCTTGGGACTTAGTTTCACAAATGTAAACTTGGTGAAAATCTTCCTTGCGTCTGGTAAAAGATGCAATCGATCTTGGCATTCTATCGCGCCCTGATCTGATACGAGCGAAAGAAACTTTCAGTGCCATATTGAATTAGAATTTTCAAGATGGCCACTAATGCTCTCGGTATTTCATTTTTTCGAAATATGATGTCTGAATAACGATTAACGTTTCACGTCGATAGATCGCTCAACTTGTCGAACCGAGGTAAATACGGCCGCGTAAGTGGATCCATCGATTCCACCGTGTGTTCGACGGAAATTGGGAGCGCGCTAAGGGAGTCGGGGCGAGCCACGAACGAAGAACACCTGCGGACGCCCATATGGGCTTAACCAATCGACTGAGAAGCTATTATTGGAGACGTGGAAGGCTTTTAACTGCCTAATCTCTTCTTCGGAGTGCCTTGCCCTAACTGCGATATCTCGTTAACGCCGTACGTTAAAAAATATATTTCTCCGGCTGCGGTATCTCGATAATACGTTTTTTTTCATATAGAGTCGAAATTTGTCGACCAAATCTAAAGTGATACTTAAAAGTGCCGCAAGCAGGAAATCATTGCAGACATATTTTGCGGATACATATATTTGAAATTTTGGGAGGGCCTTTTACTGATAAAGCCCTTCGTTTCGCTATGCAAGTTCATGCGATTTATGCGTCTCGCTGACGCGGGTGTGGTCATCGACAATCATTTTGTCGCTCTTTATTACCCGACAAAATTAATAGTTTCTCTCCAAATGCCAAAAGTTTCCTCGAGGTTAATTTATGGCATTTTGCCGTCGAATAAACGGCCGCATTTCTTCATATCTCCACTTGTATTACCGAGTCTTTTTCTTTCCTCCGTATTCGCAATCTCAGTAGTCTTGTTTTAAATCGTCATCATCATGCTGCTGTCTGAGGTCAGGTTTCAGCTGACTCGCTACCTCTATTTCTCTCTCTCTTTCCCCGGAAGCCTCTTTTATACCTTTTTAAGTACTATATTCCTTCTTTCAAATCCTCTAATATTCCTATTCTTTTTCCCCTCTGTCTCTTCTTCCGCTAATTTTGCCTTCTAAGATCGTCTTTTGTAATAGTTGGCGGTAATTCCTTCGGTTTGGTATAGAGGGGGAGATGCTGCACATAGTTAAATTTATTTAGTGGAACTTCCATAAGTCGAACTTCAAGGGAAACAAAAAATGTTCGAGTTATAGAAAGTTCGACTTATGGAAATACGTTTTTCTCATTTATATTTTGTCCGGTAAAATTAATTCACTTCGAGTTATGGAAAATTCGATTTATAGACGTTCGCGTTATGGAAGTTCCACGGTAGTTGTATTTCAAAGCATTCAAAAATCGAACAGAATGAAAATATTTTTATTTGTTTTCTAAAAAGGAACCGTTCCTTCTCTGTATTGATGCTCTCGAAGTCATTAATAGCACCTCTACCGTAGCATTTTCGGAGCTTTTATCCTCATTCTTGTGAATATATGAGCATGACATTCTGCAGCCTGAAGATACTTTTATTTCAGCTTGAATCCATCTATTTTTTCTTCGTGTAAACGCGCCAGCTTTGAAAATGTACTACGTATAAATGGCAGTCGCAAGTGGATTGATACTGAATCAATCTCATATGTTAAAGTAATGCTTGTTAGCCGTCATCACAATTCGCGCTCCTCGAAGTACGCAGTGAAGTTATTAAGCAACGTATGTTCCATACAAGCCTAGACGAAAATTTCATCGTTCATCTGTTTACTTTTCAGTGAAATACGTACGGAAAATTAAACCTTTTAACATATAAATCGCCCCCGAAGGATGCGCCCTAACCTCGCGGCTGACTCTCTGTTGATTTGACCGTTTTACGCTCGCGTGCATTTCCGTATGATTTCGCGGCTTAAGCTAGAACGCTCAAAATAGACGTCCTGCGGTCGTAACTTCCTTTGCATCCAAGGGAACATCTCAATTGCTTGAGTACGCTTTGCTTGCTGCTTTCGCGTCTAAGTACTTTCTTAATTCACTGCAATTCCTTATGGATACGGCGGACTGGCGAAGTTTTGAAACACACAAGCTCTAAAGATGCTCATACCTGTGGCTTTTATCTTTAAATCATGCGAACAAAATTCCTAAAGAATGTTGACTGCTTGAATGTTTGAAACATCTGTTTCATTTGCGTCGTATCAGTTTATTTTCTATTCGTCTACATATGGCGGAATAGGCCATTGATTCGGACACACGATGTTATACGATTTTCACAGCATTATTTGATTGAAATTTTGTATCAGAATATGTTGAAGTTAAAATTGCAAAATTTATATAGTTTTATGAGGAAAATCTGATGTGGCCACCACATGACTTTCTCCATACCTGTAATATTTCTAAAAATTCCAAATAGGTTAAATGATAATAAATATTTTAAGGAACTGAGAGAAAATTTAGACTTTAAAAAGAACAGAAATAAACTCAAACCATACATAGCCTTCTGATATTGGATATAGCCACGAATCTCCAACAATTAAGAAACTGTAAAGGAGCGTTACTAAGACGTAACTAAGCGTCAATTGCTAACAATAGACGTCAGTAGGTGGCGTGGTAATGGCAGCTAAAATATTTTGTTTTTAAGGTATTTCTTAAACAATGCATTATATGGGAAAATGTTTCAAACATAGGGTGTAGAAAATTAAATTTCCTACAACTTTCATTCCAGTACATTTTTACATATATCAAATATTTCAAAATAACGGATGTGACAAGAGTAAACACCCACTTTCGGTTGACCGATTTTTACCAAAAACTAATCAGTTCTTGTGACTTTTATAAAAATGTTAAATATAAAATTTCGCGTTGACCTTATGAATATATTTTGAGTTAGAGCACCCACAATAAGCTATCACATACACACACACACACACCGACCATCGAGAAAATGGTGAAAACGTGTTCAGGGGACCTCAAAACGTGTATTTCTGTTGAAATCTCGAAATCTTTTTTTTTCATGAAAACAATACTTTCCCCTATACTACGTATGGAGAAAGTAAAAATTACTTGAATTTCCTAGAGATTGCGTCATTTCTCGGCGTCTCCAGGACATGAACATTATATTTATTTGTGTTACTGTAACTGTAGAATTAAAGCGGATGTGTTAACCATTTCTTAGTGATCGTGGATTCTAATGCAGATTATGGTTATGGGAGGTTTGCTAAGTCCGTGATCTATAACTTTGGATTCTCAGTTAAATTTCCTACTAAAGTTAAAAAAAGACAAAAAATTGCGTCAGTTATGGAACATGCGTCGTCTGTGCGATAGGGATTCCATTGTTAAAATATGTCATACTACTTCTCCAAATGCTATTCGCCGAACGACTTGTAATTTTTTCTCGATGGTATTGCGCAATAAATACAGAATCCTGTTTAATATTTTGATCGCATATATCTTTAAGCATATCAGGTGTAAAAAAAAACTTGGCGCCGATGACTGGAACTACTTACGCTTTGGTTGTTTTCGGCTCCATCTCATTTGGGTACAACAGATGAGAACAGCGAAATTTAATCTTCATCCTTCTGGTTATATTAAATACCATTGATTTTTTATTGCAAGATTGTGAATACACCCGAAAACCATGAAAGAGTAAAACAATAAAATATAAACTTTCACTGAAATATTCTCGGAGGCTCTTGACTATATCGAGTAGTAAAGATGTTATCCCTTTACTTTGTTAATGTTCATTTAGTATCTGACGAATTAACTTTTTGCTGCCATGAGTTGTAGTTGCGCATGGGGTTGCATAAGGTTAAGGATACGCAATTGATAGTTGCGCAGAGCATTTATGGAGCTGTAATGCCTGATTGTATCCGACGTGAGAGTTGAATTATATGGCATTGTTATTTTATAGTTTGTTCTTCACGAAATTCCTTGAATTTTTTGCCGGTGCACTATCTTTGCGGAAATGCATTTCCTGAGATATCTTATCTTATAAATATTTTAGTGTGTATGTATATGTATGTATGTTCTTTATACGTTTTTACACCGTAGAAGCTATCGAATTCAAAGGTTTCATGGGCCATTCTATGGACCAAAGGAAGAGCTTGGTCTAGGTTTGCAGACCGTGGGGTCAACGAAATACTATTTCCATAAGAATGCATGGGAAATGGTGTGGAGAAACCCCAAAATGCCAAGCAGCCTTTCAATTATGTGGATATAAACATACCTAAATATTAACTTACGATCACGGAAAATGGCTTATTTTACGCACGAAAGACTGAATATTTTAATTCTGTTCGTGTTTTGTCGTATTACATGTTAAATCGCTCGAAATTATCCTTGAAGCGCTAAATTTATTAAGATTTTCCAGGCGGCAACAAAGCTAAATTTCTTAATTGTTTTCCTCTTCAAAGGGAGATAGCCACGTAAAGATTAATGCAAGAAAAATCCACGCCGTGGCGCGCCGAGAGGAAGAATAGCCAACGCCAAGATAAAGGATACAAATGGATTTATGCCTAAATATAGTTTATGAATACTTTTAAAGTGAGTCAAATGATTTTTAAGGAATATTAGAACATTGTTATCTTTCACCATTAACATTGAAAGATTTATCGCAACATAAATCGATACATTTACTTACATTTGTTCGGTAACCAAGATGTTGTTTATTGTTTACGTTTTGGCTAATATTATTGACATATTCCACATAATTTTATAGCTTCTTTAAAGGCTTCGGTACATCTATCCATGTGAGTATTAAGTAAGACGTTAATGCGTAATTATATTAATGGTAAAACTTTACACTACAATACAAAATAGTAAATGTTAATGTAAACATCGTTTGCGTAATTAAGGAATGGGGAAAGTTTGATAAACTTGGAGTACCCAACAGCAAAAGTAAGTAAATTTCTGAATTTTCTGTATTGTAATATGACATCAAAAGTGATCATCATCATCATAGGTAGTCTGTCCGTAGACAGGTCCGTGATTATTCATGGTTAAACCTGGTTCTCCATATACTCCTATTTTCCGCTGTCCTCTTCATATCTTGATAACTCTCTTTCCCTTTCAAATCGTCTATCAGCTGATACCTTTTCCTACCTCTTTCCCTTTTCCCATCTAGTTTTCCTTCTAACACATCTTTAATCATACTCTCTCTCCTCATGTAATGTCCAACCCAGTTAGCCTTCCTCTTTCTAATAGTCTGTATAATCATTCGCTTCTCTCCTATTCTTCGTAGCACTTCATCGTTTTTCATCCTATCTGTCCATTTTATATTCAGCATTCTCCTCCAAGTCCACATTTCAAAGCTTTCCAAGTATTTGATGTCATTTTTCCTTAGCGTCCATGTTTCTGCCCCATACAATGCTATACTCCATACGTAGCATTTTATCAACTTCTTGCGGATATCTTCCCTTATATTCCCTGTAAATAGTTGTTTCTTTCTCCTGAAAGCCGCTTTTGCTTTTCCTATTCTAGTTTTGATCTCATCCGTACATTTTGCCTCTCGTGTTATGATACTTCCAAGGTATTTATATTCTGAAACTTGTTCTAATGGCTTTCCCCCAATAGTTATGTTCAGATTCTCTTCTTTACCCGATATTCGAATGACCTTGGATTTTTCTGTATTTATTTCCATACCGTATTTTCTACCTGTTATCACTAGTCTGTTTATCATTTTTTGTAGCTCCTCTTCCTTTCTTGCTAGAAGTACTTGATCATCTGCGTATTTTACTGTTCTTATAATCCTTCCTCCAATTTTGAAATCTCTTGTGCCTTCTAACACTTCTTGCATTAGACTTTCTCCATATATATTGAATAGTCAACAATACTTCGCGAGCGAAGCCGGGTGTTTCAGATAGTGTTCTATAAAGTAGACGGTGTCGCAATTATTTCTAAAACCTCAACGGAGGCGTGTTTTGCTATGAATTAGGTCGCGACTCGTGTTGTTTTGCCTCTCTGGAATAAACCCGCGGCCAGCTGTCGCTTCCAAGCAATTTGGCTCTGTTGCACATTTCCGCACGCTTTCATAGAATCTTGTTGCTGCGGAGTCCTCATTGCTCGCACATCCTGCGTCGAGATTTCCTCGTCAATCTCACGTCCTTGTAAGCTTAGACCATTTTTCTCGATTGCATTTATTAAATGCCTAACCTTTCCAATAAAACATTGGTATTTTGTTGCTGCCGTTCTATGCCATTTACTTGGCCTTTTCTCGTTTCAATAGAATTTTTCTGCCTTTGGAGTTTCGTTTTTTCATCGTTTTAACTTTCCTTGTTGTTCATCGTTGACCAACTCGTTTCTTCATTTAATATCGCTGAAATTCTCCATATTGTGGCCGATGGATGTGGAGTTGGACGAGCTTGTTTTCATTTATCGTTAATTAATCAATCGCGATATGCTATCGGCGTAATCTGTCGAAATATGCCGTGTGCGTCATTGTGTCTAGGATAAAGAATTGACGATGTCTCCTTGAACCCTTTGCCCGTATTTTGGTTTAGATCAGTGGGCGTTGAGTGACCCGCCATAACGATTTGGGTGACCCACAGAGGTAAACATGTTTAGAAGGGTTTATTTTTTGAGAATAAAAGATTAATTCAATGAGTAAATATACACAGTTCATGTAAACATCCAGGATTGATTTTTCTTTCCATTGGAAATTTTCAATCAAACCATCACATTTTCCAAAAACAGTTAAAAAACGGTGGCCGACTACTGGTGTAGATGGTGCGGCGCTGAGTTTTATGAAGGGGCAATCCCTCTCCTGGAATATGCTTGTCTTCCTCCCCCCTCCCCTTCTGCCCCCTCCCCCTCCCCTTCTGCCCCCTCCCCTTCTGCCCCTCCCCTTCTGCCCCCTCCCCATCTGCCCCTCCCCTTCTGCCCCCTCCCCATCTGCCCCCTCCCCATCTGCCCCCTCCCCATCTGCCCCCTCCCCATCTGCCCCCTCCCCATCTGCCCCCTCCCCTTCTGTCCCCTCCCCTTCTGCCTCCCCCCTCCCCTGCGGAGATGTGTGCCGCGTGTTCCCGTCTCTCAAACCGTCGGATGATGCTGCAAAAGAGGGCTTCCTCTATTCCTCTTACTCTCTCTCTCTCTCTCCCTATCCGTCTATCCAGATAGGGACGGACAGACAAACCCTCCCTCCATCTCCCTCCTGGCAGCCGGCCTGGTTTTATCTCTTGGCGCATTATAAACTCGAGAGGTCTATATTCGTTTCCTTGCCACAAGTGCAGCCGTGGTAGAATAGCGTCATTCGATGCACGCCGTTACGTAATCGTTTTTATTTTCCAGGTGCTCTAGCGCGGAATAAGGTCCCAGACCTTCCCACGGCGTGTTAAAAATACATTCTAGCAGGTATCCCAAACATGATTGGATTAGCGACGATGATTTTGGGTCAACAATCTAAATACTTCGTAGTGCAGGGGTCGTCTTTCATTTCTGTGACAGGAGTATTTTACACTAAAAGTAATTATCTGCAATTGTACGACTTACCTTAGGTTAAACACCCAGTCACGAAAGAATTCGTTATGATCTTCCTCGTGTATGTTTTTATCCCGACCTCGTAGATTTGGTTTCCTGTGGAAACTTTCTTTAACATGTGTTATTAAGCCGGCACTATTTTGGCTAGATTAAATCCAGAATTGAAGGCGTTGCAAGTTAGATTGAGGTTAGTTGCGGTTGCGGGTTTCTTGTGAGGGGATTGGCCTATTTTGGTCCAAAGTTGGAATTTCGAGCTCAAATTGTGGCTTAGAAAAATAGCTCAGATGTATTTGGCTCTCTGTTAGGTAAGCCTTGTTTGTGATAACGCCTATTGAGCGCCGATTCCGATTTATAAGTTTATTGTCCCGGGGTTTTCGGCAGTCACATCGTAGCATTTATTAATAGAAAATCTCTATGAATAGGTGCATAGTTATTTTTTTAATATCCCTAAAATATTTTATTTTGTAGCACTTTGAATCTGCAGTGGTATTTAGAACCTCTTGACCGTAAGTCTTATACGCATGCGAGGATAGCTTTTATTTGCATAGTAAAGATTAAAGTTTGATTTTTCGGTTTTATAGTGAAGTTGGACCATTTTATTTGAATAAAAATACAAATACTTACTAGTTTTTCAATATTCCCTTTGTTCCAGTCGGAATTGGCCAAACTGTAATGTATAACGGTTTATTTTAGAAGGCGCCGCCGTAATTTGTCATTCGCGCGAGATGAATCAGTGTTCGCTCCCATTAAATCCTCGTTTAACATTTCCATCATCGGAATGCTTTTGAATGGATTTATTTATATAATGCGTACTCCTGTTTTTGTTTTCCCTCGTTTTCTGCCTTTTCTCCTTCCTCTCTCTCACTCCCTCCTCCTAAACTCTCTCCTTCACTCCCTCTCATCCATCACTCCCTCTTATCCCTCACTCTCCTCTTCCCCTTCCTAAAGGAGAACCCCCTGCTCTCCTACCCGTGAGCATGGCCTCGTGCGACACGCGAGCCCTCTCCCGACCGACTTTCATAACACACTCGCGCGCCTCTCTCGCCCACCCATCTCCCTCTCGCCTATCTCCCTCCCCTCCTCCCCCTCTCCTCCCTCCCCCTCTCATCCTCTCTCCCACCCTCTCTCTCTCTCTGTCTCCTTCTCCCGCCCATCCTCTCTCCCATTCATCGCTCCAATAACCCTCGCAGCTACGTCAATGTGAGAATCGCATCTCTCAAACCCTGGGCTATTCGGTTTCTCGTTCTTTTTAGTGCTTTTCGTCATTGCTGAAAAACACTATTATATTCGTGATGTCCGTCCGTCCGTACGTATATATCAGGGAAGAATTGGCTGAACCGATTTCAACCAAATTCGGTTCATAGAACATTCAAATAAATTAATAACCAAAATGGCATATTTATACCGGATCGACTCAGCAGGGGTGCCACAATTGCAAAGTATAACTTTTTGATAATTGTGAATTCGGAATGAATTGGCCCAACCGATTTCAGCGAAATTTTGTATAAATGATGTGTGCAACATAGAAAAAGAAAATCACAATGTTTATTGTAGATATGGAAAACAGGACTGCTACACCAAAAGTAATTTTAAAAATGTTTACACGTATTTGTGTTAAATTGTCCACATCAATTTTAACCAAATTTAATATTTATAATATACATATATATACAAAACCATAATAGCATATTTAAACCGAATCAACCGAACAGGGATGCCACAATTAAAAATTAAACTCATTCAGTAATTAAGGATTTGGAAGGAATTTTCTGAACGGATTTCAATTAAATTTCGCATATAAGATTTTTAAAACATACCATAATGAAATCAAAATGTTTAAAGCGGAGCTAAATAGCAGGACTACCACAGTAAAAAGCAAAATAGTATTTATTTTACACGTATTTCTAGAGAACTGATACCATGGATTTTAACCAAATATGGTATATAGTATAGTCTTCATATAAATAGATAAAATAGAATAGAATATTTCAACCAGGTCGACTAAACAGGGCTACTACAATATCAAGGTTAGTATTTTTCGGTAACTATAAATTTGGAATGTATTGGCTGAACGGATTTAAACGAAATTTCGTTTGTAGGGAGAGCATAGAATGACAAAAGAAATGAACATGTTTAAAACGGATCTAAAAATCAGGGCTACCACAATATAAGGAAAAATAATTTTATGATTTCAAAGCAAATATATTTGTATACGATTATACTACGGCGAATTTGACGAAAAGCACTTCTGTACCTCAGGAAACCCGTGTGCATCCCTACTTGTTAGTGCTTTTCGTCATGCACTATTAGTTTCGTGATGTCCGTCCGTCCGTACGCATATATCATGGAAGAATTGGCTGAACCGATTTTAACCAAATTTGGTACATAAAATCTTCACATAAATTAATAACCAAAATGGCATATTTCGACAAGATAGACTCAGCAAAGGTGCCACAATTGCAAAAGTAAACTTTTAGGTAATAATGAATTTGGAAGGATTTGGCCTAATTGATTTCAACAAAATTTAGTATGAAGGTGTGCAACATTTAATAACAAAATCAACATTTTAAATGTAGATATAGAAAGCAGGGCTGCCACAGTACAAGTAATAAAAAAAATTCTTTTTACAAGTATTTTTGTTGAACTGTTGGCATCAATTTTAACCAAATTTAAAATTTGTAATGTACACATATATACAAAACCGTAATAGCATATTTGGACCGGATCAACAAAACGGGTGCCACAGTTACAAATTAAATTCCTGACTTTTTTCGACATTTCATTTCTGAAATTTTCTCGATTAACTTAGTGTTCATTTTGCGTGCTTTTGAATTTTCTACTGAAAGAAGTGACAAATACTTGAATCTACTTATGAGCATACAAGTGCGCGTGTAGCTTTCTATTAACTTGAATTTTGAAAAAAAATGTTTCATTTGACGACACAGTTGCTGGGAATGTCAAATATATCCTCAAGGCTGCTTCTACACTTCTAAGCATTTTTCGGAGACGCCACAAATCTTGGGGATCCCAAAGTTACGGCCCTGTTTACATAGAGTTCACGCTACATTTCATCTCAAGGTTAAATAATGATGGTGATTACTCACCGAAGCCGGTCGTGTTGTAAATATTCTGTGGAAATTAGCGAATGCTTAGTAAAATTAAAAATACTATTTAATATTGTTTATACGTCTTTCAAATAATTTTTGTAAATCTCTAAATATAATTATGAAATTATGATAATCAGAACCTTGAACATTCAAACTAGAGTGCCATGAATTCAACTTTTGATCACAGCTTCGTCGCCGAATTCGAATTCTTGATATTTTGGGCCACCCAAAGCACCACATTCCCCACTTGCCTGTATTTTATCATGAATCCATCATTCACGGAATAATAAGTGGGAGCTATAATGATTTATTGTAGTTGGGTCATAAATCTATTCAGTTTTTTCTCTCTCTCTCTCTCGCAGGTATTTTAAGCAATACATTTTGTAATTTATTGTATGTGTATCAGTCCATCGATTGTGTGGGCGTTTCTATTAAAGGCATTTCACGCAAGGATTCGAACATAAATGCCGCTGAGAACTACGTATGTAGTTTCGAACATGGAAGCAGAACGACATTTCTCTTCCCGAGGAATTTCCAAATCGAAAAGCCCGCGTCTCTCCTCTTTTGTCGCTATAACAGAAATTGTTTCTTTTTGTTAGAAAAACTTAAGGTTCTCGTTTGAATTTCATCCCAATCCTTACTTTTGGTGCCAATTCTTTGAACTACATGCAGTTCCGAAAGCGGTGTCCCATGGCGAATAATTCACGAACAAGCAAGTTTTAAAAAATACTCATCTCGGGTATCTCCATTAGCCAAAACATTTATTTTTTAAACTCATGTTCATGAACTTTTCAGCCATAAGATGAGCTCGATAGTTACCTATCCAATGGCGAATGATGATTCGAACCCCACACCCGAGTTAGAGCATACATAGTTGATTTCTGCATAGGCGCAAAACAGGAAAAAAATAACCCTTTCCATTTTGTTTTAGTTCGTGTCGCAATCAAGCGAGAGCATCTTTTACAGAGGGGCGGCCCGAGTTATTATGGCACCCAGGGTGAGAAACCGCCCCAGCGCCCCTTTCCGTCAATTTTTAGTCGTTCTTTACATAAAAGTAAACACAAAAGTCCGTTCGTCCGTCCGCATGTTTCATCTCCGAAACTGCTGTGCGGATATTCGTGAAATTTGTTATTTAGGACATAAGGACAAGTAAACTAAGAAAATGATATAAATGGTTCACAAAAAATTAACTTTTCTTTATATCTCGTAAAATATCACTTGTAACAAAAATCTTGAAACTTAATTTGTAGAATTGATCAAATAGCGTATGTTTTGTTCAGTACATTTTTATCGAAGGAGCAGTCGATTTCAAGAAAATCAAACGAGAAAGTCATAATTCACTTTGGAATTTTTCCCGTGTTTTTTAATTGTTGCCAACGAAAACGATCTTTGTGGCTACTGAAGTAAACAATATCTGGTGTATATAACTAATTATTTAATTTTATTTCGTGCGCACGCAACATTTAGTAATTGAAGGGAAAAGGATTGTCTACGACGAATAAATGAGCAATTACGTCTATTTTCTTTGCGTACACATAACGTTTGTAAGTGAAAAGAAATCGGTAATTTACGACGGAGTGAACTTCAACATTATATTATTACTACAATGAGATACGTTTGAAATAATGTCGATTATTTTATTAAGTAAAACCTATTAGGAAATAAATTGGTGAATCAAAAATTCGATGTTCCTTTGGCATACCAGTTCTTAAACATTTTTTATTTATTTTAGCTCATAAGCGGCCTTTTACAATGAGCGTAATGACGTTAACAAAGACGAACACAAAACCATGCCCTTGGCAGGATTCGAACTGGCGACCCTAGGATTGGGAGCCAGACACGCTAACCGCCCCTCTACCAAGGCCGTCACTAAACCATCCATTTTAATCTTTTTTGGCATGACTGCATGAATCGTAAAGAACTCCTCTGCATCGCATCTTTCCTGTCTTGTTGTTAAGATATTTTAAAAAGAACTTGTTCATTTATTCATTGTTCCGTAAAATAATTAATACTTAAAAAGGAAAATTAATGTCATATAGATTCCGCGATATAAATTGGTATCCAACACTTATTCATTCGTAAGTAATGTATAGATAGATGGTCCCCAATACTTTGGCGCCCCGGCTCGCCCGTAGCTCGGGCCGGCCCTGCTCTTACATCAGTGAAAATACTCGAATGACGCATCGAAAAATCGAATTCAATCGGACGATCGATTACAAGTGTTGAGAAGGTTGGATGGCTTTGATGTGCGATCGAAATTGGACGTTTTAATTGGCTACGCACCATCCAACAACTTAACCGATTCTATCACTCTAATTGCAGCTTCTAATTCGCTCTCCCGGCCTTGGACTAGCCTTCATAATAGCCTAGCTGCTATATAGTTATCGACTCGCGGTTCCATTTCGTCGCGACGATTATCATTGTTGGACTGTCTCGTTGGAGAGGGCGGTTCTCCGATCTGGACGGTCCGCCCGCGCGCTCTTTCCCGCGCTATTTATTGCACGTGCCGACCTCTATAGCGATGGCCCCGCCCCCTTTCCCGCGCAAATCCTCCCCCGCCATCGTTACCGGAGGCTAGATCGATATCCGAGATTCCCGCGGCCTCCTGTTATCCTCGCTAAAACCCCCCTCCCTTCCCTCACCATTTGCCTCCACACTAAGCGATTTGGTCGCTATGACGCTCGCACGGATTTTTTTAAACAAATCAACGTAACCTCCTTCCCGACATTAAAAATTCATATTTGCTGGGTTGTTTTTTTTTCATTTTTCCAGTCTCCATTCCTGTGTCCTCCCGTATCTGTCTCTCTCTTTTGAAGTTTCATCGCCGCCCTCCTTCGCTGTCACTGCCATGCCGGATTATCGATCACGCGGGCCTTATCCAGCCTCCCTTTCTCCCTCCGTTTCTCCTCCCTCTCTCCCTCCGTTTCTCCTCCCTCTCTCCCTCCATTTCTCCTCCCTCTCTCCCTCCATTTCTCCTCCCTCTCCCCTCCCTCTGCCTTTCTCCTCCCTCTGCCTTTCTCCTCCCTCTCCCTCCCTTTTTCCCCCCTCCCTTTCTCCTCCCTCTCACTTCTCCTCCCTCTCCTTTTCTCCTCCCTCTCGACCTCCCTTTCCCCTCCCTCTCTACCTCCCTTTCTCTTCCGTCTCTACCTCCCTTTCTCCTCCGTCTCTACCTCCCTTTCTCCTCCGTCTCTACCTCCCTTTCTCCTCCCTCCCTTTCGCCTCCCTCCCTTTCGCCTCCCTCCCTTTCGCCTCCCTCCCTTTCGCCTCCCTCCCTTTCGCCTCCCTCCTTTTATCGCCCTGCCTTAGCTTCCCTCTCGCACATCTCTTCCCTCCGCATCTCTCACTCGCCACATGGAAGCTCTTTTCATAGCTTCTTTCTCTCTCTCTCCCTATCTCCCTCCCTCCCTTCCTTCCTCTTTTCCTTCCTCCCTCTCGCTCATCCCGCGGAACCACTTCATCTGGAATCGACGTTATTATCACTTTTGCATTATTTGTTTGCGACTCAGAATGAGCCTTTCTCTGGCTGGAAAAGTAAACTCGTTATTTGCGAATCAAATCTCAGAAGTGATTTGGGGTGTCAATGTCGAAAAAAATTATTTAAAAACCTACTTCAGTTCTTCGGGAAATAATTAGACCTTTTATAGCTTAAATCGGAGTATAGGGTTTGTATTGTTACAATATCACTTGGTTTTTGTTTTTTCCTGGTCTTCTTGCTACGCTAAGTGTTACAAAAAAATTAAGTTTAAATTCCAGTCAACGGTTTTGACGATACTAGAGCAGTGTCGGATACTCGTGTTGTTAAACACAAGAATGTGTTATGTGTTTTATCTAGTTTACATGAGCAGGTTGACCAAGTGGATGATTTTTCTCGTAGAATAATCGATTCGTTTCCTGTAAGCCTGGAGTGAATGCGTTCTTTGATTCATACAACAAATGTCAAATTCATGATTTAGTGTAAATATGAAGTTTTTTCAGAGAATTTTAAAACGTGTATTGCCGTTGAAATCTCGAATTCTAATTTTTTCACGAAACTAATACTTCCTCCTATACTGAGTATGGAGCAAGTAATCTATTATCTATTTCTTTGTGGATGGTATTTCTGGTTATGAATTGGAACTGCTTTGAAGCACGGATGACATTTTTTTAAAGAGTATCTAAAGAAATCGAATTTTCTTCCTTATAGTATAATATCGCTTCATTTTTTTATAATCTTCAATCGAAGAGTAATTTTCGCAGGTTTAAATCTCCTTGAATTAGGGCGCGACTTTGTTCACGAACGACTGCAGCGTTTTCCAACTTTCCAAAACAAAAAATAAGTTTTTAAAAATCGAAATTGTCCTCTTTCAAGTAAAAGCGATCACAAGAACTTAACAACTCGAAAACTTTCTCGTTGAGCCATCTACGGGATTTTTTTGTACCAGGCGATTGTCGTCGACAGGGAAGGCTTCCGAGGGAATCGAAAAACGATCGCAAACTATTCGGAGCTACTCCGGTGTAGAGGTTTCGCGTGCGCAACTCCAGGCATCCGTCCGAAATCGTCCGGCGCCGCCTCAAGACCTCGCCAGCGTCCACTCCACGAATTCCTCTTCCCGCCTTCTCTTGCCTCCTGTGGACCGACAAAAATGCTTCTTCGGTCTGTTTCTGCTGCTGCCAAACGCCCCTTATCTCCCGCAAGAAGTTTGTCGCCTTCCATTTATGGACTCGTGCAAAGTGAGGCGTGAATGTGTGTGTGTGTCGACCTCGTTGCTCTCTTTGCTCCTCTTTTTTCAATGATTACTCGTTTTTAGGCGCGTTTCGTTTCCAGCCTGAGTGCCTGTTAACTTCGTTCTGTGTGTCTGTCCGTCCGTACATATGTCCGTTATACCGAACCGATTCTCATGAAATATGGCATTTACGACTTACGGGCAAAGACAATAAGAAAACGTCATAAATTGTTCACATAACCGAAGACACAAAACTAACTTTCCTTCGTATCTCGTCCAATATTAAACATAGGTGCCGTAAAGGTCTTTTTGTAGAACTAACCAAGTAAAATATTTCTTGCTAAATCTATTTTTATCATTTTATTAGGCGTTATCAAGAAAGTCGTAAATCGCTTTGAGCTTAGAAATATTCATGCATGGAAACGTAATTGTTGCCAACCAAAAGATTCTTATTAGTTACTGAAGAAAATAAGATCTACAATAATTACGAAAATACGTTTACTTACCTTATGCGCGAATGCAGCATCTTGTAAGCGGAAGGAAGTGGATTATATACGACGAAGAAAAGAACGCAAACGTAAATATTACAACTACTTAACTCAAGTGAGGTAGGTTTTAAATAATTTTCGATTGTTTTATTAATTGCGACTGATTAGAAAATAAATCGGTAAATAAAAATGTATTATTTCCCTGGCATCATTTCTGATGCTCCGTGCTTAGGTTCCTCTGCGAGTATTTTTCGTCATCATCCTTCCATTCTCCCCTCCCCTTCCCTTTTTTCCTCCTGTCTCTCACGGGAGCGCTTTCTCAATCTCCTCTGATGAATGTCTCCCGCCCTAAGATAAGTCCCTTCCACTTTCTCAGCTTCCGTGTCGGAACCCCTTTCTCACGCCCCTCTTCCCTTTCCCCTCCCTCTCTCCTCCTCCCTCTCCCCTCCTCCCTCTCCCCTCCTCCCTCTCCCCTCCTCCCTCTCCCCTCCTCCCTCTCCCCTCCTTCCTCTCTCCTCCTCGGCGGTCCCTTCAAAAGGCTCCGACGTGTTTGACGAGCCGCCCACCTTCTTCTCCTGCTATCTTTTGTCCTCTTGCCCGAATGTTGCTGGGAGCGTGCTCTCTCCCGAACATTGTTGCGCCTTTGAATCCAAAGTGTCGCCCTCCCCCACCCTTTTCTTCGCCGCTCTCCCTCGGGTTGCCTCCCACGGGCATAAAAAATAGCCCGGATAACAGTCGACGGGGCTGCATTAATGTTTTTTTGCATTTAGGTTTTTGCTCTTTGATTTGGTCTCTCATCAGTTTTGTCGATTTGTGTAATTCCTTTTGCGAGTTAAGAAAAAAAATGTCCGCATCCCGTAGCCGATATAATTGCCTTCCTTCCGGGCTTCTCCGAGCTACATAGTTTGGAAGATAAAAATCTCCTAGTCTTGAGAAAATTTCAGTTTTGCTTAAAATATCGTGGAATCCGATTAGTAGTTGTAATGAAATTTTGATGTGACGTCTTGAAAGATTCGTTGTCGACTGTTTTCAAACCTCTGTTTTCCAATTTTTTCCAGTTGTATTAATTTCATTCTGTAAGACGGTGCTTAACTATTTTTAAAAGATAATTAAGGAATTTTTATTTAATTTTCAATAATTTTTTATTTATAAAATATGCTACGTAACTTACAGGTCACATCAGGGCACATGAAAAGAAAAACAAAGCATAACAAGAAGTCCAAACCAGGGGTAATGCAGGCTGGTTTCCCAATGTTGACATCCCGAATTGATTACTTATATTGACAGGAAATGCTTCAGTATGTGTTTTTAGGCTGGTTTCCAATGGAAACAGCCTTATGAAATAGTCCTGTCTGTGTGTGTGTCCCCTACTAACAACTTTTTCACCAATGGACCGATTTTCATGAAACTTCGTATGATGCTAGTGCTCCCAGGGCCCACCTTTGGGCTATATTTTATTTGGCGAAGATTGAAGTCCCGGGTTCGATTCCAGGAACGTTTTTTCCTTATTTGTTTTACATAGGTAATCTGAAATCCATCGTGCAGAGATGTTTTCTTTAATATTTTAAAATATCTTAAAATTGTGATATCGGAGTGAGGTTTGTACTGTTCTAAGGGGAAAAGAATGTAGATTCTAATTCTTGTCACCGAATTTTGATAATTGATCGTGTTTTCTTGAATTTCTACTAAAACAGCGTTTTTGCGTTTTAAATTGCATTTTATCGGATTGTTGCCACGGAGACGATTATTATCGAACTCGGCTTGAGCATAGACGAGTGAATAAATGGGTTATTTTCTTTTCTACTCGAATACCCTTCAGCACTTGACAGTTGATCCATACATATTAGCGTATAAACAGTAACCCTTTAATAAATTCGTTTATTTAAAAAATTACATACAAAATATATTAGAAAGAGATTTTGACATAGTTTTTAGTATTTTAAACCTGATAATGCTCTATTAATTTGTTTTCCAATTTTTCTCTATCAGTGATAAACTATGAAATACAAATGGTATTTATGGTATGAGAATTCCTTGGAATGACTAACATACTGAAACATTTCCTGTCAATATAAGTAATCAATTCGGGATGTCAACTTTGGGAAACCAGCCTGCATTAGTCCTGGTTTGGACTTCTTGTATTATAAAGTTATAGTATAGTAATCCTACCAAATTTGATTGAATTGGCCGAAGAAACGGCTGAGATATTGAGTGTTAGAGACAGAATGACCAAGTGTCCAAGGGATTAAGGTTTTAATTATATTCTGATATCACTTTTACTTATTATACTAAATATAATTTTTTACTGTAATCATACTACACGTTCGCTTGCAAACCTTTTCGAATGCTGCTTGTTAGGTCACGGCTTCAGTCTCCGGCGAGAGCCTTTCCTTTTAAAGAAAAAGAAGCTCTCGTTTTTTCCCGTGTCGCGTGTGCGAGCGAATGGACTCGCTCGAGTAGGCCACGGTCGCCATGGAGATGGCCTACTCTCAAATTTCAAATCAGATGCTCAGTGATGTAAAAGTCGTGGAAAAAGGAATCGCGCGATACTTTCAACGCTTTCCAGCCGCTCTAGAAAGTTCCCATTGCATCGGAATTTTCCTCCGGTTTTAAATCATCATCTGGGCGCAGCTGAGGGAGTTCGTGAAAAGTTTTATTTTGTCGTTATGTGGTTGAATCGCGAGCTTTTTTCCGTTTCAAGGAAAAAATTCTATGAGACGAATGAATTCCAGTCTTCGGCTATATTTTTATCAAATTGACTTTTATATGTTCTAAGGCTGCTCTCGATTATGGGGTTCGGTGCTCGAATTTTATCGCATTATATTTGTGGCCAGGACTGCTCTGCGTCCTCGGATGGCAATTTATGAAATGTTCCGCGATAACCATGATGTTTTCTAGCTGGAGGAGTTGGTCCTAGCCTGCAGTCACATTCAGATTTTGTAATTTTTCGGCATTTATATTTTTCGCAGCCGGACTTATCATTTCTCACAAATCGGCGATTGAAATCTATTTTTATTCATGCAATAGTTTTCCTCCAAGAAAATTGGATGTGTTTTAACTGTATCTTACTCGTATATATGTTTAGGTCGATCAAAATTTTCTCAATGCCATCAAGCGTCACATTTCTTGTTAATATATATAGTCCATTTTTTTCAAACTTTTTTGCCGAAGTACCGTTTCGAATATTTTTTTATGTTCGCGTATCCCTTAGTACATTTTAAAGTGATAATGAAATGCATAAAGCTTGTATTACGTCAGATAACTCATATTTAAAATATTAAAATTCACAGTTTGGCGTATTTTTCAGTTTTATAAGGTTAATTCTGAAGTCATGTATGAAAGACGAAGTTAGAAGAGAGAAAAAAATTCTTTAACCCTTTCGTGTGCCCCTTCAAAACTCTTTTTGTACCCCTAGGGGTACGCGTACCACCGTTTGAAAACCTCTGATATAGACTGCGGTCCATGCGCTGCCAATCGCAGTTTTAATCGCGCTTCGATATTTAGTCATCCATAGCAACAAATTATTTTATTTACTTATTGTTTTTCCATTGTGAAAAGCGATTCAAAGTATTTTTCACTGTTAAA
Source organism: Tanypteryx hageni (assembly GCA_028673005.1). NCBI lineage: Eukaryota > Metazoa > Arthropoda > Insecta > Odonata > Petaluridae > Tanypteryx > Tanypteryx hageni. Next base: position 153,108,500 of record CM054114.1, read on the forward strand.
ACTATTCAGTGTATTAAAAATTTATTCATAAGTGCAATTGCCGATAATTATTCTTGAGGTCGCTGAGATCAATCGTATTCATCACTCTCTATGGAGAGTCACTTGCTGGGCACATCAGATTTTTAATTTTTACATAAACCTCTATGACTCATGAATTTATTCTTTTTCTTTTTGTAAATATTAAGCTAGGCACGGTACGACAAAAGAAACAGTACTTAATTTCATCGGTTTTCGATTCTTGATATTGGAATTAACGGCTTTTATCCTACAGACAAGATTGGAAAGATGCACACATCATGCGTGCATACATGCGAGGCAGAGGCATTCTTTACGATTTATGCAGTCATGCCAAAAAAGATAAATATTAATGGCTTAGTGCCTAAGAACTGAAGTGCCAGTAGTAATGCCAAGGAAATATTGAGTTTTTATTAACCGACTAATTTCCTAATCAGTTGTAATTAATAAAACAATCGAATTTACTTAAAACATACCTCACTCGAATATTAGTAATATAGTTTTTATGTTAACGTTCATTCCTTCGTCGTAAATTACCCTTTTCACTTACAAACGCTGTGTATGCGTAAAGAAAATAGACGTACATATTTTCTTTAATTTCTTCGTCGTAGATAATCCATTTCCATTTATTTTCCAAATGTTGCGTGTGCACGAAAGAAAATTAAACTAATTAGGTAGTTACAGCAGATATTGTTTACCTCAGTTGTCACAAATATGTTGCCGTTGAGTACAATTAAAAACACGCGAAACATTTTCTTAGTCCAAAGTAACTTACGACTTTCTCGTTTGATTTTCTTGAAATCAGCTACTCATTCGATAAAAATGTACTGAACTAAACATGCTATTTGACTAGTTCTACAAAGTCGTTTGAAGACGTTTTTGTTATAAGTGATATTTTTCAAGATATAAAGAAAAGTTAGTATTTTGCCACCAGTAAAGTGGCACTCCCGTTTAGGCTGCGTATACCATTTATATAATTTTCTTAGTTTCTTTACCTCTATGTCCTAAATACCAAATTTCATCAACATCCGCCCATTAGTTTCTAAGACGACACATGCGGACGGACGTACGGACGGACACGAGCTGACCATAAGGAGTTTTTTTTATTTATCGTAAAGAACGCCTAAAAAAAGAATCTGATGTGCAAATTTTGCTTCTTTCTCAACATGCCCTCTTGTAACTGCTTCCTTAGCACTCTTGAGGATCAAGGGAAACCCCATTTCCTCTCGTGTGAGTTTCCGTCGTTCGATTTCGGGATCGGTATGCTGCTCGTGTGTGCGACATCGCCGTATTGCGTGCGTAAATGAGCCGTGGCGCGAATCGGACAATGAGCGAGCGTCTCTTTCGTAATCGCAGATTTGCGAGGGAAGATTTCCCCGATACGCCGGCGGAATTTCCGGGAAATTTTCGTAGAAAGTCTTTTTCGTCGGCGCGGCCGTTCTATGTTGTCTCATTTAAGTGGCGAAATTTTCGTTCGCTCCCTTTGCGAAACGATTCCGATCGAAATCATTTCCCGCCGAGCGTTTCCGGCCATTCCGCCGTTATTTCGAATGGTTTTGCGTTTTCTGGCGTTTCAATAACTTCATATGTACCTGACATTTCTTGTGACGCACGACGATCGGCAGATTTTCGCCGGTCGTGGTTTTTTCCCGCGATATTTTTTGTAACATTGCTTCGACCTCCTCAACGGGATTGTCTGTGAAAAAAGTTCTTCCGACTCATCACTCCAATTAATAGCGTTTAATCGTCGCGTCTTCCCACTCAGGGGCTTTCCTCCCTCCTTCCCCCCTCCTTCCCCCCTCCTTCCCCCCTCCTTCCCCCCTCCTTCCCATCTCTAGCATAGTGAGAAGAGCGACTGCTTTTCCAAGGCTTTTTCCGATCCCCTTGGAGCGCATTCGCCATCTCGCTTTATTAACACCCCATTAGTACGGCGACTTGGTGTGGCGTCATTAGTGCGACGGGGTCTGTCAGACCCAACTTTTTATTTAATAATTGTTTGCCCTGAAAACCCGAAAATTTCTATATATTTGATTTGAATGAGTCAATTGGAGAAATATATACAATTATTGAGAACTTTTATTTATACAAATTTTACAGTTAAATTGTTACACATTATATATCAGTTCTATTTTAGGGTGAACCTGATGAGAAAGGAATTCTTTTTTATTCACTTTCTTCAATTTTACAAGTCGCTTGTGAACATTTTCAGCACATGGGTACAGTGTAAAAGAACAAAAAATGTATATTTACAACAGCACAAAAAAGGCTCGGTTAGTGCGGCAGAGTCCGTGAAGCCCAAGAGCATAAAACATATTGAAACTCGTCAGATTCTAGCTCGGAACTGAAGAAATGGCTGCTATCACACTCTACGGGAGTATTTAGGAGGCTACTCAGGTGCACGGATAATACACTTCTGTCGTCTATTGTATATGCAAATTATTAATACAGCTGAGCGCCTCAGATCCCGCCCCACTATCGGAGGGTTAAGGCGATTAATTAATTCGCTTCGGCCTGGTCACTCGGCTGTCCCCGCGTCATAGAACCGAGCAAATCAACATAAAAATCCCCTTCCGAGATTTTCCTCTTTCTCCCTTCTCCCATTACTCCCTTCTCCCATTTCCCCTTCTCACACTTCCCCTTCTCACACCTCCCTCTCTCCCTTCCACCCTCTCTCTCTCCATTGTTTACTCTGTATTCACTCAGGTATATCTTATCCTACAATCTCTATTTCCCTCTCACCCCTCACTCGTATGGATATTAATGTACATATGTGTGTATTTATAAATGATTTTCTTTCTCTTTCTTTCAAATTATTGTTTTTTTACTTCCTCTGAAGGAATTATTCGCCGTTTTTTACACCTCTCTTCTCTTCGGAGGTGTTTTCCGCTGTAGGACATTTTTTTCTGTGTTAAAACAGCTGATACATAGTTTTTTCGACCCACAAAACTAACAATATTCTTTGGTAATGCTCTGTGATCTATTAACAAAAATATAATTAATTTGTAATTAATATGTTTTTATTGTAATTTATATATAATTAATTTATTTCAATATGTAAATATTGTAATTATATGACACTAGAGTTAAATGTAAGAAGAAACTATATAGTTTCAATTTCGCCCTAAGTAAAGTCGTCTGTCTCTCCCTTTCACCCTCCCTCTACCTCCCTCCCCCACTCTACTCCTCCCAGTTTCCTCTTGCCTTAGAATGGCCGAGTGTCTGTATGAATCGTCATACTCCAGATAGCAAGTGACTTGTGTTTCTCCCTCTCTCTCTCCCCCTCCCCTTTCACTCCATCCCTCCCACCCTCACCTCCCTCACGCCCTCACCTCCCTCAGGCCCTCACCTCCCTCCCCCTCCCCTCCCCCTAGTCTTCCTTCCGCAGACAATCATCACACTTAACATCTACTTTCTCACTATTTTGCGCCTCCACCCCTACATTGGGGGAGGGGAGGTCTCCTCCACGCTCTGTGCCCATCTCTCGTTTCCTATAATGTGCCACGGGGAAGTCGAACAGTTTTACCGTGAATAAAGGTCGATAAAAGCTTGCTGCTACGAACATAACTGCCGATTAAAAAATATCGGCATTGCTCGCTAGGGAGCGTTACGTCACCGTAGGAGATACTAGTTTAATCTCGTATCCTGAATCTTATGCTATCCTGGCGGCGAGATTTGAATATTTTACCTCGCGCATGAGATAATTTTAAATTGGATATTCATTCTACGACAACGATTTCTCGATGTGCTGTGATTTATTTGTTTTCCCGTGCCGTACCGTAAAGAACTTAATCGATAGATTAACATAAGTGCGAGGGATCCTCAACCTTTCCCGAATTAGGAGCTTTTGGGAGAGGTTTTTATTATAATATGATTATTTTTATTATATATACGTGTGTGGCATTCCATGTCAACCGGACCACTTTTCTCCCTCGATGTCTTCAATGTTTACCAAATTGGGATATGTTTTAGGGTTTGCGGAGCTGTACATTAGGTAGAAACAGTTCGCCCCTGTAAGGCATGGTTGCCTACCAATCAGGCATATTGTTTTTAATAATTGGAGCGGCAGTATACTGTTAAAAGCGATGAATCAGTTAATTAAGTAAAGTATTCAGGAAGGATAATTAACATATTTTATAGAGTTTTTAATGCACTTTCACGTCACTTAACGCACATTCAGCTATCTTCTAATTTTCAACAAGAAATTCGATTCTGAAAAACAAATTTACATTTTATCAAAAGTATGACCACTTTTATTTTCATCGAAAACCTCTTAAAAGTAAGCCCAACATGTCTTCATTGTTGCCAACAAAGCACCAATATGGAGGTATTTGCCGTTGGATCTCTACAAGGTAATAAATATTCCCGTGCAGAAGACGGAATGCGCTGCTTGCCGTTCCTAGAAATCATTGCGATAAACGAATTTGCGAAACAAAATATTTCCAAAATGCTTTCGGTCGTCAACGTGTAAAATAAAAATTTAATGAAATAAGGGAAGTCATGCTAAGCAAAAGGACACCAAAGTAATTGTTTATAATGACTAACAAGTTTCTTGATTTCAAGATTTCGCGACGAAATTAAGCGAGCAATTGCGTTTCGAGAACTTGGCGTCATTTTTTGCTGGAAGGTGATGCATAACATGCAGCAGCGTTATTTTAAACAGTTCGACATTGATTATTTCTGTATTATTTATTCCACGCATGTAACAAAATGTTTACAATTTCTTCAAAGTTTATGCACTTCTTGAAAACTGTAATAACAATACCAGTTGGCACCATATTCCATTGCAGTCTTTCTCCAAGTACAGTGTTCAAGAAGTGCATGACTTTGAAGAAATTGTAGAGATTTCCCACGGTGAGTCACGCGGTCGAGGCGTAAATTCCGAGTCGCAGAGAGAGAGTCGCGACATTTTTGAATCGTTGCTTCGAAATAAAACGCAGAAATAGTCATGCGATCGGTCACGTGACCGTGGCGCAGCGATAAACTTTATTCAATCGTCGCGTTGCATTATCGGTCTTATTTCTTGGCAAACTTAACGCTCGCTCATCTTCGTAGCGGTCGCTCACGAATTGGCTGTAATCTTTCTGCGGGTGAAAGTTTTTTTGAGTCACTTTCGAATGGAATTTTGCTTTTATCGACCTTCTTTTGTCTTAAGGAGAAATAGTTTTACTCGGGAAAACAGCTTCTATCGCAGAAAGCATCTCATTTTTTCCCCGTTTATCTTTGGTAACGTTGGCGAATACATGCAAATTGACCCCCAATTATCGACGTGCTGCGTGTATCTCGCTGGAGCCGCAATGGGGTTAGCATTGCCGCGATTTATCTTGTCTAATTGAATTGCTAAAGCTACGCGCTTATCTTGGGAATTTCATTCGTTCTTTGGAAACGTAATGCGAGTAACCTTGCGGTAAGTAAATAGGATTTACACGAGAGCGCATTCGAGGTCTGTGTCGTTGAAGTGGACTCTCATGGAATTCTGCTTCTTCCCTCCTCCTCCTCCCCCCCCTTTCCCCTTAATTTACCTCGTTCCCCTTTCCCTTTAATTTACCTCCTTCCCCTTTCCCCTTAATTTACCTCCTCCTCCCCCTTTCCCATTAATTTACCTCCTTCCCCATTTCCCTATAATTATACTTCCCTATGTCTTCCGTTCGTATTAATAATCAAAGGAATTGTCTCGATTTCGAGGTCGTTATTTGCTGCTAAATAAGTCGAGCTTAAATTTATGCATTTCTTTCTCATGTAAGAATAAAAAATATTTAGATCCCTCCGATTTTACTGCAGTTTTATTAATTAAATCTCGTCAAAAATACATTTTGCTGCATAAGTTTTCCAAAATATCAAAAAAGTACTTGCAGATAAATATTTATATTATGCGTATTCAGGTGTGGCCCGAGGAATCTCAGCGCCCCGTCCAAGATAGTACTCCAGCGCCCCCCTCCGTAAATATTTGTTGAGATATTTTCAAAGTGCATGCTAATTTATTCATCGCTCTTTAAAAATTATTTTATAATAAAAATTAAAGGAATGCCATCTAGATTCCAGCCTGTTCCGCGATATAAATTGGTATCCAATATTTATTCACTTGCAAGTAATGCATAAATAGGCGATCAGAATAGCGCTCCCAAGACTGGCGCCCTGGGCAGCCGTCCGGCTCGACCGTACCTCGGGTCGGTCCTGTACGTATTCGTAAACGTTAGGAAGAACATTCCAGTAAGTTAATGGCGCATTCTAACTGGATGGAAATTAAATATCTCAATGACTTGATTACCTTGCCTCTATGACGATTGCTTATGAATCGTCGGAGCTCTCTCTCCCCCCGCTACCCACCAATTAGTTGAATTGCAGGGTAACATGCAGATGTAAACTTCGAGTGTCCGTTTTATGGGAGTCTTCCTGACCGCGGCCCTTCTTCGCCTTGCAACCCCTCCCACCCACTTTCATTCCGCCCCCTCCCACCTCCATTTCAATCCGCCCCCTCCCACCTCCATTTCAATCCGCCCCCTCCCACCTCCATTTCAATCCTCCCCCTCCCACACCTTTCAATCCGCCCCCTCCTATACCTTTTAATCCGCCCCCTTCCACCCCCTTTAATCCGCCCCCTTCCACCCCTTTCAATCCGCCCCCTCCCACCCCTTTTCAATCCGCCCCTCCCACCCCTTTCAATCCGCCCCTCCCACCCCTTTCAATCCGCCCCCCTCCCACCCCCTTTCAATCCGCCCCCTCCCGCCCCCTTTCAATCCACCCCCTCTCACCCCCTTTCAATCCGCCCCCTCCCACCCCCTTTCAATCCGCCCCCTCCCACCCCCTTTCAATTCGCCCCCTCCCACCCCATTTCAATCCGCCCCTTCCCTTCACCCGAACCACAGGCTGGCGCTCTGATTCAGAGGCGCTCGTGAATCGCAGACTGCATCGGTCGCATCGATCGTCTTTTCGCCAAGAGGCCCTCCGCAAAAGTCCCAAAATAGATTCTCCCGTCGTAGAGTCGGACTATTATCCCGAGTTTTTCAAATTAAAATATGTAGTCCAGGGATTGAATGCCGCGATGAAAAATATTTCAATTATTTGGTGCACAGAGGTTGGATGTTTAATATATTGCCAAGGATGGTCACACGTCAGAAGGGCTAAACCAGCAATGGATAATCAGACTTGAAAATGAGTTTATTAATTGAAAAAATACAACCATTTATTAAAATAGTATTACTTGGAGTCACAGTGTTTTGATTGGCATGTGGAGATATGAAGGAGAGGTGAAGGTTCATTCGTTTGAATGTAATGGCGGCTTGTCGCCACTTAGTTCTTCCTTCTCAAATGCAATGCCTTTCCTTTGTTTCGATATTGACAGTTCCACCGTTCCTGTTCTTCGTTTGGAAACCGACGCGTTACTACACGGTCCTGAAAAGAAAGCTGACTTGCTTAAGAAACGTTTTTGGAAAATTAAATGAACTCTCCATTGAAATTTGGAGCGTTATAAAAGTTTATGCTATTGATAATTACAGTTGAGGTTTTGCACGATTTAGCATAGTGATTCAATTTCTCTTGGCAGTCGCACTTTTGGTAATTGTTCTTTTGGTGCTGTAAGTTCATCGTAACTCGGCGTAATTTTCAGAAAGATATTTTTTTATCTATCATTTTCGCTGTCTTTTCCCGAAGACGATTAGTTGCTTATTTTAGTTTTGGTTAGTAACTCAATGTTAAGTTATTAAATTTGAAGTAATTTATTTTTCGCTTTTTAATGCTTTTCGTCGATGCTGAAAAGCACTATTATCTTCGTGCTGTCCGTCCGTCCGTACGCATTTATCAGGGAAGAATTGGCTTAACCGATTTCAACCAAAATTGGTACATAGAATTGTCACATAAATTCATGACCAAGACGACATACAGTAATCCTAGTCCTGATACCGCTAATCCGGATCGACGGACAACATTATTGCTCACCGCGCTCAACCAGGGACGGCGTGATTATTTGCGGGGCCTAGTTCGACATGAGCGGGAATGGGGCCTATTTAGATATGTTAATGTATTCGGTGGCGCAAAAAATTACGTTTTTTAAGAACAATGGTATTTAAAAAAATAAAATGGTATTTATTATTTTTTAAATAAGTGAGTTTTCAAATTAAATCAAACACGAAATATGCTTTTAAAAATATAAGAAATTATATATAGATAATATTTTATTTGTTCAACATACCTCGATATTAATGCACTATTGCGGGTGCAGACTTGCGGAGAACGGATACAGATTTTGTAGAGTAAAATTACAGATGATTTGAAGCCAAATGCAGAAAGGTTGGCTATCCCTGCCATAGAGGGATTAAAAATAGAGAAAGTGACTCTGCATTTACAGTATGTTTTGTAAGTTTGTAAATTAATACATTTTATTTTATTATTTTATTTATTTATTTATTTTCCATTTATTTATGTTCCAAGCTTTTCACCTTTTGGGGCCATCTTTTGCTTCACTAATCCGTACCACCCTTTCCACCAATTCATCCGGATTAACGATGGTGTATTTTATTTCGACCGGATCAACTTAGCAGGAGTGCCAAAATTGCAAAATAAACATTTCGGTAATAATGAATTTCGAAGGAATTGGTCTAACCAACGAAATTTAGTATGACGGTGTGCAACATTAAAAAACAAAATCAATATTTTAAATATAGATATAGGAAGCAGGGCTGCCACAATACAACTAATAAAAAATTTCTTTTTACTAGTATTTGCATTGAAATGTTCATATCAATTTTAACCAAATTTAAAATTTGTAGTGTACACATATATACAAAACCATAATAGCATATTTTAACTGGATCAACCAAACAGGGGTGCCACACTTACAAATTAAACTCTTTCTATAATTATGGATTTGTAAGGAATTGGCTCAACGAATTTCAACTAAATTTTGGATTAACGATTTGCACAATATACCATAATGAAATCACGATGTTTAAAGCGGAGCTAAAGAGCAGGGCTACCACAATAAAAAGTTAAATAATCTTTTACACGTATTTATAGAGAAATGACCGCAAGCATAATCCAATATGGTATACCTATATAATCTTCATATAAATAAAACATCTGATGTGGCCACCACATGACTTTCTCCATATCTGTAATATTTCCAAAAATTCCAAATAGGTAACATAATAATAAAAATCTTATGTGCCCACCACATGACTTTCTCCATAGCTGTAATATTTCTAAAAATTCCAAATAGGTTACATAATAACAAATATTTTAAGAAACTGCGAGAAACTTTTAGACTTGACAAAGAAGAGAAATAAACTCAAACCATAGCCTTCCGATATTGGATATAGCCACAAAGCTCCAACAATTAAGAAAAGAGAAAGGAGCGTTACTATGATGTAACTAAGCGTCAATTGTTAACAATAGTCGTCGGTAGGTGGCGTGATGGTGGCAGCTAAAAATATGATATCTCTTAAACAATGCATTATATGGGAAAATGTTTCAAACAAAGGTTGTAGAAAATTAAATTTCCTACAACGTTTATTCCAATACATTTTTACATTTATCAAATATTAAAGCAAATATCTCAAAATAACACATGTGACAAGAGTAAACACCCACTTCCGGGTGACCGATTTTACCAAAAACTAATCAGTTCTTGTGACTCATAAAAATGTTAAATATAAAATTTTGTGTTGACCTGATTAATAGTTTTTGAGTTAGAGCACCCACAAAAAAGCTATCACATACACACACAGGCATCGAGAAAATGGTCAAAATGTGTTCTGGGGATCTCAAAACGTGTAAGTATATCCGTTGAAATCTCGAAGTCGATTTTTTTCATGAAAACAATACTTTCCACTATACTTCTTATGGAGAAAGTAATAACCAAAATAGCATATTTCAACCGGGCCGACTAAACAGGGTTACCACAATATCAAGGTTAGAATCTTTCTGTAACTATGAATTTCGAAGGTATTGGCCGAACCGATTTCAAAAATAAATTCCCGTTGTAGGGCGAGTATAGAATTGCAAAACGCAATGAACATGTGCAGAAAGAATCTAAAAATCAGGGCTACCACAATACAAAGAAAAATAATTTTTCATTATACATGTACATATTTGCATAGAAATTTCTGCACGTATATTTAAACGAAAAGCACTTCCGTACCATGAAATACCCGTGTACATCCCTACTTGTTTTTTGCTGTTCGCCCATATTATTTCATCCTGCTAACGTGATGCCTTCACGGATAATTTTCTGTAAATGTGTCATCTTGTATTGGAATATTTCGTGCAGTATTCTTTGTTTTTATGAATTGTGGAGTTCTACTGTTCAGGCAGACATCCCTAATTACCTATTTCACTGAATAATTAAAGAGAATGCGCAATCTTTAGTGCAAATGCTTCAAATTGAGCTTTCGTCGATGTGCGTAACGCTAGTCTATCCTCTAGCGAGAATAATATTTTAATTTGTTTTGTTTGATTCTGGAACCTACTCAATTTAAATGCATCTAGAGAGTTTATTGAAATATTTTCATTTATACGTGTACATATACATAGAACGTCGATTATCCGGGTTATCTGGGGTGGCAGGGGAACGGAGAATTGAAAAACAGGGAGAGTCCATACGAATTTATTTTAAGTTATTAAGACTTTGTTACAACACCAATGAGACGCCATAAGAAGTACCTAGACATATTAAATTCATAGGTACAAAAACGTGATAAATGTATGGACAACTAATTATTTAATTACTCGTGAAAGCATGTAATCTTAGTTTGTTTTCTTTGCTGCCGCTCTTTTATCTTAATTCCCCTGATGTACCGTTCAGTCATTATTATATACTAGAAGTTTCTCTGCTGCCACTAGTGCCTCTTTGTTACACACATGCCGAGCGGACTGCAGTTCATCATCGCTTTCCGCGGTAGTAAAAAACAAAACAGGGAAGTCCCTTTATATAATATTCACGGTTAATACGCGCCAAGATAAGCGACGTTTTACTGTATGTATATTAACATAAATTTTAGAATTTGTTAGTTTCTGGTTATTTTTGTAGTGGCGGATTCAAGGGGGGCTCGCACTTGGCGCGAGCCAAGGATTCCTTGAAATAAGGGCCCTCGAAAAAATATTTTCGTATATAATCTCAGAAATATTAAATATCTCATTTTAAAAATAACGAAGCAAGATAAATTTTTTGCACTGCGATACCTGCTTTATTAAAACGATCGTTAATAGGGGTCAGATAAATGGGCAGTCAATAGGTGAGGTTTCACTATATATTCAGATTGCAGGGCCCCCAATTGTTGAGCGCCAGAGGCCCCAATAGTTTAGCGCCAGGGGCCCCAGAATACCTAAATCCGCCACTATTTTTGATGATCTCTTTCACGTGAAATTGAATTTTAAGCGCCCTCCTAATCTTAACTTAATGGGATGTCTCCATTTCAGGGACGCGTAGAATAAAAGACAAAATTCCTTACTCCGATGAAGACGTATAACGTAGTTTTGGATTGAAACTGCCTCATCCCTTGCAACGGTCGCCTTAAAGGAAATCGTTCACTAGTTTTTTTTCTTAATGGAGAGGCCGTGGAACCCCTTCGGCTCGTCCCTAATACCTCCGATTAAGGCCTCCTCTTCCCCGCGTCATCCCTTCTCCTTATCCTCGCATCATCCCTTCTCCTCAGCCTCGCGTCATCCCTTCTCCTCAGCCTCTCATTCTTCACCCATCACCGCTCCTCAGGGAGCAGCTCACTGGGATGGCCCTCTTACTCGATCCAGTTTGCTCGAATCCTGTTAGCCGGGATGAAGGTGTTGATGGCGTTGTTTTGTAACTGGGATGCGTCACAGGGTTCGTGAATGGCTCGGCCGTCGCCGTGCACTTTATTCTCGTAGAGGATTAAAAAAAAAAGAATACTAGATTCCTCGGGGATGTCGGTATCTTGCTTGCTTCGGTGGCGCCGCGTTTCTCGGTGGGGTTTTTTCGAAGCTCCGGATTAAAGGGGGAGGGGCGCACCCTAGCTACGCCCCTTCCGAGGAACATTAGTGTCGACATTAGTTGTGTCCTTGGGCGAGCGTTAATGATTTTTCTGTTACGTAGACCTCTTTGACTTCTTCGATACAGCTTTGTAATTTGTTTTCAGTTTGATGAAAAGAAATCTTTTAAACTCTTTAAGATTTTTAGATTTATATTAGTGGGAATATCTACTGAACTTTTTCAATTCAGCTGTGTATATATTTATATTGAATAAGACGCTTCCGCGTGCGCGGTACTTTCCATTTGTGATACAAATGCTTTATAGCCCTTGATTCCGCAATTACATTATGAATTAGATGATATAATTATTAAGTTGTATTTAAGCGCGTAAGTTTTTGTGAATTTCTTTCAGTCTTTCAACTCGTCATTGTTAAGTATAAGTATATAAACTAAAAAGTAAACCTACTTTATGTTATATCATGTAAAATGCTTATTTTCGTTAAACTTACGAAAGAAGTCGTGATGAGTACGATCTGAGGACTTTAATGTCGTAACGTGAAGGATAATTATGGAGCATAAAGAGAATTTGCTTAAGTTAAAAGATCTTTGGGCGCGTTAGAAGCTTATAATCGAAAAGTAAATAGGGCAAAAGAAATCAAACGTGTAATTGTTGGATAAGATGAATCGGTTTGATTATAAATGCCTTAATCCCACCTATTTTAAGAAAACCTATCCCCTATTACTCTAAGCTATTTCATTTTATCATAAAGAGTAACGTCCTGTTGTTACGGTTTCCATTTTGTATGTGATGTGTACATAATAAACAAAGTACATCGAAAAAATATTTTTCTTTTGATGATTAGCTTTTATGTTTCAGTAAGAATATATTTGTTTATTTTGAGATTCGCGTTTACAAAAACGATTCTGTCCACACCTACTTACTATTAGTGCTATGCCAAAAATGCTTAACGACGGCCGTATTTTCATAATCAAAAACATAAGTAAGCGAAAATAGATTGTGTGTGTGTATATATATGTGTGTGTATATATATATATGTATATGTATGTATGTATGTATGTATGTATGTATGTATACATATATATATACATCACGAAATTAATTAATAAAATTAACGACATGGGAGAGTGGTCTCGGGATTTCCTAGAAGTAACAATGATCCCTCTAAAGAAGAAGCTAAAAGCAATGCAGTGTAAAGACTACAGAATGATAAGCCTTCTGTAACATAATTCGAAGATCATCACGAGGATTCTTAATAAACGGCTGGAGAAAAAAGCAGAAGAAATGCTAAGGGAAGATCAATTCGGTTTCAGAAAAGGGCGAGGAACTAGAGATGCAATAGGGGTAGTTAGAATCATATCAAAAGGGCAATAGAGTACAGTCAAGATATATGCGTATGTTTCGTAGACTAGCAGAAGGCCTTTGATAGAGTAAATTGGGTAATGTTGATGAAAATATTAAAGGATATAGGTTCGGTGGGGACCGGGCCCAAGGGAAGCTCGAGGGGAAAGAGGGGGCTGTTGGTGATAGGGAGCTCCAACGTCCGGAGTGTGGTAGCGCCTTTACTGTCAAGGGCCCGCCGGGAGGGAGTTCATGAGCGGGTGTTCTCCAGGTGTATACCAGGAGGTTCGGTGCCCCAGGTGACGAAGGAGTTCAGGGCGTCGGTATTGGACACGGGTTGCTCCTCGCTGCGGGTGGTGGCCCATGTTGGGACTAATGACGCCTCGAAGCGCGGGTCCGAGGAGGTATTAAGTTCTTTTAAGGACTTGGCCACTGAGGTTGCTCGTGTCCGAGAGGTGTCGGGTGCTGATGTGCGGCTTACTATCTGTAGCATTGTTCCTCGGACGGACTGCGGATCTATGGTTTGGAGCCGAGTGGTCAGGCTAAACCGTAGACTGTGGGACTTCTGTAGGGGCAATGGAGTGGACTTCGTTGACCTAAGACCGGTCGTGGGCTCATGTAGGGCATCCCTAAACGGTTCTGGTGTGCACTACACAGCCGAGGCTGCGGAGGCGGTAGCACGTAGGGTATTCGAGCATGCTAGATTTAAGGAATGGTAAGTATTCACCAAGCGTTGAGATGCACGTCAATAGTAGTAATACTTCCGACCGTCATCCACTATAAACGCGATTGTAATTTACAATGGAATACATTCTAAGCCTTAGAAATAGTCGACGTAATAGGGAGGACAAGGAGGCATTAAATAATAATAATAATTCAGTAGAGCGCGAGGCATCTTTACGTAGTAATAGCGATTAACTAAAAATTACCACGGTTAACTGTCGCAGCATTCGTAGGAAGGAGGCCGAACTTGAACATCTTATTCGTAGTCTGCGTGCTGATGTAGTGATAGGTACAGAAAGTTGGTTAACGGCGGACATAGCCAGTCAGGAGATCTTTCCTCGTGACTATAGCGTTTTTAGAAAAGATCGATGTATCCGGCCAAGAGAGTAGCGGTCGAACGGAAGGCCCTAGACAAAATAAATCAACATTTTTCCCGAAAAATAGCCTATTGCGAACAACTTTGATCTCTTATTATTTTTAGATATTCTGCAAAATAACAAAGTTGTCCTATCCGGACTTCTGGGACACCCTGTATAAAGAAATAAAAAACCAGGACCATCAGTCGCTGCGTGAAGACTTAATAGCCATTTCAGCGTGGTGCAAAGAATGGCAAATTGTAATTAATTACACTAAATGTGCCGCCGTTACGTTCTGGAAAAGTAAGAACATAGAAGTAGGTTTCGAGTATAAAATACTAGTAGAGGGTGCTTGCATTCTGCAAGCATATCATCTCACCTTGAAGAAACATTCATTTTTCAGACAAATATTTCACATTAAGACATATTTCTTTATTTCAAAAGATTTCTCCTCGGGACCGATTTTTGTTTTTCCTTATGGAAAAACAATGGAGTAAAACAATCGATAATTTTGCTAATTTTAGGAATATTATACTTTTCCCACATTCGGTTAATAATGCCACACATTTCTGCCAAATTTTAAATTTGTAGCACATTTAGAGGTGAAATAACATTTATGTAATTGTTTAAATTTAAATAATTTTTATCGACCGCAATAAGAATTTTATGGATACATTGAAATGTTTATTCGTTAATATATACTAAACTGTAAATAACTTTAAAATTTCAACTCTCTAACTCACCCCGTAGTATCTAAACATTTACCTATTTGTTTAAACTTTAAGAATTTTTAACTGCCAAACAAATTAAAATATCAAAATTTGTATAATCCCTATTTCGTTTTTTTACAAAATCTAAGCGTAAAAAAATTTCATATCCGTAGATAATGCGGAAATACATAGACCCTGAAAATTTGTTTAAACAATTGCGATTTTTTAGCGGACGCATTGTTGCACTTTTTCAAGATTTTCGTTTTTTCTAGTCGGTTTTGCACAAAATCCTACATAAGAAAAAAATTTCGAATCTCCAGCTCATCTGGAAGTGCCTAAACATTAGTATCCTCCTATATCCTCATCCTCCTCCTCCTCCTCTGTAAGAGATGTCTATATATAATGATACTAGTATCTCAACATAAAAAAAACATTCATTTTTCATATTTCATAATTACAAATATTTTTTAATTCTAAATATTTCACCTCCGGAGCGATTTTCGTTTTTCCCTTGTGTAAAAATAATAGACTAAAACAATCCCAAAACTTTGCAATTTTAAGAATTTTATACTTTCTCCATTATGGGGTAGTAATGCTACACATTTCTGCCAAATTTTAAAGTTGTAGTACTTCTAGAAGTAAAAAAATATTTTTCCAATTGTCTAAATTTTAACATTTTTAACGGCCGCCGCAATATGTTTATGGAGGGATTTAAATGTTTATTTGTGCAAATGTATTACTCTGCACATAACTTGAAAATTTCAGCTTCCTAGCTCATCCCGTAATGTCTAAACAGTTATCTATTTGTTTAAATTTTTAAGAATTTTTAACTGACAAACAAATTAAAATATCGAAATTGGCATTATCCCTATTTCGTATTTTTCAAATCCTATCTCAAAAAAAATTTCAGCTCCATAGCACATTCGGAAATACATAAACCTTGAAAATTTGTTTAAACAATTGCGAATTTTTAGCGACCGCATTGTTGCACTTTTTCAAGATTTTCGTTTTTTCTAGTAGGTTTTGCATAAAATCCTAACTAAGAAAAACATTTTGAATCTCCAGCACATCTGGAAGTGCCTAAACATTAGTATCCTCCTCCTCCTCTGTAAGAAACGTTGATATATAATGATACTAGTAGAAGGTGCTTGCATACTGCAAGCATTTCATCTCACCTTGAAAAAAATTAATTTTTCAGATGGATATTTCATCATGGGAAATATATCTTTAATTTAAAAAATTTTTCCTCGGGACCGATTTTCTTTTTTTTCTTTATGGAACAATAATGGAGTAAAAACATCGCTAATTTTCGCAATTTTAGGAATATTATACTTTTCCTACATTGGCTTAACAATGCCACACATTTCTCCAAATTTTAAATTTATAGTACAATTAGAAGTGAAATAGCTTTTATCTAATTGTTTAAAATTAAATAATTTTTAACGGCCAAAATAACAATTTCATGGATAAATTGAAATGATTATTTGTTTACATTGACTAACCTCTTAATAATTTAAAAATTTCAGCTCCCTAACTTACGGCGTAGTGTCTAAGCATTTGTTTAAACTTTAAGAATTTTTAACTGCCAAACAAATTAAAAAATCAAAATTTGTAGAATCCCTATTTCGTTATTTTACAAATCCTACCTCTAGAATTATTTTCAGCTCCGTAGCACATTTGGAAATACATAATCCTTGAAATTTTGTTTAAACAATTGCGAATTTTTAGCGGCCGCATTGTTGCATTTTTTCATTTTTTTCTAGTCGGTTTAGCACAAAATCCCACCTAAAAAAAATTTCGAATCTCCAGCTCACCTGGAAGTGCCTAAACATTAGTATCCTCCTGTTATCATTATATATCGACGACTCTTACAGAGGAGGATATAACATACTAGTAGTTGGTGCTTGCATACTGCAAGCATTTCATCTCACCTTGAAAAAACATTCATTTTTCAGAAAGATATTTCATCATTACAAATATTCTTTTAATTCTAAATATTTCACCTCCGCGGCGATTTTCCTTTTACCCACATGTAAAAATAATATTTTAAAACTCCCCAAATGTTGCAATTTTAAAAATTTTACACTTTCTCCATTATGGGGTACTAATGCTACACATTTCAGCCAAATTTTAAAGTTGTAGCACTTCTAGATATAAAATAATATTTTTCTAATTGTTTAAATTTTAAACATTTTTAACGGCCGCAGCAATAAATATATGTACATATTGAAATATTTATTTGTGCAAATGCACGACTCTGTAAATAATTTGAAAATTTCATCTTCCTAGCTCATCCCGTAGTACCTAAACAGTTATCTATTTGTTTAAATTTTAAGAATTTTTAACTGCCAAACAGATTAAAATATCAAAATTTGTATAATCCCTATTTCGTTTTTTTTACGAATTCTACTTATAAAAAAAATTTCAGCTACGTAGAGCATTCGGAAAAACATGGACCTTGAAATTTTGTTTAAACAATTGCGAATTATATGCGAGTATATGGAGAACCAGGTTTAACCATGAATAATCACGGACCTGTCTACGGACAGACTACCTATGTTTTATATGTGTGTGCGTGTAATTTTAAGCTGTTATTTGTTGAAATTTGCCGTGAGATGCTCATGTACCGTAATAAATACTCTTTCAAAACTCTTTTTTCTCTTTCTCGCCAGAAGGTGGATCCTGACCTAATATTTACGAAGCAGGAGAGGATAGGGAAGGGGTCGTTCGGTGAGGTGTTCAAGGGCATGGACAACCGGACGCAGCAGGTGGTTGCCATAAAGATAATCGACCTAGAGGAAGCCGAGGACGAGATAGAAGACATCCAGCAGGAGATCATGGTTCTTTCCCAGTGCGACTCGCCCTTTGTCACCAAGTATTTTGGTTCCTATCTCAAGGTTAGCCTATCGATTTTTTCACTTGATTCAATCGAGGTTTCTGTGAACAGAAAAAAATAACTCTTTGGCGTTGAAATTCATTCTGCGTTGATTTAGAAACGGTTCTTTAATAAAGTATCTGTGGGGAGGGTATTTCCTCCAGCTAAATATAGTTGTCAAACTTTTTCAAGTTCAAAAATCTTCATTTTCTTTATTGAATTACATGGCAAATAGAAAAAGTATATTGCACGTTTATCACAATGGTTATACAATTATTTAGCTCCTGGCTATTGCATAGCATATCTTATTGTTTGTTTTTTGTTTTCCTCTACATTTATAAGTACATACTTAGTTTAGTTTCTGGGGGAAAACTAGAGCGAAAAACATCCTTGTCATAGTGTCAAACTATAATTTTGTAA
This sequence comes from Tanypteryx hageni, assembly GCA_028673005.1. Lineage (NCBI taxonomy): Eukaryota > Metazoa > Arthropoda > Insecta > Odonata > Petaluridae > Tanypteryx > Tanypteryx hageni. The sequence continues at coordinate 153,126,894 of CM054114.1, forward strand.
ATAATTAGATGTATTTAAATTTTACTTCAATGCCGATTCACTCCTTGGTAATGTTTTTTTGTACGACAAAATATGTTTTTAAAGTCGAGGTAGAAACTGACTCCATACCTTAGAAAAGGTCAATTAACGGTAGAATGAAAGAAGAAGCTGTTCAGTAAACGTTTATCGAAATATAATGTTAGAGAATTTTTATTTTAACTTACATTTTCAAGGTCTTTTTAGTCCCATCGATTGCTCACCAATTGAAACAAAAGACATTTCTGGCATGGAAAAATACTTGGGTTGTAACTCGATTTATTTTATTATGTAATGTGGTTAAATTGGAAAGTAGTTTTTGCAATTGCCATATACTATTAGTTCACCTAATGTCACATTTATAAGTCTAAATTGCTCTGCTGTGATCGAATTTAAAAGTTAAGTTTATTTAAGATTTTGTTAACTCGGATCTTTTCAGTAATTTCTTCTTTTTTAAGCGCCCTTTTGTATTCTATTGTAAATTCTTAACTTCTCGCAACTGAATTTTATTTCCAAAAATCAACATTCTCTGCTGCGTTAAGTGGGCCATAATTAGCATGAAGTGGAAGTGTTCTGAGAAATTGGCCATATGCGCCGACTAAAAAAAAAAGAACCGAGCGGAGCGGAGCGTTCACTGCAATAAGTCGCGTTATTCCAAGCTCTCGGCGCCGTAAGGCTGTTTATTTAAGAGAATTTTGGCCGAGTTCGTTGTTTTCTCGGGAAACGTCGTAAAGTTGCACTTCTTATGACTAATGGACGAGGCGAAAGGTTTTTAATGCAATGCACTTTAAAATGTACGCGCGCTCTTAACGGCCCTCTTCCAGAAAGTGTCCACTCGTCCGCCCGCCTTATGCTTGCTGCCGTGACCTGGCTCCTTTTCTAAGCAGCTTCCATCCGACGGGATTGGATGTTTACTCCGTGTCTCAGCGGCACATGAACCATCAGACGCTTCTAATGTCCTCGGCGATCTTGAAACTCGTGTTTAAATAAGGTCGAAAATACATTTGCTTTAAAATCCATGACTTAATGTTTTATTCTTCCGGTATTGTAATCGCGGTTTCATTCCTAGGTTACTTGCGCTCGCGTTCGTATTTATTCTCGTTTTACTTTTTACCACGTTTTCTTAAAGAAAAACACGTGCTAATGTGATCATTCTTTCTGGCCGTCCGTCTTTGTACAATCAAAAGTTTTGTTTTAAGGGATTTGAGAAATTCTTTTTGAATTAGATAGCACATGTCAAGCTATGAACTTTCCGATTCGATTTTCTCGGTAGTTCATAGATTTTCCGCTAGGTGGGTTCAAATTCGGGAAATTCAAAGCTTTGAAATGGTGTTGTAGCCAAATTACTGGAGATATTCTTTTTGAATTAGATAGCTCTTATTAATCTGTAGATTTTTCAGTGCTTTGACTTTCCAAGTATTTCATAGATTTTCCGCTAGGTGGCTCCAAAATCGGAAAAATAAAAATTTCCAAATGGTATTGTAGCCAAGCTACAGGATGCATTTGGAATTTATTTTCGGTATAGATAGCTCTCATCAATCTATGAATAGTCCAAGGCTTGAATTTTCCATGTAATTCATAGATTTCCCGCTAGGTGGGTTCAAATTCGGGAAATTCAAAGATTTGAAATGGTATTTTAGACCAGCTACTGGATATATTTGAAAGATTCGTTTTGAATTAGATAGCTCTTATTGATCTATGAAATTTCCAATGATTGGATTTTCCGAGTAGTTCATAGATTTTCCACTAGGTGGCTTCAAAGTCGGAAAAATAAAAATTTTCAAATGGTATTGTAGCCAAACCACTGAAGTGAGGAATGAAGTTTTCTACATCCCAACCGTGCGAGCTGTTCCCTCCCCAAAGGAGGAGGAATACCAGAACCCTGAAAATGTTTAAGTAAACGTACTTCCACCTCTTACTCTAGCAAGGGTATCTCACTTAATATTTGAATAATTCCGACTCATTCATTTTTGCTCGACAGTGCTGTGCAGAATCTCGAGAGCCTCAATCTCGAAATGAAACAATCTCGAAATGGCGCAATCGCAAATGGACGGAATCCCGAATGGACAGAATCTCATTATTCGTATTATTTTTAATACAGATATTATTTTCGATACATTTCATAAATCGTATTCATTTTTAAATTTTATATTCAGAATGGAGTATAAACATAAAAATATTTGAAATATTGGTTGGAAAACAAATTTAAATTCCAAACAAAGAAACATGACAAAGAATACACATTAAAGAAGTGAGCCTCCGCCAACACTTATTCAGTTTTCGCAGAAAAATACTCTCAAAATATTTTTTTAATCAGTAAATTAAATCTCTACATTTGACTTAAAAATACATATACAATATTTTTTTAATTCTAAAGATTTCACCCCCGCAGCGATTTTCGTTTTTCCTTTATGTAAAAATAATAGATTAAAACAATCCCCAAACATTGCAATTTAAAATTTTTATACTTTCTCCATTATGGGGTACTAATGCTACACATTTCTGCCAAATTTCAAAGTTCTAGCACTTCTAGAAGTAAAATAATATTTTTCTAATTCTTTAAATTTTAAACATTTTTAACGGCCGCTGCAATATATTTATGAAAAAATTCAAATGTTCATTTGTGCAAATGCAATACTCTGTAACTAACTTGAAAATTTCAACTTCCTAGCTCATCCCGTAGTACATAACTGTTATCTATTTGAAATTGATGGAATGATATGATCCGAAGATCCTATGCAGACAGGCATAAGCTGTGAAAGTTGGAACAATTTTTGAAACGAGAAAAAAGTCTGCTATGACCGGGAATTGAACCCGGGTCTTCCACTTGCCGGGCGGATATTCTACCCCTGAACTATCGTAGCAGAACATTTTCTCTCGTTTCTGAACACGGATGTTTTCCTTGGTAGGACGGGAACTAGCCAAGCTAGTATCAAACTGCCCCGACAGATGTCCTCGAAGAGAATCATCGAAAGAAACTCCTTCCTCTCAAATGGTGAGATTGCCAAACATGAAATTGATGGAATGATATGATCCGAAGATCCTATGCAGACAGGCATAAGCTGTGAAAGTTGGAACAATTTTTGAAACGAGAAAAAAGTCTGCTATGACCGGGAATTGAACCCGGGTCTTCCACTTGCCGGGCGGATATTCTACCCCTGAACTATCGTAGCAGAACATTTTCTCTCGTTTCTGAACACGGATGTTTTCCTTGGTAGGACGGGAACTAGCCAAGCTAGTATCAAACTGCCCCGACAGATGTTATCTATTTGTTTAAACTCTAAGAATTTTTAACGGCAACACAAATTAAAATATCAAAATTTCTATAGTCCCTATTTCATTTTTTTTATAATACCTTTAAAAAAATTTCAGCTCCGTAGCACCGTCGGAAATACATAAACCTTGAAAATTTATTTAAACAATTGCGAATTTTTAGCGGCCGCATTGTCGCACTTTTTGAATATTTTCGTTTTTTCTAGTCGGTTTTGTACAAAATCCTACCTAAGAAAAAATTTCGAATCTCAAGCTCATCTCGAAGTGCCTAAACATTAGTATCCTTCTATATATTATCATTATATATAGACGTTCCTTACAGAGGAGGATATAACATCATTATATATAGACGTTTCTTACAGAGGAGTAGGATATAACATACATATAACATATATAAAAATTGGCAGAAATGTGTGGCATGATTAGCCGAATGTGAAAAAATTATAATATTCCTAAAATTGCAAAAATTAGTGGTTGTTTTACTCCATTATTGTTCCATAATGAAAATTCGAAAACCGGTCCAGAGGAGAAATATTTAGAATTAACGAAATTTTTCTCATGATGAAATATCTTTCTGAAAAATTAATGTTTTTTCAAGGTGAGATGAAATGCTTGGAGTATGCAAGCACCTTCTACTAGTATCCTATATATGTAAGAAGCAGCTATTTATAATGATGCATTAATTTTTAGGAAACTATGCTGCACATATCTGTAGGAAAATTTAAGATAATGTCGGTTTCGCCTCATGGCCTACTGATAATTCTAATAATTGCAATAACCACAGAAGGATTTGGAAAACCAGACCGGCGTTTCGACCACAAACCAGTCCCACTGGTTTTCCCATGTTGGTTTTTCCACCATTTATGTAAATGTTGGATCCATGTAAATTATGAATTCTCTGATGAGCGTGCAAAAATTATTCAGTCGGATGTCATGTGACCTATTGAATTTATAAAAATAAAATTATAAAATATCATATACGTAAATAGAATGTAACCGTGGCATAAATAAAAATAAATTCAATCAGACGCTATCTCATACTTGGAGACAAGATATATTCCCATATAAGACGGCGTAGATTATCGATTTAGTCGAATTTCGATTTGACAGGACGAAATAATAATATTGATTTCGACGCAAGAATTTTCCCGAGGGTAAATTGAAGGGAGCGCGCAAGGTTGGAGCGCGCGCTTGCGTTCGTTGTATCGTTGGGGCCAAGGCCCAATGCTTAGAATCTGCGTCAGCGAGTGGTGTGACACGGGCTTGATTGAAAGATGGATTTTTCCCTCGGAATAGTTCCTCTGGCTCTGTGTCGCGCCGCTAAACCGTTGGATTATTTAGGGTGTGCTTTTCCCTCTTCGCGCCTGCTCGGTGGACTGAATCCCGTATGTTAACTCTCGACGTTCGTTATTGCTTTCAATTTAAACTTTTGCATAGCTAGAGCAGTGTCGGCCAAAGTGCGGCACTCGCGCCATATTGAGATACGCCAAACTTTTCCTTTGTGGCACGGCACAGCATTTGCGAAACTTATGCATGCGAGAAAATTTTTCAGCAATCGGGATTATAATAATAGTCTATATCTGTTTGTTTGTGTGTTTGTCTATAACGCACCGTCTGGGAATAACGGTTGATATATTGCAACTCTTAGGCACGTCATCTTCTATCCTAATATCAATGGTTCGATTTCAGGATTTGATTAACGCGGGATTTAGTGTAGCACATTAATCATTTTCACATTAAAATTGCTTAGAATCATAGTAGGTGCTCAAGACTTGAAACGAAGAACGCCTAATTGACCGAAATGTCTTTTTCCTGCCGTCGATTTTTGAATACGCGTCGGATCGTTCCATATATTAGTTTTTAACAGTAAAATTTCGTATTTTTACGTGAAAATCTTTCGTCGTCGAGGTGATTTACATTGTTGCCAGTTTCGTATTATTGCATATTAATCTACATCTACATGATACCCTGCAAGTCACCTTTTTTTGTGGATGGCAGGGGGTGCAGTGCACCAAAGGTCCGTAGTTTTCCTACGTCATCTTTTCCTATTATGCTCTCTTATCGTCCTAGGGATAAACGATCCTCTATATCGCTCCGTTCTACAGTCGATCTCGCGAATCTTATCCTCACTGCCCTGCCTTCCGAGATACGTCGGGCTTCTGATAAGTTCTACTACCTTATTCGCTAGTCCCTCCGACATACATTTTTCCAGTAGTTTAAATCTAGCCTGCAGCCTACGTTTTTCTAACGTTGTCCATTACAGATTTTCTATTAATGATGTTGCGCTTTGTTTACTATCGTAATTTCTCTTTACAAATCTAGCTGTCATTCGCTGAACCTTTTCTATCTCGTTAGTGAGTCCCTTTTCGTAGGGATCCCACACAGCTGAAACATATTCGACCTGCGGTAGAACCAAGGATAACTAACATAATTCTTTCACTTTTTCGGAGCTATTTCGAACTATTCTCCCTATAAAGGCCAGCTTTTTGTTAGCGGCACCTATCAATCCTCGAATGTGGGTGTCCCACGAGAGAACACGATGGATCGTGACTCCGAGATATTTAATCGAGTCTGAAACTGGAATCTACTCCGTCCTACGAATAATTATTATCCGACGAGATACATTTGGTTCTCCAGAAATTGACGAGGCAGCTTTTCGTTTGGTTGATCTCCAGCTGCCATTCCTTACATCAAGCAGAAATAGCTTCTAGATCATTTTGGAGATACTGTTGGTCTTCCGGATTGCTTATTTCTCTATAAATGACGGTGTCGTCCGCGAAAAGCTTAATTTTACTTCTGACTACTGAGCTGATATCGCTTATATAAATTAGAAATAATAACGGACCAATTACACTACCCTGCGGAACGCCAGAAACAACCTCCACTATGTTCGAGGATTTCCCATCTAAAACAACCTTCTGCTTCCTATGATTTAAAAATTCACGGATCCAACTAAGAATTTTAGAATTAACGCCTAAGGTTTCTAATTTCGTAATTAATGACGAGCAGTACAAATTCGCGTCGCATCTGTCCATTTATTCATGAAATTTCGACGCTGTTTTGAATCTTAATACGCTGGTTACGATAAATGATATTACGGCATCGGAAATAAATAAATATTCAGTATTTCATTGTTATGGAATAGGCGTATTTTACAAAAAGTAAACAAATAACCCCTTATGGGCAGGTCGTGTCCGTTCGCATGTTTATCTCCGAAACCACTGAACGGATTTTCATAAAATTTGGTATTAAATATGAGCCGAAGTCAGGGACAGTCGTGAAAGATAATTCTGTTTCTCATTAAATGAAGGGGTTCCTAGTATCAAATAATATCTCTTTTTTGTTGAAATATTAAACTTTAAATACTGTTATATTAATAACATTTCTGTTTTTTCTTTATGTAGTTTTTGGTTACCCTCCCTCCCTACCACCCTCATCCCCCAATGATCCGGTTAGGTTGTTTGAAAATATGGTAAGCCTAACTATTATAATATCGTATTTGGCAAATTGATAAAATTATTTCACAGAAATAGAAAATACGTTAAAGCTAGGCAGAGTTCGTTTATCTTACATGTAAAGTTCATGTAACAAATAAATATATCAAAAGACACGTCCCGGTTTTTATCTACAGAAATCGTTTTGTTCCGGTTTTTTCTCCTGAATATAGGATAGGCCTACTTATAACAGAAGTTTTCAAATGGCTTCGTAGAACTAGTCAAATAGCATATGTTTTGTTCGGTGAATTTTTATCAAAGAGGTTGCCGATTTAAAGAAATTCAAACGAGAAAGTCGTAATTCACTTTGAACTTGGAAAATGTTCTCTTTTTTTAAAAACAATCTTCGTGGCAACTGAAGTAAACAATATCTGCTGTATATACCTAACTAATTTAATTTTATTTCATGCGCACGCAACATTTGATAAATGAAGGGAAATTAGAGTTATTTAAGACGAAGAAATGAACGTAAATATGTACGTCTATTTTTTACGTATATGCACGCATGATGTGTGCATCTTTACTCTGTTGTTAATAAAGTCAGATATTGGAATTCAAATTGCTGATTTTTTTTTGTTCTTTGAGACATTTTCTGCGAAAGCTTAGTAGGTTTTTAATCTTTTACTAAAGACAGTAAAATAAAAGTTATGTAAATTGATTTTAAAGAAATATTATATGAACTAAAAAGGAAAAATAAATCTAAAATTCACACATTTGAATGTTTCGTAAAATAAAAGTAGTTTGGGGCATGTAAAAGTTGTGTAGCGTAATGTTTAACGAATAAATCTTCATTAATATTTCTTTGCCACAACTTTTGTTTGCCCAAAAATTTTTACTTTCTGAAACATTCAATTATGTGAATTTTATATTTATTGTTTGCTTTTTAGTGCATGTGAATGTCACTTTCATTGATTTCTTATTTCGATTTTATTATAACTCAATACTTAATTGACTCATACTCGTCGTATATGACGGGCAATTACGCTAGTGGACTTCATAAAAAGCAAACAGCACACGATGTACTGACGACCTAATGATCCTAAAAATCTCCTTATCTTCATTTGTGGGCAATTTCATGGTTTTAAAATATTTTAATACCTCGGAACATAACGGGCGATAACTCATCATATTCCTTTTGACGTTTTATCAATGTATTTTAATAAAAACATTTCGCATTTTACGGAGCGATTGGCTTCATTCGTCAATAAGTAAGCAAGCGTTACACACATTTCGTTATTTGTCATCATAATTTTGGTGGGATCGGTTAGCTTAAGTAATTGTATGTCGATATCGATATTTTTTTTGTCTGCTGATACGATTTTGCAGTATCTTCGCCTTAAAGTCAGTTGTTTCGACACCAAGAGATTGGAACCCGGACATTTTCAGCAACTGACAGAGCTTGAACCGTCAGCGTCAGCACGTGGAACCTGATTCTCGGACGGTTCCACCGCCAAGGGTGGCGTATGGTTTTAGCCTCAAATCATCCGCTCGCTCGATTGTTTTTCGAGTGTGGATATATTTGCGACCTCCGAGCCGTCTTCGGTACTTGATTCGTCGGAAGGAGGACCATAAATTTGTACGTAGCGGTTAAGACAAACGTAGGGGAGAGTGGGGGGGATGGCTCTTCCTTCAACCACTTTCTATTCTCGTCGATTCGCTCTGGCGACGAGAATGAAACGCACCAATCGGAACATAGCGTTTTAACCCGTTTCTATTCGGGGGAGTAAAAAAAACATCATATTTGCGGCGCTTTCTCCTTGTTTTGCCTATAATTGATAGGTTCCGCAAAATCAAGTGTATCGGTCGCCGTCTACACTTTTTTTTATTCTTCCGACCGAACGAGTGCCGCCACCATCAATACTAGTGTATGGGAAATTTTCAGCTGGATTTTTCAAATGGAAAAAATAACGCGCTTGCCTTTTTGTTAGGTGATGCTACGTAAACGTTATGTCTGCAAAACTGTTATAGTTATCATTCTTTTGTGAAATTTAAACAGTGTTGATATCGCAAAAAATGGAACGTTTAAAATTTTCTCTACTATGAAAATACTTATTATATTTTGAAGACAGTACATCTCGGATAGTGCGAGATAGCTACATTGTTCAATAGTGTTTTAGAGAATATTTGTCAGTTTGGTCGAATTCACTCATTGTGTACTCCATTTTCGACCTTCGATATGAATAACTGGAATTGTCTTGTTTTAGATTACTCTTCTTATCGTAAAACAATTTAAGTTTTCCTAATGATTATAACAGCTGCGTAGCTATGAATTGCGGATTAATGAAGTCCAATCTTAGCTTGCATAAATTCGTTCTATGATTCTCCGGTTATTTAAGCCATTCTTTAGTTATTTATTTAACATTGCAAGAAAGCCATAAGCCTGGTGGCAAGGAAATAGTATAATATACTTAATACAATATCACACATAATATACACACAATCATACATTACATAAAATATTAAAACAATTCGTATCCAATGAACACATAAAGTAAACAAAATCATCCACATCCAATAAGAAAAATAACACATAGCTATGAAATTTATTTAATTTAATTTAAAATGTCGCAAGTTAGCTAAAGTCAGGTGGTGACAACTACTACACTATTCTTATGGAGTTTAGAGTTTCCTAGGTTCAAGATGGGCATTCACGGCTACCGTAGCGGTTAAGGGGCTCACGAGGTCCCCGCACTACTTCACCCCATCAAGCATTCCTTTACTTCCTCCAACTCCACCGTCATCTGTTACAATTTACAATATTATCTGTAATCAAACTAACTTTATTCTTAAATATTTTAACATTTTTAGGTAAGGGTTTAAAGAGCATTGGTCTATAAACTTAAAATAATTTTTTTTAATTTTAAGGCAGCTGCATTTATTTTTTTAGTATTTATAGCGTTAGATATCCTTCAAATTTTAGCTTTTTTTGTAGCTTACTCGCTAATACTTGAAATTATTTGATCGATTTGAAACCGAATATATTACTGATATTTTTTTCCGAAATCAAACCACCTAATTAAAAAATAAATAGGATTGATCTTGAGGATTCTAAATGTATTTTTCAGATGAAATTAGAGACCTCTCGGGAAAAGATCGTATATTTCACTTGTGTGTAAGACTGCGTCATATTATTAAGCGCCCCGAAGCGTGTATTCAGGGTGAATTCCGTCAAGGCCCAGGTTTTTGTCACGCAAATATCGCCCAAACCCTCTCGGAGCGACCTTTTTTCTTCTGCGTTTGGACACGGAGCACGAGGAGCAACCTAGCGATTTTTCCCCCTTCGAAGTGGAGATGTTAATAGGATTAGCTCCTCGAATACATTTACACATTTCCAGTGCTTAGATACTTCTCCTTGGCTTTTATTCTTACGGAGCCCTTCCCCACGGGAATACTTGGGACTGACTTTTCGAGATCCTGTTATCGGTTTTTGACTCCCGTGCACGCTTAAACGGGGCCGTGGAGCTGTAATGGGGCTTCGCTTGGGGCGTGTTCGTGTCATGAGGTTGCCGTCTCGCGTTCGTGCTGGGGTCGTATATCCCCCACCTCTCTTTACCTCAATATATACATATACACAAGGTGTATAACACAAGGTGTATAACACAAGGTGTATAAAAAGTTTTAGGACAAAAATTGTAATAAATTTAAAAAATGCAGATATTGAAAATATTTATTGTTATTCTTCGGCATACACTCCTAGATTTATACACTTATTTGCACGTTCATGCAATTTTGTAATCCCTTCTAGGAAGGCCTCTTTCGGAATGCTGCTCAGTTCCCTTGTAACCGCATCTTGAATTTCCGACCCAATACCGACCTTTCAGGGCAAATTTGAGTTTGGGGTAGAGAAAATAGAAAATAATAATAATAGAAAATAATAAATAGAAAATTTTCATCCTCTACCATGGAAAGAAGGTCCTGACACGACGCAATCCGTTCCTGTTTCTGCTCCATCGTTAACGCATGAGGAACGAATCTTGCCCACACCTTTCCCTTCCCTAAATTTTGCTCCACTATCGTGCGAAAGGTATTCTTGCCGATGTTTAAACGTTCTGCAATCATTCGGAGGGAGACGCGACGGTATTTTACGTCCTACCTCCCTTCACGGAAACGAGCGTACCATCGGTAAACGTTGGAACGACTGAGTGCACTACTGCCATATGCATTCTGAATCATTTGCAGTGTTTCTGGAGCTCTTTTTACCGGCTTTTACGCAAAACTTAATCGCTACTCTTTGTTCATCCATAATTTCAGTTACAACGCACAAAAAATCAATTTACAAAACACGCCACAGCTCAACAACGGCTAATCGTAGATTGTTAAAGCTTGGCCACGTGTTAGTCGAAGGTTGATACTAAATAGTCCCAACGTTGCCCCATATATATATATATATATATATATATATATATATATATATATATATATATATATATATATATATATATGGCAACAAGATGTTGGGATGAGGAAGCCCAGTGAACACTCACCAATCGGACGACTTCAGGTTGGCGAGGCCCTGGGGATGTCGAAGCGACACACGTAAAAGAACACTAAAACAACTCAGAAACATCACAAACGTAGAAGCTTTCGGAGTTATTCATTCATCAGCTACAGAGAGAGAACTCTCTATATATATATATATATATATATATATATATATATATATATATATATATATATATATATATATATATATATATATATATACTATAACTATATATATACATACTATAACTATATATATACACATTTATTATATGTACATACATGTATTTATTTAATATTTGTTTATCAAGTATTACTCTGGTGTATAGGTAGACCACCTCCTTTCGTTACGTGATCGCTTTTTTGCTGTTTTAAAAATAATTCTCCATTCTTAGGGTTTCTGTGGTGTCATCACCACTTTGTTGTGTCGTATCTCACTTTTGTTATTCAAGGCCTTCCAAAGATTTACGTATAACTAGCTATTTCTAGGCTTAGCCGTTCGAATACTGAGGTTAAGAAGTAGCTCGGCTCCTTATTTGTAATCCTTTGTGATTGGATTATGAATTTAGAATGGTTTCTTTTAACGAATGAAGCGTCGCCCAAAAAGAAATCTCGTCTTCCCCTTTGTTTCTTATACCGTCGAAATGAGAGGTGAATTTGCGCCTCTGCAGTGATTCCTTTCAATTGCCATTTGATAAATGTTTAATCCACATGACTAACGTGAGCTCCGCAAAGACTGCGCTTGTGTCGGCTTCTCGAGAAATTGCCGCCATGTGCTTCTGGTGTTCTAAGGAAAACGTGATCTCCATGCGTCGCGCTTCCTTTTCGAAGACTTGCAAGGAAAACTCTTCAAGTAATTTGAATGTCGCGCAAGCACTTGCGTCATGTAGGTAAAAGTTAATTTGCTTGAAAAAAATATAAAATGAGATGTAGGAATGATCAAGGAGCGTTATTGATTACTTGCTGTTACTATTTCTGCCCAAGGTCTCTTTAAATAAACGACCTGATTCGCCATCGAGTGTGCCTCACCACGGCCAGCGTACAGAATTGAGAATTTTGGTGAAAAATAAATTGATTGGAATAGATTTTACTGCAAGTGATAAAGCCTCTTCGGTAAAACAAAATTTCAAAGAAAGTTGTATTCTGATGCATCAAGGAATTATTGCGCTTATATCTTGAAGAATGACTAAATAAGAAACATTTTTATGCCATGTTTGTTTAAGAAGCGGCGCTGGGAGATATATTTAAGGCTATTCTTAGGTTTATGGGTCGAAATAAGGGCGTTTTCGATTAATTTTTACTGCTCTTCAAATTCATTCAGATGGATAATATCCCATACTTCTCTGCCATTTTCTATTGTTCTTTCTGAGGGTATGACCAGAAAAAATCTCCTGCAAAGGCTTTAGTAAAAATCATAAATTGGGTGAGTTGTTTCTTAGATGAAAAGTCACGTTAAATATTGACGATTTTTCTCGAAATTATTTTGGAAATATTTCCTTGATTTAATATTTCCGACGTATTCTTTCGCCGTACGGTTTTACTAATATTTATTATGCATAGTTTATTTAAATCGGCGTTCTCAATGCCGATTTTGTACTATTTGGATGTATTTACGCGGTATATTTCGACTTATTTCGCGCTTTTGTAAGCCCATTGAGAAAAATGCCGTGGTCGCCATAGAAATCAAGTGTAAGAAAAGAAATTAACGAGTGTCTAACTCTCGTAATTACATTATCATCCGTGGCTTCCGTGAAAACTCTTTGCGAACGGCGCTGACCTAGTTGCCATAACAGCTGTTCTGGCCCAACCGTTGACGTAATGGTCACTAATACCGTTCCTTTCAGCGACTTAACTCTGTTGGCTGTTTTCAATATCGAAAATATTCATTATGAATTGCGCTTTAAACTTCCATGCGTCTTATGACTACCTTACATGACCGATATTTTTTTAAGCAGAGGCACACGCAAAAGGGACTACAGCGGCCTTGGACGTCCCTTCTAACATAAAATTAATGGTATATATTCAGGGGTCGGCAATCTACGGCACGTGAGCCACATGCGAGAGCGCTTAATGTGACCCGTGAGGCTGTCATGAAAAAGTGATTGAGAAAATTTCAGATGGGCTATTTTATATTTTTTCAGTAAATTGATGGCCTCAAACCTTTTCTGGTGAAGTCTTAACGCTAGTATATTAATTAGACTTGATTTTCGCTTATATGAGACCACATAAAATATATAGCTTCTAATTTATTGACTCATTCAACCTACCGAGGCTTTTTTGACTTCCATTGCGACCCTGCGAAACATTCACAACTGCGAATGTGGCTCGCCGTACAGAAAAGGTTGCCGACTCTTGGCATAGTTTATAGTTTTTGGAAAAAGGGAAACCAAAAATCAAAAGAGTAAACTATCATTTCGTGTTGCTTTTCATTAATAACGCCGCTGATAGGGTGTTTAATAATAGTTCGCAATTATCCTTTCAAAGGCGCTTCTGTTTTAAGTGGCGTATTTTCCCGATCATGGGTGTCTTCAAACCATCCTGCGTCCCGTCGGACCATTCATAATTTTTTGTATATGAAGAATGGATAAATCTTTCGTCCGTATAAACTATCGTGCGTCCTTCCTCTCTGAACTTTTTGAGGGTTCTCAAATATTTTATCCTTAGCAAACAGATATCATCGCGCTCCATAAGAAATTGCCGGTTGTCGGCTTTCTTCTTCCACCTGTTATTGGAAAACCATTAAATTTTTTAATAATTCCTAGAATTAACAATATGCATATTATTTATGAACAAATTCATACCTGAATCCAATTTTCTTCAGAAGTGCATGAAGAGAAGTGATTTGTCCTGAAAAACCTGTGCTTTCCTTAATTCTCGGTAGCAAATCTCTCAAAGTCGACAGCTTTCGTTCAATAGCATGGAACTGATGGACGATTCTCCGCACAGCTTGTACACCGAAATCATCCTCCGAAGTTTTCGGACTACTCCGTTTACTGTTCTTTTTAGGAGTAGAAAACGAAGTCCTGCTTCCTTCTTCAATTTCTGCTCCCTTCTTCGAAATTCGGTCCAGGTACCGTTGCGTAAATAGCACTGCGCTCTTTAACGAACGCCAGACTTCTTCTTCCTTCTAAATCGGAAATCTAGATCAGTTCCTGATCATTCTTACATTTGAAGCCATAGTTTTCAGAAAGAGTTCACTTCTCTAATCGCTTTGCTCAATTACTTTAGAATGCCGTTTTTTTTCGATAAATTTGCGAATTTGTCGAGTCTTTCGTCATCGTCCCCGATTAAATGAAACCAGAATACCAACGAAAACGTCTACCGACCCGCGACACACGCCGTGCGCATTCAGAATTGGTCCTCGCCATTGTATTTCCCCAACCGAAGCGTGGGAAGTAATCTTGGCTTTTATTTTTTTGACTCCCCATGTTCGTTCCGTGCGACCTTACACAATGGTGGTCAAGGTTGGAAGGACTTTGTCGTTACTGTCGGTTACGAGGCGCGCATTATTTCCAGTTGTACGTCAAATAAAACTTGACTCTTGTTCTGCCGTAGAGTGAGCGATTCGAATGCAATCTCAGCTGCGAACGTGTTTTTAATGTGGAACGATTTATGATTTTGCGGAACGGTTTTTTAAGTCCCGCCGGAGGTCGACTCATCTAATGAACGCTATTGTTTTAAGAAGAAATCGAGATTCACGTGTATCCAAATTTCAACCTCTCGAAATGGATGTTATCGAGCTAGGTTCGTTGCCGGGACCTTATCGATGAATTAGATAGCTCCAATACACCATCAAAATGATGGCCATAAATAAGTTCGGGAAAGCCTGGATTTCCCAACCTATCATTATCTATCGGAACAGATTAATTGATCGATTTCAACCCAAATTTGATCGATTCGGTTTAAATCCTCCGCCGCAGGCTGTAGGGATTCGTCAGCATATTTGAAATGGATAAGCTGTCACTTTATCTTTATCGGCATTATGGATTTAGGCGATAATTTTTCGAAGCCTTTTACGTATTTTTTGGTCTACTGATCTTTTTTGTAGCGTCGCAATGGAAATACAACGTAATTGTATATGTACAATGCATCCGTTTTGCTTCTTTGCGTTTCACTTTTGGTTATTATATATGTTTTTTCGTTAGTTTTGTCTGCTTAGCCAAGGGTAAATATTTCTGCATATATTTGTTTTTTTTAGTTGAGTTTTATTCCGTTTCGTTAGCACATTTTTTTCTTTTACTCATCGAAATGTTTTTGCTTCCGTTTTGGTCATTCTATATTCAATAATATTATAATCACAAATGTATCGGCCTCAAATATCATTCATTTAAATCTTCGCATTGACAAAATTGGATCGGTTCCTTTTTATTGTGGTTTAGGAAGCTTTGCGCAATTCTCGATCGATGTCATCCTAACAATGATTTGAATCACTAGTCTTGTTAGGATTTCTAAAATACGCGCACAAGAACACACGCGAAGCTCAAGAGTAAAAGGCTTTTGAGCTATACGGTAACTTTTTGTACTTTTCTTATGATAAAATTTTAATGTCGATTATATTCTTAAAACCGCAGTTACGCGGAATTTGCGGTCATTGCAGTGATATGTCCCATCGGAGGCGGGTGACTCCCCCCTCCCTAAAAGGTCCTCCACTTCTGGTGGGGCGCCACCGGATTTAATCGGTCCTGGGGGCGGTTCTAATGAAGGGACGACCGATGGGACGCGAGGGGGTAGGGAGGGTCCGAGGGCGGATGCAATAGGGGACGTCATGGCGAGGACAACGGAGCGCATTTCCTGTTCCGGTTTAAAAAAGTTCCCACCCTTCCAGGAGCCATCCCCACCCAGGGGAGGACCCAGTCTCATCTCATTCTCATCCTGCGCCTCCGGAAGCCCTACCCCCAAAGCACAACGCCTCCCGGTGACTCGCCTCTCCCCCTCATCCCCCCAGCGATACTCCTATCCAGACAGCATCCAACTCCGGCTCCGCCCAATCTCCTACCCCCCCTTTTTTTATCTCTCTGCCTCTCTCTCTCTCTCTGCCTCTCTCTCTCTCTCTCTGCCCCTCTCTCTCTCTGCCCCTCTCTCTCTGTGTGTGCCTCTTTCTCTCTCTGCCTCTCTCTCTCTCTGCCCCTCTCTCTCTGCCCCTCTCTAGGGTTAAATGTAAGAAGGGACTACATAGTCTCAATTTCGCCCTAATAAAGTCGTTTGTCTGTCTGTCTGTCTGTCTGTCTCTCTCTGCCCCTCTCTCTCTCTCTGCCCCTCTCTATCTGTGCCTCTCTCTCTCTGCCCCTCTCTATCTGTGCCTCTCTCTCTCTGTCTCTCTCTGTCTACCTCTCTCTCTCTACCTCTCTCTCTCTCTCTACCTCTCTCTCTCTGCCTCTCTCTCTCTGCCTCTCTCTCTCTCTGCCTCTCTCTCTCTCTGCCTCTCTCTCTGCCTCTCTCTCTGCCTCTCTCTCTCTGCCTCTCTCTCTCTGCCTCTCTCTCTCTGCCTCTCTCTCTGCCCCTCTCTCTCTCTCTACCTCTCTCTCTCTGTAAGAAGGGACTACATAGTCTCAATTTCGCCCTAATAAAGTCGTTTGTCTGTCTGTCTGTCTCTCCCTGCCTCTCTCTCTCTCTCTGCCTCTCTCTCTCTCTCTCTGCCTCTCTCTCGCTGCCTCTCTCTGCCTCTCTCTCTCTGCCTCTCTCTCTCTCTCTGCCTCTCTCTCTCTCTCTGCCTCTCTCTCTGTGTGTGCCTCTTTCTCTCTCTGCCTCTCTCTCTCTCTGCCCCTCTCTCTCTGCCCCTCTCTAGGGTTAAATGTAAGAAGGGACTACATAGTCTCAATTTCGCCCTAATAAAGTCGTTTGTCTGTCTGTCTGTCTCTCTCTGCCCCTCTCTCTCTCTCTCTGCCCCTCTCTATCTGTGCCTCTCTCTCTCTGCCCCTCTCTATCTGTGCCTCTCTCTCTCTCTGCCTCTCTCTGTCTACCTCTCTCTCTCTACCTCTCTCTCTCTCTCTCTCTACCTCTCTCTCTCTGCCTCTCTCTCTCTCTGCCTCTCTCTCTCTCTGCCTCTCTCTCTCTCTGCCTCTCTCTCTCTCTGCCTCTCTCTCTCTGCCTCTCTCTCTGCCTCTCTCTCTGCCTCTCTCTCTCTGCCTCTCTCTCTCTGCCTCTCTCTCTGCCTCTCTCTCTGCCTCTCTCTCTGCCTCTCTCTCTCTGCCTCTCTCTCTGCCTCTCTCTCTGCCTCTCTCTCTCTGCCTCTCTCTCTCTGCCTCTCTCTCTCTGCCTCTCTCTCTGCCCCTCTCTCTCTCTCTACCTCTCTCTCTCTGTAAGAAGGGACTACATAGTCTCAATTTCGCCCTAATAAAGTCGTTTGTCTGTCTGTCTGTCTCTCCCTGCCTCTCTCTCTCTCTCTGCCTCTCTCTCTCTCTCTCTGCCTCTCTCTCGCTGCCTCTCTCTGCCTCTCTCTCTCTGCCTCTCTCTCTCTCTCTGCCTCTCTCTCTCTCTGCCTCTCTCTCTCTCTCTGCCTCTCTCTCTCTCTGCCTCTCTCTCTCTGCCTCTCTCTCTCTCTGCCTCTCTCTGCCTCTCTCTGCCTCTCTCTGCCTCTCTCTCTCTGCCTCTCTCTCTCTGCCTCTCTCTCTCTCTGCCTCTCTCTCTCTCTGCCTCTCTCTCTCTCTGCCTCTCTCTCTCTGCCTCTCTCTCTCTCTGCCTCTCTCCCTCAGCCTCTCTCTCTCTGCCTCTCTCTCTCTCTCTGCCTCTCTCTCTCTCTCTGCCTCTCTCTCTCTCTGCCTCTCTCTCTGCCTCTCTCTCTCTGCCTCTCTCGCTCTCTCTCTCTCTGCCTCTCTCTCTCTGCCTCTCTCTCTACCTCTCTCTCTACCTCTGTTTCTGCCTCTCTCTACCTCTCTCGCTGCCTCTCTCTCTACCTCTCTCTCTGCCTCTCCCCCCCCTCTATCCTCTATATATACCCCCCACTCCCCCTCTCTACCCCTCTATATATACCCCCACTCCCCCTCTCTACCCCTCTATATATACCCCCACTCCCCCTCTCTACCCTCTATATATACCCCCACTCCCCCTCTCTACCCCTCTATATATACCCCCACTTCCCCTCCTCTCCCCCTCCTCTCCCCCTTCTCTCTCTCCCTTCTCTCTCCCTCCCTCTCTCCCACTTCTCTCTCCCCCTTCTCTCTTTCCCCTCTCTCTCTCCCCCTCTCTCTTTCTCCCTCCCCCTCTCTCTCCCCCTCTCTCTCCCCCTCCCCCTCTCTCTCTCCCTCCCCTCTCCCTCCCTCTCCCCCCTCTCTCTCTCCCCTCCCCTCTCTATCCCCCTCCCCCTCTCTCCCTCCCCCTCTCTCTCCCTCGTAGCTCGCATTGTGATCGCATTACGCGAACTAGCTGTAACAAACGCCATCACAAACACAATTTCGTACGAGGGTTCAAACCGACTAATATTGTGAATTTTATTTCATGCCGATCCAGCATCGCCTGATATCTGGAATCCCACTCATTTTTCTGGTGGCGGTGATGACCTAAGACTCGAAATGCCGCTTATATGAAACGAAATATTATTTTAACCTATGTTCTGCCTTGCGGAGCCAATCCTTTCAGTACTATTTTAAAATCTATATCGTATTCATATGCTAATACGACGGACATGTTGATTGATCTATATCCTGCTTGTTCGTTAACTGTCAGATGAGGTCCGTAACTGCACGCTTTATTTAACGATTATGTTTCGCTTTTTTTGTAAATATCACATCGATTTGAATATGTCGTAGATGAAGGAATGATTGCCAAGTCATAAACCTCGACGCAGAAATTTCACCGGGATGAAACTTGAAACGGTCGCTCTTAAGCTGCTTAAGCTCGACTTTTAATCTCTTCGTCTCATGCAATTACGATGCCAGGTTGGAGTAACAAATATTACCGTTGATTCTACTTGCCGGAAATGTTATGTCGGAAATAAAGGATGCATTGAGCTCTTTTTTCGTCCCATCGCGGCGCTGTTTTACGTAACGTCGTAATTATGTCCGACAGAAGTGCATAGTTCCGCGCTTTTCTGCTGCCTCCCCCCACCACCCCATCTCTCCCTACATCCCACCCCCCTCTCTCCCTTCTCTCCTTCCTCTCTCTCCCCCCCCCCCCTCACCTTCCTTTCTCACACCTCTTCCCCCGTCTCTCCCCACCTCCCACCACCACCCACCTCTCTCCCCACCTCCCGTTTGAGTGGATTGGACATCGTCGTCACAACGAAAGCGAACACTTAATATTGCGATCCTGGAGGAATTTTTCAATCCCGAGATTTCGAGATTCGATATTTCTAATCCCGATCGCGTTTAATCAACATTTTATAAAATAGTTAAAAACATGACTTGAGATGTAAATGTTTTTATTTATCCCATTTTTATGCCACATACTTCCTCCTCCACTTGAATACGTTAATGCAAAAATCCCCAATATGGGTGAAATAACAAGAAGTCCAAAACAGGACTAATGCAGGCTGGTTTCCCAGAGTTGTCGTCCCGAATTGATTACTGACATTGACAGGAAATGATTCAGGATGTGTTAGTCATTCCAAGGAATTCCCATGCCATTTATAGTTGATAGTTTATCAATGGTGGAGAAAAATTGGAAAACAAATTAATAGCGCATTATCAGGTATAAATACTAAATGCAATCTCTTACATTATATTTTGCATGTATTTTTTAAATAAACAAATTTAATAAATGTTACTGTTTGTACGCTAATATGTATGCCCATTGCTTAAGGGTAGTCGAGCGGAAAAGAAAATAACCCATTTGTTCACTCGCCTATGCTCAGACTGTGCTCGGTAATAATCGTCTCCATGGCAACAATCCGATAAAATGTGATTTAAAACGCAAAAACGCTTTGTTTTAGTAGAAATTCAAGAAACTACGAGCAATTATCAAAATTCGATGATAAGAATTAGAAACTACATTCTTTTCTTCTTAGAATAGTATGTACAAACCTCGCTCCGATATCACAATTTTAAGACATTTAAAAATATTAAAGAAAACATCTCTGAATGATGGATTTGAATTTTCGTATGTAAAACAAATATGATTGAAACGTTTCTGGAATCGAACCCGGGACTTCAATCTTCGCCAATTAAAATATAACCCGGAGGTGAGTCCTGGCAGCACGAGTCTCATACGAAGTTTCATGAAAATCGGTCCATTAGTGCAAAAGTTGTTAGTAGGGGACACACACAAATACACACACACATACAAACAGGGCCATTTCATAAGGCTATGTATCCTTTGGAAACCGGCCTAATAATTATAACAATGAAGCACATAATTATCAAGTAGTTCTGGAAAGAGCTAATCCGCCTACTTTCCTTTCAATACAATTGTAATATATAACAAGTAGGGGTGTACACGGGCCTCCCGTGGTACAGATGTGCTTTTCGTCAAATTCGCTGTAGTATAATCATATTGGTACTAATCTATTTCCTTTGAAATCAGAAAATTATTTTTCCTTATATTGTTGTAGCCCTGCTTATTTGATCCGTTCTAAACATATTCATCTCATTTTCCCATTCTAAACTCGCCCTTCAATCGAAATTTCTTTGAAATCTGTTCAGCCAATATTTTCTAAATTCATAGTTACAAAGAAATTCTAACCTTGATATTGTGGTAACCCTGTTTAGTCGACCCTGTTGAAATATAATATTTTGGTTATTTATTTATATGATGATTAAATATACTATATTTGGTTAAAATCCATTTGGTCCGTTCTCTAGAAATAAGTGTAAATGAAATATTATTTAACTTTTTATTGTGGTTGCCCTTCTATTTAGCTCCGCTTTATACGTCTGATTTCATTATGGTATGTTGTACAAATCTTATATACAAAATTTAATTCAAATCCGTTCAGCCAATTCCTTCCAAATCCTTAATTGCTGAAAGAGTTTAATTTGTAATTGGGGAACCCCTGTTTGGCTGATTAGGTTTAAATATGCTAATATGGTTTTGTATATATGTGTGTATTGCAGGTATTTAATTTGGTTAAAATTGATGCCGACAGTCCAACACAAATACGTGTAAAAATATTTTTTTATCGCTTGTATTGTGGCAGCCCTGATTTTTATATCTATAATAAACATCTTGATTTTGTTATTTTATGTTGCACGCCTACTTCATACAAAATTTCGTTGAAATCGGGTTGGCCAATTCCTTCCAAATTCATAATTACCGAAGCGTTTGGCTTTGCAATTGTGGCACCCCTGCTTAGTCGAAACGGTCCAAATATGCCATTTTGGTCAATGATATACGTGTATATTCTATGTACCAAATTTAGTTAAAATCGGTTCATTCATGAAGAAGATGTTAGGGGTGGGACACACACGGACACTGAGGCGATCTCATACGACTACTTTCCATTTTTTGGAAAGTATGCTAAAAATGAAAGAGATTTGTAGTCCAAGTAAGTACATAAAAATTCATTTATAAAAGATATAATTACAAAAAACACGTTTTCCAAAGTATTTGAAAAAAAAACAATCGATTTAAAGTCGACTTGGATTATGGGATGTTTACGCTGCAATTGTAACATTAATAATAAAATCAATTATAAATCAACCTATTTGTCGTATGAGTCTATATGAAGCGCCTGCAGTTCTATAATATAGAGATTTAAACGTTTTAATGTAGGCTCTTAAAAAAAGAGAACAAAGTTAATCTCAATTATTATTTTTCATTCTTGATCGTAATTTTGCACATAAAATACCAGCGGATGAAAACGCTGTTTCAGATTTAACACTTGTAGGAGAACTTGTGAGTAAATAATCATGGAGACACAATGATTTTTCATCCCTGAAGACACCTTCATCGAAGAGATTCATTACACTTTTATGCGTTCTTTGCACGAAGTGAACGCATATAGGAGAGGTCGTTTTCGTCCGTTCGTTCATCCGTCCGCATGTTAATACTCGGGAACCGCTGGACGTATTTTGATGAAATTTGGTATTTGGGAGTTTTACTAAAATCGGTCTACCGATTCCAATTTTGGTTAAAATTGGACAATAATTACTACCACTTTACATGAAGACCTACATGTAGTTTACTATGTTCCTCTGTTTCAACTCTGGGACCGCAGGACGTATTCTGATGAAATTTGGTATTGGAGATTTTTACTAAAATTGGTCTACCGATTCCAGTTTTGGTTCAAATCGGGTGATAATTGCGATCACTTTACATGTAGTTTACAACGTGCCTGTTTCAAACCTGGAACCGCAGGCCGTATTTTGATGGAATTTGGTATTGGGGAGTTTTAGTAAAATTTGTTGATCTCAAAGAAAGCATTTGGAAACTCTGTGTACTCCGAAATGGAGTGGGCACACCTTACTTGTTGTTTGTTGCAACCAGTTTGGTGGAAGTGGAACAGGAGGAAAGTAGTGTACACATTGTCTTAAAGCGCTCTGTTCACTATAATTAGTTCAGTAACTGGTAATCTGGGTCTCTTTCAGTTGAAGGCGAGTAAATAAGGGGCCAACGAATCAAAGTTCCATATTTGATATCGGAACATCAAATGCATTTCTCAGTGGAACACCAATGCTTTAGTTTTTTAAGATTTGGTATCCCATGAGCCGGGTTAAAATAAACACCCCAAGCGGAGATTTCCCAACAATGCGTCTCTGTATCTCACTATAGAATTGAACCATTACGTAACAAGGCGAATCCC
Organism: Tanypteryx hageni; assembly: GCA_028673005.1. NCBI lineage: Eukaryota > Metazoa > Arthropoda > Insecta > Odonata > Petaluridae > Tanypteryx > Tanypteryx hageni. Next base: position 153,149,832 of record CM054114.1, read on the forward strand.
AGAGCAAATGTTACCAATAGTGAAGATTTCAAAATTTTGAAATTCCGGCATTTTCTCAGTAAAAAATTGCCGGATTTCGAGCCTGCGACATTAAGCGGGATCCCGGAATTTCAAACCCTAGGCCAGGGGTTTTCAAACTTTTTTCTCTGCGGCCCAGTAAAATGAGAAAATATATGTTACGGCCCGCAAAAATTTGTATTCATAAATTACTACATATAAATTAATAATTAGTGAATCTGCGACACGAAATAGCGCAAATTAATTAAATATTTCGTACACAGTTTTCAAAAAGTAATATTTTATACAAAGAATATATGTGCACTGCTTGTAAACCAGAAATGCAGAACTGAATTTACCTCTTAAAAATGAATCTGCATGTCATTGATTACACAATATTTAAACTGGAAAATGAAATCATCCCAGAAACGCGCACAGTTTAATACCATAAAAATGAAATAATTAATTCCTTTTCAATGAAAATTGGCATTGATTTTATTTGGAACTCATAAGATATTAATAAAAAATTACCGGAGTATTTACGCCAATAAATTATTTTTAACACCTCAATGCAAAATATTCAGGAAACTTTCCTCAATTTCTTGATACTATAATTAAATTACGCAAGGAAAATAAAAAACCTGTTTATCTTTTCGCAAAGCAGGGTTGGAAATTACACGATGGCTAAATTTATCTGGCAAATATGGTAGAATATAAAGAATTAGCACTTGGATTTCAGATGCTGTATATACGCGCAGATGGTTCTCCGTTCTTGTCACCAGAGGAAAGAATTATACTGGCATCACTTTTCCTCCTCTTTTCACACGAGGAAGCAGACGACGACCTCCCAAAACAAAGTGATTTTAAGACAGTCGTAAACGCAAAGTAACTATGAAAGTATATGCAGGAAGTTGGGATTAAAGAGAAGTACTAAAGATTGGTACTAATGAAAAATGGGAAAACCTCCTAATAACCATTAAAATAATAAAAAGAAAGTGCTTTAGGGGAAATTACTCGACTACAGGGACCTACACACACACACATTCCGGTTTCCTATTGGAAACAAATTGTGCGTTTTTGTTAAAAGAAGTTCATGAATAAATTGACCAAAAAAGGTGAAAGTGGGTTCCCAATGGCTGTACAATCATCTTTGTAAAATTGTTGTTGAATAAGAAAAAATTTTGTTCCATGCAGAGTTTAGAGAGCTAAATTTATTCAACGGATATGTTGGGGGAAAACAGCTATATTAGTGAGCCACTCGGAGAAATCTAAGTGTAGTATTTATTGGGATGCTAGGGAGAGAGAAGTGACACCAAAAGAAACTAAAGCTTGGGAATCACTAAGTATTAATTTTTTGGAATTTTCAATGAAATATTCAGAATTCTTTAGGTAGGGGATTAAATTCGTCAACTATCCATTTAGAAAGGAGATGTGTGAGAATCAATAAATGGCACAATAGCCCTAATGAAAATTCCAGGTTTGTGGACTTAGGTAAACAATGTATGTATTAGGATTTGAAACCGTCATCTTATAACGTAAGACCTCTTCTGAGTTTTGGGCAGCTTTTGACTTTATGGTCTCCTTGACAGAAAAATCATTTTATTGAAAAGATTTCTTGTGAGAAGTGAGTAAGGTCCGTTTTCAAGTAATTGTTCAACTTAATCAAAATAATCATGCTGACTCATGACACGATGACAACTGAATTTCCTTTCTCGGCTTTTAAATAAAAAGTCTTTTGATTTTAAAATTTTTATGAGTTTGTAATTGGGACTGGGAAGGTAATATATAATGTTGGTTTTTATATTATGTTCCAGTTGTATTTTTCAAACAGCTCTTGCGTGATTTTTGATAGTATCGTTCAGGTTTTAATGAATGATTCAATGCCTGTAATATCATCCAAAGGAGATTCTTTGTGAGGGAGACATGAGTTGAGTCCTTTGCACAAGAGATTGAGTTCTTATTTAGAAAATGTTTCGTTAGAGAAGTTATGGACAATATCGATGTCATCAAAGTGTTGCATTTGGTTGCTAAAAGATTTTGTTTTGTGCGTGCGTGAGAAAAAGTCTCCCCTAAACCCGGAGTGTGTGAGAGATTGCGTGAGGGTTAGGTTCCTGGCGTGGAGTAATTCCCCCTAAACGGGCATGTTAGTACTTCCTTTTAATTATTTTTATGGTAATTAGGAGGTTTCTCTATTTTGTATTAGTTGTAATTAACCATAGGGGTCTGATATAGCTTTCTCTTTGAACTAAAGATTAGTTTATGGAAATATATCTATCTGGGCAATTTATCCTCTGTTATAAGATTTTCGAGAATAAAACTTAGGAAAATACCCTTTTCATTTTCAAGGAAAATAATTAGTGAGGAAGCAGATGGTGCTCCCTTGCTACGCGAGGGTGCTGCAGTAGGTCAGTTCTTGAGAAAGGCGTAAGAAAATGACAAGTGCCCTAACAGTGGGAATAGGTGGGAAATTTTGTAAAGAAGGTATTCGGCTGATTTGGTAATAACCATTTTACCCATCGAGGCACTATATGCTTTGTGGGCGAGGGCCTTGCGGCCCTTTGTCAACATTTCGCGGCCCATACTTTGAAAAAACTCTGCCCTAGGCAACATTCCACATGCATCGCATGAACACTTCTCAAAAGAGCATAGCTTTGGTCGAAGGATGGTTGTCAGAGCCATTGGTTATTCGACGGGTAACATTGGACTATAATGGACTGGTAAATGGGCCACGGAAGGAATCGCTTTTGGAACTTGTATAATTGGGTTCGATTAAGTGGGCGGAGCGGCGTATCAGTTTTCGAAACATTTTCCCGGAGAAACATGGAGCGGTATGTGGGTGAATGGAAACGATGAGCTGGCACAGTGCCAAGTGGCGAGTTAGCGGGTCTTACGAACTGTCTTACTGGTCCAAATGGCTCTTTATCAGTTACTCGTATTTCACCTTTTCCCTATTCAGCATTTATGCGTAGGACATTACTCATCAGTCTTTTCGTCGTCCGTTTTATATCTCTTTCGCAGAATGCATTAAGTTTTGAAGGCCATTAATATTATTGGCTATTAACGGTGCATTCTATTTGGAAAAGTTGTTAAATGTACCGACCACAAATTTTTATTGTTAATTTGTTTATCTTCCTAAAGGTAATTTTTTATGATTTTAATTAATAACTTGTTAGCTGTTTGCCTTTCTTTTACAATTTTGCTTTTTGTTATAAAACCTGTATAAGTTCTAGTTGTAGCGGAGAAAAGTTTTGTTTCTTTTGTTGACGAAACTGCCGATCTAACATTTAGAAGGAGTTAATTAAACGAACAGGCAGGAACCATTTCCGATCGAATCCGTATTTGAAAACAACATTTCATCGTTCCTGTGTTACCTCGCGTGTGCCGTCCGCAGCTGTGTTGCATCTCTCTTCGTGTTATTTCATTGTTCCGCAGTCGTATATCGCATCCTCCTTTCCGGTTCGACGACCAGCAAAGCGATCTTTTTAAAAGCCACGCTGGCATTAAAAAATTTTTGTTGTCTCGCCGCACACGGGCAATCCGCTCCTCGATTCGGTCGAGACGTCGGAGCGCAGTCGACGCGCGGGGAGGGGAGGGGGAGGATTAGGGCGGGGGAGGGGAGATTTCGAAACGTTTTCGCGACGTCCTATTTAATCGGCATCTCTTTCTCTCTCTCGCCGTTCTCTCGGCTGCCCGCCCCCGCGCCTATGATTCCGCCGTTCGTGGGCGCCCACGTAATGTTGCAATTCGTCCCCACCCCCTTATTTTCCCGTTTTGTGGTTGCATAAACCGATCCGCGGATCCATTGGATTCTGGTCTTCCAACCACCTCTCCTCCACCAACTTAATCCTCTCTTGGTCGGCCCCTGCGATCCTTCCTGTTAAAAGTCTCCCGACGGCTCCATCTCCCGGTAGGAAGCGGTCTTTGGTTGTCTTTTTTTAAGGAAAAAAGCGGCTGTCCCACGAGACAGAGATGGGGAAATGGGAAGATTGGACTTGATGTCGCGGATGGATGCAGAGAGGAAGAGAAATAGGGGAATGGGAGGGGTGCGTGTTCCCTCAGGAGGAGTTCGTGGGAGGGAAGGGGTGAGAGGGGTGGCTTCTAGCTGTGAGACCATGGCTATGTTGCGAGAAAGTGAAAGTTCCGAGCGATCTTCCGACTCGGTCGCGAGAGGAACTCCTGTCTCCTGGGATTCTTTCTCCCTCCCTCCTTCTCTCCCTTCCCTCACTCACTCATCTCTCCCTTCCCCCACTCACTCATCTCTCTCTTCCCCCACTCATCTCTCCCCCCCCACTCATCTCTCCCTTCCCCCACTCATCTCTCCCTTCCCCCACTCATCTCTCCCTTCCCCCACTCATCACTGGCTTCCCTCACTCATCTCTCCCTTCACTCCTTTTGTCAAGAGTCGGTGTATCTTTATTTGTTTACAAAATACCTGTATGTTTTTCTCGGTTTATTTGTTCATTTTATTTTCCTGTCTGCTGAGCATCAACGGCTAAGCTTATGGTGTTAAAAAATTAAAACGAAATAGGTTATGTTGAGAAAACGTGACCCAAGTAAAACCATTTGTTTACGTCATTGATATTTCTTCTATTGTAAGGACCTGGTCATTTTTTAAATACTAGTTTAGTCTGTTCTAATTCGGAACCGATTCAAGTTCTCTTAGCAGTTGAAGTGATCTTACGAAATATATTCTTGTCTTGATTCCACACAGTCAAACAACAAAAAACAGTCAAAGTCTTTTATCATTGTAGATTTTCCAGAAGACGCAATTTGCGAAATTTCTTTTGTTATTCTCCAACAGTAAGGGCTAATTAATAAGAGATAAAATATTGTTGATTTAATATTTCCATTGTTTACTTTAGAATAAAAAAATGTGAATTTTTATATCAGGAGAAAAATGTGGTGGTGAGTAGTGCTTGCCATCCCGGGATCCCACTTTCCCGGAATCCCGGGGGTAAAATGGTTTTCCCGGGAAATCTATTAAATATCCCGGGAATTCCCGGTATATATTATCATCAAGAGAATTTTACTCTCTAGCCTTGATCGTCCGTGCGGTTCCTAAAGGGACCACTGAGGCTTTTTGTTTCCGAGTACCTTAGTTTCACTTCCTTTGCAATAATAAGGAAGAAATTTATATAGGGCACTCACAATTCTCTTGTGAATATATATAGTGAAACTTCGATTTTACGTCCTCCGATTCTACGCTTTCCTTGAAGTTACGTATTTTTCTTTTGGTCCCAGTGTTTTGTCCATAAGAACAATGATAAATTTTAACGGATTTTACATTTTCGCGATTTCCTCGAATTTACGACAGAAATTTCACGTCCGGATAATATGTAAACTTTACGTTTATAGTATTCCCAATTACAATTCAACTGAATTGTTTTCCATATTTTCTAATTGAAAAACAATATATTAGTGTATTCCATATCCAAAAATCATTTAGACGAAAACAAAAACGGCTAAAGACCGCTGCGCTATAGGGTGTGAGTTGGCGTTGTAGACAGATTGTCTCCCAAATTGAGTATATTTTGATAAACTGTTTGGGGTATCAAAGTTCAGGTTTTTCTCACAACTGCAGCTGGTCTTTTCATAACCAAAATATACACATCACTGAGAGATCGTAGTGTGAATACATTATGTTTTCTTAAAAGTTACTATAAACCAATTACTAATAGGAAATAAGAATTAGGACACTGTTGTCGATATGATTTTGTATTTATGTGAGAAATGTGTGCAAATGGTATAGATGTTTCAATTCATATTTTATTTTACATACCGTGTGTATTGGTAACTATATTTTTTTATAATCAACATGATAAGCAAATTTCAGGTCAATAAATAAATGCTAATTTCAATTATTTTATTTTATTCGTGTAACCAATATTTGTAAATGGTTTTAACAAATTTCTTCGAACTTCTCAGGGTCCCGGGATCGATTGGAAATCGGAAAACACATGCACTAGTGTAAACATCAATATGTAAGCGTTTTGTCTGATACGAGGTTCAAATAAATAAAATGAAGTAATTTTCTACTAAAACATTAAATAACCCCAATGAATTGATAAAAAAATCCTAAAGCTAGAGTAAAATTACTTAACAAGATAAAAAAGTTGTAACACTTTTTATTTTATTCTTCCTTTTTATAATTTTTAAAAGGTTTTATATCAATCCTTGGTCATAAACAAGCAATTAGTAACCATATTTTTATTTTCCCCTTCTTTTTAAATGATTTTGAAATTGTTTATTGGAATCTCGGGATTGTGAAAGAACCGGGAAATTACAAGCACTAGTCGAGAGCAGTAATTAGTATTATGTCAGTGACTGATTAGCCACGTGCGATGAGTAGTAAGCATTTAGGATTTAACTTTTGACTTGATTGTTCAGTTATGAAAATGAAATCAGCAATTTAATTTAAAAAGTTGAACAGGAGATTACAGATTTTTAAGAGAAGTAAAATTATTTGGTAATCTTGAGTGGCCAGAATTAGAACTACGTCGTGTACATGTTTATTTCTCATAACGTATGTCAGTTATCTTTATTAATGGACAAGAATTCCAAACCAGGCTTATGCAGGCTGGTTTCCCTAAGTTGACGTCCCGAATTGTTTATTTATATTGACAGGAAATGTTTCAGTAAGTGTTAGTCATTCCAAGGAATTCGCATACCATGAATACCATTTGTAGTTAATAGTTTATTAATGATAGAGAAAAATTGGAAAACAAATTAATAGAGCTTATATTATTATATTATATATCCATTGCTGAAGGGTAGTCGAGCGGAAAAGAAAATAACCCATTTGTTCGGTAATAATCGTCTCCATGGCAACAATCCGATAAAATGCTATATAAAACGCAAAGACGCTGTATTAGTAAAAATTCAAGAAAATACGGGCAATTATCAAAATTCGATGATAAGAATTAGAAACTACATTCTTTTCTTCTTAGAATAGTATGTACAAACCTCGCTCCGATATCACAATTTTAAGACATTTAAAAATATTAAAGAAAACATCTCTGAATGATGGATTTGAATTTTCGTATGTAAAACAAATATGATTGAAACGTTTCTGGAATCGAACCCGGGACTTCAATCTTCGCCAATTAAAATATAACCCGGAGGTGAGTCCTGGCAGCACGAGCCTCATACGAAGTTTCATGAAAATCGGTCTATTGGTGCAAAAGTTGTTAGTAGGGAACAAACACGTACACAGGACCATTTCAGAAGGCTGTTTCCTTTGGAAACCAGCCTAATTAGCGGCAATATAAATTGTTTAACACAGCTTGTTGAAGACATGATAGTTATTCTTTATCGAACTTTAATTAAGTACTCTTTTAAAAAACGAGTGATTCAGTGTTTTCACGAATCTCGTTCATTTTAAAGAGATATATAGATACTTGCACAGTAATTGTTTCATATTATTAGTAAAATCAAATTAATATTTACGTAACTTAAACTTCCTGTTGATGTTTTTATAAATTATATAGATACTTTTACTGTAATTGTTTCATATTATTAGCAAAATGAAATTAATATTTACGTAACTTAAACTTCCAGTTTTTATAAATTATATGTTACATTATTAAGGACTATCGGTTCAAACACAAAGTAAAGATTCGTTGTGTTCAGATTCAAATCATAATTTAATGTAAAAACATGAAGTAAACTATTACTATATTGTCATTAAACATTCAATTAAGTTTTTACAGACAGAGATTTAGGCATACATTTTGAATTATAGAAAAACGATTTTAGGAAAAGGTGGTTCAATAAGACACTTGGAGGGTAGTTAAAGTGAATAACCCAGAACCTACCTATTAAATCTTTGGTATCCTCTCCCCTGTTGGCCTTTTGTGGGAAAAAACATGGAGAAATATATTTTCTTTTAAAATGGCTGGTGTTCTCATACTCCCCTCCCCCCATGCCTATGGCAGGGTAATGTGTAGATACAATAAAAGTTCAATTAAGGTTTTAAAGAACAGTAGTTTGTTTATTCATTTTATCACAAAATACTTTCGACCATAAACTTTAAACATGATAGCCAAGTAAACCAATATCATTCAAACAGCAATCAAAAATACAGTGAAAACCTTTGACTCAAATAAAAATCCAAGGAAGTTTTACAGATATATTTAGAACAGGAACATTTTGATTGATAGCCATCAAATTACAGTAACTACGATTCTAAACATACAATTAACATGAAAAGCAAGATGAAAACCAATTGTTACAAATAATCTAAATACAGAAAAAACATTTATATTCACTCATTCATTTACAAAATATTGATTAAATCAGAGTAAATGCACAGAAAATTTGAAAAATTCTTTATATCATATCATAATTTATTTGTCCAAAGATCATACAGCAAAAAACATTGTTGGTATAGGACACATCAGAACGAAAAACTTTAGTTAACAAATAAATTTAAAAAAATAGATACGTGTTTGAAAATTGATACGTTACATACATAATTAGGTAAATTCACAAATACTATAATAACATTTATTTAGAAGGAAAACAAACTGTTCTCTTTTTAATAAATTGAAACTGTCAATATTTTAAATAAAGGTGGGCAGTTTATTACATGAATGAATGCCCATTGCTTTGGGACCTTTACACTCAACCTTAGATCAGTTTAAATTAATATGCAGATCATCAGTCTGCATGTGAAGTGGCTATGCACCATTGAATTTTTCTCAATATTAGAGATGTTTCTCTTAGTGAATAAAATTAAACATTAGATATAAATTGAAGGGTCAGTAAGAAGTTCTATTTTCTTAAAAATTGGACCACAGCTTGAATAAAAGCTTCTCCCAGTAATTGCATGTACAAATTTTTTTTAATTAGGAATATTTCCTTTAGATGAGGAGAGGAATCCTAGAAAATGATTCCATATTTTACAATGGAGCAGAAGTGAGCAAAATAGAACATTTTTAGGACGTTAACACTAACACTATTCTTAAGAACAGAGGCAAGGTAAAAAGCAGAATTTAGCTTTTTGGACAGATGACAATGTGACAATTCCAATCAAGATGGGAATCAATATGTGTGCCAAGGAATGTAAATTCCATTGTAGGATCAAGGATGTATTGATTAGGAATGTGAATATTGAAGGGTAGTCTGGAAGAGGAAAAGCACACAATCTAGGTTTTATTGCTGTTCAGTTTAAGATCGTTTAACTTAACATCATTCAGTTATTTTGGACAGACCAATTGTTCTGTTGATTTGTTTAAGAATATTTCTATCAAAAAGTCTATTTGAATGGAAAGAAATAGGCAACACATATTTTAAGCTAACCAAGATTTTTGTTGTTTTACTTTACAATATTTCAATAAAAAAGATTATTTAAACTGATATAAATAGGCAACACATATGATGAAGTGAGCAAAAAGATTTTCATTGTTAAATGAGTTCCTCCAGATGAATTCATGAACATATGTACTAAGGAAATAAAGTCTTAAAGGTGCTGAATTGGTGACGTATCTTCTGTTCAGCAATATTCTTGTTATAAATATTTAATGAAAAGGCTTTCATTTTCAGAAGTTGCCAGCTCCGCCAAACAAAAGAAACCCAACCTAATTCATTTTTAGGCTAAATTTTATTGCGCCTTCATTCCCTAAGTTGATGTTTGTGGTGCCACTTTCTGGTCTAACTTGTGAATGTACCCTAAAATTAAAAGAAAAAGTCTTGATAATTTAATAGAATATAATTTAATGAAATGCAGAAGAAAATTTCTTTCTTTACTATAAATGAAACTTGTGCCTTTCACTTGCCGTAGAGATATTTCACCATTGAACAATCAATGCAGAATAATTTTTTTTCTCATATTTCCTTTTGCATTTCTGCAACTCTTGCAGTCTAGAATATACCTTCCTATATAAAAATTAAGATCTACTCTGTCCGTAATTTTTTTCATGTATATTGTTTTATTTTGAAATCTGTACTAGAAAATGACCATTATGGCCCTTTACACTGAGAACCATAACAAGAATGGATATAAGGTTTTACCAGATAGCATTTGAATGGACTCTTACGTAATGTTTTCTTTATTTCAGGGAACTAAGCTATGGATAATAATGGAATACCTTGGTGGTGGTTCAGCCTTAGACCTTATGAAAGCTGGTAGTTTTGAAGAGATGCATATAGCAATTATTTTAAGGGAGGTGCTCAAAGGATTAGATTATCTACATAGTGAAAGAAAATTGCATAGGGACATTAAAGGTAAGTGTCTGCAAGAAAAGTTATCTTAGGCGTACTTATAATTTGAACATTAAAAAAAGAAAACCTATTGCATTGAATAGAGCTTTAGCTTCTGTTGTTCTGTTTCACGCTCTCAATGTTATTGATCTACTATTATTTTGGAGAAATCTCAGTAATTACCCAAAAGAAAAGTAATCATCATAACTTGACCAGGTTGTTATATTTTTGTTCCTGCTATTCTATGGATATATATTATTGGGTTAAGCGAGATGAGATGGGAGGGAAATGGAGAGTTGAGGAGTGATGATACCAAGTTATACTACTCGGGGAATACCAGGGGGAGAAACGGGGTAGAAATGATAGTTAATAAGAAGATTGAACCGAGTGTTACCAGGGTCATTTATGACAGTGATAGAATTATTGGACTGAAATTAAATGCTAAGCCAAAGAACATGCTAGTCATCCAAGTGTACATGCCAACCGGCGACCATGACGATGGGGAAGTGGAGGAAGTGTATGAGAGAATAAGTGCCATACTGGACCAGGAAGGAAAGGGATGCTGTAAAATAGTTATGGGAGACTGGAATGCGAGTGTGGTAGAGGGAGGAGCCGATGGAGTTGTGGGCAGTTCGGACTGGAACAGAGAAACAAAAGGGGAGACAGACTTATCGAGTTCTGCAAGGAGAGGAACATGATAATAACCAACACCTGGTATAAGAATCATAAGATAAGGCTATATACATGGAAATCGCCAGGTGACATGTACAGGAAACAGATTGACTATATATTGGTAGAAGGAAGGTATAAGAACGGAGTGAAAAGAGTGTGTGGGCTCCCAGGAGCAGACATAGCAAGCGACCACGTGCTGCTTATGGTGGAAATGAAGATCAAAATGAAAAGAGTTAGAAAAGCAAAGATGGCTAAAAAATGGAATCTAGAGAAACTGAAAGAAAGGCAGAAAGAGGAAATCGGTTATGATATGGCAAACCAGATGAAGAGAGGAAATACACAGAACGAAGGAGTAGAGGAAAAATGGAAGAGAATTAAGAATGGAATAGTAAATGTGACGGAAAGGGAAATAGGATACAGGAAAGGCAAGAGAGCTAAGAAACCCTGGGTAACAGGGGAAATGATAGCAAAGATGGAGATACAAGAATGTAAACACAGGAGGGGAGAAGGAACTACAGGCGGTTGAACAATGAACTGAGGAGGGAGATGGAAAGGGCGAAGGAAAAGTGGCTGGAGGAGGAGTGCAAGGAGATACAAGAGCTCGAGAAGAGGGGAAGGTACGACCTAGCATATCAGAAGGTCAGGAGTATTACTTGGGATGGACAGAGATCTGGAGGAGGAGGCTCAAAAGAAATTGAGAGCAAGGATGGTAAGATACTGAAGGAGGAAAGGGAGGTTATGTGCAGGTGGAAAGAATACATGGAGGAGTTGTATAAGACGAAGGAAAAGCCGGCAGAGCTGGAAATAGAGGAAGAAGGGGAAGTGGATAGGGAGGAGATGGGAGAGGCAATACTGAGGGAGGAAGTAGTGGCAGCTATGAAGGAAATGAGGGAGGGAAAGGCGGCAGGAGTAGACGGGATACCTGTGGAACTGTTCAAGTGTCTGCAAGAGGAAGGCATTGAAGAGGTGAACAACTTGTGCAATGCAATATATGAGAGTGGGGAGTGACCGGAGGAGTTCATCAGAACGGAAATGATACCACTACCTAAAAAGAAAGGGGCAAAGAAGTGCGGGGAGCATAGAACTATTAGTCTGATAGTTCACACAGCCAAGATAATGCTGAGAGTGATGAATAGAAGGCTGACGAGGGTAATGGAAGAGAATGTAGCAGAAGAACAATTTGGATTTAGGAAAGGAATGGGTATGAGGGATGCCATAGGGGTGGTAAGGACGATTGGAGAGAGGTATTTAGAACAGGACAAGGGTATCAGTCTGTGTTTTGTGGACTTGGAGAAGGCTTTCGACTGTGTGAGGTGGGAAAGGATCATGGAGATATTGAAGGAGAAGAAAGTAGATTGGAGAGACAGAAGGTTGATAAGGAATGTATACATGAGACAGGAGGCGGCAATGAGGATAGGGGAAAGCAGGACGGAGTGGTTCGTGATTGGGAGAAGAGTTAGACAGGGCTGCTGTTTGTCACCAACCCTGTTTAACATCTATACTGAAGAAATGATAAAGGAGTGTTTGGAGACAAGCACAGGAGTAAGCGCTGTAGGAAGAATTACATCGTCAATTAGGTTTGCTGACGACATGATACTGTTTGCTGAGAGGACGGGAGACTTGAGGGAGATGCTACAGAATCTGGTGAGCATGGAAGACAGATATGGGTTGAGAATAAATGGAAAGAAAACGAAAGTAATGAGAATAGGGGCGAGGAAAGGATGGAAGTGCAGGTGAGGGGGGAGAGGATAGAGCAGATGGAACAGTACAGGTATCTTGGTACGTTGTTGACAGAGGACTGGAAATGTGAGAAGGAAATTAAGATGAGAATAGGTTTGGTAAAGGAAGCGTTCAATAGAAAAAGGAAACTATTTAACAGCAAGATGGATTTGGGATTGAGGAAGAGATTGGTAAAGTGTTATGTTTGGAGTGTGATGCTATATGGGTCGGAGACATGGACATTGAAGAAGAGAGAGGGTGGAGGCATTTGAAATGTGGGTATGGAAGAGGATGCTGAAGGTTAAATGGACTGACAGGATTACAAATGTGGAAGTGCTAAGAAGAGTAGAAGAGGAAAGGAGTTTGATGGACACGATAGTGACTAGGAAAAAGAAATGGATAGGACATGTTTTGAGAAGAGAGGGATTACTGAAGGATGTTATCGAAGGAACGATGGAGGGAAGAAAGAAAAGAGGAAGAAGAAGAATTAAAATGTTGGATATTCTAAGGTAGGGAGGAGGGTATGGGGAGATGAAGAGAAGGGCACAGGGTAGAGAAAGGTGGAGGAGGAGCACCTGAACCTGCAGATAAGCAGAACACTATTTATTTATTAGTCTATGGTATATCACCAGGTTTGAAATCTCTGGCTTTAGAGAAATTTTGAAAATATTAAGGTTTAAAAAAAATTAGCCAATTCTTAGTTCTAGGGTGGTAGATGGTTATAATCTGAAAAGGATAAATGGAATGAAATCAGAGCTCCTTTTATAGTTAATTATGAAACGAGTTGATTTTTAAAAATGTCCTTATAGAATGGGCAGAAAATTTTCATGAAATGTAAATTATTTAGTGTTGTTGTATAAAATGAAATGTATGTTAAACTATAAATTTAATTTTCCATATTCAGAATGAAAATAGTTTGTTTTACATTAAAAGATTCTTTTTCAAAATCTCCAGCCATTTATTTGTTCATTTGTGGTAACTCCATTTTGAAGATTTTAATTAAAATATTGCCACAATATGATGTTAAAAAGTATCTACTCTAATATTTCACGTAGAGCCTTGATTGATGTATTAACCCAGTTTATATAAATATTTTTGTTTTCATTCACAGCGGCGAATGTTTTGCTTAGTGAAATGGGTGATGTAAAACTTGCTGACTTTGGAGTGGCAGGTCAGTTGACAAATACCACCAGCAAACGTAATACATTTGTTGGTACACCATTCTGGATGGCACCTGAAGTAATCAAGCAATCCGCTTACGACTCAAAGGTAATGTTTACTATGTACATTGTTTCAAATTATGATTTCATATCATTTACCATGTTCCTGATGTGAAGCAGTGCTCCACAACCTTTTTATTTCAAGGAATACTTTGAGGCTTGCCCTGTCCTTGCAGGACATAACCAACTTTTACAACTTAATTTTATAGAACCTAATTATCATTCAGAATTCAACAACTGTAAGGGAAAATAATAATCTTTTTCCATAAAGATAGGATAAATTACAGTGTAACCTTAATAGAACAAATACAGCGTATAACAAGAACTTCATTACAGCAAGTGAAAACACCGTCACCATTAATTTTATAATGTTACATATACGGAATTTAATTTTCAGATATTAAGCGTACTCATTAGAACGAATATTTTTATGAATTTTATTTATTCTTGCTATATCGAAGTTTCGCTGTATGACTGAAATAATACTCTTTCATATCTTCAGTGGGCCTACAAAATTATTCAAAGATAGATATCACTATATTTCCAGCGAAAGAGTAGTTTTGTTGCAGTTTCAAGTACACAAAACTGTAACAAATTCAACATTTAGTATTGCTTTTTATTGAATAATTTTTAGCTGTAGCTTGAGAATAATAGAAAATGGTGATATTTTTCCCCTCCCTGTAATTCCAAATGTGCCACTGCTTATCAGGGACATAATTCAGTAGAGAATAGTCAAGTAGGCCTTATGCTAAAGTGAAAATGATGCAATAAGAATTTGCAATAGCCGTGAAATCTACTGTCACTGATTCATCTCTGATGACATTACACAAGTGGTCTTGCAGGATACAAATGAATTCTTATTTTCTTGAACCAGATACCCAATGTAATGGAGAAATGTTTGATGTTCATTTATTCTTTTTTCTGGCACATTCTAAGAATCCTTGCTAGATGTAACGAATTGTTACATGGTAAACAAAAGGAATTTTTCTTTACCTCTTGATGTTGCAGTGCATGTAAGTGATGTGTTTTTGTTAAAGTGAAATTGTTCAAGTCCATTTGTTTTCCTGTTTTGGAATGAAACAATTTAACAAAGTTAGCTTTATTTTATTAGTTTCTCCAGCGCCCAGTATGTTCATTTAAATGTTAAATCATGACTGGGATGTTTGGATCAGTTTTTCTTGGTACTAATTTACTTCACGGGGCCCCTGGCATGCGCCATTTGTGACCCCCCCCCCCTCTATATACACCACTGAGTAAAGTACAGCAATACCTAATATCAACCATTTTAAAGAAATATCTCCAACTTAGCAGAAAATAATTATTATGAAATCTAGTTGGATAAAATCTATGCCTCCTCAATGGAGAAGAATCAATTCAATTCAAAGGTTTTTATTTCTGATAAGCCATATACAATTCATTCATTTTACATAGAGTATACATTTCATTTCTTTTTCTTTATACATGGCCTGATCAGAAAGACCCTGGTATAGACAGAAGGCCTCTTCAGGGCTGATGCAGGTGCAAGTTACTGATTTTTAGTTTAACCATTGGTAGTTCGCTTTCTTTTCTGGTTTCTCCGGGGGTGGCTGTTTGCCTGGCATTCACCCAAAGATGGAAGGGAAACCTGGCAAAACCTTTCATAGGCAGCCTTATTGGTATGATTGGATTTTCAACAACTTAAAAAACAACAGTAGTTCATAATTTAACAAAACATAACAGTAATATATGTTCAAACTTACCAGGATGATATATATAGATAATCTGAATTTATATAAAAATAATTAATTGTATATATATTTATTGATTAGGATGCCGCCTTCCTCTCCTTTTCTTCTTTGCTGCAGAGGCCATCTGTCCTGAGGGCGTAGGTGGGGGAGGATTGGGGCTATGGTGCGGGTGTGGATTGGGGCTATGGTGCGGGTGTGGATGGGAGGGGAATCAGGGTAATAGAGAGATAGCATCGCTGCTATTACCCTGCCGGGAGAAGGGAGTTTGTTTTTGGTGCGATGTTTGGGTAGGAGAATGTATAGTGGTGGAAGGATCTGTTGGTAAAGGTGGGGGGTGTATGCCCTCATTCTTTCGGTTGCCCTGCAGCATAGCTTCGCCATCCTGTGCAGGACTGGTTCGACTTCAGTCCTGGCATAGACTTCGTTGCGTGGGGTGCGGGTGGGGGCCTGCAGGTTGTTGCGGAGTATCCTCCTCTCTGTTGCCGCTAGTGCTGCGAGGCTCCCTTTGGAATAGAATACAGGGCTCCCCAAACTATGACCTGTGAGCCACATGTGGCCCATGACCCCATTTAATGTGGCCCTCGAGCCCGTAATAAGTATGAGAAATTGTAATTTACCCAATTCACTAAACCACCTTTTAATAGACTACATTTGTATATTGTGCGCCTACGTATATTCTCAAAAAGTTTTTCATGTTGATACTCTGGCCTAAGAGCTTAAAATTTATTAAACAAGTGGGCCATTGTAAAAAAGTTTGGAGACCCCTGATATAGATATACAGGTGCTCCATCCAAAATCGGTTAATGGTTCTCACAGTGGCTTGGTTCATGCAAAATTACCCAAATCTGCATCAGTCCCTACATGTGCCAGACCAGTGGTGAGCAACCTGCAGCCCTCGAGAGCATTTTGTTCAAAGCTATGATTAAAGGGAGATTTAACACATTCATATTATATACAATCAATTTATGACAATAAAACACTTGATATTGAAATGTTAACCCTAAATACCTAATTTAGATGCGATTTTCACTGATATGATACCTCAGACTTGCCAGTTAATGTCTGATTTATGGTCTAATCTAGCACGCCAAAGCATTGACGACTTGTAATGCAGTCTGCCGAGGAATTCACAACCGCCAATGCAGCCCACTATGTAGAATTGGTTGCTCACCACTGTGCTATACAGTCAAACAATTTTAATTTCGTTCCTAAGGATGTCACTTTTCTTGCCCTCTCCAGAATTGCCCCCTTTGATGTTCAATTTGCAGACAAAAATGCAAACTTCTCAGATAAATCAAGAGAAAGCTACAGAGTACTGCAATTGAGTCCCCAAAGCTACAGGAGACTGAGCATTAATGAGTCAGGCATGCTCCAAAGATAGCAAGTGAGAGCATGCTGCTCTTTAGTCATTCAAAATCATGGATACTCAAAACCCATGGTTGGCAAAACCACTTTTGGAAACCTGTATTTTCATTACCATACATTTGCAAAACTAGTGTAGAATAAATAACTTGTTTTCATACTAAAAATTTCCACTCATCCAAATATCATTCTTAGGGGATATTGGTCGTAATGTAAAATTACTCCTTTTCAGGCTGATATTTGGTCTTTGGGTATCACAGCGATTGAACTAGCAAAAGGAGAACCTCCAAACTCTGAGCTCCACCCAATGAGAGTGCTTTTCCTCATCCCCAAGAACAACCCTCCACAGCTCACGGGCAACTACTCTAAACAATTCAAGGAGTTTGTAGAGGCTTGCCTAAACAAGGATCCTGAAAATGTAAGTAGCTTCTGGCTCTTGCATCCATATTCCTTGGCATAGTCATAGTTTTGCATCATTTATGAAGCATTACAAACCTGTTGAATCTAAATTTTTTACCATTTCTGTAAATCTGAATATTGATGTAATGTGTTTATTGTTAAATGATAAACCATTGGCAGTTCAAATTTAAGCATGCACATGCAAAGAGTGAAGTCTGGTTAACCAGCTGGATAATATTTATTTTATGGATAATCTATGCATGAAAAGGGACACTTTCTTTTTATTGTTTTTGCAAAAATCATTTTATAATACTTATGTAGCAGTGGTTCTGCAGTTGGAATTTGTATATTTTTCACTCACACCACTCCAAACATTTGTTGTAATTAAAGTTGATTGAATTTTGAACAGAAAATAATTTGGGCACTTATAGAAAGTATGTTTTGTCTGAATTTGAAACTTATTCTTGTTGTCATTGCTCAAACACGTTTAGTGAATTTAAAAACATTTTTCATGTTCATGAATCTTTATTTGTCCTTGAATATTTTTAATAAAAAATTTAATATTTAAAATAATTTTAACCTAGCAAAACATAAGCTTGTTTTTATATAAACCTTGAGAGAGTTTATATCATCCAAAATTATTTAAAATGACTGTTTACCTTTTTGTATATCTCTTTTGCTATTTTCCTAGTTAATATTAAAAAATTAAAGCTGATTGTAAATAAATAATTATGAAGGTCATAATAATGTTATTCGACCAGGAATACCAATGACCAATCAGCTTTGAAAAATCTTTAGTATTATGTGAAAAATATATTCACTTTTCACATTGTTTCTTTACCCCATTACAGAGGCCCACAGCAAAGGAGTTACTTAAATTTCCTTTTATTAGGAAAGCAAAGAAGAATTCCTATTTAATTGATCTAATAGATCGATATAAGAAATGGAAGTCTCAAAGGAGTGAAGAGAGTGAGACAGAATCAGAGAACTCAGACTCGTAAGTTGTGTTTTGCTCACATTATCTTAAATGCCAGATCATGGAATTGGGAGAATTTATATGCTAAAGAAAAGTATCAAAGGGATTTTCAACTATCAAACTCATCTGAATGAGGATATTTTTCCACAAGCAAAGTGTAGAATGTTTTCTCAGATATTACACTACTATCCTTTGGGGTCATCTTCCTTGTAGAAAAAATAATTCTTGGAAATTTTCCAAAGAAAACTACTCATTTCAAATACTTTTCCTGTTGCAGATCCATTCACCAATTTCTCCCTTTCACTTGCCTCCAATTATTGTAAAACGTGTTTTTGTTCCTAGGCTCTCACTCTTTATCTTTTGCTATGTCTATAAATTATTCACCAAATTTCGAAGCAAAAATGAAATTCATGAAATATAGGGAAAATAATAGACTTCCAGTTTTTTCTTAAATTTTGAAATATGAAACAAAATGATCCAAACGGAACTTATAATCCCTTACTTTCCATTTAATCATTTATTGAATACTTATATTGGCTTTAATAGCTTTAAAATCACTTCAGTTATGTTGCTCTTTGTGTTTCCAAATTTCATAGTTTAGAATTATAAAATATTACAAATACATTCCAACAGAATATTAAATTGATCACGCATATTTGTGTGGCAAAAATAACATGTGTATGTATTAGACTATACTGTATCCGAATCCAAGAATAGTCGTTGCGATGGCAACATTCTCGTCACAAGTTACAAAAACTGCAAAAATGCCATTATTTATGAGAAATTTGAAGAAATACGATTGATAAGCAAAATTCTACGATACAAATTAGAATCTCCATTACTTTCCTCAGAGAATAGTACAACTCCCGCTCCAATATTACAATTTTAAGATATTATAATGTGCAAGAGAAAATTACCCTGCACGACAATTTCAGATTTCCCAAATAAAATGGGAAGGATAGTTCCTGGAATTGGACCCAGGACTTAAATATTCGCAACAAAAATTATCCTCGGGAGCTCGGCCCAAGTAGGAAGAGATTTCCGCCAAGTGTCATGAAAATCTGTGAATTGGTTCAAAAGTTAATAAGGGAGGATGGACAGACAGACACAATGATGAAACTATAAGTCTGTTTCCATTCTGAAAAGTAGGCTAAAAAGTGTCTACAGTCTTGTAAAAAACCAAAACATTTCTTTTTATGGCATGAATCAGGTGTTTTCTTTAAATAATTGTTGATATTCAGCCTTGCATCTTTGTATCATAACGATATATTTTGAACTAGAGAGCCTGTTACATGATTTGCATGTATAACAGTTTTCATTTGCTCACTTTTAACAAAACAATATTGTTGTTCATCATTTGCTTTTAAATTTTAAAATTGTAAAGTCAGAAAAACTATTTAAAAACATTTATTTTACAATAAATCATCAGTTTACTATAATTCAACATGAAATTTAAAGAAAAGGTTACAATTAATTCACAAAGATTAAGAAATATAAGCATAAATTATTTAATAAAATAACAAAATTAACATATCGATTAACACAAAATAATTTAATGTAGAATTATTGAATTAAAATGTAATATATTTTCACATCCCTTTAAATCGTAAATTATGGAAAATCTCCCCGCTAAACCATATATCTGTCATTATCTTATAATTAGATGGTTCAGGCTGTCGAAAAGTACCTCGATTTGGATTTTTAAGGACTTCAATTTAATTTAACCACAGCATAAAATTGTGTAATTAAAAATCCTCACAACTAATTTATAATGTTTTAAATAACCTTTTTGGAGTAAAAATCTTTTGAAATGAATCTTGCAGGAATAAATATCTAATGGTTTTAAGGGAAATAATAACTAATTGCCATTTCATAAATTAAAAAGGAACTCGTCTTAATTTAGGCCAGAATTTCTCTTCAACGAACATACACTTTTAAGTATTTAAAACATTTTTATGAATGAATCGAGGTGCCGCTATGCTGTGAAGTCCAAGTTCTTTCTACTGTATTCAATCTATCTCAATTCTAATGAATACTAAATTGCAAATATGAAACGTCTTATTATCCCCATTAGTTGGCATTTACTCTAAAAAGATACTATTTATGTGTTTGCCGATTTAATGAGCTCTTAATTTTATCGAGAAATGCCAGACGAGATAAATTAGTAACGGACGGATATTAGGAAAATTAAACATTACGGAAGAGAAAAAGAAAAATTAAAAGAAAATACATATAGATGTTCTCATAAATACGAATGTAGATAATCGTTCATACCTTCATACTAAATATATCGTACTTTATTTATACTCGTTGCTATGATTGACAATAATAGTTTGTTTATAGCTGCTGCTACAATAGAAATTCTGGAGGATTATGAATGTATTGCTTTACTAACCTTTCAAATAAGAACATGTACAATTAATCGTTCTTTTTAGGTAAACATATAATGTAACCAAGGTATATAAACAATAATGTCCCAATCTCTGATTGGCTGGCCAGTCAACCAATATAACCTGCCAAAAAGTTCACCGATGATTGCAGTAATATAGGATATGTAGATTATCCATGGCCAATGTAATCAACTAGTAACACCGATGAGTGAGCATTTGAAGGCTGAAATTTAATGCAGAAAGTTTTCAATTTATATTAATTTTTATGCAGTGGTGTTTGCATTACCCGTTTATACATAAATGTCAAAATGGCAAACTAAAAATTACTAACAAATACAGCATCGTTTGTAAATATTGTATTTACTCCTTACATGAGGATTTCTGAACAAGTTATATAAATTGCAAGTATCAATGGTAAATTCACTGCAACATGCATCTATGTTTATGCTTGCAGAAGATGAAGTATTTTGACGATTGAGATGACGTTATATTTTTATAATATTAAAGCTATCTTTTAAATGAGTTTTAGTTTATAGTTTTGGGGATAAAAATTCAAGAATCGCCCAATCTTTCAATACTTTTTCATACATATTTCCCATTAAGAATGCCTTTGAAATCTCTGTGAATTCCATTTATGGAGTATACTTTTCCATCTTGTTAGGCACGTTTCGCTTTCAACATAATCGCCTAGTAGCATCGGTTTGTCCGTCCGTCCGCATGTTCATTCTCAGCTTCTACCAAACAGATTTTTATGAAATTTGATATTAAGGACACAGTAAAAGACAACAAGAAAATCACAAAAATAAATCACGTAAGCCAATCAGGTGTACCACTTTACTGGTGACAAAAAATGAACTCTCTTATATCTCGTAAATTTATGGTCAAATAAAAATAGTTTTTAAATAAACTTGTAGAACTAGTAACGTAAGTATTTTCTTTAGAGTATTTCCTTTCCTTGACATTTCCTTTACTATTTTAATTTGACCAAAAATTTACGAGATATAACAAAGTTCATTTTTTGTCACGTCAAGATATTATGCAAAAGAACAAAAAATGTACATGCTATAAGCAATGTAATAAGTGTTACATAGCTTCGAAGCGGATTAATGGTATGTGTCAAATTCAAGTTGTCACAAGTCAAAAACTATAGTTTAAAGTAAATATGCAACAATATAAAAAGTTTAATCTAACCTTTGAGAAGGTATATGCAATGTATCTAAAATAATGACAATAGCACGATTTAAATGTTGCGATGTTTTCCGTGTTCATATGATCACACTAGGCATTAATGGGTTAAGTTAAATGTGGTGCAGCATTTACTTATATTGGCTTTAATAGCTCTGACCTCTCCACAGATAAGTTGCTCTTTGTGTTTTCAAATTTCATAATTTAGCGTTATAAAATATTACAGATACATTCGAATGGAAAACTAAATTAATCACACATATTTGTGGCAAAATTAACGTGTGTATGTATTATACTAGACTATACCGAATCTGAGTCCAACAATAATCGTTGCAATGGCAACACTCATAACATGTGATGTAAAATTGAATACTTTTAGGAAGATGTATTGATGCAGAGAGTCGTAACTTGTATAGAAAAAAATGAAATCATGTTTATTCTTGGGGTGAGGGATTCGCTCACCACATGACCAATGGTGGGTTAAAGAAGTGCGACCCTAAAACCCAAGTGTAAATTAGAATGTGGAAGAGATTTCAGCATAAAACATAACATAGTATTCATTAAACTTTAATAATAATTAAAAAGTCACATTAAATTAGGTGTTCTGCCTTTATACAATTTGCTCGTTATGATCTCACACATTCAGGACTTGTGATGTTTCCTCTCTCTCACTCCATTCACTTTACAAGTAATCCTCCATGACTAGGAATAGGGTTTCCATTCTTTTGGTTCTACTGAGAACAGTTTGCTAAATAAAGAATTTTTTCAGTGTTTGATATTGATGTTAATCCGAACACAGAATGATTGATAATTTATTGTTTTCATTATTGAACGTAACAATGTTGAAAAACTTTTACATAAATGTATTATGAGGGTCTGGATGGGAGGTGAAGGCAGACGTTGGGAAGACAAAGCCATTGAGCATTCCAATGACTCATGTCTGACTCAAAAATATACACAACACTAGCTTAAAGAATCATACACAAAATCCTCTTATTCGTGAATTAGGGAATTTAAGTAGCCAGTGTGGAGCTGAAACATAAGAATAAGTATAAACAATAAAACTCTGATCAATAGTTACATATTCAATGAAATGTATGATTAAAAAACTTAATTATGTCTTCTTTCAAGTTATGGTAATCTTCTGCGTTCTTTCAATTATATATTTAACTAAAGCAATTTAAAACAGGCTCTAGCTAGCTACATTATGTTGTTTTTGGCATTTTTTGGCTTAAGGAGTAAATAGTTTATCCTCATTTGCTATTTAAAGGGTTAAGTATAGCATGTTGATTTTATATTTTATTTTTTATCTTTACCACATTCTTTTTGTCTTGAATAACTTTAGGGAAGAATCTAAACCAGACAGTGATATGGATGAGCCGTGGATCATGACCATTCGAGGTCCGCATACTCGTAACCTCATGGATTCTCAGGTCCAAGGAGAGATAATTGGTCGTCATGGTGCTGAGGATGGAGATGTTGAAGATGAGGATGAAGAAGAAGAGGAGGAGGAAGAAGATGAAGGGAATGGAGGTGGGGGCGTACAGGATTCGGAAGAAATGAACTCCAACAATCACAGGTGGGAGCATACATCTTTGGTCGTCACATGCATTTATATCTCAGTTACTCATATATCAGAAACAGGATGTCAGCTACTTTATATAAATTATGTATTAGATTTTTATGCCACAAAAAATTGCATCATAAAACTGATGTTTTTTTATTGAGGGAATTTTGTGAGAAAGGCATTAGTTGCAGCAGCAAAATTTACAATTTTCTTGTGCTATTGCTTCAGCAGCAAGGATTTTCAGAATTTTGAAAGCAGTGATTTGAATCTATTAATTTGTCATTTTCATATCCTCACAGTAATTGATCTCAATTTAATTGTTGATTTTTTAATTATTGGACCATTTAGGTAGAGTAGCCTCTTGCCAACCACATAGGTTATATTCCTGACAACCTATTGTTGACAAAACCACAGTTGATGAGGGTCAGGGCTTATGGAAAATTGGGAGTTACAGAGAGTGTTCCCTGAGAGTCATAGCTCAAGACTTATAATGTACAGTTCAAGGTTAAAAATAACTATGCTATGCTTGAAAACAACATGTTTATTATATAAAGAAACAAAAGAAACACATTCAAAGTACAAAGAAGTACTGTGCAGTAATATTAGAATGGCAGACACAGCCTGCCTGGCCTTATGCATGAAAGAATACTGCTGAAACCCTTGCTCCCATAAAATCCCTTGAACTCACACCTCCTGACCAGCTCATAGTCTTATGGGAAGCTGAAAATCCTCTTTCCTATGTCTCTCCTTCTGGTAAAGACTAGTTCCTACATACCTTCTTCACTAACATAAATTGTTATATTATTAAAATTAGCCAATTAGACAGACATGCTCCTGGTAAATAATTCTGTGAAACAGCTGGAAGGTAAAGGGTTAAGTTAGGCTTTTCAAAGGGAGTTATTTCCAGTGACGAGTCAACCTCAACCTCTTTGCTCCAAGTGGTAATTGAAACCACTCAACTTAATGGTGGGATGGGGAGAAATTTACATTGTATGCATGAATAGTATACCGCAAACTGAGATGTTTACTCTGAAGGGAATGAATGATAGACTTCAGCGACTTTGTTTTCTTTTCATAATCTTTACATAACGTGATCCTGTTCAAAATGTAAAAACACTGCTTGATAGAACATATTGTAAGTGATTTTCCGAAATCCATGAGAAGATTTGGTCGATTTGTCGGTTTTGATTTGTCAGTCGGTTGATTTTTTAGTCAAAGTGTCAACTATGTTGCATCTTCATTTTCCACCTTTCACAATTTTAAAATGTACCAAAATATTAAAATTAAAATCATAATTGATTTTCCATCTGTGTCTCACAAGTTTCCACCTTAGTGAGTTCAAAATACATGAAAAATTGGTCCAAGGGAATTTTTTTCCCGGAATTCGCAGGTTTCTGCCTTAATGGATTTCTGTCTTGAAGAGTTTGACTGTAGTTTGCATAAAAATCTTTTATTTCAGACTTTTATTCAAAATGAGTGAATTGCAATAAGCAACCTCTATTCAAAAAGAATTTAGGGAATTTGCTGACAAATTTGGCAAATTTAGTAACATAGGTGACTTTGATAGTGATACAGAAAGTGATGAGGAGAGGTTTAATCTGCGAGCAGATATATTGTCAGAATTTGAAGATGATTTGGAGGCCCTGTCAGAGGAAGATACAGATGTCGAATCTTTTAATAGGGACAGTGATCACAGCAGACACGATAGTGATGTGGAAGAACATACAGCTAAATCTGGAATGAAATGGGTAAGTAAGCGTATATGCCAATCACACCATACGAAGAGAAGCATTGTGAATGCTAAACCAGGACCAACACATTATAACCAGACTGCAGTCACTGTAATGGATACGTTCAACTTACTAATACCAGATGACATAAAAGATATAATATGTCGTTACACAAATGAAGAGGCTACAAAGTATTTTATCAAATGGAATTCCGAGAATCCCAATGCATAAAAGGAATGCATAAATATTGACAAAGTTGAACTTGATTCATTTTTAGGAGTTTTACTAGTGGCTGGAACTTTACAATGTAGAAAAGAGTGGAAGAAATGTGGTCGACTGACGCGAGCACCCGGCGTTCATTCTGTACAACAGCCATGTCAAGAACAAGATTCTCACAACTTATGGTGACAAAAACAAGAGAGAGGAAAGAAAGGCTGCTGGCAAACTGGCAATTCAGGAAGTGTAGAATTTATTTGTGAACAACTGTAAAAAATGTTTTGAGCCTTTCAAAAACATTACAGTTGATTACATTTCAGGACAAATGTCCTTTTAGACATTATATCTAATCTAAGCCTGGTAGGTGCGGAATAAAACTATGGGCTGCTGCAGATGTCTACACCTACATATACAACTTACAAATTTGTACTTGGAGCCTGAAAGGTAATGAACGTGAAAAAGAATAAGAATTTAGAATTATAATGGATTTATCAGAACCTTATTATGCGTTCTTTGCATGAAGTGAATGATATATAGGGGAGGTTGTTTCCATCTGTCTCTCCGTCCGTCCATCTATCTGTCCACATGTTAAAACTCTGAAACCGCTGGATGTATTTTGATGAAATTTGGTATTGTGGAGTTTTGCTAAAATCGGTCAACCAATTCCAATTTTTGTTAAAATTGGACAACAATTACAAACAGTTTTCATGAAGACCTAAATGTATTTTACAACACCTCGCTTGCTTCTTGTTAAATACTCATCTGAGTGAAAAATATTGAGAACACGGTGAAATCTCAAAGAACGCATTTGGAAACTGTGTACTCCAACATGACCTTTCCAATCTTGTTTTGCTAGCAGAAGAGGTATTATGATAGACTATTTCTTCACATCGGTGAAACTTCCTAAACAGTTATTGAGCCACAACCTTACTTTACTAGGTATGGTTCGTAAGAATGCTACAGATACTCCAAAGGAGCTAAACTCAACAAAAAACAGACCCATAACTTCATCTAAATATGCATTTGCTGATAATATAACAATGGTTTCGTATATTCCAAAAAAGCAGATGATTCACTTATTAGATTATGCTGTTTCTAACGTAAAACATAAGAAACAAATAATCATAGCAGATTGTAATAGAACAATAGGGGGTGTTGACAATGCAGATAAGCTAATATGTGGATATTCATGTGCTAGGTGATAATCTTTATGATATTTGAGAGTTAAATTCAATTGTTTTGTATATATCAAAATATGGAGGAAAAAAGTGGTCTCATCGATGACAACTTTTCATAAATAAACTTAGCAACGATCTAGCCAAATCTAACATGAAGAGATGCTGAAAATAGCAGAAACTTAAGGTACTTTTCAAAACTTTTTCATCTTTTCATAATATCATTAACAATCATGTCATAGTGGATTTTTGGTGATATTCACACATTTGTTAATGACAAAAATCTATTTGTATGACTAGTGTGATAATTTTTCTTAAAATAGTGAAATCCATAAATTGATCCATGTAATTTTCCAGCAGAATGTATATTTATGTCTTAAACAAAGAAAGCAGTAAACTGAACATGTTATTGAAAATTTAAACTTCTACAGGTCCCATCGTCACCATCATGACCACCGTCACCACCACCACCATCATCACCATCGTCACCATCACCATGAGAGCTCGGGCAGCAAGAAGTCTATTCCCCAAAAGTCACAGAATGGGTCTGGGCCTGCAGTCAGTGGGAGCGTACCATTGGTCTCTCTGCCTGCATCATCTCCCGTTCCCCAACAAAATAAATCTGCTGCCATCCCTGTAAATGTAACCAAGGACTCCAATTTGAACCATTATAGAGGAGCAGAAGTCAGCAAGTCTCCACCTGTGAGTTTTTTCTTTAATTTTAGTTTTTTTTTATCTTTGCAAATTAACAATACCAAATGATGACGATTGTCGAGAAATATCATCATTCTTTCCATCTAATTTTGAAAGGTTTGCACAGTTTTGAATTACATCAGTAAAGGTATTTATTGCATTGCTGTAAAATTAGTTTCTCAAATTCAAAGCTATTGGTAGAGAATATTTATTTTTCCCTTTGGTGATACTAATTTATTCCCTTTTGTTTAATGTAAGTACAATAAGTTTACTTTCAGCTTCTACTTCAGAATTAGCATTTAAATGTAATGAATTGAAACCTTAAGTATTTGTCTTCTGTATATCCATTAGAAACTGGAGATACCTAAGACTAGTACTTAATTTTTCACTCTTTGATACTTAAATGCTTATTCTGGAATTATTTTCATTCATAAGAGGGGCTTGTTAATTCTTTAGTGAATTCAGCTTAGATGTTTTTCATACCACTCTCAGAACCTCCATAATCGATGGTGTAAAATATGTGTTGTGTATGTTATGAGAAGGAGAAATAGTTCCTCAGACTGTTCTTTCAGCATCATTAAACGACATTGCATTTTTATTTCATAACTATAGTGAGGGACACGAAAATGTAAGCCCCAAGGTCGAGCAGCCCACGGTCCTCCTCTTCGCCCCTTGCCTGGCGATGTTGCCAGATCTGTGTGCTTTTGCCTTTGTGCGGTCTAAAAATTTTCGTTCTTTAATATATTGTTTTTTATTATACTTTTATTGAGTTTATTTGTTTGTGTTTGTTATTTGATTTGTTTGTTAGTTTATAATTTTATTTATTCTTATATCAACAAAATTGGTGTGTATTAAAATGGAAACTGAAGAGAATGTTGATCAACAAAGTACGCCGCCATTGCCATCTACTCACGGTAGAAGGTATGGCAATAAGGACTTGAGCAAGCAAACCCAATCCATAATTATAAGTGCATAAATTTTTCCAGCATTTAAGCAACAATCCGGACATTGCAAAGAACTTACAGTTCAAGCAAGTTCAGAAGCTCACCGCAAATGCTTGTGGAGTAGGAAAAAGTACAGTGCAAAAAATTTAAAAAAGGTGGATTTGTCTGAGGCAAATGAGGAAGCAATTTTCAGCACACCGTATAAACACTATAAGAGACAAAGTGTAATTATGGATCTGGAAAATTTCGATAAACACCAAGTGCATCGTTCGGCTTTTGTATTTTATGATATGGGTGAATATCCCACTGCTAAAAAGATACGTGCAGATCTGGAGGAAAAAATTAATTTTAAGGGATCCAGTAAATCAGTTATCCATCTTCTTAAAACCTTAGGATTCAGGTATATTTTTCATTTATATATTCATTTCTATTATAGTACTATATATATAGTACTAATATAGTACTATTATTGTATTTGAGCAAGTAGATTATCCCTACATTATACAGGCAGTTCCCGACTTAGGGGTGACTGGACACATATTTTACGTGTAGGTTCATCGCCGGTAACGTTTTCTATTTATGTAATATAAAATTTGTTCTAAACATTATTTATTTAATAAATAGATGCATATTATATTATAAATGTATTATATATTAATAAATATTTTTATAATTATAATATAATAATTTATATACAGGGTGTCCGGCGACTTTATGTCATAACTTCATGACCTTATTCCTTAAGTGATTTTGAGAAAAAAATGTCATATGAACATGGGTCCGATTCTCATTTGTTACAGAGCTATGGGTAATTGAAACTATTTCGTACTTTGATTTGTACAACTTAATGGCTGAAAAAAATGCATTGTTTAAATAATTATTCGTATACATTGTTAATTATTGAAAAATGTATTATTTAAATTATCATTCATTTACATTGATACTTAATCCATTGTTACAACAATTGTTCAAAATGGCCACCTTCGTCTTGGATGCACAATCTGACCCGTTTGTGAAATAGCACGAAGAACTTCAGCATTATTAACGTGCCTCGCGGCATCGAAAATTCGCTGAATAGGTTCTTCCCTCATGCTCACTTTGGCTTCATACACTATGTTTTTTATTTGCCCCCACACATGGAAATCCAACGGAATGAGATCCGGAGACCTTGGTGGCCAATCCTACGCACCACCACGATCGATCCATCGGTTAGGGAACTTCTTGTTAAGATAGAGCATAGCGTTCCCACTAAAATGGAGGGCTGCTTTGTCATTCTGGTAGTACATTTGAAGTCATGTTTGCATAGGAATGTCTTCTAAGAGACCGGCATTTCATTTTCAAAAAAATCAGCGCAATTGGCACCTGTCAGATGTGACCGGAAGAAGTGCGGTCCAACCAGCTGGTTCCCAATGACACCACACCACACGTTCACAGAAAAACAGAGTTGGAAGTTGCTTTCAACTGTTCCATGAGGATTTTCACGAGCCCATAAATGGTAATTTCTCGTGTTGTTTATTCCATCACAAGTAAACTGTGCCTCATCCGTGAACAAGATGTATCGGTTCAGGCAGGGGTGTGCATTTAACCAATGGCAGAATTCCAACTGCCTAGCCATATCCCCGGGTTGAAGTTGCTGAACTTGCTGAATATGGTATGGATCAAGTTCCTCATTGTGTAATGTTTGCCAGACTCATTTGCAGAACGTTGTGTACTAAGATGTGGACTTCGCTGAACCATTTGAATAATGTTTTCCTCCTCATCCACATTAACTTGTACTGGACGTTTAGCTCTCAAAGACACACGGAAATGAGCCATTTTCTCGTAAATGCCGGTGAACTTGAATAAATGTATGTACGTCGATCTGGTGTTCTTCTTTGTGGAAATCGTCATCGATATTCGTAAACGGCAGCAACGGAGTTTCCATAGCAAAACCTATACACGAAGTACATATCCGCATACTCTTTCATTTGAAATTGTAAACTGCATTATTGAAAGTTAATGATACCACATGTGTCACAGCGTACTACACTGAATGCTAGCTTACATTCTACTGACATGCTGCCTGTGAGCTTGCGAATTACGTCCACGTCTGTTGTGCAAGCGTCATTCTTCTCATTGTTGTAACAATGGATTAAGTATCAATGTAAACTAATGGTTATTTAAATAATACATTTTTCAACAATTAACAAAGTATACGAATAATTATTTCAACAATGCATTTTTTGAGCCATTAAGTTGTACAAATCAAAGTACGAGATAATTTCAATTGCCCGTAGCTCTGTAACAAATGAGAATCGGACCCATGTTCATATGACATTTTTTACTCAAAATCACTTAAGAAATAAGATCCCAAAGTTATGACGTAAAGTTGCCGGACACCCTGTATAATGCTGACCGATTCATCGCCAGAGATTCATTGCTTGAGAGTGCGCATTCCTGCTTTTACTTGTTGTGTTGTTGTTAATTTGGCATACAGCGTTTATCGTGCTTTTTTTAAATTTATATTTGAACGTATATACCAGCTTTTTACAAAATTATTAACAAGTATTTTCAAGAAAATATCTAATGAAATTTTTTTATTCGACTTAACCCTAAACCCAAATTTTTTCTCGGACTCGCATTTAAGCAGAGGTGTGATTTTTTCATTATAGATTTTGACGAAAAACATCCATTTGTATTCATGTAGATACGGTACATTGCGAGACAATGTATTGCGAGTTTGCAAAGAAACACAAGTCTTTTTAAAGGAGTACACATTTTTTCACGAGTATAAAGTTGCTGAAAGGAGTACTGTACTCCCAAAAGGAGTACCTCTGGTCACCTTATGTTAAAGCCTTCATCCATTCCCGGAGCACCAGAATGAGACCTTTTTACCCATAATAACATACTTTATAACATTTAAACTTTGGATTTTTATAGATAAACCTATTCTAAACAAAATAATGGATATAAATAGTTAGAAACATGACAAATAAAGGGCTTTTCGATGATTTCTAATTTAGTTTTCAATTGTATTCCTTTTCTACTTTTTTACTTTCTCCATATACGTAGTATAGGGGAAACTGTTGTATTCATGAAAAAAATCGACTTCGAGATTTTAATGGAAATACACGTTTTGAGGTCCACTGAACAAGTTTTGACCATTTTCTTGATGATGATGTGTGTGTGTGTGTGTGTGTGTGTGCATGCGTGTGTTAGCTTTTTGTGGGTGCTCTAACTCAAAAGCTATTAATCAGATCAACACAAAATTTTATATTTAACATTTTTATAAAAGTCAGAAGAACTGATTAGTTTTTGGTAAAAATCGGTCAACCGGAAGTGGGTGTTTACTCGTCACTTATCTGTTATTTTGAAATATTTGGTTTAATATTTGATAAATGTAAAAATGTATTGGAATAAAAGTTGTAGGAAATTTTATTTTCTACAAACTTTGTTTGAAACATTTTTCATATAAGCTTTGTTTAAGAGATATCTTATATTTTTAGCTGCCACCACCACGCCACACACGGACGACTACTGTTAACAGTTGACACTTAGTTACCTCTTAGTAACGCTTCTTTTTCCTTTCTTAATTGTTGGAGCTTTGTGGCTATATCCAATATCAGAAGGCTATGGTTTGAGTTTATTTCTGTTCTTTGTAAAGTCTAAAAATCAAAAGAACAAAAAGTAGGTAAAAATAAAGTAGATAACAACTTTCATGTTAAATGAGCTTATATTGTCAGAGAACAGGATAGGCTAACTTGACAAATATGATGTAGACATCCACACTCATTCGTCCAATAAGTCGCAAACAAATTTCGAGAAAAAAGAAACGCTGTCAAGTGAAATAATTTATTTTTAAGTATTTTCAGTGATGTTTTTAGTGCAATTTTTTATTATTGAGAATTACTTTAGCAATGTTTGAGGATATATTTACATATCTACATTAAGGAAATTAAACAGATACTTTGCTGGGA
This sequence comes from Tanypteryx hageni, assembly GCA_028673005.1. Taxonomy (NCBI): domain Eukaryota; kingdom Metazoa; phylum Arthropoda; class Insecta; order Odonata; family Petaluridae; genus Tanypteryx; species Tanypteryx hageni. The sequence continues at coordinate 153,181,960 of CM054114.1, forward strand.
TGGAGGGAACATTTGGCAACAATGTTGTATCGAAATGACGTAAAGCGGGATGATTTAAATGGAGGACTTACTGTATTGACTTCCACCTGCAGTTTCTCTAAATGGGATACATATTGGGTACTCTTTAATATTTTTTCAGCCTCATTTTTTTGAAACAATGAGTTACACATTAGGAAATGTGACAAATCCCCTTTACTCAGCTGTGAATGAAGGAATTGTATTTTGTGTCTAAAACTTTTAATGGTGGAAAACATATATGTTATAAGTTGGCCCTTACCCTGCAGATTTTTGTTGAGGCAATTTAAATGGAATTTTATAACTGCAAGAAATGTGTCACACAACAATTCTTCATTCTCCAACTCATGTACTTTTTTCCTTCTCTATATAACAATTCTTTGATGTCAGACCTAATTGTCACGAAAGGTTGTAAGACTGCCACGACTTAGCCAATACAGAACATCACCATATTCAGCGTCAATCTCCCTCACATATTCCTGAAATTTTCGATGGCTTCTGCGCTGAATGAAGTTCACTGCAGAAACAACCACTGACATCACATGATCAAATTTTATCACTTTGCCACAAAGATTCTCTTGGTGTGTAATACAATGATATTGTTTTATTTTCCATTTGTGAAAAAAGTTCTTTATCAGCAGCGTGATTGCATCCTTATTTTTTTCTTACCATGCATGGGGCCCCATCTGTACAGACATCAGCAAGTTTCTCTCCTGGTAGCTTCAAATCCTCCATAACTTCAACTACTTCTTTACAAATAACTTCCCCAGTAATATTACCATGTAATGAATGCATATCTGCAAGCTTCTGAGTAATTTCAAAGTCACTGTTTACCCCATGTATATATACTAGCAACTGGGCAAGATCTTGAATGTCACAACTCAGGTCTAATGCAATAGAATAACACTCATATTGCAAGCAAATTGTTTTCAGCTTTTAGAAACATTTTGTGATATATAACTGATTCTACGTTGTACAGTCATTCTTGACAAACTTAAATCTTCAAATAGTGATTTTTTTGGGCATATCTCTTCAGAAATCATTATCAAACACTTCTTTACAAAATCACTCAGTAAATGGGTGACCAGAATGCTCAATTTCTCGTGCTACGCAGAAACTTGCTCTTGTAGCGGATTCACTGATGATGTTCATTCTCTTAAACACATTTTGTTGTAATGAAACTTTCATCAACTCTTCAACCTTTATCTCAGATGACCAAAGGATTTCAGGTTAATCTCATTATGCTTTCAAATATTATATTCTTTTGGCAAAGATACTGAATCACGGGGCACAAGGCACACACACTTGTTGTTTTATTCTAAAAAAGAAAGTATTTCTCAGTCCACTCTTCTTTAAGTTGTCTGTGTTCTTTTTCTACTTTCCTCTTCTTACATTTTTCCATTATGAGGGTTGTATAATCTTAATTATAAACAGAAATATAATGGTGATGACACTGTGAAACACACCCACACAATGAATATTGTGCTATTTCAGCTCTGGTAAATACTGCAAACAACTTGCATGCAATATCACATGCCAAGCCACCTTCGTAAAAGCACTTGCGTAGTGCACTGTTAGTCCAACATCTGAACTCAGACCGGGCCTGTATGCACGAACAAGCTGGGATGGACACAAGTGGAAGGAGCGTTAGCCCTAAGATCGGTTATCTCCCGCAATGGGAGGGACTGACTTAATTTAATTCTTCTTTTTCTCATGCACTTAAGAGAAAGTAAACAACCTTCCTTAAACGAGATGCAATGAAAAACAGATACATATGTCTCTGGATTGGTATCTGTTTTCGTAACGAAAACAAAATGAAAGTTTTCAAAATCGCAGGCTTCATTTTATGGTACACTATGGTAACAGAGTTGAAGTGTATAGGCAATCCATATCAAACCACACATGCGATAAATAACCATAACAAATTTTACTTGTATTTTTGAAGGAAAAGGAATGTACCAGCTGAGATAAACCCTGCCGGCCACACAAAATGTGTCGGCAGGCCAAATTTGGCCCGTGGGCCGTATGCTATGTACCCCTGGTCTAAAACTTAAAAGGGGTAAAGCCAGATAAATTCTGAAAGTATGATTCTTATTAGAAATACCGTTCTAGACTCATAAGTGTTTTGATAGATGAAAAAAATAAATTTAAATGTTTGTGGCACGTAGATTTTATCAGATAATATTGGATTTGGATGACCATAATAACACTGGTATGTAAATTGTAAACATAGTTTAATTCATTAAATGAACATGCAGTTATGAAAAAAATAAATAATAAACATTTAGAAAATATAGACATTTAGTGGTCTGTGAACAAGGTTGAGGTGTAGCGAGTTTTTTTTTCAATTTGAGTCTTCAATTTCAAAACTCCAGAATTGAATTTTAACTTAAATGGAATGAATGATCATATTCATACAATGCACATATTTTTCTTTTATTCCTTACGAAGCAGTAGCACTGAACTAAGGTAAAGATCATGTTTTAAATATTGTGATGTTAAATTTTACAATTCTGTCAACCAGTCTGTGTAACTCCTCCAATCTTAAACTAACCAAATAGGATATTTTCAATAATTCACTGAGCAAGCCTTATCTTTGTGGAATTATATTTTTTTAAAACTTTGAAGTGGAATTTTTTCAGTTTTTTTTATTTCCTTAGGATATTTTCCTTTTCTATCAACTTTAACTAACTATTTTAATGGCCATCTCTCATTATTTAGCAACAGGTCAGTCAGAGCACTTCCACTGTTACCTTCTGCGTCCTTAGTCTGATGACCCAAGCAGCTAAAAATTAATAGCTTTAGTTATGAAGCCTTGATGCATATTTAAAAAAAGTAGATTGATCATAAAATCAGTTTCCCTCCTTTCAGTCATTTTTGTGAGATTTAGTTTGAGTGAATTATATTTTCCTCATGTTTATTCTGTGATTTCCCATGGAAATGTAAAAAGTTAAGTATGAAACAGAGGTGTATAAAAATTAGTAAGATATTGTTTGTATGGAATTAAGATTCATGTGACCTTTTAAATGTTTCAGCTGCGACCTAATATGGCAGCTCCAGCACCTCCATCTTCCGGAGAAGGGCGGAAAGATAGCAGCAGCAAACGCGGCAGCAAGGAACAGAGTCCCCTTGACCATCGGGGGAGTGATTCTGGAATTGGAGGAAGCATAGGAGATTCCGAGAAGAAGTCAAGTCGTAAGGGTGATAGTTCTTCATCATGGGAATCAAAGAGTTTGACCTCACGATCACCTTGCTTAAATGGTGTCATATATCCCCTTATTTCAGAGGTAAGTACATATAATGCTGAGAATAAGAGTAAAATTGAAATAATAAGATATAATGTATGAAAAAACTGCAGAAATTTACATGAAATATTTGAGAAAATTATAAATTATTTAAAACTTATAGAATTTAACTTGATACTCTTTTTTACACGTTAAAGCAGGATAAAATGTGAAAGAACAGTCAATTTACTATCAAAGGAAAAATTTGTAGTAACGAACTATGAAATAAATACTTATATAAACTGCAATGAGTTTTAACTATATTTTAAGATCGCAATTTTCTTTTAACTATAGTAGTATTGAAATTTTTTCAGAAAATTGACTTTATTTAAAGAATTTTAAATAAAAATCATGAAACGTTATTTTTTCAATCCTATTAAAAATTCTGTTCGAAATATTTCCTGTATTATCATTTAAAGAAATCCATTGAAAATAACATTATATTTAGTTTTATTAAGTCTCACCATTTGGCAATGGTGCATGATTCAATTGTATTAAAGGTTTTATATTGAATTATAATTTATTATTGTTATTTTTGTGCTGCAGCTCCTTTTAATTCTATGCAAAAGTTACATCCTCTTCCTCCATTTCTGCTCATTTCCATTCCCTTTTCCTTCCTCCATCTAACTATTTAATAGATTCAGTATATATGTTATACCAGTGTATAAAAGTCTGATTTGTATTAAAGCACTAAAATGTTGCATTTATTAAGCACGAATATGAGGCCAAGAACAGAATTCAACACCTGAACATATGTACTATAATATGAATTTTATATTATTTAATTTTCAGTCCACATAAAATATTGTTTCATTAAATTAAAATTTATTAGTTTTATTTGAAGTGCAATATATCCCCCTCAAATGGACATTTATTTCTTAAATTACCATGTCAACCCTAAATAAATAAATTATGATTATCTCATTATATAAATTTTTGCCAAATTTCAATTTTCTATCTACATCCTTGTTCAAGATATTCACATTTTAATAACTTTACACTCAGACCAACGGACGGACAACATAGCCTTTTATTATTATTTTTCTGATTCTTTGAGTCTTTTAAACCTCTCTTTCTCTCTCCTTATTTTCCAATTCGCCCTCAAGATCTCCATTCTTCTACCTAACTCCCATAACCTATCGCTCAATCCTTCACTCTATACATTTTTTACATGCTCGGTTTTTTTATTAAAATGTCCAGCACATTCCTCAAATTGTCATACCATTTCTATTTCATTGATATTGAATTTAGCTCATTATCACGATTTTTAATCTTTTTTAATAGTATTTCAGATTTTTGATATTCCTTCTTGTAAATAATGCAACGAATGTTGTTTGCAGAAAATCATTTCCCTCTCCTTCCATCTTTCTCTCCTTCTCGTATTAAAAGCCTTCAAATGTGCACTTAAACACAAGGATTGGAATAACAATAGGATTTCAAGGTTTAACAATGTAATTGGTAGGCAAGGCAACATCCCATTAAAATGACAAAATTTCCCCAAAATATATGAATTAAACGTTTAACATGAGGGATTTCGAACTGTAGGCGAAAAAAGATGAACAGAATAAGAAACTTTATAATTTTGTCTTTAAAAATGGTTTAAATATGAAGAACATAGGTTTGTCTAAACCATTTTATTTAATGAAATGATATAAATTGCTAATGCTGTTTTTATCAATATGTTCTATTTGATATATAACCGAAAGTTCAAAACGCAAAGCAGCTATGTCAAAATAATTTTCATAACTGTTGTTTAGGGAGTCAAATGCATCTTGAGAAAAGTCTGTTTAATTTTTTGTAGTGCGACCAGGGCAACACAAGGAATCAAATCATTCTGTATTGCACTGAACATGCTGCGAAACACTGTGAAATGTTCCAAATGGTTTCCCAAAGTTTCATCGCATTTAGCAACCAATTCAACCAAGTCCATGTAATTACCTTTATTTACTGAGTTGCTGGATTCGTCATGACCACGCAAGCCAAGTTCATGCTCTCCCAAAAAACAATATCAATAAGTCTTTTTAACATTTCCCGATTTTTTTTTACTGCTTCGTTATGCTGGCAATGAGTAATTTCCAACTGTTTATCTAAAATATGTTCTGTTCGAGTTCTTCCAAATGTTTTTTCTTGAAGAATTGACTGTAAATGTTCTTTACTTATTGAATGTCTCTTTATTACCTTATGAAGTTTATTTAAATCAGAAAATCCCGATTTAGTCCAAACTTTTTTCATTCAAAAAAGCAAGCACGGTCAACAAAATAATTTTGCTTTGCTCTCACATCCAGTCAACCTTCCGACACTATTATAAATATCTATGTTAAAATATCTTGTGCATGATTTAATTTTGTTATTTAAATTTAGGCGAGGTTTTGGCCTACCCGTTTTAAAAATTTTAATCTTGGCCTGAAAATTGTTTGACGATAAAACTTTCATTAATAAATTACTCACTGCACAACATGAAACCTCACCAGAGCTGCTTGAAAGCACAACAGAAGCATTTGAGGCACTCGGTTCACTCATGTTTGCAATTTTCAAATTGCTTCCACTCCGTACTTTATTACATGGAGAAAAACCGCGAAATTCCTCCAATCTGAGCCAAAATTTTTGGAAATAATATCTGTTAATGTCCTACTATAACACAAACACTTCTATAAGCATGATGGTTCACATGAAACGTTAGAATTTTGACTTATTGAAAGATTAAAATAACTGGAATAGATGCCTAGTATCCACCTGTATACTACAGTGAATGGCTCATTGGCGAGTACGCAATAATATTGTTGCTTTCTAGTAGTGTTATTTTTGGCTGTTGCGTGTCTCCAGGTGTCAAGATAGATTTTTAAATGATGTTGCAGTCGCATGGTTTTACTGAAGGTGTTCCTCTAAAATTGCGCTTGTGAATGAGTAATTTTTATTGTTATTTCTGTTATTATTATTTTAATTTGGAAGCCATGCTTCCCTTGCTTCCATGGAGGATTCGTCCCTGATATATAGATATATACACAGTACAACTTCGGTTTTCATAAATAATTATAATTGACAAGCTGAAAAAAATGTTTGTATTTGTTACCATGCATAATATGAACCCTAAATTATTCATGGAAAATTGTGGTAATTAATAAATGGGGTCAGGATATGTTTATAATCAGAGATATAAAGGTTTTAGTTTTTGCATTCTTCTATACACCCAGCCCTTGACTAACACGATAGATGCATTCTTAAAAAATTTCGTGTAAGGTGAAATCATGTTAGTTGGACACGAATTTCTCATAAGAAATAATGTAAATAGGTAGGGGGAATGCGTTTCAGCAACCTAACCTAATTGACATTTTTAATTGTTATTCCTTTATTATGACTATACCTTGGTTAATGCATTGTTTTTATTTGTTTATATATATTTCATGCATGTAACTCATTTTTACAGAAAAGAAACAATGATAATGTGGATGGTTCATAGCATTGCTTTGTTAAGACCTGTGAACGATATCACGTATTTGTTCATTGTTCTCATAGCACTTAAGTAAATCTAGTTTTTGCTTTAGCGATACAAGTTTTCTCAGTTTTTTACTCCCACCACCAATAAAATGTGAACTATAAACTCCAGTATATTTTTTGATGTATATGACCATCATTTTGTATCAGCTGTTCAACTGTTCACTATTTATTTTGCAGATGTTATTTAGAAGATTTGTAAAATGAGAATTTTAAACAACAATTATCTAAGAATTAAACATTTTTGTTTTAATACATGAAATAATATTTCAAAAGATAACAAACATATGATCTATAGAAAATTACAAAAATGGTCAAAGGATATTTTAAAAACATTCAAGAATGGTATTTTTCTACATTACAGTTTAAAAACCATAAAATCACTTGCCTTCTGCATCCGACTCATAGAAATTGTCAAATTCATCCTCTGGATCAGATGTTACGATAATGGGCTCATTTTCATCCGCAATTAATGAAGAGCAGGGCTAAAATTTGTTTTCGTTTCCTCTTTCTAGACCTTTTTCACGTTTGTAGAGAAGTCATGGAGAAATCGTGTTAAACTGATTGATCAGTTGTGTTAGTCGAAAACCAGCCCTACTTAAAAAATCATGTTGGTAGAATTAGTGTTAGTCGTGGACTGGATGTGCAGTAAACCCTCCACATTCGCGACCTCATCATTCGCGAAATTCTCATGTTCGCGATGTACCCAATTTATGCGTGCTCAACATTCACGACCCCATGGCTTCGCAAATATGTGAGTTTGCCACAAGACTGGTACACAGCCATGCAGACAAATGCTACTCCTATATCTCAGTCTCGGACCCAGTGATGCCAGATATAGTGTGAATGCACTCAGCATAGTATATTGAATTTCTTATGAAGTACATATCACTTTTTGTGGTCTTATTTTTTACATCCTATTTAGTGTGTTTTTACGTGTTCTTAATTCCAATGTTAAATGTTTCCTACCATTATGATTTTAAAACAACTTGAAATGAGACTGCCAGATCCACATTTATTGTTCTTTCCCAAGTTTACTGCTAGTTATAGCATACATATACAAAATGAACAATGTGGACATGAGAAGCACTATACCGACACGGAGTAGGGATATCTTCAAAGTGAGCAAGCAGCTGATAGTGTTGGCCGCGTAGCATGATCTGATGGCCGGGGAACCAAGAAACGCTCACTTCATTCTGGCACAACAGCTCAGATCTCAGTGTCACAGTATCCCTCACAGTGTAAAGACCTCACAGCACATTGCGTCTCAATTTTGTCAATTATTTGGTTTATTTGCCCTAACTTTCATGCCTAAGCTAAAGCAAGTTGCTACAAGTGCTTCTACTCTAAAAAGGCTGAAGAAAGTAATGCACTTAAGTGAGAAATTGAAAGTATTAGACAGACTTGCTGCAGGTGAGTGTGCATCCACAGTTGGGCAACATTTTGGAATAAACAAGTCTACAGTAAGGTCATTCAAGAAAAATGAAAAGGCAATCAGGGATAGTGTTTCAGGTAATGGTCCGATAAGTGCAAAAATGCTGTCACAAGTGCGAGATAAAACAATAGAACAAATGGAAAAGACACTTAATCAGTGGTTTGAAGACCAAACCCAGAGGAAAATTCCTCTGAGTGGCCCTATCATTCGTACCAAGGCAAAGAGGATATTTGATCACTTTAAGGGACAGAGGAGCGAGGACTCAGGGACATCCAGTGATTTTCAAGCCTGTAAGGGATGGTTCGACTAATTTAAGAACAGGCACAGCTTTCACAACGTTAAGCTAGTTGGTGAGTCAGCATCAGCAGACTATGAGGCATCGCAGAGATATCACGAGGTACTACGTAAGCTTATTGAGGAGAAGCAGTATGTGCTGCAACAGGTCTTTAATGCTGATGAGACCAGGTTATTATGGAAAAAAATGCCCAAAAGAACATTTCTTTCAAAAAGGGAATGGACTGCCATTGGATTTAAGGCAGCAAAGGACCATTTATCACTTCTCTTCTGTGTCATTGCCTCAGGAGACTACTTGGTCAAGCCTATGCTGCTATATCACTCCTTGAACCCCCGGATGCTGAAGGGCAAGAATAAGAATCGTATAGCCATGTTTTGGCATGCAAACAAGAAGGCATGGGTAATGGCAGCATTATTCTTGGAGTGGTTCCACGACTGTTTCATCCATGAGGTAGAAAAATACTTGACATCCAAGAACCTTGCATTCAAAGTCCTACTTCTCATTGATAATGTTCCCGGGCATCAACATGATATCAAGTTCGCATGTCCCAACGTGGAGGTGATTTTCCTACCTCCTAATATGACCTCTCTCATCCAACCCTTAGATTAAGGTGTTATTGCAGCATTCAAAGCCAACTACACAAGACACACCTTCAAACGCATTTTGGATTCAAACAAGGAAGACCCAACACTGGATTTTACAACTTGTTGGAAGATGTTCAAGATCGCGAACTGCATCGCTGTCATCCAAGAATCGCTAAACGAGATCAAGCCATCTACCATCAATGCCTGCTGGAGGAAACTGTGGCCAGAGGTCATCTATGAATTCACTGGATTCCCTTCCATTAGTGATGTTATTCAAGTCATCGCTCGGCTAGCCCATCAAGTTGGAGGAGAAGACTTTGAAGATATGCAACTACAAGAGGTGAAGGTACTGATCGAGTCCCACACCGAGGAGTTGACTGAAGAGGACCTAGATGAGCTCATCAATGAGGACAACAGTGAGGAAGAGGATGCTGCACAGTCTACTCTCAACCTCAAATCTCTTACTGAAATAATGATACTGCAGCAGGCATTGATAGACAAAGTGGTGGAATGCGATCCTATTATGGAGAGGAGCCCACTGCAGAAAACAGCAAAACAAATGACCATCACCAGGTTTTTTCAGCACAAACCCTCTACCTCGACCAGCCCCAACCCACCTCGACCAGCCCCAACCCACCTCGACCAGCCCCAACCCGCCTCAATCGCCCTCCTTGGAGGATTTGGATCGACTTTATCGCCATATTATTATTATATCATTATTATTGATACTATATAATAAACAGTATACTATTATTTAGAGATTTTTGTCTATGTTTTTCACTCAATTTTTTTTGTCATGCCATGAATCTAACCCCATTTTCCTCATTGAATTATGGTCTCAACATCGGCGAATTCCACATTCACGAGAGTTTACAGAAATGTAACCCTCGCGATTGTGGAGGCTTTACTGTACTTACATTTATCTTCTCAATAATATTTGTGACAAGGCCATGAAGAAAGATGATCCTGAAAAATATTTTATCAAGAGATATTATACTAAGCAAAACTTATTTTCCCATTCACTTCCATGTAATCTTTGATGCATTCTTACACAGGTTTTATACATTTTAAGCTTTAAATTTTGTTAAACAATGATTGTTTATGTGTTATATTTTTTTAGCTCCAAAGAAAGCAAAATTACCGAGGCAGAGGTGTGGGCACTGGAAGTGCAGGTAACAGGGTTGGTGATCAAGAGGCATCTTCTTCCTCTCATCACCATCACTCAAATCATCACCATCACAGTAGCGGTAGTTCTGGAAGTGTCAATCGGTCGGACCCCATGGAGGAGCTCAAGAATGCGTTTGAAATGGCCGAACGATCTTCCCCTGGAATCAGCGACTTATTCGTGAGGGAGGTTGTGTCCAAACTTATTCCATCGGTCACAGAAAATCATCTCAAAATTGCTATGGAGAAGATTACCAGGTCAGTTGACGTCAAAAAATTTTAAGTGGCATTATTATTGTGAAAATTAGTATAAAGGTTAGCAAATATTTTAATTAGCTGGTATAAGTTGAAATTATACTAATGGCTGCACAAAATCTAAAAATTTATTTTAGGTAATGTAAATTTATTAATGCAAAAAGTCATGAAATAATTTTCTTTATGGTAACATTATTATCAGCGAGTTTTTCTAATTAAGTGTGGTATAAAATTGTGAAATTTTCATTCATAAAGAGATTGTTTTTTCAGACTAATTATCAGACTGGATAAATTGATTTGCTGGAGAAACTACAGAATACTTAAGAAACAGGCAGTTATAAACACTCTCTTAAAAAATATCATTGTGAAAATAGTGTGTGTTAGTGTAGCCTTTAATGTTCGACAAATCTCATTGCATGAAATAATATTTTTGGTTTATCCCTTTTTTCAAGTATCCATATTCACATCATCCTCCATAGAATGGTAAACCAGAATACATTTATTATACGTTTTTACTGTCATGAATATTATAAGTTACTAGTTAAATTGCACCAAAAATACTTCACCAAATATTTCTCAAATTTTGTTTGGGGTGAGTTAATTATTGAAGAAACCATGTCATTCATAAATTTAAAATCTTCAGATATATCAAAGTCTTCTTTTAAAGCAGCGGTTCCCAACCTTTTTCACTTCGCGAACCCCTTGAGCTAACCTATTTCTCGTCTCAAACCCCTTGGATTAACCTTTTATCTTTGCGAACCCCTCGAGTTGCAACAGTTTTGGCGGTGACCCCCTTATAATGGAGAGTAAATTTTGTAAAAACAAATCATTTTGAGCACGTTTATTTCATTAAAAATAAAAAGTTTATATAGCACATAGTATGTAAACATTTACAATAAAAGCAGAATCTCTGATTTTGTCATCGGTTTCTAGTTATAGCATAAGAAAAAATTGAAAATAAAACCATGCAAATAATTTGAAAGAAATTAAAATATTGGTAAGAATTGCAGAACCAAGAAAGTGAAAAAGATGCCATTACCAAATTTTTCTGGTGAACCACTGGTTGGGAAACCCAGTTTTAAAAAATGAAATATGTGTTAAAAGCTTTGATTTTTTTATTGGCTTAATAAAGGATGTATGTTATTGATTACATGTCAATTTAATTTCACCAGTAACTTGAACTTGTTAATTTCTTATATATTTCTATTAAATTCACAGGGATATTGCATAAGACATCTAATGGGGTAGCAGTTGGAGTAATAGAAACTTTATGAACTGCTAGCTGTCCTGCCTTCTTCTCGTCTGTGTCATTTAAAGTGATGGCTTTTGAATGTGGTAAAGATACTGTGATTGTTTTCATTCAGGAAATGTGGAGAGTTATTTGGGAGAAATGACGATGGCTAAGAGTGACCTCCCTGCCTTAGTTCTAAGGTCTGATGCAAATGATACAAATTGATTAGGAAACGGTTCTATTTAAATGACCAAACAAGAGGAGACAAGATTGGTTTTGCAAGAATGAAAAACGGGATTCATATGAATCCCAAGTTCCTGATTCAGCTCGCTCTTTTTCCCTCATTGTCAGCAGCTGTACTCTGATCGTAAAATTGATGGAAATTGTATTTTATTTCCCAAATGTTAACAGCTTTATCCTTCTGCTTCCTCACGCATCCTATAATGGTTGTAATTTGTAAATAGTGTACATGGATATCATAAAAATGCAGATGTTTATTTCTCTCGAATTAAAAAAGCACCCAAATGTTTAACCTATTTTCTTTTCCCTGCATAATATTTTCCCTAAATTGTTTAAATTTTTCCTCACCATCCTGTTATCCAAGGAATGTATTTTTTTATGGTATGTTAGCATGTACATAAATCTATAAATGAAAAAAAGAATTGAGGTGTGGAGGACTATGTTGCAGGTGTGAGTCATACCCTGCTGAAGGGTTGATTATTTTCCCTCTACCTCCATCTGTCTAATCTTTTAAAATATGTTGCCTTGAAAAGGCTGCACTATGATGATAATAGTATTAAGTGTCCCTTAAGAAATGGACTTTATTTTATTGCCTTTGAGAAATGCGTTATATGCCCACGAAAAGATTTTGAGCCTCAAAAGTTTTAATCTGTGTGGGTGTGGGTCGGGGGTATAATCAAAGAGAGCCCCCTGACGTACTTGTTTAAGAATCCGACAGTGAGTCATTAACCACCGCACTATTTGCGGATGTAGTTGCAGTACAAAAGTATGTTTTGGAGCTATGTTTTAATTGTTTCAAAGTCTAGCTCTGACCTCTTGGGTATTTGCCATTTGTCAGTTCAACATTAACAGTGATTGGGTTTGAAACGAGTATAAGTGGCAGACTTTTGATGGCTGTGTACCTGGAAAGCTTGAATGCTTGATTGTGAGGTGCCTGTTGAGGAAATGGCTGTTGATGTCAGGGAATCATGGTTTAATGTTTTCATATGCTTTACTACCCAGCAGAAAGAAATAGCTGGTGACTGTGGAATGAGTGATCAAAAAAGTCACTGAATTCATCCTTTGTTCAGAATAGAATGACAAAAAATATAAGGATGATTAGTGTTGAAGGTAATCATCCAATAAGTTTATTGTATCGTGAACTGTTTTTTTGGTTGAAGAAATAAACTGTACAGTAATGAAGGAAAGATGAAGGAGTTACTATTATTCTGTTTACAAAAAACCATCCACTTTTGTGCTTTCTATTATGCTCACCAAATGCTGAAATGTGAACTCTTTTTTAACTCATCCTTTGAGAACTTGTGGCTACTGTCCAATTACAGATTTCTATTCATGGGAGACAATCGAATTAAAACACTTCCCAGTATTATGACAGGAGAGAGAGAGAGATACAACTGTGTATGTGCCTATTGTAGGTATTGAGAATACTTTTCATTTGTTCTTTTGTCTCTGTTGCTCACTTAACCCGCTGTTAACTATAATGGTATGTTTCAAAATATCGTAATAATCCATTCCCAAATGTTATTTCTCTTTATATATGATTCCCAGCAAAAGTGCCAATATGTATGTATGAGTAAGTGCATTCTTATAAATATAAATACATATATTTTTTCGTGGAAAACCTTGATTAGGGGGTTGTCCAGGAATATATTGTTGAGCAGAGCTAATGGATTTATTTGCCTCCTAGAAATTCCTACAGGAATAGTGAAAAATGCATTAACTATGTTCTATATCATTCTGTGAAGGAACTAAAAGTAGCATAACAGCAAACAATAGTTAACATTATCTACTCTTTAAAAAAGTTGTATTTTCTGGCTGTTTGTAATTTTGAATTATTAAGCCGATACAATGAAGGAATAGTTGCAAACTGCTGTGATAAAAGTTAAACCTTCCTGTGGCCACATCTAATTAGTTTTAATTGCCCCTAATTAGATGCAGTGTTAAGCTCGTCCCCTTATTTAAAAGTGACTGTTTCTGCAAAATGTATTTCTACTTTCGCCCTGTGGAGATCCAGAATCTTCAATAATAGATGCCATTAATGCATGGGTTGGTTGGAGAAAAAATAAATTAATATAACATGTTGAAATGCATGATGAACTAATTATGGTCATTGAATTTTTATTGTTTTGCATCTTTATCTTCATAGAAATCAGCCTGCTAATAGCAAGGATTTTGCAGATTTTAAACAAATGTAAATAGGTGAAGTATACTTTGGGCGATGATTCAATGTACTAGAGTTAAAATATGTAATATTTCAGAAAATGGGAGACCATGTTTATAGTGAGATCTGGTTGTACAGTATGTTCAAAATAAAAAGAAATCTGATTGACAAACTGGTAATCTTGTTTTGCTTACTAATTTGTGTAAAATCAGCCTAGTACTATTTCAGTTTTGAGGCTATAAAATGAATCCAATCTATGGTGAGTGATGTCTTCTTGCTACAAATAGTTGGAGGTGTCTGTAATCATTCTGATTTCTACGTTCTTATCATGGCATTCCTTTAAGCAAATTTATCCATGCTGTTATCTATTGTAAGGTATTGCATTCAAATTTAAGAAAAATATGGTGTTGTGGATTGATAAATCGTGGATGATATTTTATTATGCCTATATTGTTATTGTAAGATCAACTTATGCAAATTTTTAGAATGCATTTGCTTTTAATTGAATGAGTCCATCACAAGAGTGCAGCAATCTGCTGCATGAGATTGTGAATCAAATGACAAAATGATTCCCTATATCACAGTATGGGAATGTAGATCACTGGAGCTGCCTCTAGAAAAATACTATCTGAGGTGATTGATCACCTGCTTACTCACCTACTCATCCTATGGTCATTCTTGGCGACTGTCATAAGTTTTCAAGTCGAACTTTTAACACACCATATAATTGGGAATAATTTTGAAACAAGAAAAAAGTCTGCTAAGACCAGGAAACGTACCTGGGTCTTCCACTAGCCGGGCAGATATTCTACCACTGAACTATCGTAGCAGATCGATTTTCTCATTTCCATCAATTTCTTGCTTGGCAATCTCACCATTTGAGAGGGAGGAGTTTTCTTTGGTGTATCTCTTCGAGGACATCCGTTGGGGCAGTTTGATACTAGCTTGGCTAGTTCCGTCCTAGCCAAGAAAACATCCGCGTTCAGAAAACGAGAAAATCGATCTGCTACGACAGTTCAGTGGTAGAATATCCGCCCAGCAAGTGGAAGACCCGGGTTTGTTTCCCGGTCATAGCAGACTTTTTTCTCGTTTCAGAATCATTCCCAACATTACAGCTTATGCCTGCCTGCATAGGATCTTCAGATCGCTTTATTCCATCAACACCATATATATATATGCTTAATCTAATGTTTTGCTGTTTCCATTTAATGGAAAGAAGAAAAAATACCAGGACTATGAATCAACAGTTGAGTCTGTCGGTTAATGTGCTACTATAAAGTCATAGTTTAGTATAGACTTTAGAATTCTTTCATTTATGTAAAAATATAAGCATTAGTGCTTTATTGATCAACTTCCAATGGATCGATGATGGAGATAACCAATAGCTGCAAAACAGTCCACATGTCCATTTCAGCTACAAAGCAGCCAACCTCTGTGACTGTCGATCGTGTTTTGAAGAGAATGTCGTGCTGCTACTTTTAAATCAATGAATTTCTCACGATTCTCTTTTCTCTGTTATGGATCATTTCTAAGTTTTCCGATGAATTGTAATGGGTATTTACTCTAGATATTTAGTCAACAATGATATTCTTAAAGCAGGAATCTTTGGCCATGTTGTGACTTGCCATTATGTCGGCAAATTTCTAAAAAATTGATTTACCTCACGCTCACTTTTTAGTTATCTATGCTGATGGTGAGGATTACCACGGACAGCTGCTATATGTGCTTTCTTTTAAAAATGTTAGTTTTATACTACATACGGGTATAATAATGCGCAATTTTTGTGCACCACGGGGAGCTAGCGATCATTGGAAAAAGAATGCATGAATAAGGCCTGACAAAATGCTGTCCTTAGAAAAGAGCTGTCCTGAGCATATTATTTCATCATTGAAATTTTTATTGGATTATATGGTTGACTGCTCCTGTTCCACAATTTCTTCCAAAAGATTCTCTGTCAGATTCAATGAGAAATGTGTGGTTAGCCAAGGTTTGCAGATGAAGACCTATTTTTAGGTACTTTCTCCATATACAAAGTATAGCGAAAGTATTGTTTTCATGAATAAAATTTAATTAAAAAATTCAATGGAAATACATGTTTTAAGGTTCCCTGAACATGTTTTGACTATTTTCTCGATGATGTCTGTGGGTGTGTCTGTAACCAGAATTTTGTGGGCCCTCGCACTCAAAAACTAATAATCTGATCAGCATAGAATTTCATATTTAGCATTTGTGTGTATTAGAAAATCAAGAACTGATTAGATTTGCTTTAATATTTGATGGATATAAAAATGTATTGGAATAAAAATTGTATGAAATTTAATTTTCTGCAATCATTGTTTAAAACATTTGTCCAAATAATGCATTGTTTAAGAGATATTTTGAAAACTGTTGTTTAGCTGCTATCAGCACACCACCTACCAGTAACTATTGTAAGCACTTTATGCTTAGTTACATCTTACAATTAGTAATGCTCCTTTTTATTTTCCTATTTGTTAGAGATTCATGGCTATATCCAATATCAGAAGGCTACATTTTGAGTTTATTTCTGTTCTTTGTCAAGTCTTGAAATTTTTCTCACAGTTCCTTAAAATATTTTTTATCATTTAATCTATTTGGAATTTTCAGAAATATTACAGGTATGGAGAAAGTCATCTGGTAGCCACATCAGATTTTTTTGTATTGATGTAATATATACAAGTCAATCTCAGACCGCTTTCATTTACTTCTTGGTCACGCTCAAACTGCAGACAGGATCAGTAGATGCAGTTGACTCCATTTCAGAGCAAGTGATAGTACAAAAGAGTTCTATATTTGCTAACACATAAAACCTAAGGTGTGCTCCAACTTACATCCTACCCAGAATGGATTTAACTTTGAGTGATATGAGCTTGAGTACAGAGCCCCTAAGCCATACCCACCGGTTCCAAAGGTCCACTGCAAGTACTAGTGCAGCACAAATACGGTCAAAAATAACTGAACAAGTGAATGGAATTAATTCTTCATCCCTTTCTCTTTTCAGAATGCCAAAGTATTTATTTTCGCTCCTATCTTCACTCCCCTCATTCTTATTTTACTGCTGTCTTCCCATATTCCGACCAAATGGTGACCATCACTTTAGAGTTTCTGTTTTCTCCATGTGAAGGGGTAAAATGAAATGACCCTCTCATAGTTTCCTGTTGGAGGAAACAATGTATGGGAATGATGCAAGGTTTGAGGAAAGGGTTTTCTAAGAATTTTTCCAATCCCTTCTTGAAGAAGGAAAGCATTTTTAGAGCATTAGTTTCATTTGGCTAATAATGCAGGATAGTTCATTTTAAAATAGAAGTGGTTAGTACAGGAGTCGGCCCCTAAAAGTAAAATGAAAAAAATCTGATGTGGCCACCACATGACTTGCTCCATATCTGTAATATTTTAAAATGACAGATAAGTGACAAGAGTAAACACCCACTTCCGGTTAACCGATTTTTACCAAAAACTAATCAGTTCTTCTGACCTTTATAAAAATGTCAAATATAAAATTTCGCGTTGACCTGATAAATAGTTTTTGAGTTAGAGCACCCACAAAAGAACTGTCATATACACACACAAACAGACACATCGTCGAGAAAATGGTCAAAACGTGGTCAGAAGAACTCGAAACGTGTATTTCCGTTGAAATCTCGAAGTCGATATTTTTTATGAATACAATACTTTCCCCTATAGTACGTATGTAGAAAGTAAAAAGCCCATGCCACTTTTTTTGCTCGAGCCCATTCACTACGGAGGACTAGTGTGACTCGTCATCGTACTGAATGCAAATCGTATACGTAAATTTCAGACCCTGATTAAAATATTTCGGCCCGTCAAAGCCAGAAATTTTTATAACAACTCGGATACAGCCTGTAATTTTTCAAGCCCGGCCCGGGCCCGTAATTAATGCCCAAGACTCGGCTCGTACCCGGCCCGTGCATGACTCTTATTATACGGTCACCAACAGCAACAAATTATCATAATAATGAGACATTTTGCGAGCACACTGGGGAAAATGATGCCTGAGAATTAACGAAACAAATAAGTTTAAGGACTCAACAATTGTAGCTCTCCTAATTCCTATTGAGTTAATTCTAGCGGCACAGAAATGCATGTGCCCCAAATATGTTGACAGTCGACTGATCCTCTGATTGAGCCGCGCTTTTCGTTTCATCTGTCGTCACGATATATTATTCTTCCGCATCGGGAAATGAATGATGTTTTATTTTTCACGCCATTAATTAATTTCATAGTTTTCATTTCGATTTTTTTGAAGCTATGTCTATGTTATTCAAGAAAAATAAAGCTAACGAAAGTGCAAGTCTCTAACGTTGTAAGTGTTCCTATAATTATTCAACGCTTCCGATCAATGTAATTTTCCGATATCTTTAGAGTCCCTCTTAGAGCTGGATGGATAGCTACAATGGCGTGTCTGCTGCAGGGGTGCGTGCGTGAAGGTTGAAGAAAGGCTTTTATGTGTCAGGGTTAGTAAAGATTGAACACCTCATTGAATCCTTTTCCCGCAATATTATGTACTATACAAGATCCAAATGGGAGCTTTATCGTGAAATAGATTTACGATCAACGCTGGCAACCAACTAGCCTTGGCCACAGCAGAGATTACGATGCAGATAACCTTGAATTTTGAGTGACCGTTCCTTCCATCGCTAAAAAGCTCGAAATTTTAAAAAAAATTCTATTCTAGTTTTTAACGCTTTTCGCCATTATCTTCGTGATTCCCGTATCATACATACATCAGAGAAGAACTGGCTGAACCAATTTCGACCATATTTGGTATGTACATAGAGTCTTCAGATAAATTCATCACCAAAATGACATATTTGGACCGAAACGACTCAGCAGGGGTGCCACAATTGCAAAATAAATCGTTTCGGTAATTATGAATATGGTAGGAATTGGCTGAACCGATTTCAACGAAAGTTTGTATGAAGGAGGCGTGCAACATAAAAAAACAAAATCAACATGTTAATTATAGATATAGAAAGCAGGGCTGCCACAACACAAGGAATAATAGAATTTCTTTTTACACGTGTTTGTGTTGAACTGTCCGCATGAATTTTAACCAATTTAAAATTTATACTGTACACACACACACACACACACACACACACACACACACACACACACACATATATATATATATATATATATATATATATATATATATATATATATATATATATATATATATATATATATATATATATATATTACTCTATCTCCATCGCTGAAGAATGGCATACTGCCCGAAAAGCTTTCGTGTGTGCGTGTTTTCTGTCTCTTCGACGCCCCCAGCAGCCTGCCAACATGGTCATCAACTTGGTAAGTGTCCGCTGGGCGTCCTGCAACACCGTGTTGCCACCCTCATCACTACCTTATCTTTTACTTAAGTTTATATATATATGTACTAGTAGTTGGTGCTTGTATATTGCAAGCATTTCATATCACCTTGAAAAAACATTCATTTTTCAGACAGACATTTCATCAATACAAATATTCTTTCAATTCTAAAGATTTCAAATCCGCAGCGATTTTAGTTTTTCCCACATGTAAAAATGATAGTTTAAAAAATCACCAAATGTTGCAATTTTAAAAATTTTACACTTTCTCCATTATGGGGTACTAATGCACCACATTTTAGCCAAATTTTAAAGTTGTGGCATTTCTAGAAGTATAATAATATTTTTCTAATTGTTTAAAATTTAAACATTTTTAACGGTTGCCGCAATATATATATGGAGAGATTGAAATGCTTATTTGTGCAAATGCACTGTTCTGTAAATAATTTGAAAATTGCAGTTACCTAGCTCATCCCGTAGTACCTAAAAAATTATTAAACTTTAATGTTCAAATGGGGTAAAAACAATCCCTAAAATTTACAATTTTTAAATTTTCGATTTTTATAGTTGGTTATGGGAAAAGTTCTATAATCTTGCACATTTTCAGCTTCCTAAACTTATTAGATTGGTCTACACACTGGATTGCGTTTTCCCATGCTAACTTATGAGAGATATTCCGGGGTCTCTGGAGTCGAACGCAAGACACTGTAAGCGAAAGTGACAAAAATTCCTAATAGATATTGCGGCCATCTAGCAACACTGAAATTTTCATTTTTCTAGCTTACGGGCAAGTGCCCATAATTAATTTACAAAAATGGCGCGAAGCTTTTCTTATGAAAAAAACGCAACTTTCGGAATTTCTGGAGTCGAACTCATGTCACTTAGGTAAGAATTCTTATTTTATCTGAGGGTTTCTCCATCATATCTACAAAATCTAAAACTTTCAGGACTCTAGCTCTTTTAGTGTGGGCTGGACATTAGTATCCTCCTGTTATCATTATATATCGACGACTCTTACAAATTCAGATTACCTTAACTGACGCCACCCCTTTGGGTACTTCAGTCAGTTGAGGTGAGAATTCTACTGATGCGGCCTATTCTAATTATTATCTTTTTTTAATGGCGTGTGATGGCAAGCAAAAAAAATAATTAGAATGATAGGCCGCGCATTCTTTTCTTGCACTCGGCCCCTTTTCTTTTACTTAAGTTTCATTCTATATAGACGTTCCTTACAGAGGAGGAGGATATAACATACTAGTAGTTGGTGCTTGCATACTGCAAGAATTCATATCACCTTGAAAAAACATTCATTTTTCAGACAGATATTACATCATTACAAATAGTCTTTTAATTCTAAAGATTTCACCTCCGCAGCGATTTTCGTTTTTCCCACATGTAAAAATAATAGTTTAAAACAATCCCCAAATGATGCAATTTAAAATTTTTACACTATCTTCATTATGGGGTATTAATGCTACACATTTAAGCCAAATTTTAAATTTGTAGCACTTCTAGAAGTAAAATAATATTTTTCTAATTGTTTAAATTTAAATAATTTTTAACGGCCGCTGCATATCGTATGTGGTAAAATTGAAATGTTTATTTGTGCAAATTTACTACTCTGTAAATAATTTGAAAATTTCAGCTTCCTAGCTCATCCCGTAGTACCTACACAGTTATCTATTTGTATAAAATTTAAGAATTTTTAACTGCCAAACAAATTAAAATATCAAAATTTGTATAATCCCGATTTCGTTTTTTTAAGAATTCTACTTACAAAAAAAATTTCAACTCCGTAGCACATGCGGAAATACAACCATGAAAATTTGTTTAAACAGTTGCGAATTTTTATCGGCCGCATTGTTGCACTTTTTCACGATTTTCGTTTTTCTAGTTGGTTTTGCACAAAATCCTACCTAAGAAAAAAATTTCGAATCTCCAGCTTATCTGGAAGTGCCTAAACATTAGTATCCTCCTGTTATCATTATATATCGACGACTCTTACAGAGGAGGATATAACAGGAGGATACTAATGTCCAGCCCAAACTACAAGAGCTAGAGAGGTCAAAGTTTCAGTTTTTGTAGATATGATGGAAAAACCTACAGATAAAATGAGACTTCTTTCCTAAGTGACATCAGTTCGACTCCAGAAATTCCGAAAGTTGCGTTTTTTCCCATAAGAAAAGCATTGCGCCATATTTGTAAATTAATTATGGGCACTTACCGGTAAACTAGAAAAATGAAATTATCAGTGTTGCTAGATAGCCGCAATATCTGTTAGGAATTATTGTTACTTTTGCTTACAGTGTCTTGGGTTCGACTCCAGAGACCCCGGAATATCTCCCATAAGTTAGCATGGGAAAACGTAATCTAGTGTGTACACCAATCTAATAAGTTTTGGAACCTGAAATTTTGCAAGATTATAGAACTTTTCTCATAACCAACTATAAAAATGGAAAATTTTAAACTTGTAAATTTTTAGGGGATGTTTTAACCCCATTTGAACATTAAAGTTTAATAATTTTTTAGGTTCTACGGGATGAGCTAGGAAGCTGCAATTTTCAAATTATTTACAGAACAGTGCATTTGCACAAATAAACATTTCAATCTCTCCATATATATATTGCGGCAACCGTTAAAAATGTTTAAATTTTAAACAATTAGAAAAATATTATTTTACTTCTAGAAGTGCTACAACTTTAAAATTTGGCTCAAATGTGTAGCATTAGTACCCCATAATGGAGAAAATGTAAAATGTATAAAATTGCAACATTTGGGGATTGTTTTAAACTATTATTTTTACATTTAGGAAAAACGAAAATCGCTGCAGAGGTGAAATCTTTAGAATTAATAGAATAATTTTAATGGTGAAATATCTGTCTGAAAAATTAATGTTTTTTCAAGGTGAGATGAAATGCTTGCAGCATGCAGGCACCTTCTACTAGTATGTTATATGTTATCATTATATATCGACGACTCTTACAGAGGAGGATATAACATACTAGTAGTTGGTGCTTGCATACTGCAAGCATTTCATCTCAACATAAAAAAACATTCATTATTCATCTTTCATCATTACACATATATTTTTAATTCTAAAGATTTCACCTCCGCAGCGATTTTCGTTTTTCCCACATGTGAAAATAATATTTTAAAACAATCCCCAAATGTTGCAATTTTAAGAATTTTACACTTTATCCATTATGGGGTACTAATGCTACACATTTTAGCCAAATTTTTAAGTTGTAGCACTTCTAGAAGTAAAATAATATTTTTCTAATTGTTTAAATTTAAATAATTTTTAACGGCCACCGCAATTCATATATGGTAATATTGAAATGTTTATTTGTGCAAATTCACTACTCTGTAAATAATTTGAAAATTTCAGCTTCCTAGGTTATCCCGTAGTACAAAAACAGTTATCTATTTGTTTAAACTTTAAGAATTTTTAACTGCCAAACTAAATAAAGTATCAAAATTTGTATAATCCCTATTTTGTTTTTTAAGGAATTCTACTTATTAAAAAAATTTCAACTCCGTGGCACATTCGGAAATACATAAACCTTGAAATTTTGTGTAAACAATTGCGAATTTTTATCGGCCGCATTGTTGCACTTTTTCAAGATTTTCGTTTTTTCTAGTCAGTTTTGCACAAAATCCTACCTATGAAAAAAATTTCGAATCTCCAGCACATCCGGAAGTGCCTTAACATTAGTATCCTCCTGTTATATGTATGTTATATCCACCTCCTCTGTAAGAGTCGTCGATATATAATGATAACATATAACAGGAGGATACTAATGTTTAGGCACTTCCAGATGTGCTGGAGATTCGAAATTTTTTTATAGATAGGATTTTGTGCAAAACCGACTAGAAAAAACGAAAATTTTGAAAAAGTGCAGCAATGCGGCCGCTAAAAATTCGCAATTGTTTAAACAAATTTTCATGGCTTATGAATTTTCGAATGTGCTACGGAGTTGAAATTTTTTTCGTAAGTAGAATTCCTCAAATAACGAAATATGGATTATACAAATTTTGAAATTTTAATTTGTTTGGCAGTTAAAAATTCTTAAATTTTAAACAATTGGATAACTGTGTAGGTACTACGGGATGAGCTAGGAAGCTGAAATTTTCAAATTATTTACAGAGTAGTAAATTTGCACAAATAAACATTTCAATTTTACCACATACGATATGCAGCGGCCGTTAAAAATTATTTAAATTTAAACAATTAGAAAAATATTATTATACTTCTAGGAGTGCTACAACTTTAAAATTTGGCTAAAATGTGTAGCATCAGTACCCCATAATGAAGAATGTGTAAAATTTTTAAAATTGCATCATTTGGGGATTGTTTTAAACTATTATTTTTACATGTGGGAAAAACGAAAATCGCTGCGGAGGTGAAATCTTTAGAATTAAAAGACTATTTGTAATGATGTAATATCTGTCTGAAAAATGAATGTTTTTTCAAGGTGATATGAATTCTTGCAGTATGCAAGCACCAACTACTAGTATGTTATATCCTCCTCCTCTGTAAGGAACGTCTATATAGAATGAAACTTAAGTAAAAGAAAAGGGGCCGAGTGCAAGAAAAGAATGCGCGGCCTATCATTCTAATTATTTTTTTTGCTTGCCATCACACGCCATTAAAAAAAGATAATAATTAGAATAGGCCGCATCAGTAGAATTCTCACCTCAACTGACTGAAGTACCCAAAGGGGTGGCGTCAGTTAAGGTAATCTGAATTTGGATAGAGCTGGTTTTATAAAATAGAAATCTACTGTGGCCACCACATCACTTTCTCCATACCTGTAATTTTCCTAAAAATTCCAAATAACGGATAAGTGACAAGAGTAAACACCCACTTCCGGTTGACCGATTTTTTACCGAAAACTAATCAGTTTTTGTGACATTCATAAAAATGTTAAATATAATATTTCGCGTTGATCTGATTAATAGTTTTTGAGTTAGAGCACCCACAAAAAGCTATCACATACACACAGACATCATCGAGAAAATGGTCAAAACGTGTTCAGGGGATCTCAAAACGTTCATTTCCGTGGAAATCTCGAAGTCGATTTTTTCATAAATACAATACTTTCCCCTATACTACGTATGTAAAGAAAGTAAAAATGATCTCTACTTACAAAAGAGAAATATAAATTAACGCTGAAAATGACCTTTGGCCCACAAGAGTTATTGGGGTTGGTCGGGTCGCAGAATGGTGCTTCCGTACCGAACTCAGGTTTTTGTTCCCAGATGAAAACCGTGAGCAAAAGGTTAACAGAAAAACGACACTCCCTGGTTGGGATCGGGACCCCATGGGGCCTCACAAGGCGAGCATTCGTAGGGTGTGAATCTTAATGTACTGGTTGCATGAAAAATTACAAGAATTTGAAAGTACAGTAATTTCTTGAAAATTCTCCAGCACAATCTTCATTAAGGCCCTCCTTTGGACGAGGCCACCCTTTCGCCTGTTTTTAGCTGTTACTTGAGAATTACGATTTTTAACATAATTTTGAGACACAGGTCCTTTCCATGCGCGGGGTCCCTCCAAGCACGGGGCCCTGTATGTGTATGTATATATATATATATATATATATATATATATACACACACACACAAGTAACCAAAAGGCGGTTCTTGTATTCTCAAAACTAAAATCTAGCTACCGTTGCTAAAAGTATTTCTTTCGAAGGGGTAGATACATTGCACTTGGGCCAACTACTTATGCCGCTCTTCATAAAATTACATTTAGTTCAGCCCTCTCCCAAATCGGGACCGCTGACACGCGCCTTTTGCGCCAAGCGGAAAGTCTCTATACTCTTAATCCTATCTCTTAACTTCTTTCCTAATAGTTTCCCTCCTACTGTTTTCTTCATGCCCCTTAAGTTCGACCTATTTATTTTTTCTATCATTGCCTAATCACCAGCATTAAATCTCTCAACCCCTTTTAAAATCGAAATTCAATAAAAATTATAAATTTTATTTTGCTTTAATTAAGAAAATAATGTATATTTTTATTGAATGAAGAGATGCTTCATTATCGAACCTACACGATAATAATAGAGCAAGGGTCGCCTGACTTTATATTGGAAGTGTCACGCATGGCAAGAATTTTCAAAGCGAGGGGACAGACAATTGCAGGGTCGCAGGGAATTTAAAATGCTTACGTTGGATCTTTCAAAATAAGTATGGCTCAAATTATTTAAGTTTAATCTAAATTGTTTAAGTAAGAAATAGCGAAGTACTGTATTTTAATTTTATCTTCAACCCGTTCTTGATTCCATTGTTATACATAAGTGCAGTATTTAGAAAACTGTAGGTTACTCATTTTCAAAACAAGTGCATTAAATTGTCTTTATAATTATAATAAATAAATATAATTGTATGAATAAATGGTAACAGAAATATTGCGAATATGATTTGTTTTCTTTTTGTTTTCTATATGAATTCATTCTAATTGTATGGATCATTCGCATTCATCCAACATCTTTATTTAATACATAATTATAAATAAGAATTATTAGAAGAGTTCAATCTATTGAAAGCCACGTATCAATCAGGAAACCGGTGTTAAAATCTGGGTCTAAATTTGACCTCAGGGCCGCTCCTGTTGATCAATAAAGGATAAACTTGTTGGCACGCACCTTAGAATATTTGGGTTTAGCAAAGATAATAAATATTCCGAACTACGAAATGATAATAGCATTTCTTGGGGCAAACAAGATATGGCTTGAATATGACACAGCTTAGTTCTTGCCGGCCGATTGACCCAGCGAGTTATATGAATGAAATGATCGGGGTCAAATGATTTCATGCGAGGGATATATAAAAGTTGGGTACCAGGCCGTGCCTCTGTTTGTGAGATACCATGGTAACGTACTACGCTTGCTCGAAGAACTCCGTATTTGTACCGGCAGCACCGGCAATCAAATACTATAAATAGCTTCCAGGCCAAATGCAGCAACTCAAAATACCTTACTCCGGCAATGACAATACATTGTCATTTTGCCAATGGAAGTATTCATCGAATTACTACAGTTTTTCTTAGTGAATTTGAGTAATATTAGAAGAGATGCACGTCTTTCCTATTCTTGGCAAAGTTTAACAACCGTAAGTTTCTAGACTAGAAACTCCTGTTGTTTATATTTCACTTGTATACTACAATTGACATTTCGAACTGCAAAAGACAAGGGTGTTCATTAAAACTATTCTTATCTTTAAAGACAAGGGTGTTCATTAAAACTATTCTTATCTTTATTTATTTCAGATTATGGATAGAGAAATTGTAAAGAGTATGAATCCATACAGTCACATATTTTGTCGAAATATATTGTCCATTCCGTAAATCATAGAAATAATGCTGTTATCTTCATGAGAAATATTTCGCTTTATGTGGAGAATATCGTAATGATTTTAATATTCTAAATTCCAGAAAAATCATAAATGTTGATTACAGAACGATTATCCAAAAATTTTTTAAGAAAATATACGCGCGTTGAGATTGTAATTAGCACTTCTCAAAAGACGGTTTATTTGCTTAACCGGGCAGTTATTATTATTATTAATTAATAAACATTCTCGAATAAAATTCGTATTGGTATTCAATTTGTTTATTGTTAAATTTCAACCGTCAAAAGTCGTTTCCCTGGTTACTGCCTTTGCACCATGTGAACAGTTGAGAATTATGTTGTTTGAGATTGGCCTCTCATGGAACCTGGCAGTGCTGATGATCTAAGCACCATTAAGTCACATAAAGAACTAGACGTTGATCCTCTTATTCTTCTGTTATCTCTTGAGTGTAATGACAGGAAAAATGGAGAAAGTGAAACTGATGCTGAGGAAGCACATGAAACAGAATCACCAAAGAGGAATGGAATTGACAATTTATGGGTCGAGGGCAAGAGAGAAAAGTTAAGCAAAGAATTTGAGAGTGACAAAAGTTTAGACCTCCAAGAGAGTCTATTTAAAATTGAAATTGGAGAACAAGTGACTGATCAGGTTGGCCTTACTCCAATTTACAATAATATAGACAGCTCTGCTGACTCGACCACTTGCAGCACTTCATATAAATCAATGAACAGGATATCAACCCACCGAAAAATTACTTGTGAAAGATTAAGAGAACTAAAAATACTTGTTGACAAAGCAGTTAAGGTAATGTCATAAAAATTTTCTCTGAGTCATGATACCATGATTTTTTGTACACCCAATAAATTATCAAGAAAATGCCCAAATTATGGTTATTTTTTCAAATAACAATTCAGTGTTTTAGCATCTATCAGTATTTGAGAATCAAAATCTTTTATTGAAATAATTATCTCTTGAGATAATTATATCCGATAGCATGCACCCTTGCTTTTTTATATTCTTCTGTACATAGGAAAATAAGACATTCACTATCCAAGGTAGTTGTCCATCGGTTCGAAATGCACTTCGTCAGCGTGGATGGATTGAAAAAAGGTGGAATGAGGCAAGGTGCACATCATCATTGCATATCTCTACCAAAAGAACTAGAAAGACAAGATCAACAAATGATGTGGGCCTTATTCGCTCTTCATCTAGAACAACCTGCTATAGTGGTATGTAATTGATATTACTTTCAACTGAACGTTTAGAATTTGTATCATTTTGATACAATTAATTTAATTAATGAATACATTTTTGGATTTTTGTATTATGTTTTTAGCTATAATATTCAAGTAATGGCAATAGGATTGAACACAACAGAGAAAAACACTTTTTAACTGTCTTAATGAGGAATATTTATCATATCACCCATGCATTGTCACACTCACATCACCGTAAAATTTAAGTGAAAAAACAAATTATTCTTAGGAAAAAATTACTTGAGTTTCTTTTTCAGTCTTAGAATGATATACTAAACTTATTACTTGCTTCAATGATTCTTTATAGAAATCAAATCATTATTCCAAAGCTGTATAACAGAGCAAATGTATACAAATTAATTAAGAAGAATGAAAAAATTGTTCGCTACCATCCAATGACTTCATTATTTTTTTACATGCTCGAATTTTAGATTGCATTTATAAGTACTTTCATTTAATTTTTTGTCAAATTAATAAAATTTGTTGAAATATGTGAATTCTGTAAGGAAACAATATTTTTGTTGGCATCTGATGTTTGTCATATAATTAAGTACATGCTGATTATTTTAGACACAAATTTTTCATATGCAATATCTTTTCAAAAAGGTATATCATTACACAGCTAATTCTTTTGATGAACAGTAAATGGAAACATTGTGGAAAATTATTTATTATTTGTCCTCAGTGGTTTTGAATGACCATCATTCAACATATTTTTTACAGCTTCAGTACTTCATTGTAGCGAAGTTTCTGATGCACCGTTAATTAATAGGAGTTATAGAGATATTGATATGGAAGAAGAAGAGGGTAATGTTATGTCAAGAATGCTTAGGAATGCAGAACCAGCTCTAGTTTGGACATCTCGTAGTGATTCTGTTGAATGGAGCCTTATGCCTAAACATCAAATTGTTAACAGATTCCCAAGGACATATTTTGCCACCAAGGTATAAGTTATATATAAAGTTATAGTTTATGCACCTAATAATATTTTAAGCATAATTATAAATTGTTCAGAGTGATAAAACTTGTACTATTTTCATCTTAGATCTTCTGAATTATAAGAAAATTTTTACTGTGATGAAATATTTATCAGAGCTCTTTAACCAACAATTTTAGACTTTTGATATACTTGCTTATCAAAATTTCAAGCACTGCAATTCAAAATATTTTGATTTGTAATCAACTATATCTAGCATTAATTTGTGATATGTTTGTTGTGTAGGTTGGCTTGTGTAGTTATCTACAGCAGATGCATTGGTTCTATGAAGCTGGCATTTCAGATACACTGTTCCCACGTTGCTATTGTGTTTGCTTACCAGAAGAAATGCAGGCATTTCGAGATGATTTCCGTCTAACAGCTTGTCTCTCTTTGATGAAATGGTTAGTTAGCAGGTATGAGAAGTCAAAGAATTCATCTGGCTTGTGTGAAGAAACAAAACATTCTGAGCCTTCTGGAGTAGCTGCTGTGCAGTCATCTTCAGGAAAGGTATATTCATATTTTCCTCGGTAAAATTAATGCTGTAACCATAGAAATATTTTGGTAACATTTGAAAAGGATATTCTTTTCCAAAAACTGTCCTGGGCTTATTGTATAGCATTTTTCACTATTGTTATTTTGACGTTATCGTTCATTCATAATAATAATAATTATTATTATTACTTTGTATATCTTGCCCACGTAACATATTAACCCTCCGTTGGTTGCATGGTGAGCATAGTGCTCATTGTAACTTTTTTATGCATGAATTCTGACCTTGGTTTGCCATCTACAATGTTCCTCAAACTCAGATAAAAAGGTAGATGGCAACCCAAGATTGGAATTCATGCAGAAAAAAATTACGTTCACATTTTCATGGTGAGCGCTATGCTCACCACAAGTGCAATGGAGGGTTAAAATTATAACATTTTGATGGTTATATTTATGTCTTTCAGTTTTAACCATTATCATATAATGTTAGGGGAAATAATTGTTTATTCCCTTGATAATATTTGGTAGATGATCTTGATAACTCTCAGTGTAGCAAAATAGTTGAGTTATTTCCATCATTAATTAATCAATCTCAGAGGTGACTTCTTGGCTCCTTATTCTTGTATTAAGTTAGAATGAAGAATTATTGATTGCTCTCTTAGGGTGACTATATTGTACATGAAAAACACATTTTGTTTCCTTAGTTCAGCAGATCCCAAAATTAATATACCTGCAACCTCTTTCCTTTTAGGCAAATTATCTATTATTATCCCCCTAACTTGTTATTCCCAAAATCTATAACTATTCCTGCATTCATAGGGCTGTTAATATTATAACCTTAGACTGTAGTAAAAGTTTTTAACAATAAGTAATATTAACTCTAACAACCTTTAGCTTGATTACTACTTTTTTATGGGTATATGAGTTGTGCATACGATTCTTTTAGATTCATACCACAATATGACCTAATTTATTCAGTTCATTTTTGTAACAAAATTTCAATGATTCAATCATTATATCTGCCCTGTAGGTACCCCTTTCGGCAGTTGAATTTGCCATACAAAGAGTCACTGAGCATATAATTAGCTGTCAACATGGTGATATAGATCTTCCCTTGTCATTTGTGAGCAGCCATAAAAATCCAACCCACAAGACTTGGGATCACCAATGGGACCAATTTCTTACTTGGTTCTACCAAATAATGCATGAGGGGAAGACACTGTCTTGTGACTCTTTAAATGAGACCAATGACAAAGTTACATCAACTGATAATACAGATAAGGAGCCTCTAACAGTGAACGTATGATATAGAATATTTTGTGTTTGCTCAGTTAAATTAATTTGATAATTAAATACTATTAACTATCTAATCATAACTGGTAATCTTGTTGCCATGTAGAAACATGAATGATGATGCTACAAAATATTTAATGATTCAAATGATAATAATAAAAAATTGTTATTATTATAAATTATATATTATTACATATAATAAAATTTCCCAAATTAAATTCATGTATGGCTTGTTGACAAATGACTTACATTTGCCTCTGCTTGATATTATTTTAGTTTACTGTTTGATCAAGAAAGTCATTTCTTTTAAGTTAACCTATAGTGAGAAAAGCTGTCCCGCTACTTCATATATGATTCTAATTGATAAAAAATATTTGCGTGCCTATCTCAACTCAAAACATTTCTAGTAGCAGTAATTTTTGATGATTTTTTAAAAATTCACAGGATCTCTATGTGAGATCTAAGAGTTGCTTGAATGATGTGAGACCATACTGGCCACAGATTGATTTGGATGGTATGATGGATCTTTGGATCTTAAAACCAGGAGCCAAGTCTCGTGGTAGAGGCATACAGTTAATAAACCGTCTTGAGTCAGTCAACCAAAGGATCTCACCTGCTGTAATGAAAGAGACACGCTATGTTATACAAAAATACATAGGTAAGACAAATATTAGCTGACCATATTACAACTGAAGATTTATTTTCATTGCACAATTAATAACTTGTTTTAAATGATGTCTGTATGAAATTCCATTATAAAATTTTTGAGCAATTTACGCTATTTTTTTCTCACCACTTCTATTTTGATGTGACATCTCGGTTACAAATGCATCATTTTTATCATGATATATATCTACATGGAAAAATCAAGTTCCAAAGTAACTATATCTCCCATTCTTATTATGGGCTTCTTGTCAATTATTAACCTTTTTGCAATCTTTCTCATCCCTTGCTGCTTACCTTTTATTTGATCTCACTTTCCTATTTCACTTTCATTATCTCCTGAAAATGTTTCTTTTCTTACCCCTCACATTGTTTCAGTACCTTCCTGCTTACTTAAATAACATTCCAATGCCTACTATTTCCCTCTCCCTATGAAATGATTTTTATCTCGGATATTCTTTTTGTTTAAGTTCGCTGCTTTCTTACTTAACTCAGAGAGTGTCTTTTTCTTGATGAACAATTTTGGGAATAGAGAATTTTTTATATTCTCCATAGTATTTTTGTTATCTCAATTCAATTTGTATTTATATGAATAAATATTATCATAATGCCATTAGTTGCATGACCATTGTCTTCTAGTCTATCCTTCTTAAACCAAGTAACTTCTTTCCTTTAAATTTCAAGATCTTCAACTAAAGTGGCTTCACTTTCTGACTTACTGCACGATTCAACATCATAAAATGTTTCTCTGTCACAAGTCTCATACTTTGGTTATATCATTAATAGTAATTCACTTCTTTTCTGGTATGCTCATGCCATTTTTACTCAACAAGGTCATTGTAAGCCAACTGAGAAGTGTTTGTATGAAATGGTTGGTAAAATGTATTAAAAGATTTAGGTAATTTGTTAATTTGTTGCTATTTAAAAGATACCATCATGCTTCAACTAGCTTTCAACACTTATGATCTCAATATAAGGGATTATTTACTCAATATGAAGAGACATTTGAAATCATGTTTGTTTTGGGATGGCCACATTTGATTCTGCAGGTACAGTTGAACCTCCCAAATCCGGCAACTTTTGGACCTGAGCCTTGCTGGATCTTGGAGTTCACCAGATTTCGGATGGTCATATTATAGTCATATGTACACAGGGCTTTTTCCGCCAGTATGACCGGTTCACATACCGGCTCACACAGCAGGTGTACCAGTAAATATCTTAAATTTCACACTATATCAGCTACACTAATTTATTTATATGTAATTATTAGATATCATGATATAAATTTCACAGTTTTAATAAATGAAAAAATGTGAAAAATACTGCATTTCAATACTGGAACTTATTGTTCATAGTAGTGTGTGATGTGGGACTGTGCGTTATTTGCCGAATTTCGGATGATTTGCCGGATTCACCCATTTCCCAAAAATAGCTGGAAAATGGGAGGTGCCAGAAAATGAATTGCTGGATTTGGGAGGTTTGAATGCACAGGCTTACTCATCAGTATGTTAAGATGCCAAGGATGAACTTTATATTCCCTGTTTCTAGTGACCAGTAGAAATTTGTTTGCTATATTAGTTTGTAGGTTTGAACTATTTTGTAGCCATGTGTATTAGAATGTTATTTCATTTTTCTCTAGCTAACTGAACATAATTTTTAAAAGGTATCTGTTTTAGAAGCTTATTTTCTTCTTAACATTTCAGAGAGGCCCCTTTTAATATACAGGACTAAATTTGACATAAGACAGTGGTTTTTAGTGACTAATTCTTACCCACTAACAATTTGGATGTATAAGTAAGTGTTTATTCCTCTGATAAATGTTAACTGAAGTATTTAGTGATAATTCTTAATATATATATATATATATATATTTATTTATATATATCCATTTTATTGTTTGGATGAATCATATTTGTATTATGCATGAAACTTTATCTTATGAATTTATTAGACTAGAACATTTAGCTAAAAATATAGTTATTTTTCAAGTATGGTTAATGTGACAAAAAGAGTATACTCACAATTAAGCATAATAAAATAGAAAAGCAAACACAGATAACTAAATAGTAGAAGTAATACAAAGAGACTTTGTTATACTCTAAAAATATTGGTAAAAGTTAATCATTAATATCCTTATTAGGTTATTTTTACATATGGTCCTCAAATTTTGTCTGCTTTGTTTGTTCTTGGGTACAATTCATCTATTATGGAAGAGTGAGCTTCTATATCCATTTCTGAAAATTTTATGATTCATTATAAATTTGTCACCTTTCTGATCATGCTTTAATATTAAAGGCAGTATGAATTATTTGTTTTTTCATTTTAAATTATGTAATGTAATTTCAAATAGCCAATAGTGATGTACCATCTTGTTTGAATTTCTTCAACTTCTAACATGTCTTGCTAGTTAAAAATATTTCCAGATCATTTTTAGGTGGCTTAATGTCAATTTTAAATAATAGACTATTTAGAAATCGGCTCAAATTATTGTGTATGTTTCCAACATTTACTTTCTTTAATTAATGTTTGCAGCAGATATTTGCCAATCTTCTTCCTATTCTCTTACAATTAGCTAGTCCAATTAAATAGCAGCATGGCATTCTGCCTTCCATGGCTATATTTTTTATGGTCATTGTATCTAAGAGTATCTGAACTTGAACTTTTGGTACTGTTCGCGTAACTGGGCCAAAGGTAGACAAGGTGACGCTAGTGCTGGTGATGCTGAGAAAGCTATGAGAAATGGAACTACAAGGGGGAAAGGTGAAAAAGCAGAAACCAAATGTAAATACAAGAAGCATTTCGAGGTATGTAATGAAACAACATAGACGATGAGTAATATCACAAGATTAAGGCTAGCCAACCCAACCCGAGGGGAGGAGGGAACAGCGAACGTGGGAGTAAACCAATAGCACCTAACCAAACTTGCCCAACCTGGGGGGAGAGGAGGTTGTTATGCCGTAGAAGAGAAGAAATACTTAAAGGAAAACCATAACCAACCAATTAATAACCCAACCTGGAGGGCGGAGGAGGTTGTTTGCCATAGAAGAGAAATACTTACAGGAAAACATAGCCAACCAACCAATTACCCAACCTGGGAGGCCAAGTCATTGCTTTCTCGTCTCCAACGCTAGCATCATCTTGTTTACCTTTCGCTCCAGTTATGCGAACAGAACTGAACATTTTCTCATTAGATCTTCTGCAGTAAAACTGCAAAGCTAACCACTGAACTAGATAAAAAGTTTTGGTGAAGATTGATTGTATACTAATCTTAAAAATTAAACTACTTACCTCTTTTCTCTGAAATATTTTCATGTTTTGTATTGCATCAATACAAAATAGAATCTGCCTTCTTCATCTGTATTAGGTACTCTTAGTCTTGTCTGATACGGTTGAAGCATAAAAAAGGTGCTTATTATGAAAGTGTTGAAAATACATTTGTCTTTTTTCTATGACCAGTTAATTGAGAGTATACAGTATAATGTTCACTTTATTATGACAATAACTCGAATATGAGATACTAATTTTGATCATCCCTTGTCTGGCCATACCATATCCAAAATTAGAGAGAGTTATTTAAGATTTAGCTCTCAGATCTTCAGCCTTCGTGAACTGCATGAATCTATCCATTTATGTAATAATGCAATTCAGTGTCACTATACCAATGGAAATGATCGTGACCGTGCCTTGCCAGAGGAGAACATGTGGGATTGCTACACATTCCAGACATACTTGAGGTTAGTCATTATTTCACTAATCACATAGTGGTAAATAAATTAAATTTCATGTGGAACTGAGTCAGTTGTGTTTTTTATTAAACAATTTACACCAAAAAATATTCTCTGCTTGTTAAATGAAAGAGAATGGGCCCCAAATTTTTTTGACTTAATAAACATGATTGAGGATGGAATACATATGTACTTATTTTGTCAATTCAATTTAGCCATAAATCCAGCTCCACTGAAAATTAAAAATAATAAGAATGTTTATTTGATTCTTCATAAACTCCAATTTATAGATAATTCTGTTAATGTAAATTCTGGGCAATTAACTATTGTAAAATAGCTGCTTTTTCTTCAATGAACCATAGGCCTTTTAATATTCCCTTCTTGTAATACTGGTCTCAAAAAAGAAGCCAAGATAATCAAACTGATCGACCTTACTAACAGTTGAAAATTTACAATTAAAGAAATTTAAAAAAAAATCTTTTAAACAAACTCCTCAAAAAAATTCTCATATATCTTACTAACAGTTATTAGGCTAAATTAATAGGCTAAATAATAGAAGAGAAATAGAAGAAGCCAGCTGTGGAACTCAATATGCCAGCAGAAAAATGTTAGATAATAATAATACAAGCTACATTCAACAAAAAGTATAAAATTAAAAACTAAAGTTACTGTAATCTATTTCCATATTCCAATTTTCTAATGAAATATTAATTCTTTTAACTGATAACATGTTCTTGGCACTTCTTGGTTGAGAAGCACTATTATCATACTAGTATACAAGCCCATCATCATGAGGGGAAGGAATATACATTCACGTACAGCAATTCCTCGCCAACTGCGGTTTTTCTAACCGCTGTTTTTGAGTATACGCAGTTTGAGATGCGGAATATGTAGTTTCTGTCTCGAGAGGGAAAAAAAGAAAAAAAAATCTGATATCTGAGTAACTCGGACGTATTTTACAACATATTTCGTACTATGTAGATACATAGTATAACATAATGACAAAATTACCCACTTCAGTACACAATGAAGTGATATCTATTATATGATACCTACACTTACGAAAGTCAGCCATCAGTGTCAATCGAGCTGTGTTACTCGGTGGACATTTCTCTATTTATCTGGAGAATTCTGTGTTTTTTTACGTCTATTTTACCCGAAAGTATTTTTACTTGCTTTCAGAATGCTTTGAAGATTACTTTATTATAAAATACATTTAATTATCCCTTTAATATGGCCTCTAAACATTCTAAAAGTGAATGTGTAAAAAGAGCAAGGAAAGTTATGACATTACAAGAGAAAATAAAAGTGCTTGATAGACTTGCCTGTAGAGAAAGTGCAGCATCGGTGACTTGAGGTTTAGGGATCAATGAATCAACCATTAGGACAAACAAGAAGAATGATGCTACCCATAAGGGCAAGTGTTGCATGTGGGACATCAAAAAGTTCTCAAGTGTCTTGCATGCCCCGTGATC
The DNA here is from genome assembly GCA_028673005.1 of Tanypteryx hageni. Taxonomy (NCBI): domain Eukaryota; kingdom Metazoa; phylum Arthropoda; class Insecta; order Odonata; family Petaluridae; genus Tanypteryx; species Tanypteryx hageni. The sequence goes on from CM054114.1 coordinate 153,218,724, forward strand.
ATAATTTAGAGAAGATGGAGAAAGAAAACCCTTAATGTATGGATAAAAGACCAGTCCCAGAAAAATGTGCCTTTAAGCACCGCAGTGATTTGTGAAAAGGCCAGACGTTTACATAAACATTTTATCGAGACTTGAGAAAAAGAATCTAGGGAGAATTCAAGTGCAAAAGAATTTCAATTTAAAGCCAGTCATGGCTGGTTTGAAAACTTTAAAAAGAGGTATAATCTGCATAACATAAAACTTTGTGGAGAATCGGCTTCAGCAGATCACAATGCCGCAGAAATGTTTCCTGAACAACTTTCAACTTCACCTCTAAAGAAGGGGATTTTCAAGGCCTTTCTTTCACTTGATCTTTGTTCGCATTCTTATTTTTGCTCTTAGATTCACTGGGCTTGTGCAGAAGCTTCCATGGTGGCCATAGATAGGGATAGAGATGCTCCTCATGGTACTGAAATAAAACTGGATATGCAAAAATGTGAATAATGATTACGCTTATAATGAAAGTCAACTGTATACTATAATAATAACAACAACAATAATAATAACCCTGATTGTCGGACCTAAATGGAACCGAAGGATCGTCGGATAATATGGAATACTATTGAAAATAAACTGCGCAATATACATTGCACAAACTTTCTCATATACGTACCTACATAAATACATATATACATTAAGGAACTATACAGCAAGCAGGCAGGATTGGCAAAAATAAAACTGGAAGATGAGGTAAACATCGAAGAAGATAACTTAGGACCAAGTATTATGGAGAGCGAAGTAGAAAAAGTGATAGTGGAACTAAAGAAAGGGAAAGCCACATGCAGCGATGGAATACTGGCTGAGGTACTTAAAGTCATGGGATCAGAAGGACTAAAAGCGATCACGAAATTAATTAATAAGATTTACGACATGGGAGAGTGGCCTTGGGATTTCCTAGAAGTAACAATGATCCCTCTAAAGAAGAAGTCGAAGGCAATGAGATGTAAAGACTACAGAACGATAAGCCTTCTGTCATACACTTTGAAGATCATCACGAGGATTCTTAATAAAAGGCTGGAGAAAAAAGCAGAAAAAATGCTAGGGGAAGATCAATTTGGTTTCAGAAAAGGATGAGGAACTAGAGATGCTATAGGGGTAGTTAGAATCATATCAGAAAGGGCAATGGAGTACTGTCAAGATATCTGCGTACGTTTCGTAGACTGGCAGAAGGCCTTTGATAGAGTAAATTGGGTAATGTTGATGAAGATATTAAAGGATGTATGTGTAGACTGGAAAGACAGGAGACTGATCGGGAATCTATATGTGAATCAAGTTGTAAAGATCAGGTTGGAGAATGCGGAAACCTGCGGTGTAAATATCGGTAGAGGAGTAAGACATGGCTGCTGTCTATCGCCGCCCCTATTCAATATATATGGAGAAAGTGTAATGCAAGAATCGTTAGAAGGTACGGGAGATTTAAAAATTGGAGGAAGGATTATAAGAACAGTAAAATACGCAGATGATCAAGTACTTCTAGCAAGAAAGGAAGAGGAACTCCAGAAAATGATAAATAGACTACTAATAACAGGTAGAAAATACGGTATGACATAAATACAGAAAAATCCAAGGTCATTCGAATATCAGGCAAAGAAGAGTATTTGATCATAAGTATTGGAGGAAGGCCTTAGAACAAGTTTCAGGCTACCAATACCTTGGAAGCATCATAACAAGAGAAGCAAAATGTACGGATGAGATCAGGATTAGATTAGGATAATCAAAAGCAGCTTTCAGAATGGGGAATATAAGGGAAGATATCTGCAAGAAGACTGATCAGGAATCTATATGTGAATCAAGTTGTAAAGGTCAGGTTGAAGAATGCGGACACCTGCAGAGTAAATACCTGTAGAGGAGTAAGATAGGACTGCTGCCTATCGCCGACCCTATTCTATGTATATGGAGAAAGTCTAATGCAAGAAGCATTAGAAGGCACAAGAGATTTCAAAATTGGAATAAGGATTATCATCATCATCATGCTTCTGTCCGAAGACAGGTTTTACCTGAATTGCTGCCTCCATTTCTCTCTCTCCCTAGAAGCCTCTATAAGTATTATATCCCTGCTTTATATTCTCTAATATTCCTATTCTTTTTCTCCCTCTTCCTCTTCTTCCAATAATTTTTCCTTCTAAGATTGTCCTTTGTAAACACTGTCTTATCAATATGTGCCCTATCCAATTTGCTTTTCTTTTCCTGATTGTTTTTATTAGCATCCTTTCTTCTCCCACCATTTCTAATACTTCTTCATTTCTCTTCCTCTCTGTCCAATTCACTTTCATCATTCTCCTCCATACCCACATCTCAAAACTTTCTAAATATTTTTTCTCCTTACCGTCCACATCTCTGCACCATAAAGAGCTATGCTCCATATGTAGCATTTTGCTAATTTCTTCCTTGTTTCTAAATTTATTTTCTTGCTTGTGAGAAGCTCCTTCTCGTTAAATGCTGCTTTTGCCAATGCAATCCTACTTCTGATGTCCTGTACACTACTTCCATCCTGCGCTAAATACTGCCAAGATATTTGAAACTACTTACTTGTTCCAATTTTTGGCCATTTACCATTATATTTAATTCTTTATGTCCCTTTGAAACCACCATGACTTTCGTTTTTTCTGCATTGATCTTCATTCCATATCGTCATCCACTAGTCTGTCTGTCATCCTCTGAAGCTCTTTCTCGTCTTCTGCTATTAAGCCCTGATCATCTGCGTATTTAATGGTGGTAATACTTTCACCTCCTATCTTAAATCCTTTCTCTTCCATCAACGCTTCTTCTATTATTGTTTCTGCATAAATATGAAATATTGCTGGTGAAATAGGACATCCCTGCCTCACTCCCCTCCCTATTGAAGTACTTTCTGTTTCTTCTCCTTCAACCCTGACTCTAATCTTTTGATCAAAGTTAAGGTTTTTAAGCAGTCTTTTATCTTTCCAATCTATTCCTATTTTGTTTAAAATACCCAGCATTTTATCCCATTTCACTCGGTCAAAAGCTTTCTCCCAATCTACAAAACAAAAATACATATCTTTATTGACTTCTAGCACTCTTTCTATCATCATCCTCATACATCCTATAGCATCACTAGTTCCTCTTCCTCTTCTGAAACCAAACTGATTATCTTGCAGCTCCTATTCTATTTTACCTTCAATTCTTTTGGTTATTATTCTGGTTAGAACTTTAGCTGTATGAGAAATTAAACTAATAGTTCTGTAATCCTTACAACATTTTCCATTGTTATTTTTCTCCAGTGGTACCATTACAACATCTAAAAAATCTTCAGGCCATATGCCAGTATCATATACTTGGTTAAAAAATTTTGTGAGTTGCTTAACTGCTTTCGACCCCAAAACCTTAAGAACGTCTACTGGTATATCATCACTCCCAACAGCCTTCCTTCTTTTCATGTCATCAATGGCTCTTTTAACTTCAGACTCGAGAATACTTGGTCCTAGCTGATCTTTTTCCACATCCTCTTTTTCATTCAATTCAATATTTCTTGGCTTTCCTTCTTTGTCATACAGAACCTCAATGTATTCTTTCCAGACATTCTTTACATCGTCTGGCTCCGATACTATTTTACCACTTTTGTTCATGATTCCTTTACGTCCTATCTTTCTTGCTTTTTTCTTGAATAGTTTCCTTGCTTTGCTATACATGAGGTCTGTTCTACAAATTCTTTCACACTCGACAATCTCCTCGCATTTCTCATTTATCCACTGTTCTCTGGCTTTATCTGTTTCCCTTCTTAAAGCATTATTTAACTCCTTGTACTTTCATTGGCCTTCTTCAGTGTTTACGTTCTTCCACTTTCTCCGCTCTTCCATTTTTTGCAGCATGGCTGCTGTGATCCAGGGTTTTTTGTTTCTTTGACCCGTTATCTTTCCTACCTTCTTTTCCATTACATCTTTAATGTTGCTATGGATGTATCTCCACTCCTCATCTAAACTCTTCCTATTTTATTCAGATCTCTCCCCCAACCTTTCCTCCAGCTCAGGCATAATAGCCTCCTTGTTTTTAAGGAGTTCCTCTAAGTTCCATTTCTTGTTAACTCTTATGTTTCTCTTAACGCTCTTCAGTCTACATTGTGTATTTGCCACCAAAAGGTTGTGGTCGGAATCGATATCTGCTCCTGGTAGTGTTTTCACATTTTTAATGCTATTTCTAAATCTTTCATTGACTAGTATGTAATCTATCTGGTATCGTCTCTGGTCTCCTGGGCTTCTCCATGCGTAAAGTCTCCGCTGGTGATGCTTAAACCATGTATTAGTTACAATCAATCTATTTCTATGGCAGAATTCCACAAGTTTCTCCCCTCTTTCATTTCTCTTCCCTAGTCCATATTTTCCCACTATGTTATCTTCCTGTCCCTCTCCGACTACACTGTCCCAGCCTCCCATTACTATGGTGGTGATCCTTCCTTTTCCCTCCTCCTCCAATATCTCCATAATCTGTTCATACATTTCATCTACTTTGTCGTCACCAGCATTAGTTGTTGGCATATACACTTGAATTATAAACATTTCCACTGGCTCCATCTGAAGTTTTACGGCTATTAATCTATTAATCATTAACTGTCACTACCTTGCTAATTCTTTCAGCTATCTCTTTTCTCATTATAATCCCCACTCCCCTTTCCTTTTTCTCTCCTCCCGAGTAAATAATCTTAAATTCGTCTGAATTTATCTCACCTTCTCCTTCCCACCGAACTTCACTAAGACCTACTATACCTACATTATTCCTTCTCATTTCCGTTTTTAAGTTCTCTAGTTTACCCTCTGAATTCATAGTCCTAACATTCCATGTACCTATTCTTAATTTCTCACTACTTGCTTTCTTATTAATGTTACATTTCCTCTGTGCATCCTCTAGGGTAGTCCCCACCCAGAGATCTGATTGGGGGACAATTTTACCTCCAGAATATTTTACCCCAGAGAGATCCATAGAGGTATTTTCAGCTTTTCAGCCTATCATGGGAAATATAATGAGGTAGTTTCCCCTTGCTTTCCTCATCGCAGTTTCACAGAGAGATTACCCATCTGTAGCTGTTCACATCCACATGATCACCACCTACAGAGGTACTGTGCAAGCTGCTGCCCTTGCACAGGGGGATGTAAAACCCCCAAGGATAAGGATTATAAGAACAGTAAAATATGCAGATGATCAAGAACTTCTAGCAAGAAAGGAACTCCAGAAAATGATAAATAGACTAGTAGTAACAGATAGAAAATATGGTATGGAAATAAATACAGAAAAATCCAAGGTAATTCGAGTATCAGGCAAAGAAGAGAATCTGAACATAATTATTGAAGGCCTTTAGAACAAGTTTCAGACTATAAATACCTTGGAAGCATCAAAACAAGAGAAGCAAAATGTACGGATGATATCAGAGCAAGAATAGGTAAAGCAAAAGCAGCTTTTAGAACAAGGAAACATCTACTTATGGGGAATACAAAGGAAGATATCAGCAAGAAGTTCATAAAATGCTATGTATGGGGTATAGCTTTGTATGGGGCAGAAACATGGACGCTAAGGAAAAATGACATCAAATACTTGGAAAGCTTTGAGATGTGAACTTGGAAGAGAATGCTGAAGATAAAATGGAAAACGATGAAGTGCTATGAAGAGTAGGAGAGAAGCGAATGATTATACAGACTATTAGAAAGAGGAAGGCAAACTGGGTTGGACATTACCTGAGGAGAGAGAGATGTGTTAGAAGGAAAACTAGATGGAAAAGGGACAGAGGTAGGAAAAGCATTCATCTGATAGACGATTTGAAAGGGAAAGAGAGTTATCAAGATATGAAGAGGAGAGCAGAAAATATGAGTATATGGAGAACCAGGTTTAACCATGAATAATCATGGACCTGTCTACGGACAGACTACCTATGATGATGATGATGATGATATACATTTGATCTCACTACACTTTTTGCCCCGAAATTAACTGTGAGCTTGGTAATTCACTGCCAATTATGTTAATTATGCTTAGGAACAGAACCAAAGTGACTGACACCATCAACCACTCGTATCTAATATTTATTTTCTTAACAGTGAACTATGGAATTTTAGACTTGGGAATCCCTGGGTACCCCCTCCCCTCTGACTCATGCGCTAAGTGTCTTGTACAGAAATAATGCCACTAGATGATATATTATAACTTTTTTGGGACATATGGCTTAGTTAGTGTTATTTATGACATCAGGCTGTACGTTTGGATGGATTTTAGTGAAAATCCTTAGAGCCATTTTTCAGTAAATCGAATTTTGTTTCAAAATATCCAAGAATAAAGTACCATTAATTGTTGCGCAATATGGTTTTTCTCATCAGAATGTCTTTTATGAATGATATTATCCATAAATATGAGATAACATTCGATTTAGTTTAATCGTAAAGCTGTTGTTTGAAGGGATCGCGGCGGAGGAGTGATATCATAAGGCTTAGGTAAGGTAGCTTAGCATACATTGTAATGTCACTGGAGAGCATAAAGAGTTCAAGAGATATATGGCTTACGTAGTATTATTTGTGACATCAGGATCTACAATTGGATTGATTTTAATCAAATTCTCTATAGCTATTTTTGAGTAAATAAAATTTTTCAAAAAATCGCAAAGAATAAACTACCCGTTATTTTTGTGCAATATCGTTTTTATGAAAAAAAGGTCTGCAAAAGATGATATATTGCACTAATACGAGATATCATTCGATTTTATTTATGCGCTTGGGCCCTAGAACAGCGAACAGACTGACAGACAGACAGTAAAATAGGTACAAATATCTATAAACTTAGCTTATTACTAATTCCAATGACAACACAATATGGCCATCAAGTAAAAACTATATCACAAACATAAATAGCATTTATAATAATTTTATGAATAAAACAGTTAATTTTGTAAAGTAATGAGTTATTGGAATTTGTTACTTTATCAAAAATCCAGCTTTGAAAATTTTCAGAGCTTACCTGTGTGTATTTTTGGCTGTAGGAGCTATATTTTTGATGGCCCAAGGTTTTTTGGTGTTCATTCTTAAAAATTCTTATCATTATAAATAACTGCTTCTTACATATGTAGGATATATGATATAGGATATATCATATAAAACGTAAGGTACATAACTGAAATTTGGAAGGAAGATAGGTCATTGGATACAACCTCTGGCAAAATCCGAAATTCCAGAAAAAGTTATATTTAAGTGGTTTTTGACCCCAAAGTCCAATTTTAAGCCCCCATAAGAAAGGCATTGAAAACTGTGCAGGGCTATATAAAATTGCTTTTTTAAATTATTTAAAATTAAGATACAAATTCAGGACATGCACTATACTGTGGAAAAAGGAATGAAGTTTATTTTCCTTGAAGACAAAGTTCAAATCCATGCAGAATTTGCGTAAAAATTCGATTTTAATCATAAAATTATGAAATGTTTTTCAGTTTTAAACAATGAAAAATATGAACTACCATAGCAACAACTCCAATGCCTTTCAATGGGAATTGGTTTTCCATACTTCAGTAGCATTGATTTATTGCTTACAATTAGACTGCATTATAATCCATTTGATTTCAGTCAATGACGTATGCATATGATGACGTGATAATGTTAAATTAATTTTTTATCCAGATATGTACTAAAAGGCACGGATAAAGACACCATAATCATAACACAAAATATCCTAATTTTTACATAAATTTTAGTGTAATATATAAGCCATTGTCTTAATGATGATTATAGTAATTGCTTAAAAAGGGTGATCTGAACCATGAAACTTGAAATTCGAAAACTTGGACGTGAGCTGATTGCCAGAAAATTTAGAAATTTTGGATAGATCCCTTAATTTCTGGGAAAATGGAAACTATTATCTTATTTAAATGTGCTCTGCACAGTTCAGATGCTGTCAGGTTGGTTTATTTACAAGTTTAGATCTTGGTGTTTGGTGATTTTTTAAGTGCTTGCAGTATGCAAGCACCAACAACTCATATTAGTCATGTTGGATAAGACAATGTTGGATAATCAAAGGTCAGATAATTGGAGTTCTACTGTAATAATAATAATATTAATAACTTTTACTAGTTCCATAGATCAACATAAACATAAGAGTAAGTCAAGTACAATAAATAATAATAAAAAAGAATGCATAAAAATAAACATTAAATAAAAATAGAAATGAGAAATAGAAATACATAATGGTCATCAGAGTTATATCAGTCATTTACAAGTTATTGTCAGACATGGTTATTTAAATATTCAGAGAGACTATATTAAGTTTTGCTTAAAAGAAAGCTCTTCAAATGACAAGATAGAGGATATTGACTAAATCCTAGTGGGTAAGTTATTAAATACAATGGAAGCAGCATGGTGAGGTCCTTTTAGACAGGGGGACAAATAATACTTATTTAAATGAATATCTAGCATATTAAAAGCATGAAATGGGTAGAAATCACTAAAATATATAAATATTATATATATAACAGTAGGTACATCTAAGAGGGCAGACATTTACAAATTGTTACTGCATATATGTTACATTATGAATAAATTCAATAAATTAATGCCTTCTAATATTATTATATTATTTATAACTTGTTTTGATTTTTTCACCTCATTAATTTTTGAAATTTTTTATATTTCATAAGCTTTTTTGCTTTTAATATATTAAATCATTTTACAGGGCAGACTTTTATGCGACTATGTGTTGAATCGTATTAAAAAATCTGTATTTTCGTTTGACTACTTACCTTAATCCAGGGATGGCAAATGATTTTTGTGCAGCATGCTAAGGAAGTAATGAGAATTTCTCATGTGCCACTAGTTTACGTTTTCTCTATGTAACAGGCAGATAGAGGGTGAATATTGGCCCAGGGGTTTTAATCTGAATCGGCTCTTATAGTTATATGATATTTTTATTTAAATATTTATATATATGTACTCACAAACTACATTCAAAACATTATTCACACAGGAATTAACATTATTTTATTGTTTTTCCACATAGCGGTGTAAATATTTCAAAAAATGTTTTCTATAGGTACATTTTAAATTTTGCTCCTTTTAGCATAAATGTGGATGGCCCATCGGGGCCTGCCAAATGCCTGATAGGTTGATCCACCCCTGCTTAGAAACCTCATATTTTATACAGAACATGAAAGCTTACCCATTGTGAGTAAAATCGCATGCATGTGTGCCACCAATTTGCCATTCCAGCTTTAATCAGTTAATCAATCAATCAATCAATCATTAAAGCAGTATTAAATATTATAAACTTGAAAAATAAGCATGAAAATAAAATTTAAAGAAATTTTATGAGTATCTTAATGATGGCCTATACTTTTTGTAGGACAATTGGTCATGCTAATGTGTGGGAAGACTTTATTTATCCTGGGATGAAAGAGAGCATTATTGGAGCCTTGTTAGCATCTCAGGATAACATGACTGATGGTGGGATAACTACCAATGCCACAGCATCTTTTCTTAGAGGAAAGGGATCTAGTTCACCAAGCAATAAGAATGGGAATCGACTTGGCAGTTATTTTGAACTTTTTGGAGCAGACTTCATGCTTACTGAAGATTACCGTCCTTGGCTCATTGAGATTAACTCTTGCCCCTGTATGGCTGCTTCAACCAGTGTCACTGCACGTATGTGCCCTCAATGCCTAGAAGATGTTATCAAAGGTGAGCGTTTATTTTTTCATGGCCTTATTAACAAAAATACGCTTACTCTTACTTCAAATGTAAATTTCATTTTATAGTAACTGTAATGAGCATTTTACATTCCAAAACCACATTAAAGTTAAGGTTCCAATATAGGTGACTTCAGTTTTCCACTATGTAATTAAGGTCCTAGCTTTCTTCATTTTCTATACATTATTTCTCTAAATCACATAATGAGAGAAGATCTCGATACTGTAAGAAGACATAAAAGTTATTATTTCAATTGCAAAAGCATATTGCATTTACATAATTGTATGTTTGTTGAAGGTCTTTGTCTATCAATAAATACAGGCAGTCCTCAGCTGTCCGACATTAAGTGCTTCTCAACTAGGCGTTGGATAAGGAATAATCTGATAACAAAACCCATTTTCCCATACAATTAAATTTAATAATGGAGCTTAGGTTCACAACTATAGTCTGGATGAAATTACTTTAGGATTGACACTTCATGCTAGAGGAGGGGTGGGGGCTTGGCGGGAAAGACTCTCCTCCCTCACAGCCAATCACAGGCAGAAGGGAGGGAAGCGAAGCAGTCCCTCCACCTGTGATTGTCTGTGAGGTAGGAGAGTCTTTTCCGCCAAGCCTCAACCCCTCCTCTAGCCCGAAGTGTCAATCCTAAAGTAATTTCATCCAGACTGTAGGACCAAATATCCTATTTTCACTAAAATGACAAAAATTTAAAATTAATAGCAAAATGATTGAACAAAGCATCAAAAATGCTATTTAACGTCTTGTGATGTAATTAGGGATAAAATGTTAAAATTGCAAATAGCATTACCGTCTCAAATTGTGTAGGCGAATTTTTGAATGTTACTACTAATTCTAAAAATATTTCCCATAAATTAACGTAAATAATATATAAAACAAAATAGAAGGAAATAATTAAATTCCAAACGTGTTAAAATCCCATCCGGACATCCCCAGACACCCTAAAAAATAGGATATGTCCGGAAGAAACCAGACATATGGTAACCCTATAATTAGCTAATTTTTAAGTAATAAGAGTTTTTATATCTTTCAAACAATTAATTCAGTGTTTTTATTATTATCTATATGTAGTTGCAATATTTACATGCATAGTTTTAAACTCAATTTCACCAAAAAAGATGAATTTAAAAAGTATTGATTCAAGTCTGTACTTTCTTAGTTATAGTTGACCGGCGAGAAAGAAAGGAAGCTGATACTGGAATGTTTGAACTTGTTTACAAACAGCATGTAGAACCTCCTCCCCCATATACCGGTGTTTGTCTGTCTGTTCATGGAAAGCAAGTTCAAAAGTCATCAAAAAACGAGGTAGCAGCCTCAGGAGGTCTGGAACCAGGAGACAAGCTTCACTCAGATGCAGGGGGAGGAGTGAGAGAAGAGCAGCAAGGTAGGGAAGGTTGTGCAAAGTGTTCCAGTGTCATGTGTTCGGAAGACTATGTTAGTGAAGATAAGCTGGACATGAGTGAAAAATTAAAAGAAGTTAATGAAGAGAAGGGAACTGAAGAGGAGGAGAAATGTTTAATTAATGATGTACAGAATGAAGAATGTGAAACATGCTCTAGTTTAGAAAATATCCTATCTAGTACAGAGCAGGATTCTTTTGAAGTACCTACTATAATCGAAGACAAAGATAGCAGTCATCAGGATGTGGAAAAGTCGATAAAGAATTCTGTTAAATTGGAAAATTTGATTGAAAATCATATAGAGAAATATCTGTCCTCTTCTGAAATGTCTAAAAATGAAAGTGGAGGTAGTGGTATAGATGATGTTAATCATAGGGATGAAAATGATGTTCTCAATTCAATTAAATTATTCCAGGAATGGCGTAGAAGCTTGGTATATACTCGAGAAACATGTAAAGGAGTTCTGAATCAGTTGAAATTGTTTAGAGAGTGGCATATGCAGCCTAGCAAGGAATTTAGGGTAAGGTCTCAAACTGTTGAACATAATAAGCACCAAAAGTCTAAATTATGTGATAAAGTTCCATTGAAAAACAAATTGCGCTGGAAGAAAGCTCTTCACAAAAGTTCATTGGATATTTACAATGCAGGTATTAATGGTAAACATCCACCTAATGGATGTAAATTAAAAAATATTGAAACATTAACATCAAAAGAAATTTCAGGTATACAAATATCAAGTGACTCTAACAGGAAATCATCTCATGAATCACAGAAAGGTGTTCCATTTTCACAGTTCAGACAGGATGTAAAAATTAAGGTAAGAAAGTCTCACCCACAAACGTCAAATTCTGGCTTTGGGGAAGCAGATGAAAGTGGAAAGAAATATTGGAGACCTATGACTAATATCAGCCCAAAAGTCTTTGAGTCTTTTGCACAAAATTCTGTTGAAGAAGGATCAAAAAGTGAGTCTAAAAGCTATGACAGGCAAAAGAGTTTCCTTGATCACATAGCTGTTTTAAATAGAAAACGTGAATGTCGCAATTGTATTGGTTCATCAAACTGTGATGAATTGAAAAAGAAAGCTGGATTTAGATCAATTGAAGTGGTTACATTTAATCCACCTTTTCTGTAATGTTTTACAAAAAGTTGACAAGAGTTTTTATTTCAAGGTATTTGTCTACAAAAAAACTGCAGTTGGCTGCTGTTTGGTAATATACAGGGGCAAAAAGGAAAATTTTGTTAGAGGTTGGCCCTTATCAAATCATACAAACAGAAAATAAATGGTGAATATTATGTATTACATCATGGTTTTATCTATACAGTTACATTAAAATCTCATCAACAAATACTTTCATAGTATTTATGATTGTAAATAAATCAAAAGTATTTTACATTACATGATTATTTAGCAATTTTTAATGCTTGTATTACATTCATGCCTTTTTTGCTTTGTCTGAATTATCTTTCAAAGAATGTGGAAATTTGATTTGATCACAATTAAGTTTGCTAATCAAATTTAGTTTAGTTGAAATTATAAAACTAATTACAGTGCAATATATAATTACAGTTAAACTTTTAAAACTTGAAAATATTGCCAAATACTATGTATTTATTCATTCAGCTATGATGATGTTATAAAAAAGCAACACATGGTTAAGTCAAATTATAATAATTATATAAGGTTATTATAATTTTGGGCAGAATTTTATTTTTGCTATACTATATAAAAACTTCTTGAAGCTCATAAAGTAATAAAGGGAATGAACTAAGATATTTAACTTAAAATTTATATATACACACTTTTTAAGTTCTCATGACTTTTTTGTTGTAGAGGGAGGTTTTCTATGTAGTACATACAACTTCAAACACCTTCATTCTGTCTGTAGAATTCTTATCATTATTATTTCTATCAATAAAGTGCTTCAGTGAATTATTTGTAACAAATCAGCAATATATTCATTTTGCAGGATACAAAGTACAATATTGCCAAAAATCTCGGAATGAGTAGCTTTTTACCCAAACATGCTTCATGTGGAAAGCCACAAAAATTGTAACGACTTTCTAACCTAAATAAACACTAACAAAATGTTTTTCACGAAAGAATTATTTGAAGATGAGACTAAACTGTGATGATGCCTTGATATCTGCCAGACTAAAGCATTTTTCTCACAGACCTGTTGTTACCATAATCATCACCTGCAATATAATGTACTCCTGTAACTTCATCATCAATAACAATAATGTTTCTCTCCCTTATTTATTTGTTGTGATAATTATACAATTCTTTCCTAGTGTGGGGTTGGTTTGACCCTGAAAGACCAATAGCATCTTGAATAGAGGGATGGAGGGTGAAATGAATTAGCTGTCTGCATTTTATTTTTTCTTTTTTGCCTGGCTTGGTTCTTAGAATATGTCGATAGAAAAATTAGTGCAAGGATGCATTTATTGAAATTCTGACCTATAAATATTAACTACACTAATACTCATAAAAATACTCGTCCTATATTTAATGGACAATAAAGTGCTTAATGCTTGTTCTAAATTCTGCCAGAATGGAATATAAGACCAAATACAGTAAAGTCTGATGTCAAGTCAATTTGATTCTAATACCAGTCCATTCTCTTCCACAATACATTATTCCAAGTCCTGACTCTATGCTCTGCCATGGGCATAATAAATTAACTTCTCTTTAGTTTTAAGGTAGATTATCTTTTATTGACGTAATTTCATTGCCTAAAAAGTAATTGTTTCTCAATGTCTCGTTCTTAATAAAAATGCTCATTTATGAAATGTATGTTGAAGTGATAAATAGGTTGATGAATGTTTTTGCTCGTATTTATAAAGGTTAATATTTAATGTACTATTAGCACAATGTTGTTTATATTCAATTAATCTTCCAGCAACTGTAGCCCTTATCCAATTTATTTAAAAAATATTCTGAGGGCGTGTTGAGATGTTGCACTGCCAATATATCTATTCATAAGTCTAACTGCAACTGTTAAGATAATTATGCCTATGTATCACTGCCATTAATTAATCCTTGATAAATTCTGATAGTGAGAATAAATACTCAAATGTAGCTGTTTATTGCATTTTTTCCAAGTTAAAGTTTGTATCAGCATTATTTGAAATTTTGTTAATTTCTCTTTTTTATGTTGTTGATATCATTTTAGTTGATTATCTATTACTGTTATGACATTATACATATTGTTTGTATTTTACAACAGAAAAAGATATTGACATTTTTTAAATATTACATTTACCAGATTTTAGTAAAAATGTGATGTTATTAATGATATTTTATATTCCTATTTCTTGTTATTTAGACATTGGTGTTAGTTAAATAGTCTTCACTGCCATTCTAATTCAAAGTAAGATACACCCTAGGAGATTGAGATAAAGTTGTTACTAGATAGGAAATGCTCATGTAAAACCTATTCTTAGGTAAGGTGTATTGTTGTATAACAGATATTCATAACAATTTTGGTTTTTGGGTGTTTCAAATTCTTTTTGGAGCACATAGAAACCTAATTGATTATTCATGATTCAATTATGGAAGTCTTATCATGATCAACTTGTTAGACTTGTGTAGTTTTAAGTGGTTAATACATAATGGTTGAAAATTTGGCATCAGATTGCAATCCCCTGTGTACATAATATGCTTAAGATTGTTATTTCTCTTTTATGTTCATGAGAAGTTACAAATGTTGGATTGGTCTTAGCATCCAAAGGTTTTTCTTTTGAAAGTTTGTGCCCATTTAAAAACATTTTTTATTGTCTGTCTTTTAAATGTAATGAAAATATTTAGTATTCAGAACCAGATCTGTTGTATTACATTGTGTCAAAATCTTTATCTTTGTAAATAGAAGATAATGGATTCAAGAAATATGGATCCTGTTATATTCTGCAAAAACTATACCAAGAAGTTTTAAAATAAATATAAACCCCATGTTGTTGGTAGCTTTAAAAATAAATAAAGTGAAACAGGAGTAGTTTTATTTTTCATCTCTTGAAGTGGAATGGAAATACAAAAAGTTTGGTATTGTTGCAAATTATGATAGTATTTCATAGAAAATTTCTGCTGATCAGTATACTATTTTGGATATGAGAGTCAGCAAAATGACCATTTTCCAAGTAGTCGACAGTAAAAATATGGCATTTTAAATTAAAATTTTGAAATATTTTTTTGTTATTTTTATCCATTAATGCAGGATTGGTAATCAACGTCTGTTTGAAGCTGTTGTAATTTTTAATGTGTATATTCATTTAGTATTTAAAAATTTTCAATACCTGACAATAACTGTTTTCCTCCCAGTTGTTTTCTGATCCAAATATGATCCTATAGTGGTATCATAGAGTATTTTTTACATTTAAAATTAATCAAAAATTTTGTTTCAAGTGGTTGCACATATAAAGAGCTTTTACATTCCTATATTTCAATGAAAAGAGGATAAAATAATGCTCAATACGTCTAATTACATCCTTATAATCACAATTATGCATGGAAATGTCTGATAAAATACAATTATGGGGATAATGTAATGCATTTATTCATTTAGCAGCAAATCTAACATATTGAGCGTAATATTGCTGAGATTCTGATTTAATATTTTTAATTCAAACAATTTCTATAATGTTAAATTAATAAAGGGTTTATTGATTTTAAAATGACAATAGTGAAATTATCTTGTGGTGTAGTGAGCTGATTTATGAGATGTTGCTTCAACTACTGAAATATATTTTCATCGATATTGTTGAAAAGATGGCTTAAAAGTTATAGTGTTTTCTGATGTCTCACACACTTTGTTGATGGCTTTTGACTTGAAACATTTATTATATAACAGAACTACTCATGTTACATTGATTCTATTGTGGATACTGTGCTTATATTGATTTATTATCATATTTTAATAAATGGTTAAGCAAGAAATATTTTGTATTCAATTAATTTGAATTAGCAGAATATTATGCTGTAATACCTGAGGATATTTTCATCCAATGATAAAAGGTATAACTTCTTCTATCTACTCTGAATAATGCTACCAAACAGAGATAGCCTCATAATAAAGTTTTTAAATAATATTTTTATTAAAAAATGCTTCACAAAGTTTAGAGTTTATTTAGGAATGATATGGATAATATATTAAAATAGAATTGATTGGGATAGAGGAGGAAGGCATAACAAATGGAAATGTAGTTCCAGTAACTTTATACTGTTGAAAAGGTTCAGGAATTTTCAATGATCGAAATGGAAAATACTACGAAACGGAATGCTTGTTCTTGGCAGTGGACATGGAATTCGCATACTAAAATAGCTGAAAATCATTATAGAGGATCTGTGCGTGTGTGTGCTCTGCTCGTACAGTTTCCAGTGAGTGTTTATAGATGGTGATATTCCACCCACTATTTGCGATGATGCAGCTAATATTGAATAATATATAGTTCATTTACAATCTAACTTTCAAGAACAGTATTTCAAAATGACGTGCCAGAACGATATTACCAACACATGCAACAAACTGGAATGTTGTTCTGGCCCATTCTGAGCACTGGGTATATTATATTCTGTTTAAATTAAAGAAATGCTAAGACTATGTAATATGCAAGGAGATAGCATCAATCGCAGTATTTTATTCGAAAAGCTTGCCCTTGATTGTTCATTATCTTCATTAATGACCTAACAATGAATCTGTCCAGCATTAATGCCATCCTCTATGCCGATGACACCTCCACCTTCACTGCTGCTGAAAACATGTCTGCTTTAATTAATTCTTCCAATAATGCCATTATGAAGATGTCTGACTGGTGTAGCAGCAATAATTTTGTACTTAATAATAAAAAAACTATCTTCTTGCAGTTTCACATTAAAAAATCATCTCCTACCTTGAGCTTCCTCCTAAAAACTAATGGTAATATAATTCAATGTGCCACAACTACTAAATTTCTAGGCCTTAAAATATCTGAAGACCTAGACTGGTCTCCCCATGCCAAAGCTGCTGCCAAGAAAGTTACTGCTGGCATTTTCATGATTCGGAAACTGACCCAAATTGTTGCACTTGATGTATTAAAAATGTGTTACTATGCCAAAATTCATTCCCATCTTGCCTATGGCATAATTTTTTGGGGAAACTCTAGTGCTGCTACAAAATTATTTCAATGCAAAAGAAAGCTGTCAAAGCTATGATAACAGTTTCGTATAGAACCCCAGGTAGGCCTATCTTCGTACAACTTATGATTCTTACCTTACCATGTATATACATACTAAATTGTGCTGTTTTTGTTAAGAGTAACCCTTTGTTATTCCCGGTCAATGCTACTACTCACCATCATAACACAAGACATAGAGAAGATATACACCTTCATGATTACACTCTCACTCTCAGCCAATGAGGACCACATCACTCTACTTCCATAATTTTTAATAATAATAATAATAATTTTATTCATCCCAGGACATATACATGTATGTGTAGGATAGGTCAAATTGACTATACAGAGTAATAACAGAAAAAAGTACAAAACGATTACATGACAAGTAAACATTTAAATTGATAACTCATAGAATTACATAAGCGTTTACCCATAAATTCATTTATTGAGTAAAAACAATTTTCTAACAGGTATTCTTTCAAAGTCCTTTTAAATAGAGTGGAGTTATTAATGCTTTTTATTTTGCATGGTAGTTTATTATAAAATTTGGATCCTGCAAATGCAGGACTGTTTTAACAAACTCCCCCAGATATTAAATGTTTACCTATTAATCAATTCAAAAGTAAACTGAAAATTATTAGTAGGTAAATCTTATTACTGTATCAGTGAATTTTTAAATGATAAACTAATGTAAAGTAGTTACTTTCCTTATTCACAAAGTTTACAAAGACTTTCTCTCATTAACGTTCTATACCACTTTTTATGAATCATTTTTTGATGACTTGTATTATATCTCTGTATGATTTAACTGACTAGCGATTGTGTGTTTTAAATTCTATTGTGCTTATTTTGAGGCCAACAAGATCTTATATTTGTGCAGCAAATCTTCAAGACAATAAAACTATCCATCTATCTATAACTATTAAAAGCAGTGCTCAAATTGGAAAATTTTAACAATGGGAACATTTGTAACTGGAGCATTCTCTTGAAGCACTATGGGCTTCATTTTGTATCAAGTGGAACAGTGGTCGCATGCGTTTCCAGCCAAACCACTGATTGAAAGGATTAGGAAAAGAGGGAAGAGAGGGTTTCTAATAGTTTTTTTAAAACTTTGTAAGGTCAAAGGAGAACATTAGGTCAATATTGATACCTTTGAAGGAAAATATATGAAACGATCAAATCACACAGTTATAGATTTATCAGTTATGACCTAAATTGTTTCCTTGGATTTGCAACAGAAATCTACAAGGTAAACCAATGACTGCAGGATGTCCTCCTCAATAAATAGTGGTAGATACATTCCATGATGAGGTGTTCAGAGTGAAAGGAATATAATAATCCAAGAGGTTGATTAGCCAGAAATTCCATGTAAACAAAAATTCCATGACAAGGCTGTGAATGAGGAATTGACATTTGTGGAATGGTGCATTAGGGGTTATATTCCCCAACATTCAAAGTTAACTCCAAAGATGTACACTTAAAAGTACAATGTTATATCATATATGATCAGCGTACGATATGTAATATATGTTTTCTTTTCCAGAGAACACATTTTCGTTACGCACGTACACGCCAAGAGGTACGTATTTAGTACGTTTACCTCATCTTTAGAGATCTTGTGCGAGTGTATTCGAGTGCTTGCATGCATGATTGTTTTGTCTGATAGGTCCCTGTTGTTGCTGGAAGGCACATAAACCTACAGGCCGCTGTGTGCGATACTAGGTCCCTGGTGTAGTCTAATCTCCCGTAAACCTAGTATTATTTCCCCTTTCCTTCCCCCTTTATTTTTTCCCTTTACCTTTACATGTGCGTGTGTTTGTGGTTGCTTAGTAGGTCCCTATCACGGTTGTACTGACTCACAAACCTTCTAGCAACAGTGTGAATTCTTGGGTCCCTGGTGCAGAGTAATTTCTCGCAAACCCGGTCCCGTTTCCTTTCCACCTTTAGGATTAGTGCTTGTGCGATTGAGTTAGTGAATGTGTGAGTGACATCAGATTCCTGGCATGGAGTAACTCCCCCTAAACCTGTAAGTTTATAATTTTTATTGTCTCTTGCCTATCCTGCCTTTCCTGCCCCTTTTTCAGTGTCTCTAATTTTGAATTTTAAGGTTTAGGAGTTAATTCTATTTAACATCAATTTTGCTGAAGTCTCCATCTTTACTTATTTATCAATATGTAATAATGAAGAGAGGCCAATGTGTGTAATCTGTTTGAACCAAATGTCAAATGAAAGTATGATGCTAGGAAAATTGATTCAGCATCTAAATACCATGCACAGTGAATACAAAAATAAGGCACTAGACTTCTTTGAAAGGAAAGCAACAGATTTCTAACGACAAAACCACTTACTCACAAAACAGACCAAATTGAATGATAAATTACTGAAGGCATCTTTTGAGGTGGCTTTATAATTGCAAAAAACAAAAAACCTTACACAATTGTAGATGATCTTGTATTACCAGCAGCAATAAAAATGTGTCAAATTGTACATGGCGATAAAATTGCTGAGACTTTAAGGTCGATCCCTGCTTCAAATGATATGTTTAAAAGAAGAATAGATTGTATTGGGGACAATATCAAGTCTAAACTGATATCTCGTATCAAACAGAGTAACACATTTGCAATTCAACTTGATGAATCTACTGATGTTACATACTATGCTCAGTTAATGGTTTTTGTGAGATACCAATACAATTTCCAAATTCATGAGGACTTACTCTTTTGCCAGACTCTTGCCGGGACAACAAAAGGAATATGTAGATATATTTTTAAAAAAGTACATGAATTCTTTTCAGAGAATGAGCTTGAATGGCCAAAATGCATTGGTGTATGCACAGATGGTGCAGCAGCCATGATTGGAAGACTTTTGGGATTCATTGCAGAAGTGAAAAAATTATGTCCAAATGCGAAATATGTTCATTGCATTATACACAGAGAACATTTAGTTTTTCGAAAAATTGGTTATAAACTCAATGAAGTGTTGAGTGCAGTTATAATTATAGTTAATTTTGTTAAAAGCCGAGCTGTCAATTCGAGGCTATTTAATACTTTATGCAAAGAGATGGGGTCTGTTCATGAAACTTTACTATATCACACCTAAGTAAGATGGCTTTCTTGTGGCAAAGTATTGAAAAGAATTGTAGAACTCAGTGATGTACTTCAAATCTTTCTTCGTGATAAGAAACCAGATCTAGCTGCTCATTTTAGCGATCAAAAGTGGGTGTGTTTTCTTTCATATTTGGCAGATTTCTTCGAGAAAGTAAATGAACTCAATCTTTCTCTTCAGGGGAAAAGTACTAACATTTTGATCCTGAATAGCAAACTTCAGGCTTTTCAACGGAAGCTCTTGTCATGGTCAAAAGGTTTTGAGCAAGAATGCACTGATATGTTTACATGCTTTAATGATTTTCTTACAGAAAATAATATATCGCTCTCAACATCAATCAAGGACATTATATGTGATCACCTTGCCAAATCACAATTTTTTTTTTTCAAAAATATTTTCCTAATTTAAATGAGGACAAAGAATATAATTGGATAAGAACACCATTTGCTTCTTCTTTAAAATATGACCACATTACGTGGGTGGCTCAAGGAGAATTGACTGAAATAAAATCAGATTCATCCCTTGAAACAGAGTTCAATGAACGAGAACTAGCAGTTTTTGGATAAGACGACAGCAAGAATATCCCTCAATCGCAAAAGCTGCCTTAAATATCATAGTCCCATTCACTTGAACATATCTTTGCGAAACTGCATTTTCATCGCTTTTGGTAATTAAAAACAAGCACAGATCATGTCTATCGACACAAGCTTTGGAGGCAAATCGAAGAATTGCCATTTCAAATATTACACCCGATATTGAATTATTGTGTCAAAATATGCAATCATATCCATCTCATTAGGTAGTACATAATTTGCGAAAGTAGTAATACATTTTAAGTTTGCTTTAATTATTTTTATTGTATTTTTCCATGCAAAGAAATTAGCTTTTTCTAAATATAGTAGAAAATGTATCATTATATATAGACATTCCTTACAGAGGAGGAGGATACAACATACTAGTAGAAGGTGCTTGCATACTGCAAGCATTTCATCTCACCTTGAAAAAACATTCATTTTTCAGAGAGATATTTCTTCATGGGAAATATTTCTTTAATTCAAAAGATTTCTCCTCTGGACCGATTTTCGTTTTTTCACTATGGAAAAATAATGAAATAAAACAATCACTAATTTTTGCAATTTTAGGAATATATTAATTATTCCACATTGGGTTAATAATGCCACATATTTTGCCAAATTTTAAATTTCTAGCACAATTAGAAGTGAAATAACATTTATCTAATTGATTATATTTAAATATTTTTTAAAGGCCGCAATAACAATTTTATGGATACATTGAAATATTAATTCGTTTACATAGACTAAACTCTAAATAATTTTAAAATTTCAGCTTTCTAGCTCACCCTGTAGTACCTAAACAGTTATCTATTTGTTTAAACTTTAAGAATTTTTAACTGACAAACAAATTAAAATATCTAAATTTCTATAATCCCTATTTCGTTTCTTTACAAATCCTACCTCTAAAAAAAAATTCAGCTCCTTAGCACATTCGAAAATACATAAACCTTGAAAATTTGTTTAAACAATTGCGATTTTGTAGCGGTCGCATTGTTGCACTTTCTCAAGATTTTCGTTTTTTCTAGTCGGTTTTGCACAAAATCCTACCTAAGAAAATAATTTCAAATCTCCAGTCATCTGGAAGTGCCTAAACATTAGTATCCTCCAATACAGTGGCGGCTCGTAGCTAAAATTAGTGGGGGTGCTGCTCCAGAAAATTTTTAGCCTTTGTTTTAAAATTGAGTAAAAGGAAAAAAAAACATGTATAAAAAGAAAATTTATTCAGGAACTTGATAAAATCTTAACAAAAAAATCCAAACATTTTTTACTTACTTTAACTTAAATTGTTACAGTTCAAGCTTGATCTATTCATTTAAAAATGAAATCCATAAAAGAACCGAAAAAAAATGAATCAAATAGAATAGCTGGAAGCAGAATAATAATCTAATTCTACACTCTTCTACACTTTATCACATTCAAGAATATGGTATACAGTTTTTAAGCACAACACACGCTGAGTAAAAAAAAACTTCCTTCCACCATCACGCCAGAGCCGGCACTGCAAGAGCAACAGTGCTCTCTCTACCTGGCAGTCCCGCCTTCCTCCCCACCCCCCCTCCTATGTGCGCATGCGCACAACAGTCAAACACCACGTTGCTGGTACTGTGAAGCGCACAGTTCCATACAAAGATTTTTGTATCTTTTTCATAAACTGGGGGATGGCTACTGAAGTACTGACATTAAGCTTAAGGAATATATATTGTACTACAAAAATAAAGAAAGAATTAAAGAAAAAAGGACTCATTATATTAAATGTTATCGATAATATCAAGTGGAAATAGGGGGTGCTGCAGTTCCACAGTGCCTATACATGAGCCGCCACTGCTCCTATATGTTATATATCATTACCTACTAGAAGAAGGTACTTGCATTCTGCAAGCGTATCATCTCACCTTGAAAAAACATTCATTTTTCAGGCAGACATTTCATCATTACAAATATTTTCTTAATTCTGAAAATTTCACCTCAGCAGCGATTTTCGTTTTCCCCTTATGTAAAAATAATGGATTAAAACAATCCCAAAACTATGCAATTTTAAGTATTTTATACTTTCTCCATTATGGGGTACTAATTCTGCACATTTATGCCAAATTTTAAAGTTGTAGCACTTCTAGAAGTGAAATAATATTTTTCTAATTGTTTAAATTTTAAACATTTTTAACGGCCGCCGCAATATATTTATGGAGAGATTCAAATATTTATTTGTGCAAATGCACTACTCTGTAAATAACTTGAAAATTTCAGCTTCCTAGCTCATCCCGTAGTGCCTAAACAGTTATCTAATTTTTTAAACTTTAAGATTTTTATCGGCAACAAAAATGAAAATATAAAAATTTCTATAATCCCTATTTCGTATTTTTACAAATCTAAAAGAAATTTCAGCTCCGTAGCACATTCGGAAATACATAAACCTTGAAATTTTGTTTAAATAATTGCAAATTTTTAGCGGCCGCATGGTTGCACTTTTTCAAGATTTAATTTTTACTAGCCTTTTTTGCACAAAATCCTACCTAAGAAAAAAATTTCGAATCTCCAGCTCATCTGGAAGTGCCTAAACATTAGTATCCTCCTGTTATATGTATGTTATATCCTCCTCTGTAAGAAACGTTTATATATAATGATAACATATAGGACCAATCTAATAAGTTTAGGAAGCTGAGATTATAGAATTTTTCTCATAATTAACTATAAAAATCGAAATTTTCAAAATTGTTGTTGTTGTTTTTAACCCCATTTGAACATTAAAGTTTAATAATTTTTATCTTGGAAATTATATGCTGTACGGTCGAATTTTTGAAATTATTTTTTAGCAAATTATGCATAGAAAACAGGGAAATTTTGAAAAAGTTTTAAAATTCTATCGCAATTGTTTAAACTTATTTTTGAGGTTTATGTATTAACGAATGTGCTACGAAGCTGAATTTTTTTCACCGGTAGACTTTGTAAATAAACGAAATAATAATTACATAAATTTTGATATCTTATATATCTTAAATTTTAAACAAATAGATAGATGTTTGGGTATTTCGGGGGAAGCTAGGAAGCTGAAAATTTAAAGTTATGTAGAGCTTAGTTCATTGCAACTAACAAACATTTCATAAACTCCAACTAAGTGTTCTTGCGACCGTATTAAACTTTTGAAGTTTAAACAATTAAATAAATATTATTTCACTTCTAGATGTGCTACAACTTCAAATTTGACAAAAATGTATTTTTTTAATTGCAAATTTAAGGCATTGTTTTAATCAAATATTGTTCAATAAGGAAAGATAGAAATTGGGTGCAGAGGTGAAATATTTTGAATTAAATAAATATATCTAATAATGTTATATCTCTCTGAAATATTAATGTTTATCAGGGTTAGATGAAATGCTTGCAGAATGCAAGTACCAACTACTTGTCATTATATATAGACGTTTCTTACAGAGGAGGATATAAATACATATAACATACTAGTAGAAGGTGCTTACGTACTGCAAACATTTCATCTCACCTTGAAAAAACATTCATTTTTCAGAGAGATATTTTATCATGGGAAATATTTCGTTAATTCATAAGATTTCTCCTCTGGACCGATTTTGGTTTTTCCTTATGGAACAATAATGGAGTAAAACAATCACTAATTTTTGCAATTTTAGAAATATTATACTTTTTCCACATTGGGTTAATAATGCCACACATTTCTGCCAAATTTTAAATTTGTAGCACATTTAGAAGTGAAATAACATTTATCTAATTGTTTAAATTTAAATAATTTTTAACGGCCGCAATAAGAATTTCATGAATACACTGAAATGTTTTTTCCTTTAAATAGATAAAACTCTAATTAACTTAAAAATTTCAACTCTCTAACTCGCCCCGTAGTATCTAAAACTTTACCTATTTGTTTAAACTTGAGGAATTTTTAACTGCCAAACAAATTAAAATATCAAAATTTGTATAATCCCTATTTCGTTTTTTTACAAATCCTACATCTCAAAAAAATTTCAGCTCCGTAGCACATTTGGAAATACATAAACCTTGAAAATTTGTTTAAACAATTGATAATTTTTAGCGGCCGCATTGTTGCACTTTTTCTAGATTTTCGTTTTTTCTAGTCGGAACTTAAACTTCCAGTTCATGTTTTTATAAACCTTACATATGTTACATTATTAAGGACTGTAGGTTCAAACACAAGGTAAAATAAATTCATAGAGGTGGGCAGTTTATTATACAAATTAATTCCCATTTCTTTGGGACCTTTACATTCAACTTCAGAGGTGAATCGATTTAGTGCACTGAACGATCCATTTAGATCGATTCATTCATGACCTACCCATCCCTAACTGTTAGATAGGTGTAGATAGCTCGTTCGTGACGTAGTGGAGGAAACTTCATTCTGTTGCCGCAATAAGTGGAGAAAAATAGGTAATTAAATCTTTGAACATTGTCATTTTGAATTAACGCCGAATTTATATATTGTGTTTCCTGAAAATTATCTTATTGTGAGCTGTAATCAATGGGACTCCAATGCGCCTTCAGCCATGTTTGCGAAAATTTTATTTTATCACTAATTAACACCACGATGCATCAGATGTGTGTTATTGTTTTAATCCTGCAGTAAAAATATCAATGATTTCACTACAGTTTTATCTCTCAAGTTCTTATTACTTTTCTGATGTAAGGTACTTAAATTTTTTGAAATTGAAATACACGAATTTAATGTTAATGGGGTAATAATCTTAGCTTGTAATTAATTAGAGGATACCGTTATTTAATAGTGATGCAGTTGCATTTTCGAATTGAAATCTATTTAAATAGACTATGTGTAAGTTGGTGTTGATAAGAACCGTAAATATCCGCAGCAAAGAGACAACAAAACGATTACAATGAAAAGTTTCGGAGTGGAAACCTAAGCCTGATTTTTCTGTAAATAAAGTCATTATAAGATTATAATCACCTACCTATGTCCTTAGCTCTGTTGATATCAATGTTTACAACCAACAAATATTCAGCGCGTTTGGAGAGAAAACTTCTTATAAAATGATAATTTTACTCATTTTATGAAAATTGAAATGCTGCTTTGAGTTTTAATTGTGAAATACGATAGAATTATTTAACGATGTCATGTGAATCAAGATTTCTGATTTTATTGTTGTTTCAGAAACGTGGTTCGAAGAGGTGATTAAGAACACGAAGTCGACCACATAGCTGACATTATGGATCCCTGGGCCTCATCTCATTTGTGATACAAAGGAAGAATTGGGGTGAGAGGAAAAGTTTTTTGTTACACAGTAAAAAGAATGAGCTTCCCACTCTGCGTTGTTCATGCATGGGGTTAAGAAGAAAGTTGTTTTTGGATTTTTAAAGCAGTTGAGCATATTTTTCCAAAATAGATATTTTTGCATGTACAAACAGAAGTTGGAGGTGTTTAAACTTAGCAATTTTACCTACCGAAAGTAATAATAGAAAATGTAATTTTGATGATCTATTACATAAATATCATTAGTTTATGCTACAACGAAGTTGACCGAAGTATTGACAAATGAAGCTACTAATACTTTCAGCGCATAGAGATGCAATGCATTAGTCATTATTGAACAAATCTTTGTTAGTCAGTAATAAGTTACGGTATAATTTTGCGATTGTGAATATGCAAGCATGTATATAAGTTGAGATGTTACTTTCAATGATAATAATAATTTTATTAGTTCCATTAGGTCATGGACATGGAATAAGTCATAATAAAAAGGATAATAAAGATTACAAAGATTAATAGTCATATAGAAAGAAACATATCATGTGAGACAAGTCAAAAGATACCAAGTACATATATACAGAATTAAGCTTTGTGATCATTGATGAACTCGGGTAGGTCCATGTTGACAGAGGAGAGGTTATAACTATTTATGTGGACATCTTGGTTAATGCGGGTATGATAGTTTAGATTGGCAGAAAACAACTGGGGATATTGTTTCACAAAAGTGGCACAATTTAAAATGAAAATTGATGGAAGGGTCAAAATACCAAGTGAGAGAAAAAGAGGTCTACCTGGGGTACGATGTGGCATGCACAGCATAGCCTTAATTGCCTGTTTTTGCAGGGAAAATGCTTTATTTGAGTGGCTATCATTGCCCCAGAAAATAATGCCATAAGATAGATGGGCATGGACTTTTGCATAGTACAATAGTTTTAACGTGCTAATGGAAACTAGGTGCTAGCTTTCTAAGCATAAAAATACCAGTAGCCACCCTTTTCATGGTGGCATTAATATGAATTGACCAGTGTGAGATACTGATTGAAAATGCTGAAACAAAATTAGGAGTGTTTTATGAGACAACGGCATTTATAGTTCGATATCATATAAATTTATTCTGTATACACCTTTTTGAACTTTGCGTGCTTGCGGTTCACAAATTTGCACATGGCGACAAAATTGTTTATGGCCATTACCATGGTATGCCATTACTTGTTTCGCGCATATTACTTGCATTTCGCGTCATGCGTTTATGATGCCAACAAACGTGAACTCCATCTACTTTTTTGTTTCTCAGTTTATTTTAAAGTTTAACACCCCAGAAAAGTACATTATTATTACATTATATTTATAATGCTCGTTATTAGCAGTTTTCAGAGTAAACAAACGTGATAACCATCGAAGTAATTCTTTGTAGCCTAGGTTAAACTTCACTGCCAGCGGCGCCATAAGATTCGAAGTTGCTGGCATCTAGCGGCCAAATTAGAAATTATGGGCTAATGGAAGAGCGTCCTGCGCGTTTAGTTTTCACAACTTTTACGAGTATGACATTGAAAATATTCGTTCTTCGCGTATGAAGTTGATGGTTTTAGACCGAAATATTTAATGATGTATGCTATTATCTTTGTATTTTCAATTTAATTTAAGGAACTTGTTAGGGTTTCATTTTTATTACGAATTTTAAATGTAATCTAAGAATTGCTATCATCTTGTAACGTAAGATTTTCTGCCGCGTATCTTTAACGCGATTATTAAAAGAAATGTTGAACTTTCTTACGCTAGGTTTTGATTTTCTGTTATGCATTTCAAACGTAATTAGTAAAAGAAATGTAACCACTTTTGAATGCTAGAGATCTTTTCGCGGTTTGGAAATGTTTGTTGCGGAATCCAGGAAAACATTCGTACATGACGTACTCAACATTCCATTTCAGTCGTTCAATTTAAATTAAACCCTTTCCTTAGAAGGGACAAAAAAAGATCTAAAATCGCATGCAAAATTGTGTTAGAGGTAAACTGTACAAGTGCGGAAAGAAGTGTTATCGCTTTTTTATGCTGGGTTTTCATTTTCTATTATGCGTTTTGAAGGTAATTTAAAGTATTTTTGTACTTTATAATGCTAGGTTTTTCATTTGCGGTTACGTTTTCTTTTATTTTCTGTTCAACTTCACTCTTGATGATAAAAAAGTGAATTTTTAGGTTGGCTGGGAACCACTCATAATAACAGGGTGGCTTATGGGAAAATAGGACTTGCACTTCGCGAATTTGTATTTTGCATCAGTTTTCCGGAACCAATTATTCGCGAAGTTCAAAAAAAGGTGCTGTAATTAGTAGTTGGGCGACGTAAAAATGCGAAACATGGTAGTGCTATGATTTATGTTTCAAATGGACTAAAATTTGTCTTGATTGACATTAGTATGTTAAGTGTTGACTTTCATTTTGAAGCTTGTGCGGCACACTCTTCTGACATATCCTTGACTGTTGTATCTATCTACTGCTCACCAAGTGGTGATTTTGATGTTTCTTGATCTTTTTGAAAAACTAGTTAAAATCCTGGATGAACTAAATTCCAAAATTATTATTTTTTCAGATTTGAATTTAGACGTGAGACTAAATTCTAAGGAAGCTGTCATGTTCAAAAACTTGTTGAGCTCTTTTAACCTGTACCGTGCGATCTATGAACCGACTAGGCTTGTTGCATGCCTTGAAAACATAATTACCAATTTTGGCAAATGGCAATATGTAGTTAATATCTTTGATCCCTCTCTTTCTGATCACTCAGCTGTCCTAAAATTATGCCTAGTGAATCCTCCCCCTTCTAGCAGTCAGAACAACAAACTTATAACTTTCAGATCCTTTAATAATCTGGCAATTAAATTATTTTGGAGCTTGTTAAATGATATCGATTGGATATCATTCATGTCATGCCATCATGTGGCCTCTACATTTGTTACAGTCTTTAATGTTTACCCAATTATTTGAGTTTTGTTTTCCTGTAAAAGTACGCAAATCACACTTCAACAAAAACTTCTCTTTGAAATGGTTTACTCCAGAACTTCTGTCAATGAGGAATAAACTGATTGATTTACACAGTCTCCAAAAGTTTTAATGATGTCCTAGATAAAAAACTAGATACTGATTATAAAAAAATCTACCGAGTAATTTTAAAGCAAAACAAAATGCTACTGAACTTTATATTAATAACTCTACTAATAAATGCAGAGCAGCATGAAAAATCATAAAGAATGAAACTGTCATGAGCAACCCTACTTTTGGCATTCCTATTTCACCCAATGAACTTAACTTACTTTGTTGACTCTTTTAGAATGATTAAAAAACTTGTACCTAAAACTAATTTACAGTTTCTGCTGGTCTCTCCAAATGCAAATTTTCTGTTTCCCTCTTCTCATGGTTCCTTGTTACTCCATTGGAGGTTAAAAAATTGTACATCATATGAAGAACTCTTTCCGCAAGGATGTGTATGGCATATCTAATCAACTTCTTAAATAATTGATTTAATTGCTGAATCTTTTGCGGTGCTCTTGAATGATTCTTTACAAACTGGTATTTTCCCTGATTCCTTTAAACTTTCAAAAATATTTCCAATTCTTAAAAAGGGTAGCCGTAATGATCCCAGCAGCTATCGCCCAATATCAATTATTCCAACTCTATGCAAAAATTTTGAAATGGCTATGTACAATCATTTTGAATCCCTCAATCTCTTCTCTCCCATGCAACATAGTTTCAGAACTGGAATGTCTACTGTTTCCGCAGTTGAGTCCCTATTAAACACAGTTATTTCTGCCTTTGAAAATAAGGAATTTACTAGTTACCCTTTGTGATCTTACGAAGGCGTTTGACTGTGTACCACATGATGTTCTACTATTCAAACTGGAATACTATGGTATCAGAGGTGATGCCCTAAAGGTTCTTCAGTCATACCTCTAAGACATCAATTTGTTTCTTTTGACTATTGTGATTCTGAGATTCTGAAAATTCATTCTGGGATACACAAGGCTCCGTTCTTGGTCTACTGTTTCTAGATGCTATAAATGATCTTGATCACAATGTTAGTGCAAATACTCTCTTGTTTGCTGATGACACTACCTTTATTTACCATGGTAAAAATATCAATTCTTTAGCAGCTAACTCAGCTTTCACTTTGGAATCTGCCAAGAGTTGGTTCTCTGCTAATGAACTTTTGCTGAATGTAATAAAACTACTACTAACTAACTACTACTATCTTCTCCTTGCGTGATCTATCTCATAATTATGACTCAGGAAAGTCTGTCAAACTTCTGGGTTTTTGGCTTGACCCTAAACTATCATGGAATGACCACATAATCATGATCTGGAGTAGACATTCTCATGTGCTGTACATGTTGAGAAATCTTAAGCTACATATATCTGATGACTACATTAGGTCAATATACTTCACATTTTTCATTCCCAAATCACATATGGAATTCATCTCTGGGGCCACACATCAAGTGGTAAGTTAGCATTTATGCTACAAAAAAAGCATAAGAATAATTTTTGGTGTTTCCTCAAAGGAACACTGTAAACCACTCTTTGCTAACCATAAAATTCTAACCTTGTACAGCTGTTATATCTATGTAAACTTATTACATTTGAAAGAAAATCTCGAATGCTTTCTACCAGAGCACAAATACATTCACATGGCACAAGGTCATGCAATAAAGTTGAAATTCCACATGTTAGGTTAGGTACTTCCCTGGTCAGCTACAATTCTATGTTTCTTCAACAGACTATCTGCAGTTGCCAGATCCATACCTGTGAATAAGTTCAAGTCCATTGTTTTTTCATGGCTTGCTAAAAAAGCCTTTTATTCAGTAAATCAATACTTGGAAGGTGATGTAGACATTTCTCTTCAATGTATCTAATGTATTATTGTGGCCCTTCTTTCTCATGTTATGTAAATATTTGTGTGTATGTATATGACTCTCTTTGTAACAATCTATCTTTTTAATTGTGTTTACCACTGACTATGCCTATACTGGTCTTGTACTGGCTAATGGCTGAATAAATGATTATGACTATGACAAATTAAGCCATTAATACTTTCAATGCATAATAGTGCAATGTATTATTTATTATTGAACAAATATTTGTTTTCCAGCAGTAAATTAGAATAGAATTCTGCGATTGTGAATATGCAATCATGCAGTATAAGTTGAGGTATTAGTTTTGTGCGATATTAATTGAAAATATTGGAACAAAATTAGTGTTTACGGCATTTATACTCCGAAAGCATATAAATTTATGCTATATAATTAAAGCCAGGGGAATTATTGATAAGTGAAGTTAGTTCTGTCTAAAATGACGAAGAATTTATTTTGATGTTGCAATATATTTAGCTCACTTTTTAATGGGAAGAATCATAGTACCATCTCATAGTGTTGAAAGATATCCTAATAGATATTTTATTCCAGTTTAATTTTTAATGGCGTTTCATTAATTTCGCATTTGAATTTTTCTTTTAATTTCTATATTCCGATGAAATGATGGCCTTTCACATTACAATATTTTGCAGTTTGATCTTGTTGAAACTTAAAGGTTGTTGTATCATGCAGGTAGTGTTAGTTGTATGTGTAGTGCTTGGTTAGTTCAGTTACGGATTTTATGCTGTTTGAATTTCAGTGGAGACAAAAATGATAAATTAAAAACTTGAGCAACATTTTTGATGTCTACATTTCACTTTTTAAATTCACTAAATTTTCCTCAAGCGCATTTTTAGTGAAACTCGTTGATCAATCTTTCATTTTTCAATATTTTTTGTTGGGTTAATTTCAATATTAAAATGTTGAGGAACAAATAATTAATTTTTTCCATTATAAACGTTGTAATTGCTCTTTCATTTTACTGATTGACAAAATACGAGGTTAATACGCTAAAATATTAGGAACTGGGGTTATAGGGTTTGTTTGTTTTTGTTGCTACAACATCTATCTCTCATTTCCTGTCTTTCATGGGACATGATAACCTGGCTTATTACATATAAGTTTAAGTAAATATTTCAACTCACTTTGTAGCTTGGAGACAAAGTCATTTTTATATAAATCATTTAGCATTCAGAAATGGGAAAAATTATCTGCTACGGTAGTTCAGTGGAAGACCCGGGTTCGATTCCCGGTCATAGCAGAATTTTTTCTCATTTAAAAATTATTCCCAAAAAGAGCTGTGTTTAGGATACAAAGTAACCATATCAAGTGGTAGTTTTCAGCTTGTTGATTCTGTGAGAGTTGGTTTTTTGAAGCCCCGTAAAAATATTCGTGTAGACTTTTTCTGTTTACATTTCTCTAATTAATAGTTAATTAAGCACGCACTTGGGAAATATCATGTTTATGTGTATTGAATAAGTAAACTACATGCCTTTTTTGTCGAGGCAGGCGGAAAAATTTTAAGTGATGCAAATTTCAAAATATAATATTAAAAAATAGTATTAATTTTTTACATGCTGGACTTCTTATTACAAAGACTAGTATATTTTTAAGCTCTCCTATTCATTTTACATGAAACAATTAGCTATTATTATACAGTGAATCAAATGTGTTCGAAGTTCTAATCAGATAATGTCAATGCAACATTGAAATATTGTCATTTTACTGTATTTGCACAATTTTAGGAACAATGGAATAGTTATTCAGTACTAAACATTAATTCTGATCTTCATAACGAACATTTCCAATTGGGTTTGACAATATATAACGAGGATTTGAAGATAATTGTGAAGTTAAAAAATTATTTTTGTCAAAATTTGTTGACTTGGGTAAAATTAAGATTTAGCTTCCGTAAACATTCTTCTGTGAAATGTTTCATTGAGTAGCTTTGTCCGTTAAATCTTGGGCGAATTATTGGAACTATTTTACATTGTTATGTGATCAGCTGTGTATGTAGTTTTCTGAAGCTCAATTGGTTAAATTTGAATTAAGGAGAGATATTCTGAAGTTAAGAATCTAGGCGAAGATAATTCAGAGAAGCAATTAAAATGGTATTGCAAACTTCTTTATTGGAATATATATCGTGAGAAGCTCATTCTTTTCTACTTGGTGTCATTGGTAGTTATTCTTTTTCCTATTTGAGAGGTAATGTTCAATTCTTATGTCTCTTTTCATAGTGTTAATGCCTCCTGTTGGTCAAGCGATTTGTGATTTGAGATGAATGAACCTTTTCACAACCAGTGTGTGATATTTATTCTACTAAATTATTTGCATCATGTAATGTGATTATTATTCCTGCATTTTATATGCTGCCTTATACTTGGGACTTGGAAAATTTCAGTCATGTAAATTCTTATTTAAAGTGAACAATAGTTTTGTTATGATTTTTAGTTTTTTCTGAGAATGGATTCTTTTAAATTTATCATTAATTACTTAATTACATCCAAATGTTTTATGGAATATTATTAAATTCTTGTCTATTTTTTCATTCAATTAATTACAATTTATAGATCTTCCAAATATCAATTTTAAATCTATTTTTTGTAATTGCCAGTTTATTAGTGCATGTAATAAGCACATTTTCAAAGAGCAGCTATGAAACATTTTTGTGAATATTAAAATTCTGAGAGATTTATGGTTGTCGATCAATTTTAACAATAAGAATGTTTTCCGAATTTTATCCAAATTAATAATTTGACTGTGAAAAGGTTGAACCATCTGAGGGGCAATGTACTGTGTGAATGGTGAGCCAATAATGCCAGCAGCATTGAGTCCAGAAATGTAATTAGTACTTCCGAAATAGATGAATTAACGTCAAATTTTTAATCGTTTACCTGTATTTACCTGGAAATTCCTTAGAGAAAAAATATTCAAACAAGTTTCTTTCAAGTTTTGCAGTTGCTTCCCTTGTCGTGTATTTGCTTTGATAACATCCGAATTTGATGTTTAGCGTCACTTTTTGAGCCTAAATTTCATGTAAGAACAGATAGATATTTGTGATGCTGTATATAACCTTATTTTAATATCTTTTTTGCTTGATTATTAATTGGCCGAAAACTTTAAATTTATTGATTTTTTTACTATAATACTTGACATTTTAAAAATTTTCATAGCCACCAGAAGTAAGTGTCATTTAATATTGTGCAAATTTCAATGCAATTTATAATACAAAAAGTGTATTATCCAGATAAATACAGTGGGATGTCATGAATTATTTACTGAACAATTTGTGGCTTTAAAATATTTGAAGTTTAATTAATATTTTCTGTAGGTTTTCAACATTATTGTTGAGGAAATGGTAATTTTCCAGTAAAGTAAATGTTGGTCTAGTTTCTACAATGCACATCTGGTTCAATACTGCTGGCATTTATTTTACTTTCCTGCTCTTCATGCAGTGCATTGCTCCAGTGTATGCTTAATTTATTGTATTGTAATAATTCTCTTGACCAATGGGAGGCATTTATTTGAGAGGGGATGCTGTTATTTTAGGCAAGTGTTTGTTCTTGCACTTTTCAAGTGAATAAGTTGTGTGGTGAAGACTGTTGAAGCAGTGAAGTGAAAAGCAAGTGTAATGTACTGTGTGAAAAAGTGCAGGAAGAGACCATGACTTGTGTGATGCAGGGATTCTGCAGCAAAGGTGATCGGAGAAGAGAGTGAAGAGGAGTTTGCAACCCTGGCTGTATATAAAAATCACCCCAAGTCCAACATTCCTAAAAGAGTGGCCGGGAAAAAGCTTCTTGACTTTTTTGCCATGGAAGTGAAAAAACATGGTTCCGTCATATCCTTTATTGATTGCTGTGAAAATTGTACATAATGTGATACAAATTGGACTTACAACAAAAATTACAATAAATGACAAGGTTCATATTACAAGAACATAGTATTATTTTCATTTGTTATTCCTGCTTTCTTTAGAAAAAGGGATGAGGGAAAAAATCCCTCACCCCTTGATCCCCTCCAAACATGGGTGTGAGAGAAAATAGCAGTCTGTTTGCAGGCCTAAATTAAATAATATGGAATGATGGAGAGTTGTTATACCCAGGCGATGAAAGATCTGATCTGTTCAGTAAAGAAAAACAATTGCAGTAAATGGAATGAGCTCTCATTTGGATTAAAAATGACTTGCAAAAATTTACGATTGCTCTGAAAAGCTTAAAAGCCAGTTCTTTTTTGAAGCATTAAAACAGTTATTTTTAAAAACTGTTGAAAAACTTAGAATATTTTTTTAGGGAATCTACTGGATGATGGAAATGTAAAATAAATGGAAAAATGTTCGGAAAATTGGGTGGATGGAATTATAACAGTTCCAAAATAATTTCTTAAAATAACCGTTGAAAAACTTTTTCGAGAAATTTTATGGTTTGTGGATCTCCACTGAACTTTTAAAGAACTTAATTTTTGAAGTTGAAAAACTTTATTCTACGTCAGTTTGAAAAAGAATATTCTTTCTTTTTCAAACCGACTTAGTTGAGAATCAAAATCTTCACAAGGAATAACATAATTAAAATTTTATCCATGATATGAATTCAGACTGACAGAATTTCTTTTATATCTGGACTTCAATATAGAAAAATCCATTGCATCTTTCTTAACTTACTTTAAATTTTGTAATCATTAAGCATGACAAACATTTCAAGAAATCTTTTAATATGGAATACTGAAAATATCGTAATTCTTCAATCTTTTAATGACTACACTGGATTAAAATGAAATATTTTTCCACCATCCAATTTGCCAAATATTATACACAATTATATTATACAGTGCCACCTCAAATGATAATCTAATACAAAAATTTGGCAGCATATTCACCACCAGAAAAGTTTTCTGAATTTTGAATTCCAACTACTTTTGGAGAATCAACTAGGCTTGCATGGACAAATAATATATAAATTAATTCTGTAGTCCTACGAAAATCATTGCAATAATAATATTCCCCTTAACAGCAATGAAGTTCATGTTTGATAAGTTAAATTTATAGGAGGACACTATTAAAATTTTGTACACAGCATTAAATAGAATGTATTACAAGTTCAGATTAATCAAAAAGTTGCTCAGGTTCTGACAAAATTAACAACGATCAAATTAACATCCAATAAAGAAGTTGCCACAAAATTAATGCCTTACTAGGTGTCTGCCCATTGCAGCTCAGATTGCAAAGACAAAAAATATAAAAAAAGAAAAACATGGCATTCTTACGTGAATGATTTGAGAGCACTGCTATTTTGTTTAAATCAGTTGCAAAGATTGTTTTGGTGAACAATAATTTAAAAACTTGACTTTTATCAGCTCTTATATGATGAGATATCATTTAAAAAACATCTGGAGGATGACATTTGGCTCAAAATAGTGATAGCGACAGAAAATTAATGCTTTATATTCTGAGAAATAAAATACTCCTACATCGAGAACAAGTCTGCAATGTTCACGTACAAAACATTTTTCAAGGTAGCACTGTAATTCAACAAGATAAATGAATCAAATAATCAAGAGCAATCATAAATTATGAAAGGTCGTTTAATCCAGATAAAACAGTTCTTAATGAATTCCCATTCCACTCACCACCATTGTCTGCTTTTGAGAACAAACCAA
Source organism: Tanypteryx hageni (assembly GCA_028673005.1). Classification (NCBI taxonomy): domain Eukaryota; kingdom Metazoa; phylum Arthropoda; class Insecta; order Odonata; family Petaluridae; genus Tanypteryx; species Tanypteryx hageni. The sequence continues at coordinate 153,255,462 of CM054114.1, forward strand.
AATTTGCAATGCCTGAGCATAAAACCCTCCCCCATTCCATATCCTCCAGCCAAGACTACTATTTTCTCTCACACCCAGATGACTATATTCCAGGCGCAGCTCAGCAGAACTCTTCAAATCACGGATTCATTCTTCTCTGCTCAGCATCCAGTGCATAGGCTTTGAAGAAAGATGAAAAATTCAAAATGTTAGCAAATTCAATAAGAATTATTCAACTAAATTTTCCAAAGATTTTGTATAATAATATCATTACGCGCTAGCAATCTTTCTGCGACACTGAAATTTTTATGCTCAATTCTCTTTCAAGCGTGCGATCTAATAAAATGATTGAAGTTTTAAATGGCCACCATCGATAGATTTGCCATAACTTTCAAAAAGTGCTGGTTTTACAATAAAAATAACTTTAAAATATTAGTCATTTTGTTTGCACATCAACTTGAAGAATGCGTACTCATAATTCATTTTTTTTTACAACTAGTACTTTTTTAAATTCCAATTTAATTTATGCTCTTTGGCTGTTAATGTTTCAAATTAATACTAGCCGACTTAACAAATAAATAAATTTCAGCTACTGGCATGTATAAATAGTAGTGAATCTATATAAATTATTCAAGTCACATAGAATCTCTAGTTGCGACAATTAAATTTGTTCTTTTCATTGGACTTGACAAAAATCAAAGAAATTTATGAAGTAATTTACTTGCGTCATTCCTAAGTCTGAGTAAATGACAACATTATGGAAAAATCCAGCATTTATATCACCGTTTAAACATGACGAGTCTATACCATGTTCCATATTGGATAAAAGTGATCAATTTGAAATTTATCAAGAAATTTTGCCTTAAGCAATCAAAGAGGATATCATCGCAAAGCTAAGCAAAATGAGAGTAAGAAAAGATTTCCAATTTTCAGAAAGTAAAGCCCTCAATATCACAAGAACCAGATACCCCACTTTATGCTATAAAAACATTGTTTCTATTACTAACGGCAAATAATTTTTACAGTTAACATGGATGCTTAACTAAGCTTGTTAAAACAATTATAAATATTAAGTAAACACTTTCCCCAAGAATACTTTTATGTCCTACAAATGTCATTAATAGAAATTTGTTTGAAATTTGTCGTGGATTTCTGTATAAATTTAAATGAAATAGCTGGAGTTCTGGTAAGGATTTCAACCTTTAGATTTAAATCCATTAAAAATAATTCGAGTGCCATCGCATACTACTTGTTTTACAAGAGTTAACAACATTAAAAACTAAAAAAATGACTGATTCTTAAAAGAAATATCAAAATATTTGGAGAAATAACGAATAAATGGCATTTACAATTTTGTTTATATTTTACCTACATTCATGGTTATGGGGTCATAAGAAACCCAGAAAAGAAAATGCGATTTAACTTATAAATTATTCATACTAACTGTGATTGTGAATAACATTCTAATGTTATGAATAACATTCCAAGGTTACTTCCAAAAAGTTTAAGAAACAAATTTCCAAATAAATGTTATTGGGGCACCAAGACAATATGTAAAACAGCATACCACATTAAAATAAGATAGTCTCCCTAAAAATAGCCATAAGAAGATTGATTTAGACTGACACAAAATAATCCGTCATTATCAGGTCAATTCTTGGAAAAACACCGAAATTATTTTTATCTTCCCATCCTAAAGCATTCCTAACAATCTCTCTAAGTTTTTATAACAGACTATTGCCTCAGAATTTCACCTACCAATTTCTCATCTCTACCTCACTATGCAAACTCCACCCTAACCCTAATGCATTTAAGAATTCATTTATCACCCTCTCCGTCCAACTAACTTTACGTAATTTACACCATATTATCCACATCTCAAAATCTTTTACTCATTTCCTACGCCTTACATATTAATCACACTACATCTTTGTTTTCAGTAATAACATTCTAATATTTATTCAAACCCCTTGTCATGGACTTATAAAATGTCTCACTTTGATTACCTATACTCATTTAGCTCTGTTGTCATAGCAATTCTAAATACTACTTAAACAATTAAAATTTCCAAACCACATTTAAATACCGTATCTGCCAGAATAGAAGTCAACCCCCAAAAATTTTCACCACTTTTTGGAAAAGAGTGAATTTCATAGATTTTATGTTGGAAGTGTGCCGGGCATGCCTAGAATACAATATTCAAGATCTAAGAAAAGATTTGGAAATGGTTTAGTTGTTGAGATTTTGAAATATTATTCCAATTACTAATTTTACGTTGTTGAATAATGTTCCACATTCAGTGACAATAATTTCATTCATCTTCATTTTCACAAAGGTCAAATAAAGCAATAGCAACCTCACCAAGATAATTTTTAATCCAAGTCTATTTCCAATAAAATTAGCATTTACATTGCCTAAAGAAATTGCATTTTTATAATTATACACATTCCATGTAAAATTTTAGTGTTCATTATCAGCTGAGTTTTGCAGTTGATGCAATTGCTCATACCTTCGGAGCAGATGTCTCTTTATTTACCAAAATTAAAACAGTTGAGCATCAGAAGTCGTAATCGCCTTTGCATAATCATCTGCGTAGTCAATGTACGCAATTTTAATAGATTCTATGAATGGGTTTTAACACGCATACAAACATTACAATGGCTATAGCTACAACTGCAATAGCAAGTAAACTAATAGGAACTTCTTTTAATGGCTAATGAAAAATAGTACAAATTGCCAACTATTCTTAATGATACATATGCATAGCCCCGAGAAAGAAAGAAAATATCCAATAGCATTTAGAAACGAAAGAACAAGTAAAAAACTAACAAAACACAGGTAATGCTAAATTCAATATTCCAGTTTTATTATGTATTCAATAATATTCATCGTAGGGCAAATATTTACTTTATGAAAAATATAGTACTATCATTGGAATGTGACAGCAATGACAGACCTGCTGCCATCTATGGGTGACTACGAGACAACCCTAACCTCAAATTTTTTCTCCGACTCGCATTTAAGCTGAAGGGTGAATTTTCAGGATAGATTTTGACAAAAAACATCAGCTTGTATTTGGAAAGATACGGTACATGTAAGTTATTTCAGAAGGAGCAATGCTACAGAAATTAACTTCAATTTTACAAACGCAGATACAAGCCTGCTAGTCTTCCATAACCCTCAAGCATCAGGGATTCGTTTGCCATTAAGATCCATCTGAGACTAAATGTAAAAAATAGTATATTTAAATTGAAAAACAGAAGAAATGGAGACCTGCTGAAGTGACAACAGTACTTCTCTGCTGCTAAAAGATTAAGATCACAAACTTTCTAGCAGTCAAAATGGCAGACGGACAGAATGGCATTTGACAAAAAAGGTCCAATCCAATTATTGCAAATGGAAAACTGGTGCTAGCAAACAAATTCAATTTTATGATGCTTAACTGGTAAGTAGCCAAACACTCGAGAGCTTAGGCAATTTCGATAAAAACTACCTATTCCAAGCAAAATATTATAATCCATTATTCCACTGACAAACCACAGAATGAATTTTGAAGTTATTTCCAAAATTATCCCAATATATCGACCAATTTGATGCTTTCATAACAACTGCAAACAAATTAAAACTTGATTAATTCCCCAACTGCGGCTTTTCTGCATATTTCAAAACATTAAACTTGAAAACAGCTGAGTAACTTTTTTGTTTGCCAATACTTAAAAAGGTTTCAAGCAATCCCAAAAAATATTTTATGTCATATTGTCACTACAATAATGCAATCACTGTGTCTATAAAATTCTCACCTATTTACAGAAAAATTTAGACGAGTCAGGTTGATAATAAGATCAGGCTAGATAAAAAAAATTACGTTTTCCAGCAGCCAATACCACATACAGTACAAATGCCCAGATAATATTTATGTAAATAATAATTACAAATTATTTTCAGTTTTCAAATACAGTAATACCTCGGTGCGTTCCTGAAAATTGCTACTGATAACAAAACATTTTCCCATAAGAACAATAATAAAAGTATGGGCTATGTTCCCGGCAGATATTTCACATTTATGAAAGTATAATAATAGTATTTTTATAAAAAACCCTGGAAAAATGCATTTTCTCACAATAAAGATAAATAATAATAATGAATGAAATTTCTGTACCTAACATTAGTAAGTGAAGTTGAAACTACTGGGTAACAATGCTAACACACATTTAGTCATTCGGTAGGGAGCAGGTCCAGATAGGTTCGCAAAATGAAATGAAATTAATTTATATAAATAATAATAAATAAGAAATTAAAAGAAGACTAGAGGGGTTTTATTGTTCTAGTAATAATTTATGTACCGCAATGGAAATTTCTGAAATTTTGTTTTAGCACTTCACAAGCGACGTATATGCGAAGCGAGGCATCTTATAACACAATGTTCTTAAATTGAGTGATGACTTATAGGGGAAACGACATACAGTGTGGCGACATCATCATCATAGGTAGTCTGTCCGTAGACAAGTCCGTGATTATTCTTGGTTAAACCTGGTTCTCCATATACTCCTATTTTCCGCTGTCCTCTTTATATCTTCATAACTTTCTTTCCCTTTCAAAACGTCTATCAGCTGAAACCTTTTCCTACCTCTTTCCCTTTTCCCATCTAGTTTTCCTTCTAACACGTCTTTAATCATACTCTCTCTCCTCAGGTAATGTCCAACCCAGTTAGCCTTCCTCTTTCTGATAGGCTGTATAATCATTCGCTTCTCTCCTATTCTTCGTAGCACTTCATCGTTTTTCATCCTATCTGTCCATTTTATCTTCAGCATTCTCCTCCAAGTCCACATTTCCAAGCTTTCCAAGTATTTGATGTCATTTTGCCTTAGCGTCCATGTTTCTGCCCCATACAATGCTATACTCCATACGTAGCATTTTATCAACTTCTTGCGGATATCTTCCCTTATATTCCCTGTAAGTAGTTGTTTCTTTCTCCTGAAAGCCGCTTTTGCTTTTCCTATTCTAGTTTTGATCTCATCCGTACATTTTGCCTCTCGTGTTATGATACTTCCAAGGTATTTATATTCTGAAACTTGTTCTAATGGCTTTCCCCCAATAGTTATGTTCAGATTCTCTTCTTTACCCGATATTCGAATGACCTTGGATTTTTCTGTATTTATTTATGGCGACATATAGTGGGATATTACTGTTGGTTAAATGATAACATTACTTTGGCTTTTCTGATAGTTAATACAATTCCTAAACTTTCAATAATCATAGTAGGCTAAACTGACACAAAGTGATACACAAATATTTTTATGCTATGTCATGTGTAAAATTCACTGCACAAAATCCATGGCATATTTGGTGCACAAGCTACATTGGTTTTTCGATGTAATATATTTATACGTCAATAGTTTTGAAACTTTTCATATGTAAAACTCAGTAAAATTCCTGCATATAAAAATGAATTTGTCTATTGATACGTCCCTAGTTTGGAAAAATAAATCGAATTTCAGAAACTAATGCAGGGTGTTGTGAATATATTAATCTTGGATATTCACTAAATGTAGCAATAATGCTCAAATGGAAACTTCTGAGATAACAGCAGATGATAGTATTACATAAAACAACCAATCTGTTAATGTCACACAAAGAAATTACTTTTTAACACACACTGATAATACTCACCATCAAAATTTCTTGAAGAGCCCAGTTCCTGTTAGTCACCTGGGTTGCAGACTGCAAGTTGAGAATCTCAGGACAAGTACGCTTTCAATGCATGCCTCTGAAACAATAAGAAAATCAAATCAGTAAGCTTGCAACATGTAATTTCCTGTTGTATACTATTTACGATTCATTTAGTACATAACGTAATGTTCCCAATACCTTCATGCTAAATTATTCTACAAATATCCGAAACTCAAGTTCTTCTTCAATTAAAAGTTTTGTAAAGAAATAGAGGAAGTATCTCAGGCGAGCATAATATTTCTTTCAAATACCGTCTGACTAGTTCTTATTTACAACTTAACATCAACTTTACCGCGATTAAATACATCATTGCTTTTAGAGAATTTGTCCATATAAAATTATGCTGCATTTCATGCAAGGCTCTAAGACTAGGAAAATATCCCTTATGTTGTATCGTTCTAGCATTTCTTAGAATTAAATTTCCATAACAACTCAAGTCACTGTAAATTGAACAAATTGGGTACAATTGTCGTATTGGATTAGATTTACTTTCACTGTACTTTCATAATTCTTTTTGCCGTGCTGGCAACAAAATGAAAACCCATTTCGAATTACGTCGTTTTCGTTAAATATTTAGACCAAGAATACAACCGATTGTTGTACATTAAATTTTAATCGTTATAATTGTTAATTTTTTTCTCAGCCCCTGCCTTTCGGGCTGAGAAGGTTTTAGGCTTGGATACCTATTTGAAATTTTTGTCTCGTGGTCGATCGCTACGTTAGCACCCCTTCCTACCGCCAGGGTTGTTGGTGTCTATTTCAGCCGGGGGGAATTAAAGTAAATTCCATTATTTTAAAAATGTTTTAATGCACTCAACCGGATAATCAAATATAAAAATTATCAAAAACATCGTTTCTGAGTCAAACCCAAGTTTTCGGTACAAAAGAACAATATTTAATGGCTACAAACCTCCATATCAACATAACTAAATACATCGTTTTTAACGAATTTGTCCATGAAATATTATACGCTAAAATTTATGAATTCTCTATGGTTAATACAACGTCACTCGAGCTCAGGGCAACGAAATCTGTAGGGTTAAAAATGATACTTTTACTAGAGATTTGATAGAACGTCTCCGAGTTTGAATAACCATGGCGAATTGTACCGCGATCAATGTACCATGCGTCCGAAACATATGATTGGACTAGAAAGAGGCAATCAAAGAAACTTGATCCAACTTGAGCAATGCAGTGATGCAGTCGAACTATGCGAACAGATCCATTCGACAACCACATTCCATTCCCAACTTAGTACACCCAATTGCACGTGATGTTTAAAACAGATTTCAACATGGAAATACAATAGCATCGAAATTAAATAACCGTGTCTCCGAATGAATGCTAAAGCTAGGGTTATGATCCCATTAACATCAAGTGTAGCATTCGACATCTTAGCATAATGAAGTCTTACGATTTACAAAATTTTGAAGGGCTTCGAAAAGCCGATTAGAATTTGAATCGCAAAATTGCACGAACCTATTCAAGGCGTTCTTACAGCGACATAAATTCAACGGTATACATCTGACACGGCGTTCTAATGATAATCAAGTTTTCGCTAATATCTAACGGCACAGAAACCGAAGTCATATTCATAATTATTGAAAATGAGATAATAGCGAACAACACGATTACGTGAATTATACGAAAATGTCAAATAATAATGTCCAAAGAATGCATTACCTGTTAACAAGGACTTCTCCAATACGACTGTCCTGAACGCCTCAACAAAGTGAAATGACTTCAATCATCAATTCGAAGCCCAAAGGTGCGGACTTTCGGCATTCTTTTGTTACCCTTTTAAATGATATTCGCCAGAATCAACTTAAGAAGTTATTTTATTTAATAATGTTAGAATGAAACAGCTATGTTTTATCAATAACTCCTTAATAATCATTTTTACTGAAAATAACACGATAAACTCTGAATCTCCTGAGTATACAATGAATCGATGAAAAATTCTCAATGATCATGGAAGGGATTTATAAATATGAAAAAATTAAATTATACTTATATTTCAGTCGTTAATGATATATGATATTTCTACATCGTTATTTTAAATAAAATGTATAAAAGACGAGCATTAGTAATGTTTAATAAACGGTAAAGAAAAAGTTAAAATATTAATTTGTTTCGTATGTCTGAGATCCATTCCTCTGTATTTATGGCATAAATTGTACCTATGTAAGTACTTTGCACCCATATGAAAGTAGTATATTTCATAATATATTGCAGGAAAGCATATTAGTTGCTAAGACAATCGGCTGAATACCAAATCCTGTATTTAAGTTAACCAGATTTCCAAAAAATGAAAAAGTTTAATGTAGTATATAATCATAAAATTCCTCGGAACTTTGGATTAAGAAAGCGATTTTTAAAAAGCATATTTTTCGTAAACCACCCTCCATAGGTAAGGCGGGGATATTGAGGATAATTGAAAAGTTTTCCCTTTAAAAAATAAACATTTGAAAACCTTTTAAATTTACAAACATGATCTTATTTATAGAATCGCCAATTTTAACGATTTATTTTTTTCATAACATCTCTAGATTATAAAAACATTAATCTTCTATGAACAACGTCAATTAGCATGTTTTTAAACAAACTTTTATCTGTTAATATTAAAAAAGCCATTGACAAAAATATGTATCAACATCATCATCAACGATGAATCAGTATTATTGGAGACGTATTTATGGTCTAATAAACCCTGTTATTAGGGGCCAGTGCAAGGGTATTTTGCATCTTAGGTGAAACTTCTGCCCTGCGCCACCTAGCTCACAATTAACTTTCAAAAATTAATATTGTTCCTTAGTATTATACAAATTCTACTTTTATAATTTCAGATTTAGTCTGCATGATAAAAGAGAATAATCTGTTAATGAATGTATATTTTCATTGTTCTATACTTTGCACAATATACTTACATTCTAAAAAAAATGAATATATTATTGACAATTTAGAATTTTATTTCTTTGATGGCCATATGCCAAGTCAAAGCACAACACTTTCTTTCTTATTCATTCATTTTTGCAGCAAGGGCGACAAAAAATACTTCAGGAGTGGCTTTTGCCACTCCACAAATTGTGCCGCCCTAGGCTGCTGCCTAGCGGTTCAACTGGCCCTGCCTTTTCATCATTAAATAACACAGTTTGAACATCTAAAATAATAATAATAAATTTATTAATCCAAAGATCGAGTATTACATCGATGTAGGACAAGTCATGTATATAGTATAACACAAAAATCATTGTCATGTAGTAAAATTGAAATATTCATTAACAGAATAAAACAGTTTGCTCTGAAAGAAAGTCCTTAATTTTTTACGAAATGTGGAAATTCCTTGGATAGCTTTGAAGTCTCCAGGTAATTTGTTAAACAAGAGAAGCCCCATTGACTTGGGGCCCAAGACAGCTGCTCTTGTTCGTACAAAGTTTCTGTGAAGGGCATTAAGTTGCCTAGTGCTATGATATAGGAATAAATTTGTATTAGCATGAAGTAACATTACAAATATATATAAACATGGCACTGGTAAAATATTAAGTTTTTTAACACTAGAACCCCGGCACCGGTCATTTTGACCGGTTATGAAAATGACATCGCTACTGTTCGCGTTGTAGGCGTGATATTGCGCCGTAATTTCATGACTTTTAATCTTTTAGTATGAATTGTTAGTGCCCCAAGTATAAACCATATAGTCTATATTGTTCACGAGCAGTTGGCATTACTACCTTAAACCCCTGAACCGGTCACTTTGACCGGTAGATTTTTCCCACTCAAACTCGAAGAACGCAAACAGTAACAGAACGTGTTTCGGGAGATGCCGGGCCCTACACCACATGCCAAACGGCACGTAAACGATAGCAGTGTCTTCAGCTCTTGGAGACTTTTCATTGATGAGACTATGGTACGTCATATTCAGCACTGTATGCAGGCAGAGGCTTGGAGGTAGCTCGGCAATGACTCCTGGTGGGTTTCCCTTGACGAGTTGGACGCATTTTTCGCTCTCCTGTACATACGCGGTGCACTCGGCGCCAGGTCTCTGGAGCTTACTGAGATGTGGTCCAAGAAGTGGGGTCCAGGCGTGTTTGGAGAAACAATGAGTAGAGACCGTTTTGCTGAAATAATGCGTTATATTCGCTTGGACGAAAAGTCATCCCGATCACTGCGCCTGCAAAAAGACAAATTTGCGCTCGCATCACGCACTTAGAATAAATTCACAGAAAACTGCTACTTATGCTACATGCCGGGGACTTTCTTCACTGTCGACGAGCAGTTGTACCCGACAAAGTGTCGTTGCCCATTCCTGCAATATATGGCAAACAAGCTGGATAAATTTGGTATCAAGTTTTGGCTATTAGCAGATGTGGATTCAAAGTACGTTTGTCATGGCTTTCCTTATCTGGGTAAGGATGAGAGCCGATCACAAGACGAATCACTGCCAGAATACGTTGTAATGAAGTTGACAGAGCGATACCTACACAAAGGGCGAAACATTACAACTGATAATTTTTTTACATCGCTCAAGCTTGCTAAAAGACTAAAGAATTGTAACACCTCCCTCGTTGGAACTATGAACCGAGTTAGGAGAGAAATACCTGCAGTAGTGAAAGAGATGCGTGCACCCTTGTATGAAACAACGCTTTTTACAACAAATGATGTGTCACTGACAGTTTACCAGGGGAAAGTAAACAAGAATGTGCTGATACTTAGCACCATGCACAAAGACACATTGATTGGAGGCACTCACAAGAAGTTACCAGAATCTGTTTCATTTTACAACAAAACGAAGTGTGGTGTTGATGTTGCAGACCAAATGTGAAGAAAATATTCTGTTCGCAGTGGAACGCGAAGATGGCCAGTTCACGTATTGTAAAATATCCTTGATATAGCGGTGATCAAGTCCTGGATCGTGTTTCAAGAAGTCACAGGGAAGAAAATTTGTAGGCGCAACTTCATCCTGCAACTTACAGTCGAGTTGAGGGCAGCCACTGTAGCATCTAGACCAGGAAGATTGATCGCTGGTCCACACGACGATTTTGGTAATAGACAGGAGTTACCAGGAAGGAAGAGAAGGACGTGTCAGGTCGGACGCTGTAAAGAAAACAAAACGACCTATCTCTGCAATTCCTGCAAAAAGCGGGTGTGCGGCTCATGCACAGGAGTAGTAAAAAATAGCACTGTACAATAGAGCACTAATAAAGATGTTTCATTGGATACTTACCTAATTATTACTTATCGAGTAGAAAATGTTTCCATCCTCCAAATGCACTCATTAAATTCGTTGAGCCAAGCAATAGATTTTCAAATCCTGCGCCAAGAGTGTAGGCGACCAAGGTTTAAGCCACTAATATTAGGTAAAATGGTATTGTTGAAAAAAAAAAATTTAAGTTTATATTGAAACGAAGACATTCAAGCTAAGAAAACCACAAAATCTCATCGAAAAGCAAGAAAAAATACGACCGGTCAAAGTGACCGGTTCCGGGGTTTTAGGTATGGGCCACGGTCCCGGGGTTCTAGTGTTAAACAGGGGACAGCATGGCGCGTCATGTCTCTCATTTGCAATAAGGCGAATTGCCCTCTTTTGGATTTTAAAAATAACATCAGCATGAGGGGAAGAGCCCCAAAACAGAATACTATACAAAAGATGTGAGTAAAATTCACCATAATATAAAATAATTAAAACATCTAAAGATATGCTATATTTAATACTCCTAATAAGATAGCAGATAGAACTGAGCTTGCTACTCAGATTACTAGTGTGTACATCCCATGAAATTTGAGCGTTGATTGAAATACCCAAGAATTTTGTGCTTTGGACCTGAGGGATCAATTTGCCCCCTATGTCAATGGATATGTTATTACAAAATTTATTTTTGTTTGCAAAATACATCAGTTGAGACTTATCTACATTCAGCTTTAAGAAGTTATTTTGACACCAATTGTTTAAGAGCTGAGCCACAAGTTTACCATTATTTTCCAGACTATCAATGCTGGAAGATGTAAGAATGACATTGGTGTCATCAGTATAGGGTTAGCACCTTTTACTGTCTGGATCCTGTCAGGGAGATCATTTGTATAAATAAGGAATAGTATAGGGCCTAGGACGGAACCCTGGGGAACACCCCGAGTTGCAACTTTACCAGGAGAAACATATCTTAAGCCATTATTCTTTATTACTACATGCTGCATTCTTTCCTGGAGATAAGATTTAATCCAATCATAGGGTATACCCCGAATTCCAAAACTAGCAAGCTTTTGCAGGAGTAACTGGTGGTTGATAGAGTCAAATGCTTTAGAAAAGTCAAAGAACATTCCAAGGACTTCTATTTTGTTATCCAGTGCAGATAGTATATGATCAATTACCCGAAAGGTGGCTGAAGAAGTTGACTTATGTTGCCTGAAGCAATGCTGAAAGGAGGATATAAGCTGGTGTGATTCAAGATATGAAACAAGTCGTTTGTAAAAAGCCTTTTCAAAAAATTTTTCAAATTGATTTATCATTGATATGGGTCGGTAAGAGTTCATATCATGGGCACTTCCTTTGCTCTTATACAGAGGAATGATTTTGGCAGTCTTGAGAGGTGCTGGAAAAATTCCTAGCCGTAATGATTCATTTATGAGGAACAAAAGGGGTAGCTTAATATAGTTAAATGAATGATTTATGATGATGTTGGGTATTTCATCTATGCCGGCACTATATTTGGATCCAAGGTTCTGAAAAATATTTTTAAGTTCAGGTTCTGTGCATGGAGACAGAAATAAGGACTTACAGGTACTAGGAATGTATGACGAGGCCTCCGAGGTAAATGGATTTGTAGAAACAGATTGATGAGCAAAGAAATTAATAAAATCGGAAGCCAGCTTGGAGAAGTTGGAGATAGGATTACCTGAAGGATCCTTGAGTTTGAGTAAAGATTAAGACCAACCCTGATTTTTCGATTCATTTATAATTTTCCAGATTATCTTTGATTTATTGTCAGCATTCATAATTCTGTCATTATTAAAGGAACTTTTAGCAGAACAAATAATTTTTCGGTACTGTTTTTTTAATACTGAGTATTCTGTTTTGACTTCCGCATTATTGTTGATTTTGCAAAAATTGGCAAGTTCTTTGATATACAAGGACATCTGTTGGATTTCATCTGTGATCCATCGTTTACGAGAGTGCGATTTATGCCTTTTCCTGCATATTATAGGGAATGCTGTGTTAAAGTAATACAGTAATTTATTGTAGAAATTACTAAAACTTTCATCGAAATCATTAGCATCATAAACATCACACCATTGCTCTGATCCAAGGTACTTTAAAAACTGAAGAATGTTTGAATTATGAAAGGAGCAGCTAGGGCATGCCTCAACAGGTGGTATGGATTTGAAAGGAAAAACTGCAACAATAAGAAAGTGGTCAGAGAGGTCCGACATAATTACTCTGGTTGTCACTATGTTAGAATCATAATTGGATATAATGTTATCAAGTAAGGTTGAGGAATGATTAGTTTTGCGAGTGGGCTCATAATTATGAATCACTAAATTATAAGATTGCAGAAGGTTGAGGAATTCATTTTTGTTGCTGCTATGGGACAGTAGGTCAAGATTAAAATCACCAGTGATAATCAGAGATGGGTTGGGAGAGGAATTATGGAGAGAATTTAGAAGACTGTCAAGTTTGAGTAGGAAAACCTGGAAGATTCCCAAAGGTGCCCTATAGAGGGTACAAAGAATAAACGAAAAATCATTGACAGTTAAACTTACAACAGCACATTCAAATTCACGCTCTTCTATAAGTTGGTGAGAAGGAACCACAGTAGTAACAAGTGCTAGGTTCTCCTTGGCAAGTATCATAACACCACCATTTTTAAAGCTAGAACGACAGAATACATGTACAATATTATAACCTAGAAGTCTAAAAGAAGTTAGCTCATCATGAGCAAGCCAGTGTTCACATAAGCATAAAATGTCAGGTTGGTGCATATCTATCAGGATTTCTAAATCTAGAATCTTATTTCTAACACATTGAACATTTAAATGCATAACAGAGAGAGGGCATGAATGCTGCATATTTGAAACCTGTAGATCAGAAACTAGTGGAGAAATATCTTCCACAGCGTGTGAATGCCCAATTAATTTGTCTTGGGCTTCACAATGCCGTTTTTTGAGCGAGTTACAATTTGGTCACTATTGCCATCACTTTTGGAGGAAACTGCAACATTTGAGATAATAACTGAAGCATTAGTGGTGCTATTACTGACTATCGATTTATTTACATGAGATTTATGGATAATAAAACGTCTAACGCAAACATTGCTGGGCCAATTCTCGCCTTTATGTAGATCATCTAAAAGAAAATAATCTGCACTGATTTTGAAGGTTGAACTGTTTACACTTGTAGATAACTTATCACAGGTAAAGGTATGACCCTTGTATTTAGAATTTAGGAAGTTCAAAATAATATCACTTAAACTTCGTAATTAACTCGACTTAAGTGAATCCATGCACGTTTTGGAGTACCCGAAAATTCATTTAAATCTTTGTTGGAGCCCTGCATGCCTGCGGTGAACCTGGGACTTCATCGTTTGCTCCACTGAATCCTCGTGAAACCATCTTCATCGAGGGGAGGCTTACTAAAATGAGGAGTGGGTTCACGAGAATCATTAAGAAATTCCTCATATTTAGAACGCTTGGGGTTATTGGCCACTTTTGCAAAAGAACTTTAAAAGCCACTATATTTAATTGCGAGGTTTTTCTCTAAAACAATTGTAATGTTAAAAGAAAATCAGATATTAATGTAACACCTATTTATAAATATTACTATAAAACTTGCAAACATGTATGCAATATAATATAATCTTATCACATGAGACTTGGAAATTAAAACAATCCTGTAGAAATAGATGACACTCATTCATTGACAAGGAAATGAAATGGAGAAATGGCTTGGCATCTAAACAAATATGGATTTTTGGAATAATCGAAAGAAATAGTAGAAAAGTTTATCTTGAGCAAGTGCCTAATAAACATTACTATACTCTGTTAACCCTTGAGCATGGTCACCTGGGTGTATCACACCCAGAGAATTTTTAAAAGTCATTATTTTTCTTTTTCGAAATGTGGATAACTTAATTCGATTAGTAGCTGGGTTTTGAAATTTCTTGATGGATTTGTGCCAGATTTGAGTGCGATTGCAACTTTGGAACAATTAAAAACAAATTTTTTGTCAGAGCTCTGGGTGCATTACACCCACCAACCATGTTTGTGTAATGTTTTTTAATATTAAAAATGTAAATAAATTGGGTTTTTATTCATTATTCTTTGGATCATTACATGGTTGGTTCGTATTTGTTATATAATGTTAATTGTTTTGTTTTCAACAGAGGACCCACCTACAAAGTATAAATAAAGCTATTTTTGAAAGATTTAGTTAGGTCTTATTCAGTCAGAAATTAAAATTTGTGCTACCCTTCAGAACCTATCCACACATCTTTTATACACCTATCAAAAGTTTGTAACATCAAATACTGCAGAAACAAATGATGATGAAATTGCAACTCAAAAGAGAAAGATATCTGACAAATACTTCCGATGCCAACTATGTAAAAGGATCGTAAAACTAAATCAGTCTGCTCACCATGTAGAGTACACGTTTGCCCAGAACGTTGCAATTTCTTTCGTGATAACTGCCAGAAGAAGATATGTGTGTATGGACATCTCAGAGACCTAAAGATGATTAAAATTTTTTACTACTTCATATCTTTGTATATTTTTCAATAAAGATATGTAAATACATCGCTTTTTCATTATTTTTAAGTTTTTCACATGTTTATATTAATTTTTCAATGACAGGTACAGTTAAATCCATCCCAAAGGACCTAAGAAAGGATTGGGTGTATGACACCCAGCAACCTGGATCTCGTTTGTAAAATAGATGACCGCACTTGAGGTTACCTATCTATTCAACAACACTTAAATCGTTTTTATTTATAGAGGGAAGGTTACCATATTTTTCATGACAATGAATTTCTTTTGCAAGATTTTCATTCCCAGATAATAAATTAAAAATTCTTCACATGTCTATCGATCTAGATTTACTTCAACTTTTGCAAGAGTTTTTAATGTATCCACACCTAATCTTGATTTATCGCTCTTCCAAAAGTCATCAATTATGAAAAAACTCATTCAAAACTTGGTAAACACAAGGCAGCTTCAATTATAATTCTTAAATTGTTGAAGCAGATTGGTCCTCTCTTGAAAATTTCAAATAATTCTACCCACCATGTATCCTGTTCTGCTTTACCAACTGAGCATTGTAAAAATCAGTGGTGGTTTGTGACCTAAGATGTAGGTGAAGTGTTATAATTATAATACTTTATTGGTCCAAAAGATCTTAGCCATGATATAGAAGAAGTCAAGGCAAATACATAATATATAACATAGGTACACAGTATGACATATAGAAACAATTATAATAATGGCAAAGTACAAAATATTTAATTTTAATGAAATCCTTCATAAAACCCTCAAGGCAATAGTATGTTTTTCCCAGTAATAAATTTTTTATCTTGGTTTTGAATAAATTCGAAGATAGGCATTTAATGCTGATTGGGAGTCTGTTATAGATTTTTGACTGACGAGGTCCTCGTTGGTAGAAAGTTAGTGTGTCGTCATTTATATGGATATCCTCATGTCTACGTGTGAGATGGTTGTGAACTGTGGCATTTGTAGGAAAAAGTGAATGATTCTTTTTGACAAATAAAGCACAATTTAGAATATAGATGGGAGGGTGAGGATCTTGAGGGAAACAAAGATAGGTTTGCCAAGAGTTCTGGATGATACATTGACTATAGCTTTAACTGCTTTCTTTTGCATAGAGAAAGCTTTTGAGGCCATACTAAAATTACACCAAATCATTATTCTATAAGATAAATGAGAATAGATATTTGATGGACATGTTACAACATGGAAATCCATTTAAAAACTTACCCTACTTCTTGTAGATCAGATGAATTCTCCTATCTTTTAAGGCAGCATAACAGTCGATGATGTCATTGAAGAAAGGATGTTTATCCACAAGTTCGCATAGAAGTTCTCTTTTTTATTTTGATATTAACTAAATAAGATAATCTTTGTTGCGAAATAATGTTCCTTAAGTAATTTCTTATTGTTTTTGAACAAGAGAAAAAGGAGTCTCTAACAAATTACATACTAAATCATTTTCTGGATTGTAGAAAATTTTCTCGGGTACACAACCGGTTCAAAGTTTGATCTAGGATCAACGTTTCGACGGCTGACTCTACCATCTTCATCAGGATGTCTAAAAACGTGTTTTGGCCACTATATATACTAATTCCAAGGCCGTAATGGTCTGATACGCCCGCCCACCAATCAGGTTCCGTCTTTCTCCCATCAATCAGGTTCTGTCTTTCCGCCCACCAATCGCATTGCGTCTTCCTTCCCCGATTTTTTGGAGGATCGGTTCCCAGGTTCTGCTGAGCGAGTAGCCCGAGTCCCTGTTGATTTTATTGTCCCCAAGATGGATCTCAATGGCTTCTTTGACCAACCAGTCCCAGAAACCTTTGGTATGTTGTAATCTCTTTGTTTTTTCCCAAAAGACCTTGTGGTCGTGGCTGTGGCCTTGCTCTGCCACCGTGGATTTCTCGGGCTGTCCCAACCTTATGCACCTCATATGCTCTCTTAACCGAGTTTCGATGGTGCGGCCAGTTTCCCCGATGTATGAGGCGCTGCACTTGCATGGTATGTTGTAGACCCCCGGAGCCTTTAATCCGAGATCGTCCTTAACTCGGGCTAGTTGGTCTCTAAGTTTCCCTGGTGGGGAAACCCTCTTCACGAGGCAGCGGTTGACGCCACCTGATGCCATAGTAACCACCATCCCCTGCCTATCCTAGCATAGCATGTCCACTCCAGGAAGAAGTACTTTCAGTCCGAGTTCTCAGTTCTTCACTTTGCTTGTAATGCTATTTTAAACAGAGTGCTCACACTTTTGGCTTGCACATCTACCTAGTTATTAAAAAATAAAAAGTTTGAATGCAAAACAAATAAATTTAATGGAACGATAAATTGTTTTTTTTTAAGTTTCAGGTGAAGTGCCACTTCCCTCAATCTGGCGAGCTGCCACTAGTAAAAATCTTTTATTGTCCGTTTAACCATTTGGGGTCCAATTTTTTTATTTTCTCCATAGGTAGTATACTGGGGAAAGTATTATTTTCATGAAAAAAAATCAATTTCGAGATATCAACGGAAATACACATTTTGAGGTCCCCTGAACAGGTTTTGACCATGATGTCTGAGTATATGATAGGCATTTTGTGGTTGCTCTAACTAAAAAACTATTAATCAGATCAATGCAAAATTGGATGGAGAATGGAGATACATGCTGGCTTGATTCAAGCACCTACCGGGCAAGCGGGAAATCCGGGTTTGATTCCCAGTCTAGTACAGGATTTTTTTCCCCTTTTCAAATTTCAAATAAAATATTTCAATAACTAGTTTAATATACCAACTTTGTGAACTTCTCAAATAATTGGTTCTAGAAACCTGACGCGAAATGGAAATTCGCGAAGTGTAAGTCCTATTTTCCCATAAGATGCAATGTTATTATGGGAGTACAGTTCCCAGTTATCATAAAAAATTCAATTTTTTATCATAA
Organism: Tanypteryx hageni; assembly: GCA_028673005.1. Taxonomy (NCBI): domain Eukaryota; kingdom Metazoa; phylum Arthropoda; class Insecta; order Odonata; family Petaluridae; genus Tanypteryx; species Tanypteryx hageni. The sequence goes on from CM054114.1 coordinate 153,273,835, forward strand.
ATAATGCAGTTTAACAGAAAATAAAAGAAAACCACAGCAACTAAAAATCTAGCATCATAAAGTGAAACAAATTCTTTTAATTACTTTCAAAACGCGTAATAGAAAATGAAAACCCAGCATTACAAAGGGATAACACTTCTTTTGGCAATTGTGCATTTAACCCCCAGCACATTTTCGCAAGCTATTTTCGATGTTCTTTTGTTCATTCCAAGGAAATGCTTTAATTTAAATGGATTAACTACTGAAATGGAATGTTGAGTACGTGATGCACTGATGTTTTCTTAGGTTCTAAAACAAACATTTCCAAGCCACAAAAACACACTAGCATTATAAAGTGGTAACATTTATACAGAAGCGCTTTTCATCAAATTCACCATAGTATATTAATGTATTTAGTTTTATATCAGAAAATAGCATCAGGATTAGATTATATTATTTACTAAAACAATATTACAGATTGGAGATGTCTAAAGAAAAATTATTTCCCCTTGTATAATGGTAGCCCTGCTTTTTAGATCTAATACCTTTCAAATTCATATCTACAGAAAAATTGTAACCTTGATATTGTTGTTTAGTCGATCCAGTTGAAATATGCTATTTTGCTTATTTATTTATATGAAGATTATATGTACCATATTTGGTTAAAAACCATGCAATCAGTTCTCTAGAAATACATGTAAAGGAAATATTAAAAAAAATGAAATTCAGGCAATGCTTAAGATTCCTATCACTTTTTAAGCAAATGCTTGATTTGGGATGAATAAAAAAATAGCATTTGCTTTTGCTAGACAATAAGCATTTGCTTAAAATTGTGTGAATAAAACTGTTTTTGCTTAATGCTTTAAGCATATGCTTAAACTTTTTTAAGTGAGGTGAAGGGCTTGCTAAGATATCTCTAAGTACTCTACTTTCATGATAATTGACCCAAAATATAAATATGGCAGTTTATGGTGACACGAAAGGTTAAAAAATGAGAAAAGTTTCAACGGTTATAAAAATTTATATCGTTTCTCTGAAGAAAATGTTAAGTATGTTTCAAATCTGTTACTCTGAGAATATCAAGAGAGACATGGCAGGGCACTGTCTTCCAAACAGAAGATAGAAATATTTTTAAGGTATTTAAGTGATCCCGGATTTCAAATAGGAGTCGGGGAAGAACACCATGTACAATGCACAACTGTATGTAAGACAGTAAAATTTGTTGTCCAAAATCACTATAAAGGCAAATGACTGGATAAAATTACTATAACTAATTGAATAAAAATGCAACCATGGTTTGTGATATTATTGAATTCAGTTATAAAATAAAGTTAAAAAAATTATTAACTTTTTAAAAATATTGCCCAATACATTTATGTTTTTAGTTTGAAATTCAATTATGTAAAACTTTAAATTTAAGCAAAAACAAGTGAGGGAAGTTGCAAAGAGCTTTCTTCCATAAAATTTAAGCATTTGCTTAAAACTGATCAGCAAATCCTTATAAGCAAAAGCAAACTTTTATTCACTCAATATGAGGCAAATGCTTTTAGCATTACATTTAAAGTTCAAAGTGAATTACAATTTTCTCGTTTGATTTTCTTGAAATCGGCAGCTCCTTTGATAAAAATGTACTGAACAAAACATGCTATTTGACTAGTTTTACAAATTTTGTTAATTAATATTTTACAAGATATAAAGAAAAGTTCTTTTTTTGTCAGGAGCAAAGTGGCACTCCCAATTAGGCTACGTAAAACATTTATACGATTTTCATATTTTATTTGCCCTTTTGTCCTAATTTGTTTGCATAGAATTGCTGGCTAATCAACCTCATGGACTATTATAGCCATCTCTCTCTCCACACTGAACACATACACAAAGGAGGGATACCTGGTACCGGCATTAGCCTACCCTTTACGAAGAGCACCAAGGGGGCCAACTGCTTAACATCCCTTCCAAAGGACAGAGCGCCGACTTGCATGGCCTCCTCAAATCACACAAGTAGGGGAAGGGGATTGAAAATACAGATTTTTTATTTTTTGATTCTTTATGTATATTACTTAAATAAGAAATAACCAATGTTTGCACAGTTTTAATACATTCTGTAAAACATTAGCACCACTATTTCATGTTTGAGTAACAAAACCAGGATATAAATATTGCTTTATTGAAACAATTCATATTTAGTAATTATAATTTTTACAAATCATTCATATTTTATATTTGATGATTTAGAAACTTATGGCTAATATTTGCTTTTTGCATAAAAATCTGGGCATGTCAATTCAATTTTGTTGTACAGCAAAGCTCAAAAAGTACTTGCTCCCATGCGACTTTGATTCAGTGACTTTACTTTATGGATGATAGAGAAGACATTGTAATGGTGCTGATAATCCAGGACGACAAGAGATACATTTAAATCCTGTATGAGACCTGGAGCTGAAATATTCTCTCCAAAGGGCTCCTCTATTTGAGAATGACGATTTTATATCTCTTTACAGAGGTTATTGGTTTAATTGAAAACTAACATATTCAAAATTCTTATCAAAGTTCAGATATGGCTGAAGCTCTTTATTGCGGCAGATTCGTTTCCTCTATTCTGCATGTCAATGATTTATCCAAAAAGCTAACAAATTAACAATGATGGTATTGATATTTATAAAAATAACCATTCACAACAATAGTAGGAGCTGTACAAGAGGAAGAACTAAATTATCCACTTGATCAGTCTTTGCTTCCAAAATGGATGTGACGATCACAGCCACAAACGGCCTCCATAGAAAGGAAGGAGAAGCTGGAAAACAACCTGCAGAATTAAAAATATTTACTATCATTCACAAAAACCACATCATCATTTATAAAGGGTCAAGATTATGGAGCTTAATAATAATTTGCTCTTTCATTGGTTCCTGATGAACCATGATGTAACAACTCAATATTCTATTTTTTGACAAAAATTAAAATACACGATAAAAGTCGCTTGAGAGTGAAAATGTCACGCCACAGCTCATTTTGAATATCAGAGTCAATTCGTCATAAACTGTTTGTAATCAACTCTATTAAAGAGACAGATGAAATTACATCACAGCATAAAGAATGTCTCCAAAACTTATCATAAAAAAATACAAATTAATTCACAAAATCAAAATGTGATGTTATTGTTATTTTAATTAGAATTACAGTTGACTCTTATATAACTTTATATAGAATAATGTAAAATAAAGAGACTTGTTGTAATTCCACATAAATTTATGTGGAATTACAACAAGTCTCTTTATTTTACATTATGAAGAAATTCCGCCAAGTGAAGCCTGAAACCATTAACTTTATATAGCATGTTTTTGATAAACAGATAGTCCTCGCTTAATGCGGTAGCTCCGTTCCATAAAAGCACCATGGTAAGTGAAAAACAATTCCCATAATAGTAGGATGCATTCTGGACCCAAAATTTCTCTTCTCATAATTATAAACTACAATCTCCAATACAAACTACAATTAAATGGAATAAAGGAAAAGCTTCAAGAACTTGTCATCAAAAGGACAAATGGATCAAAGAATCATAATAATAAGCATCGAGTTATTTTGAAAAAGGCAGTTTTAAAATATTTATTTGTTAAGTTATATTACAGCTGAAAAGCTTGTTGAATATCTGCATTTCGTTCACCACGCTCAAATTTCTGCAGCATATCTATTTTCATATTCAAAGGAATAGATTTCCTCTTCTTCTTTGACATCAATACTCTCACTGTTTGATCCCTGGCTTGGTTTATGTATTGCTCCACACCTAACAGATACTTCCTGGTCAGTGGCGGCTCATAGCTAAAATTAGTGGGGGTGCTGCGCCAGAAAATTTTCAGCCTTTGTTTTAAAATTGTGTAAAAGGAAAAAAACATGTATAAAAAGAAAATATATATTGTACTACAAAAATAAAGAAAGAATTAAAGAAAAAAGGGCTTATTATATTAAATGTTATCGATAATATCAAGTGGAAATAGGGGGTGCTGCAGTTCCGCAGTGCCTATACACGAGCCGCCACTGTTCCTGGTTATGGCAAAATCAGGTTAATCGAACTGTATCAATCGAGGAATTACTGTAATGTGGTTATCCTTTAGTGACCCAAAATTAAAAGTCCACACACTACTACTATTATATATATGCTCTGATGTATACTTGGGCTTTGCTCATCCTCATTTCAGCTGCATCTGTGGCAATGTATGCTGTTTGCCTCATTTTGCAACGTTTTTGGACAATACCTATGTCATAAAAAATGTTCTTGGCTTATTACATTTTTAAACGTAATACCACCCTTCATATGGCCAAGAGTCTTTTCCTATCTCAGCTCAGGTGAGTTGTTTGTTTTTGGCCTTTCACTGTATATGTAGAGTACTTTCTTAAGGTGCGTTCACACTATATACATGTATGATATATACGAATCTTATACATGTATAGACAGAAATCTAGCAATGTATAGGATTTGTATAAGACAAGTCCAAGATTTCTTCATGTCCTATACTGTATGCGACAAGTCCTATACAAATCTGAAGCTTCCTCACCGAATGGGAAACTTGGATTTACCCACAAACTTGCGCATGTGCTGTAGGATCTAAATCATCTATCATTGTCACTCTATGTTGTTTAGGTGTTTACGTAAAATAGTGTTTTTTATTTTTAGGCGTACTTTACAATAAGTAAAAAAAAGAACACCTTATATTCAAGTCGTGTCCGTTCGTCTGTCCGCATGTTTCATCTCTGAAAGTACTGGATGGATATTCATGAAATTTGATATTTAGGACATAAAGGCAAAGAAAATAAGAAAACGATATAAATGGTTCACGTAGCATAATCAGGAGTGCCACTTTACAAGCGACAAATAATGAACTTTTCATTACATCTCGCAAAATATCACATAACCAAAAGTTTTCAACCAAAATTGTAGAACTGACCAAATAGCATCTGTCATAATTCACTTTGAACTTAGAAAAATTTTCCCGGGTTTTTTAATCATTCTCAACGAAAACAATCTTCATGACAGCTTAAGTAAACAATATCTGCTGTAAATACCTAATTAAATTTTCTTTCGTGCACACACAACATTTGGTAAATGAATGAAAATGGATTATCTACGACCAAGAAATGAACATAAATACATCTATTTTCATTATGTATACACAGCATTTGTGAGTGAAAAGAAATGGGTAATTTATGATTAAAGAATGAACATGAACATAAAGGTTATACTACAACTATTTGAGTGAGATATGTTTTAAATAATTGTCGATTGTTTTATTAACCTTTTTGCTGCTATCGATGCATATATGCGTCGAGGTAGTGCAAAGCTGCTACTGCTATCGGTGCCCTGACTGCTAACGACACGTATATGCGTTTCAAGCTTTTCCGTTTGCTGCTCAAAATGCATCTAGTCGTATCGATGCTAATGAACTGCCGTGGATTTTTGTGGTACTAAAATATGTTTCAGGTATTCTGTAAATGGCATAGACATATATTTTCAAGCTGTTTTTAGTCTAACCTTGGACGATGAAAAAGGCTGCTTCTACTTCGTTTCCCCGGGGTTTTTGCACCCACAAAAAACCTTTTTCGACCTTTAGCCATCACTTTTCTCACCCCCTATGCCCTAAAAGGCCTAAAACAGACGGAAAAAAAGCCAGAAATATCTTCAGTTCTGTGTCAACTTTCATATGTAATACATTCCGTGCTCAAATCCCGTTTTTTTCAGTCGCGTTTAGATTCTTTCATTTTCTTTTGAACTTACGTGAGAATGGAGGAGAATACACTTACCGATAAGGAGTTACTCGAAATTCTAACGAGAAGTGACAGTGAGGAATATTTATTTTCCTCAGAAGATTAATATTTTTCGAGTGACCTTCCCCAAAGAGACCAGCCCAGCCATCAACATCTAATCCGCAGCCTTCAACTTCAGGGCTTTCGCATATACGAATTACCCCATCTCCCATCGATTCCTCAGAATCTAAAGACAAAGATGATAGCCAAATTTAAAGGAAAAAGCAGTGGCGGCTCGTGTATAGGCACTGCGGAACTGCAGCACCCCCTATTTCCACTTGATATTATCGATAACATTTAATATAATGAGTCCTTTTTTCTTTAATTCTTTCTTTATTTTTGTAGTACAATATATATTCCTTAAGCTTAATGTCAGTACTTCAGTAGCCATCCCCCAGTTTATGAAAAAGATACAAAAATCTTTGTATGGAACTGTGCGCTTCACAGTGCAAGCGACATGGTGTTTGACTGTTTTGCGCATGCGCACATAGGAGGGGGGGGTGGGGAGGAAGGCGGGACTGCCAGGTAGAGAGAGCACTGTTGCTCTCGCAGTGCCGGCTCTGGCGTGATGGTGGAAGGAAGTTTTTTTTTACTCAGCGTGTGTTGTGCTTAAAAACCATGTACCATATTCTTGAATGTGATAAAGTGTAGAAGAGTATAGAATTAGATTATTATTCTGCTTCCAGCTATTCTATTTGATTCATTTTTTTTCGGTTCTATTATGGATTTCATTTTTAAATGAATAGATCAAGCTTGAACTGTAACAATTTAAGTTAAAGTAAGTAAAAAATGTTTGGTTTTTTTGTTAAGATTTTATCAAGTTCCTGAATAAATTTTCTTTTTATACATGTTTTTTCCCTTTTACACAATTTTAAAACAAAGGCTAAAAATTTTCTGGAGCAGCACCCCCACTAATTTTAGCTACGAGCCGCCACTGGGAAAAAGGTAAAATATAGTGACACTGTATACATTATTTTATTTATTCCGGAAAGCTTGTTTTAGGGTTGTCTAAAATCTATTAATAAAAAGAATCAACAAAAAAGATGAAAAAATCTTTACGAGATGGTTAATAATCAATATGAATGTAAATGATTGACAAAATAACTTTTAAAATATAAAGAGACTAAAAGACGATCGAAAGAACGTAGACGCGGAGCTCCTAGAGAAAGTATTCAGCACAAGGGTGCCTTCAAGGTCACTGGACTTGGCGCAGGCAGCTGACGGAGAAGCTTAACGTCCATCGCAGCGAAAAGATTAATTACAAGTGATTAGGAAATAAGTTGGTGAATCAAATATTCATTATTTTCTTGACATCACTATTGCACGCATGCTGTGTGCATCTTTCCTCTCTTGTTAAATCATTCATTATTGATTTATATGCACTGTGGCTACTTTATTTGCACAAAAAATTTCTTATCCACCATCGAAATTTCTTCTTTTTTGCTACTTGGTTGTTAATTACATAATTTGCAGCAGCACAAATGAACAGATATTCCTCGTTGAAGGACATATTGTCTACTGACTTGTCTAACCAATGTGAACATTTCAAAAATTTATACTTGTATTAGATTTGCATATACTAAATCATATACAAATCTAGAACAAGTCTTATACTAGTATATGGATTTGTCATATACATGTTTATAGTTTGAAGATACCTTTAGAGAAAGGCGTTATTTCTGCTTAGATATGTCAGTGGTCTGTTTTTCTCTGCCCCTTTTTAACTTTTCTGTATAGAGGATTTAGATTTGTGGAGCACAAAACCATCTTGTCTCATCAGCAGTAGCTAAGAATGAAGCACCACTTACGATCATAATTCTCCTGATTTTTTCAGATTATTTTCAATAAGTACTTCATCTAAATTATCAAAAACATCAGAATGCCTATAAAACCTTCGAATATAGGTCATAAGTAGAGAAATAATGACAGGAAATGTATTTATTTATAAAATGAAATATATATATAACCTATAAAAATGAGTTAAAATACAATAAAATGCATTGTTTGATTGGGTAATGCCAAACATTTTCTAATATTGAATTATATGACAGAAAATACCACTTACTGAGTTCATGTAAATTTGATTATGGAATGATTTCCAAATCAGCAACAAATAACATATGCAAATTAAAACTTTCATTTCATGTAGAATTTTAATGATTATACATTAGTTTTTCTTTAATTGATATATCACTTTCATTCTCTTGTGCCTGAGTGTAGAATAAAGGAAACCTCAGTCAGCATCACTTTATACGCCAAAATACCTAAGGTCATAAAATTTTAGTGCAGGAGTCTCAAACTCATGGCCTGTGGGGCACATGCGAACTACATTTATGTGGCTCAAGTGGTGCATTTATTTGGCTCTGGTGGTGCATTTATGTCGCTCAAGTGGTGCAATTATGTGGCTCAAGTGGTGCCTTTATGTCGCTCAAGTGGTGCATTTATGTCGCTCAAGTGGTGCATTTATTTGGCTCTGGTGGTGCATTTATGTCGCTCAAGTGGTGCAATTATGTGGCTCAAGTGGCGAATTTATGTGGCTCAAGTGGTGCATTCATGTGGCTCAAGTGGTGCATTCATGTGGCACATTTATGTGGCTCAAGTGGTACATTTATATGGCTCAAGTGGTGCATTTATTTGGCTCTGGTGGTGCATTTATGTCGCTCAAGTGGTGCATTTATGTTGCTCAAGTGGTGCAATTATGTGGCTCAAGTGGTGCAATTATGTGGCTCAAGTGGTGCCTTTATGTCGCTCAAGTGGTGCATTTATGTTGCTCAAGTGGTGCAATTATGTGGCTCAAGTGGTGCATTTATGTGGCTCAAGTGGTGCATTTATGTCACTCAAGTGGTGCAATTATGTCGCTCAAGTGGTGCAATTATGCGGCTCAAGTGGTGCATTTATGTGGCTCAAGTGGTGCATTTATGTCACTCAAGTGGTGCATTTATGTCGCTCAAGTGGTGCAATTATGTGGCTCAAATGGTGCATTTATGCGGCTCAAGTGGTGCATTTATGTCACTGAAGTGGTGCAATTATGTCGCTCAAGTGGTGCAATTATGTGGCTCAAGTGGTGAATTTATGTGGCTCAAGTGGTGCATTTATGCAGCTCAAGTGGCAAATTTATGTGGCTCAAGTGGTGCGTTCATGTGGCGCATTTATGTGGCTCAAGTGGTACATTTATATGGCTCAAGTGGCGGATTTATGCAGACCGAAAAGTAAGTGACTTTATGCTATACTGCCTAAACTCAATCTTTCTTCCTTATAAAATATCTCATGCAAATCTTTGTAAATAATCTAAGAAGTTTAAGAAGTGTATCGAATCAGCACTTTCAAAATATTCGCAGTTTATTGCTCATTCCCATTCATAAAAACCCTGCATCATTGGGATACAGAAGAATGTTCTTCCTGCCAATAGTGTGTTTCTTGCATGTTCAAATGACATACCCCTTGACACAGAATCTAGTATTTTTATAATGAATGTGTTTAAGGCCACATCATAGAATTAAAGTGACAACTCCACTTGGTGAAGGGAAGAGTGAATGTTCATATGTGGGCCGCAGGTGTGGTGGAGAGCCTTCTTGAAGCCTGCAAACCGATGTGAGTTTGAGACCCCTGGTTTAGTGAAATGCTCTTTACTTACCAACATATGCAAAGGCAATTAACACAGCATACTGAGATAGAATTGCTATGATTGTGCCTTCATAGGTTTTAACGCTTCCTGAAAAGAAAAAACACACCATGTCGTGAAAACATACAATCATGCAGCACTTTTTAGTATACACTTTTTGAGATTCTGTAAAATCATTCAACATTGTAAAAAACTCGAAAGAAATTTATCAGTTTTTTTATAAGAAGTGCCGTATTTACCCAAATCGAAGACTAGATTTATTTCCATATTTCAGCTTGTGAAAATCGTGGGTCATTTTAAATTCGAGTACGAAGTGGTATACCATCAATAAATCCTGGTGAATTCATTGCGCATCATTTCATCACATGACAAACTCATCGCGCACTAATACATCACATGACAAACTCATCATGCGTCAATTCATCGATTGAAAAATTTGTCGCGAGACAGATTGGAAGGGGAGACATCATGACTGGTGTATGGCGGGAGGAGTAGGGAATGATGAATTGATGCACGATGACTTCGTCATGCGATGTACTGACGCATGATGAGCTTGTCCTGTGACACGCAACAAATTGACCGCAACGAGTTGTAGAACAGTAGGAAGTATGGTTATGCATTTAATTGATGCTTTTTTAAACAAATGAAACAAGATAAATTAATGATATCTAATAAAATTTTTAATTCCTAACTTACGATCCAGATTTCAATTAATAAAGTATTAATTTTTAAAAATACATTTTTTAAATTCTATTTTTTTCTCAAACAAAAATTTGTAACAAACCATTTCCATTAAAGAATGAACTAGTATACCTATATTGAATATGTGTTTGAAATATACATACACCAAATACATTCAGTGAGAAATTAGGTCATAAAATCTTTTTTCTGTCTGCTAATAGGGAGGATTGCCTTAGATTTGGGGTCGTCTTGGATTCAGGTAAATATGGTATATTGTCACAAATATCACTGATAAAATGTAATGCATAAATTAACAAACTTTTGAATTATATTAATTAAGCTTAGCTTTATACAGTTGGAATTGTTAAATGGCATATGACATTGTTCGAGCTAAGAAAATGAAGGAATGATGATAATCCTATGTCGAAGTTTTTTACATATGTTTTAGTCACGCCTGAGGTGGATGGGTTCGCCCAACCTTCAGTTTTACCCTTATTAGAACACACTGGAGCACGTAAAAACGATAGCAAATAACCATAATTAACTATAGACTCTAAGAATCAAGAATAAATCACGTATAAATGCTGAGAGAAAAGTAGGGAACGATAACTTGATGGCAGTTCTACAAGAAGCATCAACTCCCAGCATACTCAAAGGTATCAGCTGTCATTGTTTCTAATTGAAAGTAGTACCAGTACCTCACCACCAGGCCAGGTGCCGGTGTAAGGTGACATCATGCATAAGATGCCGATTCCAATAACAACATCGAAGAAGAATTGTCCAGTGACGAAGTATTTCTTGGCTTTTAAAATGAATAAATACTGAATTCATTCCTTCCATATCTAATTAATGTATGTTTGTAGAATTAGTTAATAAATTTTAACTATTATCTATCTTACTTTTCGTAAAAGTCACCAATCAAATTATGAGAATTCCCAGGCAGTAATTAATGTGCCGAAATTGTGGAAATATGGTGTCAAATGAAAATAGGAAGATTATGTACCCTCGCATAACACGCATCCTAATTTTTAACTCAAATATTTAAACAAAAAAGTGTGCATTATATGTGGGTATTTACGGTACATTAGTATACGATTATATTAGGGCAAATTTGACGAAAAGCACTTCTGTACCACGGGAAACCCATGTACACCCCTACTTGTTAGTGCTTTTCGTCATTGCAGAAAAGCATTATTATCTTAGTGATGTCCATCCGTATGCATATATCAGGGAAGAACTGGATGAATAATAGCATATTTGGACCGGATCAAACAAACAGGGGTGCCACACTTGCAATTTAAATTCTTTCAGTAATTACGGATTTGGAAGGAATTGCCGAAAGGGATTTTAACTAAATTCTGTATATAAGATTTGTACAACATACCATAATGAAATCAAGATGTTTAAGGTGAAGATAAAGAGCAGGGCTACCACAATAAAAAGTAAAATGTTATTTTTACACGTATTTATAGAGAACTGACAGCATGAATTTTAACCGATTTCAAAAAGAAATTTCGCCTGTAGGGCGAGTATAGAATGGCAAAATGAAATGAACATGTTTCGAGCTATCTATAAAGGAGGGCTACCTCCATATAAGGAAAAATAACTTTCTGATTTCAAAGCAAATACATTAATATATGATTACACTATGGTGAATTTGATGAAAAGCACTTATGTACCACAGGATATCCGTGCACAACCCTACTTGTGTTCAGATTCTCTTCTTTGCCCGATATTCGAATGACCTTGGATTCTTCTGTATTTATTTCCATACCATATTTTCTACCGGCTGTTACTAGTCTATTTATCATTTTCTTGAGTTCCTCTTCCTTTCTTGCTAAAAGTACTTGATCATTAACTGTTCTTATAATCCTTCCTCCAATTTTGAAATCTCCTGTGCCTTCTAACACTTCTTGCATTAGACTTTCTCCATAAATAGGCAATAGGCAACAGCCCTGTCTTACTCCTCTACCGATATTTATTCTGCAGATGTCTGCATTCTCCAACCTGACCTTTACAACTTGATTCACATATAGATTCCTGATCAGTCCCCTGTTTTTCCAGTCTACACCTATATCCTTTAATATATCTTCATCAACATTATACAATTTACTCTATCAAAGGCCTTCTGCCAGTCTATGAAACATGCAGATATCTTGACTGTATTCTATTGCCCTTTCTGATATGATTCTAACTACCCCTATAGCATCTCTAGTTCCTCGTCCTTTTCTGAAACCGAATTGATCTTCCCTTAGCATTTCTTCTGCTTTTTTCTCCAGCCGTTTATTAAGAATCCTCGGGATGATCTTCGAATTATGTTACAGAAGGCTTATCATTCTGTAGTCTTTACACTGCATTGCTTTTAGCTTCTTCTTTAGAGGGATCATTGTTACTTCTAGGAAATCCCGAGACCACTCTCCCGTGTCGTTAATTTTATTAATTAATTTCGTGATCGCTTTTAGTTCTTCTGATCCCATGACTTTAAGTACCTCAGCCGGTATTCCATCGCTGCATGTGGCTTTCCCTTTCTTTAGTTCCACTATCACTTTTTCTACTTCGCTCTCCATAATACTTGGTCCTAAGTTGTCTTCTTCAATGTTTTCCTCATCCTCCAGTTCCATTTTTGCCAATCCTGCTTGCTTGCTGTATAGTTCCTTAATGTATTCTTCCCATACCTGTGCTACATCCTTTGTTTCTGAGACTACCTTCCCATCTGTATTCATAATTCCTTTACCACAAATTCCATTAGAGTTCTTCTAATTCTAGTGCCCTAGTGTACATCATATCATACCGTCCTAACTTTTCCATTTGTTGCATTTCATCACATTTTTCTTTTATTCAATTTTCTCTAGTTTTATCTGTTACCTTTCTCAACTCTTTGTTTATACGTCTATAGTTGGCTCTCCATTCTACACTGTTAATGTTTTTCCATTTTCGTCTCTCATCCATTTTCTCCAGCATTTCCTTAGTGATCCATGGTTTTCTGATTTTCTTCTCTTGTTTTCCAATCTCTTTATCCAAGGTATCTTTGATACTGGTTTTAATTTCTTCTCATTCTATATCCATGGTCTTTGGTTTGTTTTCCAAATTTCTTAGGCGATTTTCCAACTTCATGCTGACTACATCCTGCCTTTCTTTCGGTTTCTCTAGGTCCCAAGTCTGTTTTTCTTTTCTCGCTTTTCTTATTTGTTTGAGCTTTGTACTTAAGTCAACTATTAGAAGGCTGTGATCTGAATCAATGTCTGCTCCTGGTAATGCCTTGGCGGTCTTTATGCTGTTCCTGAATCTTTATTTTACTAGGATATAATCTATTTGGCATCTAATTCTATCTCCTGGGCTTTTCCATGTGTATTCATTTATGGTTTTTGAACCATGTATTAGTCACTACAAGGTCATTATTGATGCAGAATTCTACCAGTTTTTCCCCTCCTCATTTTCTCTTCCCAAGTCTGTATTGCCCGACAACATTTTCTTCCTGTCCTTCTCTGACTATGCTCTTCCAATCCCACATTATTATCATATTAAAGAAGCTGGGAATAATTTTGAAACGAGTAAAAAGTCTGCTATGACTGAGAATCGAACCAGGTTCTTCCACTTGCCGGGTGGATATTCTACCACTGAACTATCGTAGCAGATCTATTTTCTCGTTTCTGAATGCAGATGTTTTCTTGGTTGGGACAGAACTAGCCAAGCTAGTATCAAACTGCCCCAATGGATGTCCTCGAAGAACACCGAAGAAAAACTCCTCCCGCTCAAATAGTGAGATTGCCAAGCAAGAAATTGATGGATTAAAGCAATCTAAAGATCCTATGCAGACAGGCATAAGCTGTAATGTTGGGAATAATTTTGAAACGAGAAAAATATCTGCCCGGCAAGTGGAAGACCGGGATTCGATTCCCGGTCATAGCAGCCTTTTTTCTCGTTTCAAAATTATTCCCAGCATTACAGCTTATGCCTGTCTGCATAGGATCTTTAGATCGCTTTAATCCATCAATAGTAAAGAAGCATTAAAAATAAAGAATACAAGGGTTTTATTCATTTCCCAAATCATTGTATACTTTTGTATTTACAAATGAAGGCCTATTATAATTATTTTCTAAAAATAAATTTAAATCTAGTTTGCATCTATTCTTCTCTCATAAAACTGATGCATATACTGTATTTTCTCATCAATAGTTCGCATCTAGTAAATAAAGTGCATCTTAATATTTTTAACACTGCTTAGAATGTATAGATGACCTTGATCCTCGAAAATTCAACTCAGGAGGTTAATAGAGCACATAGTAGTCCTTTTGTGATTATATATTGGCCCCTATGAGTTATCTCAGCTTTTTGCATACTTTTCATGTTTTATATATTTATTGTTATATTAATCTTTCCACCACCAGTTGAAAATATTGTTGAAAAATAAAAAATACTTATACGCGTGATAAAACTCGGAGCTTGAATAAAATGCTGCCTAAAAGAATACCCATTGTTTCACCAACTACTGATTTTTTAAATGTGTTAAATCTTTCCGGAAATTTCTTTTAAACTTGAAAATATTAGGTTTTTAGCAGTGAAAAATCGTTTGAAGTCATCCGATTTTTCCAAATTATGTACATTAAAGCTGTTAAACAGGATGAGAGAAAATATCGTGAATCTTTTGTCAAAAGGGCATAAGAATCGATGAATCCTAATAATAAGTGTAAATAAAAATTGTTTTTAAAAAGTCACTTTTTATGGATGTACTTCATTTCTTATATTTAACGCACACAGTCATTTTTACTAGATATTGATTTTTTGTATAGATAAAGCGCACCTTATCTATCAGAAAATATGGTCATTTTATTTTTTATTGAACTCCGTTTATTGATATGTATTTAGAGAGGCAAAATAACAAAAGTCAACAAATTCCAATAAAAATCTTGGAATTTATGTAAAAAATGTAGAGAAAAAAAAAGGAAAAAATTCTCAAGTTGTTTTCAGTTTTCCGCCATCAGAGTCGACTGAAAGTGATGCCTTTGCCTAACTAAATAAATAGCGATAATCGGAACTTCCATGAGCATTTTTCGCCATGATTACGTATTTTTGCAGACATATATATATATATATATATATATATATATATATATATATATATATATATATATATATATTCAATTGAATAATAAATTGTAACACTAGAATGCTGGCACCCCTAGGTAAATGCCTACTTTTTCTTATGGGAAATCTAATCCTGCTGGTGGCACAAAATTGAGAATTGAGATTTGAATCTTTGACAAAAGAAACAGCAGAATAACTTACCACGCCATTTATGTCTTCCAAAGTGAGATCCACCAACGCTAGCAGCAGTATCTCCAATTCCTACAGCTAGGACTCCAGCCAAAGCATACAAATACCTTTCAGGTCTGTTTGAGCAGCAACTTGGATGAAGCCAAATAGGAAGAGAGCAACCAGCAAGTAGGTATATAGGGGTTAGAGCCAAAGGACCTTGGTCCTTCTCATCAGCAAATATCTCAAAACTCTTCTGCAGAATTTCCCAAAAGGGTGGAATTTTTAATATCCTAATTGTCTGCATACAAATGTAAAATAAATAGTTTTTTAAAATCTGCTGACGCTGTTAACCTCAGTTGATAAAATAAACATTTTATTCAGTAACAAATGAACAATCTGGATCAGGGCTGTCCTTAGAGGCAAGGGGTCCAAGGGTGTTCATTTTTTCTCATCTAGAGACAGCCCTGATTAAGGTAATTCCAATCAAGTTTAATATATAATATATGCCCAAGTAACTTCAGTTATATTTGAATCTTTCAATATTAACAAAGAACACCTCCTTTCTTATATAATGATATAAAATGACTAGATATTTCTATTGACACAAGTATATATGCTGCTTTCAGCTGGCTGGTAATTGGCACAGGCGACCTGAAAGTTTATCTGCTTTTTGGGAGGTGATACTGATGAGCAAACATATGACTGGGCAGCTTTTTAATCAACTCCTTTGTTAAAGGAGAAAAATTAGACTTCTATGATTCTTCAGATGAAAAATAATAGACATCAACACTATTTAGAGTAATAGGAATGTACTTTGATTTAGAATTGATGATATCTGTTGAATAAAATAATGTCTTCCTACTCCCGAGGAAATGAAACCCACAATATACAATAACATATAACACCTAAGTGCCACATTCATTGTTACATTCAGAGAAACAAACATTTTTTATAATTAACATAAAAAGCGAGGAAAGAACTGGAGAGCCAATTACAAAAATGCACTTTTTTCTTTCGATTCCTCCAGCAGTTGAAAACAACTGAAAATTTTTCACAAACCTTTATGCAATATAATCTAAGGAATTCGGCTCAACTTTGTGGTAAGTGATAATCATATTTAGAAGAAAGGAACAACTATTAAGTAACTTCCACACAAATTTATTTCACGACCAGTTTCAATGATGCCAGTTGTTTAGCAAAACCAGTCATGAAATAAATTTGTGTGGATGTTACGTAGTAGTTGTTCCTTTCTTCTAAATATTTTATGAAATAAATTATGCTAAAATTAATAGAAATAGCACATTTTTAGTCAGAATTTTTTTCTATATATCAATGGCTTCTTATTTTGAGGTTTGTCAAGATTCAACAAATAGCATTCAAGTAGTTAACATTCCTGGGCCACCATCAGAAGTTGCAATCAAAGTGCTATGCATAAATAATAATACTAACAATAATAATAATAATATTTTATTGGTCCAAAAAAATCATCATCATGTTGACATAGGACGTCAGGAAAATGTACAAATAGTGGAACAAAGAAAACAACATTACCCAAGCAATAATTATAGAACATAAATGAACACAAAGTCCTGTAGGATATGAAAGTCAAATGTAAATAATAGTTTATTAAACCACTTAGTGATTATTTAAAAAAAATCTATATCCAATATGCTAAGTAAAACAACTTTTAGTTAGAAATTTTTTCTATAACTCAATGGCTTTTTATTTTTGTGTTTGTTGAAATTCAACAAAAGATGTTCAAATAGTTAGAATTCCTGGATGAGCATGAAAGCGCCATCAGGAGTTGTGGTCCAAGTGCTTCATATAAATGGATATAATAGTTTAATAAATAGGAATTAAAAAGAAAATATGAATTTTTAAAGTCATTCCTAAACAATGAAGTGTATAGTAGAAGCTCATCTTCATCTCCATTGTTAAATATGATAAGGCTAAAACGTTTAAAATAACAAAAAATCTGATGTGACCACCACATGTCTTTCTCCATACCTGTAATAATTCTAAAAATTCCAAATACAGTAAAACCCCATATTTACATTATCGGACTATGTTTTCTCACTATTTACAACATTTCATATGGGTCCCATTAATTTTCCTGATTACAATGTAAGTAAAACCCTGTATTTACATTATTTCATTTTAAGTTTTCCCACTATTAATGTCATTTTACATTAGAATTTCCAATTTAAAAAAAATTTAGCATGCAATTCCCAACAGTTTTTAACATTTGTCAACTTAGTTTTGCAAAAGAAATCTGAACTCTTTTGGGCGAAGATTTCGAAAATGGTGGCAGAGTACAAACAGCATCCCTAGATGCAGAAATATGAACTCGTTCTTTTCAAAACAGCACTCGCGGTGCTCACTTTAACACTAGAATGTCCGGACTTGGTCTAACCCCTAGAACCCCTGCGGCTGCCAATTTGACGGCTATGTGATCTTTCCTTTCATTTGGCATGTAATAAAAAAATAAAGTGCAGACGTGTTCTTTTTCTATTAGTGAACTTTATTGAAACTTCTTTATAATATCCATCATATATTTGGGTACAATAAACAAAATTAGTTTAGTAAAAAAGCAGAATTGGTGTAAAAGTTTATCATTAAAAAATGATACTGTCTCAGGAGTTTTCTTTTCGTTGTTGCCAATACTGAGCAGCAATATGTTCTTATTGGTCTTTCCCTGATAAATTGTGTGTGATGTCACCATTTTTCAGAATTTTCGAAGAGTGTTAAGGCTGGGAATAATTTTGAAAAAAGAAAAAGGTCTGCTATGACTGGGAATGGAACCCGGGTCTTCCACTTGCTGGGCGGATATTCTACCACTGAACTATCGTAGCAGATCAATTTTCTCATTTTCTTCTGCAACTCCTTTTGTCTCATACATAACGATTTTGATCGATACAGCAATACCAAACTTCCTCTGTTCTACTATCCATCACTTCCTTCTCTAGTTACGAAGAATATGTTTCTCTTTTCTCGTCCGCTTCAGTATTTTCTCGTTTTCTTCATTCACCGATTATTTTTTCTGTGGGAGGTGGACCGAAATGACATGCTGATGCTCGGTTTCCATGCATTTTTTGCATATTAAATCACCTGAAGCTTCTAGGTAATAGACTGTTACTCATAGTGTAGACATATCTTTTCATTCTTGTAGCCATTGCAAACTCAATATATGTAACGTTATTTATCCTAGATGTGTACAAAATATTTATGACATCTGCATGAATTCTACTGTTTGGTGACATAATCATGCTATTCATTTGGAATTAAAACATCGCAAACGTGCCAAAATTGTAATCACTGTGGGTGGACATGTATTAAAGCATAATAATGAAAATGCGTCCTCGGAATTCATGTTGCATAAGGTATTGTTGCATATATTAACAAAAATTTCACTATTAATTATAAATAATGTATATTTTAATATGTTTGCTACTGCCAATTATTCCATTTTGGGGATGTGTTCATTGTGTTGCGTTAACTATCACCTCCTCTTCAATTAGGTTCCAAGATGTGATGATCCATTCGCATATCTGCTTCAATCCTGGCTTCCTTATCCTACCCGTCGGCGTAGTTTCATGAACAGTACTTGCAATCCATTCTGTGTATTGCCTCTTCATATGATTTTTGAAAGGACGATTGATGCAAACATCCAGTGGCTGAAGCACGGACGTCATTCCTGCTGGAATGATCACCTGGTCAGTTTTTCTCTTTTTAAGGCATTCCTTCACGTCTTCAGTCAGGTGGCCACGAA
Organism: Tanypteryx hageni; assembly: GCA_028673005.1. Taxonomy (NCBI): domain Eukaryota; kingdom Metazoa; phylum Arthropoda; class Insecta; order Odonata; family Petaluridae; genus Tanypteryx; species Tanypteryx hageni. The sequence continues at coordinate 153,292,938 of CM054114.1, forward strand.
AACTGTCCAGCAACAACATATTGGGGAGATTGAGAAGGGCATCTGGACGACATTCCCACACACACTTTATCCAGTCTAAAACTAGATCATTGTTCATCCAACCCTTTTCATGTGACCTTACTAAAATTCCTGCTGGGAACTTTTCATTTTTCCAAAGTTTTTCTTATGAATATGACGTATGGTGGTAGTTTCTTTCCGTCCGCCGACACTGCAAGCATGACAGTGCATCGCTGTTTTTCTCCTCCACCAGTGATCACTTGAACCGTTTTTGTACCCATATCAGCAACTGTCGTATCATATGGCATTTCGAAATACACAGGTGTTTGATCAGCGTTTCCTAATTGGCCTAATAAGTACGAGTACTTTTCTCGCAGGCGTATTACATATCGCTAGCATTAAACTCAGTTTGACTAACACCTAACTCTCTGGCTATCTGTAGAGCTTTTATGACACACATTTCTGTCGACACTGCATAGCCAAATTGCCGTCTATCCCTTATGTACTCGGCTAGCTGTTCTTCTATGACAGGATATCTGGCGGATTTTCCCCTAAAGGCTCTTCTGTCCCGGTCTGTAGTGAGAAGTTTATTTATTTTCTTCCTCCAATCTCTTATGCATGATTCTGACACATCATACTTTCGTCCTGCAGCACGGTTTCCTATATCTTTTGCATCTCTGATCACTTTCAGCTTTTGGCTTGCAGTAAAAGATCGCAATCTTTTATTACTATTCATTTTAGGGGCTATAAGGCAAGAGGAAATAACCTGAATTTGTGGCCACCAGCAAAAGCAAATGGTACGCGCATGCACAAACCAAATACGACGTACTGAGTAAAAGGAGTGAAGGGTGCAAAGGAATCAGGAACAGAGATTTTGTATCTTCTTAGAAAAGACTGTAACTGATATGTATGCCGTTTCAGAGGATAAGCATTATAGTTTAGAAATTTGATCTGGCAGTGCCAAACATTCGAAAGATAACTACTATGTAGGTACGTTCTTTCAACGTATCGTATAACCTACTCAATCCAGCTTTTATGATGTATTCTGTTTCAATGAAATCGACAGTCAGAATTAGCTATTTCATTGGTACCTTTTCTCTGGTATTTTAAGTAGTAATCAACATCAACTGCAACATAGTCATACCGAAACACGATTTCAGCTAAGTTTGTGTAATACATCGCGTTTCAATGCCTAAGATGAAATACTTGTGTAATACGCACACCCAGTTTTTTGACGGGGATTTAAGGGAAAATTAGTGCATCTCAGTTTGGTTTGCTTCTATGCTCAGAACAGCGGTTCACAACCTTTATGTGTTTGCCCCATTAAGGCAGCCGACCTTATCATGACCCCTTTATCCCCATCTATCTACCAATAAATATACAACGTAACATTAATTTCAAAATATTATATTTATTATACTTGCACAAAGATTAATATTTGTTCTGAATATATCCATACATTTAATTATTTAATTAATATCTAATTTACCTCAAATCTCAAGTCCTACTCATAAATTGGAAACATTAGTATAGCTTCACATTGGTCAAACTGTAATCCCGAACGATTCATACAGAGCATCTTGAAAGACTTTAATAATTATAGTAAAAATACTACAGCATGTCTAACAAAACTAAAAAATAAAATATTGAAACTATTCCATATGCATTGTACCCCCAAGTTGTGAACTGCTAGCACAGAATATTAAAAAACAAAACAATATTCAAAATAAATTTCTATTAATTGTCAAGACAAATTACTGGCTTCAATAGTTAGGAATAGTCATTATACTTACTTCTAACACTGAAAAAACAGCTAGCACAATTCCACTTGACAAGTACAAAAAAGTGCACTCTGCAACAATTCCAGGAATGTAAACTGCTACTATCAGGTAGTGAAAGTTCTTCCTTATAACTGTTGAAGCTATTCTTTCTTTGACTAACTGGCTGGTAACAACAAACACCGCCAAACTGCTACAAAAACTCCAGTATAAGACCATAAATATCTGAAAATTTATAAATGGAATTATAACAGCATTTTTCAATAATATTCAAAGAAACCAAAAACCAGCCTAAATATAAGAAAAATGATACATGCACTTAAACAGATACTAATGATTAAAACAATGCACAATTTAATGCATGATACTTAATTGATCATAAACAAGAATAGCATTTAAATTTGCAATAATTATCAGTAATATGCATAATTAGATTTTATGCATCAAGTAAGTCCTTGCATCAATTGGAAAAATCTAGTTCACAAGCCTATACACAGCCTTCCATCAAAGCCACCAAGGAACATGAAATACTTATCACAATACTTATGCTCAGATTTTGGAAAATGTTTCTGTGCAATAGTTACAAACATAATAAGCAATGCCCAAAAGATAAAATAACCATCAGTTAAAAAAATAGCAAGATTTTCCTTTCTAAATTTAGGGAAGTTCTTTGTGTAGTACCGCTAGTTAAAGAGTAAACCTTATCCAAATGACTAACTTATTTTAAATTTTCTTTATTATCATTATTTCTACTTTCTATGAAAGCATTCTAACCATAAAGGTACCCATTATGATAAAAATGATACATACTCTCTCAGTTTTTGAGAATATTAGTTGCAAAATCCATAGCACAGGACTTTCTCCAAGAATAAAATTCAGCATTGGGACAATAAACCCAAATGCCACAGCCAAAATGGTTAAATAAAATCCAGGAACTCTTTTAAAGCAAGAAAAACATGAGACAGCCAGAATAATAATTCCACATCCTAACAATCCAACCTGTAACAAAATAATTCAAATTATTCTTAATGAATATCATTCACAAAAATCCTACTTTTTACATTACTACAGCAGTAAGACATATATCACAGCATTAAATGTAAAACAATCCCCTGTGGATATGACTAACAGGTTGAAAGTATATTTCAAAGGTTTTGCATAACATCTTATGACAAGAATTTAATAAGGAACAGAGATGAAAAATAAAAATTCTATTCCTGCACTATATCCTCTGTAGCCTTCTCCTGGCCAAAGCAACTGAACTGCCCAGGAGTGTCCATTATCATTATAAATAGCTGCTTCTTACATACATATATAGGATATATAGATATATCACACAAAACCTAAGGTACTTCTAGAAGTGCTACAGAACTGAAATTTGGCATGAATATAGGCCATTGGGTACAACCTCTGGAAAAAATCCGAAATTCCAGAAAACGTTATATTTAAGGGGTGTTTTTGACAACAATGTCTTATTTTAAACACCCATAAGAAAGTTGGAACAATTTTTGAAACGAGAAAAAAGTCTGCTATGACCGGGAATTGAACCCGGGTCTTCCACTTGCCGGGCGGATATTCTACCCCTGAACTATCGTAGCAGAACATTTTCTCTCGTTTCTGAACACGTGTTCAGAAACGAGAGAAAATGTTCTGCTACGATAGTTCAGGGGTAGAATATCCGCCCGGCAAGTGGAAGACCCGGGTTCAATTCCCGGTCATAGCAGACTTTTTTCTCGTTTCAAAAATTGTTCCAACTTTCACAGCTTATGCCTGTCTGCATAGGATCTTCGGATCATATCATTCCATCAACCCATAAGAAAAGCAATGAAAACTGCGCAGGGCTATATAAAATTGCTTTTTTAAATTATTTACAATTAAGATACAAAGTCGGGACACATACCATACTGTGGAAGAAGGAATGAAGTTTATTTTTCTTGAAGACAAAATTCAAATCCATGCAGAATTTGCGAAAATATTCAATTTTAATCATAAAATTATGAAATGTTTTTCAGTTTTAAACAATGAAAAATATGAACTACTATAGCAACAACTCCAATGCCTTTCAATGGGAATTGATTTTCCATACTTCAATAGCATTGATTTATTGCTTACAATTAGACTGCATTATAATCCATTTGATTTCAGTCAATGACGTATGCATATGATGACGTGATAATGTTAAATTAATTTTTTATCCAGATATGTACTAAAAGGCACGGATAAAGACACCATAATCATAACACAAAATATCCTAATTTTTACATAAATTTTAGAGTAATATATAAGCCATTGTCTTAATGATGATTATAGTAACTGCTTAAAAAGGGTGATCTGAACCATGAAACTTGAAATTCGAAAACTTGGATGCGAGCCCATTGCCAGAGAATTCAAAAATTCCGGATAGATGCCTTAATTTCGCAGAAAATGAAAACTATTATCTTATTTAAATGATTAGTTCAATTGCTGTTGCATTGGTTTATTTACAAGTTAAGATCTTGGTGCATGGTGATTTTTTAAGCGCTTGCAGTATGCAAGCACCAACAACTCGTAAGGCAAACAGAATCATCTGTAAGAAATGTGGGGCACTAATTGTGGTGTCTGTTTACCTGCTTTGTAAACAAACCATACTTCATTAACATATGGCTGACTCTGGTATTAAATTTGTAAATAATGTTTTTAGTCTGGTTTCCAAAGGAAACATAGCCTAACGAAATGGTCCTGTCTGGATGTATGCATGTCCCCCACTAACAACTTTTGCACCAATGGACCGATTTTCATGAAACTTGATATGAGGCTCGTGCTGCCAGGGCCCACCTCCGGACTATATTTTATTTCACGAAGATTGAAGTCCTGGGTTTGATTCCAGGAACGTTTTTCTCCTAATTGTTTTACATAGGAATTCTAAAGTCCATCATGCAGAGATGTTTTCTTTAATACTTTAAAAAATTCTTAAAATTGTGATATCGGAGTGAGGTTTGTACTGTTCTAAGGGGAAAAGAATGTAAATTATAATTCTTACCACAGAATTTTGATAATTTATCACATTTTCTTGAATTTAGAGTTGAACATAGCATTTTTGCATTTTAAATTGCATTTTATCAGATTGATGCCATGGAACTATTATTACCGAACTCGGCTTGAGCATAGATGAGTGAACGAATAAGTTATTTTCTTTTCCACTCGACTACCCTTCAGCAATGGACTGTTGATCCATACATATTAGCATATATACAGTAACATTTATTAAATTCGTTTATGTAAAAAATTCATGCAAAATGACAGAAAGAGATTTTGACATTGCTTTTAGTATTTTAAACCTGATAATGTTCCATTAAATTTGTTTTCCAATTTTTCTCTATCATTGATAAACTATGAATTGCAAGTGGTATTTATGGTATGAGAATTTCTTGGAATGACTTACACATATGGAAACATTTCCTGTCATTATAAGTAATTAATTTGGGATGTCAACTTTGGGAAACCAGCCTGTATTAGCCATGGTTTAGACTTCTTGTTTAACATTGCCCCTGAATTGATGGCCAAGTAAGAGTGCTATCAAGGAGGAAGAGAATGAAGACAAACATTTGTGATTTTCGGTCTTATTGTGATGGTGATGTAAGTAATTATACAAGTAATAATGAAGATTATTTTGTTCGTAAATCAGAGAAGATTATTCCCAAGAAAATAAAACAAAAAAGTGTTGGAAATAAGAATTTGATTTAGTAATTAACACAACCATTGTAAATAGCTATATTTTATATGCAGAATCTAATTTACCGTCAAAATCCAAGCATGGGAACACCCAGAACCAGTTCAGACAGGCATTATATAGACAAATGATAGGAAATTTCTCCCCAAGGAAGTGCACAAATTATGAAAGTCTGCCATATGGTGTAGCTTCACCAAAAAACTTTCATACAATACCAGATATTGATGGTAGGAAAAATGTAGGCAACAACTGCAGTGATAACAAAAGATATACTCCTTCTGGAAAAGGAATTTAAACAACCTGGAAGTGTAGAATCTGTGATTTACCTGTATGCCGAGTATGCTTTCCTGAGTTTCACCGGGAAAGAGGAGTTGAAGTGGAAAACTCTCAAGTAATTATAAGGTATATTATGTGATAACTGAGGAATACAGAATTTGAAAAATGTCATTTATGGGAAACGGGCATTTAATTTTGGCCAGGAGAGTGTTATCCTAAAAGGATAAATACTACAAAAATCACATATATGTAAATTAATAATAGCTTGCAATCACCTGTAGAATTATGGTAATTTTATCCATATCTGTGAGATCTTGAGGATTCTTCAAATCAAATATATTTAACATTGATGTCACTGCAAATGTTATCAATGCCTGTGTAACTATTGATGCCTCACCAAATGTAAAACTTCGTGGGAATTTTTCCAACAGCAGGGGAAGACCAATGAAGTACGAAAAACATGGCACTAAGCCACAAGCCAAGCTAATTAAAATTCCTGTAAGTAAAAACAAAATTCAGTTTTATATATATCAAGAATGAGGTCATGCTCAACCCTGCGGAATTTACTCATCGAGAAGAAGAAGAAAGAACTTTGTCACTTCCACAAATTTGTGGAAGTGACAAAGTTCTTTCTTTTTCTGTTTTATATATTTACACAAGATATTGGTGTTTACTTAGTTATACCTCCGTTTACAAAAAACCATTTTAAACTATTAAAATGTGCAATATTTTATCATAATTATTTAGACATCTAATTGTGATAAAAAAATCATTATTGTCAACTGACATATTTTATGATCTCTATATTAGTATTTTCAATGTTATTAACCATGACTAGTTCAACGATACAGCAATAGTGTAACATTAGGGTGGAATGGGTGGTCAAAAGCCTTGGGACCAGGGTAGCCCTGGAGAGATCCCTTGAATTTTACCCAATATAGAAAAAAATGATTTTTTTAGCGATTTCTTTTTTATCCTAATTTCTGAACAACTTTCCAGTTAGACAGTATTTTTGGATGAAGTAAGTTAAAAAGCATAACCTTTTCAGCATATTCCTGATAACTGATTAATAAGTGCAATTTGGTAGGATTTACAATGGGTTTGTTTTAATTGAACATATGTATGTGCTGGTTGAGGGAGCAGGGGGAGCCCACCAATAATATTTTCCGAAGGCCCTTCTGCTCCCAGTAATGCCATTGAGATACAGTAACTCCTCGCTATTTATTCATTGTGGATGTGTTCCTGAGGGTCACAATGAAAAATGAAATGATGAACCCATTGATAAACATATAATACATGGACATGTTACAGTTATGAAAATGTTTCTACAATTAACTATTTGAAAGTTTTACTCATTTTTTATAATAGCATCTTAGAAAAACATTAATGTATTCCCAATGCAACATCCAATGTGGAAGAGAAAAAATGTAACTTAATATTTAATTTTCATAGTTAAGGACTTAAGTAAATGGTGACTAGGGACGTTGTGGAAGAATGCTTTCTTTGGAAGGTCATGAATCTGAGAACTTGACAGAACTTAACAGAAAAATATCCTGAGTAACCCATGCCTTAAGACTTGAATGCCATTTTACAGGCAGGATTGTCTTGCTGTAGTGCTTATATATATTTTCTGAATATTAAACCATTATGGGTTTTAATTTCCATTCTGTTGAGATTCCTCCATGAAGGAGAGTTGGATTACCTTTAGTGTAATGGTGTTTTACAATGAATTGGTCATACATGAACTTAAGGAAAAGGACCATAACAAGCATGCAGAATACTGCCAGTGGTTACAAAACTTTAATACTGATAATGAAGATGATATTTTGGATGTAACCATTTTCAATGATGAAGCATGGTTTCATTTATCTGGCTATTAATACCATAATATCCATGTCTGGTAAGCAGAAAATCCACTTGGGATAGTGTGGTGCACCATGGCACAAAAAATGTGGAATGCTACTGTCATTCCATTCTTTACCCCATCATTGGCTAGCTGAATGCAAATTTATTTATTTGAAAAAGCCCAAAAACAGCACAAGGCCAATTACATTGGACACATAACAACGAAGTAACAAGAATAAAACAAAAATAAAACTATCAAACAAAATAACTAAAACTCTAGCAATGAATACACAGAAGACATACATAGTACATCAATCACAGGAAATCAGGGTAAGGAGCGAATAGAAAGACAAATAAATCGGGAAAAAGGGAAAGGAAAATAGGCAACAAAACAAATCAAACATTATGTTTAACCCTTTCGCTGCTATCAAAGCATATATGCGGGCGGGCAGAGCAATGCCTTGACTGCTAATGACGCATATATGCGTTTCAAGCTTTTCCGTTCGCTGCTCAAAAAAGATGAAAATATTTTTTCGAGATGGTTAATAATCAATATGAATGTAAATGATTGACAAAATAACTTTTAACATATAAAGAGACTAAAAGACGAACAAAAGAACGTAGACGCGGAGCTCCTGGGGAAAGTATTCAGCACAGGTGTGCTTCAAGGTCACTGAACTCGGCGCACACGGCTGACGCAGAATCTAAAAGTCCTTAGCAGCGAAAGGGTTAAATTGGAAGTTAGGAGACTTAGTGAAGGGGTCATAGTCAGGGAAGCGCTTCAGCAAACTATTACAAAGATCAGGAAGGCGATAGAGAAAGGAGCGTTTAGTGATTGAGAGGCGAGGGGTAGGGCAGTGAAAAAGCTCATTCAAGCGAGTAGAACGAGCGGGTACCCTGAGTGGAAATAGAGAAAGCTCATGTGACCTAAAATTGCCATTAATAATTTTTGAAAATGCTTTAATGTCAGTGTGAGTACGTCGATCAGTAAGGGATGGAATCCCTAGGGAGGTTCGTATGGCACTAAGTGAAGAGTTATGGAGAGGAGGGTGACGAAAACGAATTACAGACAGAAAGAAATTCAAGGGTCGGTCAAGGAGCTTGAGAGTAGAAGGCGAAGCAGTGCACCAAATTGGGGAGCAGTAATCAAGAATGGGGAGAACGCAGCTAAAGAAAAAGGTACGAAGAGTGGAAATGTCAGTTATTTCTGAATAATGATAAATTAATCCTACTAACGACATAGCACGGGAGGAAATACTTTTAATATGATCTTGGAAAAGAAGCTTCGAGTCGAAGATTACTCCCAAGTCCCTTTGGTTGGTGACAGAGGGGATTACTTGACTAGAGAGCCTGTATGAATAGTTAAGAGGAGATCTTCGGAGTGTGTATGACAGTACTGTGGATTTAGACGGGTTAATTCGAAGGCGCCAGTGATTGGAGCATGAAAGGAGCGCATCAAGAGCGTTTTGTAGGGCAGTGGAATCCTTATCTGAGTTAATTTGTCTGAAAATTTTACAGTCGTCTGCATATAAGAGGATGTTGCAAGATGTGGAAGAAATTGCTTCGACTAAATCATCAACAAATAACGCGAAAAGTAAAGTACCAACTACACTACCCTGGGGAACGCCGGACGAGATGGGAGAAACTGAAGATGAAAAGCCGTCAAGTACTACGCGTTGTTGTCTGTTTGTTAAGAATGAAGCCAAAAGGGAAAGGAAATTGCCGTGTATATTGTATCTGTTAGCCAATTTAAAGATTAGAAGTTGATGGTTAATGGAGTCGAAGGCTTTGGCAAAGTCAATATAGCATACATCCAACTGCGAGGAACGTTTGAAGGAATCGGTGATATGTGCATGCAAAACTAAAAGGTTACTTAAAGTTGAGGAGCCTGGAAGGAAACCATGCTGCTCACTAGAAATGAAAGGGAGAGTGAAAGAAAGGAGACGCTGATGGATGATGCGTTTGCAAACAGTTGACAGTACAGGAAGAAGGGAAATTGGGTGATAAGAATCGACGGAAGACCTTTTACCAGACTTGAAAAGAGGAAAAATATTTCCCATTTTCCAACTCGCGGGGAAGTAACCCACCGTGAAGCATCTGTTAAAAAGCAGAGAGACAGGTATGGCAATTGAAGGCGCTGCATGCTTCAAAAACATTGCACCAACCTGATCAGAGCCGGTAGCACGATTAACTGAAAGAGAACTTAGAAGTTTGAGGCATTCCTCAGGCGTTGTGAAAATTGAAGAAAGGGAGTGAGAGCAAATGCTTTTGCAAAGGAAGTTGGAAGTGTTAAGGGATGAGTTTGAAGTGTAAGTCGATAAAAAGAACTTGCTGAAGAGATAAGCACGTGATGGACCGGCAGCTATTTCATTGCCGTGAGAGATTTCTGAAGGAATGGAGCTGTTGTTACGGCGGGAGTTTATCATCGACCAAAAGCGCTTGGGATTGGAAACACACTCCGAGGAGACAGAAGAAACATAATCGTTAAAATCCACTTTAACCAAAAAATTTGCATGTCGGCGAAGGTCACTAAAGGTTTTTGAAGTATGCGGATTCGGGAAGTGTTTATAAAGGCACCAAGCACTGTGCTTGTTTTTCAAAACAAAAATAGTTTCACTTCTCAACCATAGGGGAAATTTTCTTGAGGGGGACTTACGATGAGGGACACAGTCCTTCACAACTGCGGCAAGCCATTCATAAAAAAGTTCTAGAGCAACATCGACGATGCCATTCTCAAGGAGACACCAAGGTAGGCAGTTAATGGTGTCATTAACATGACCCCAGTTAGTCTTCTTCCAGATGGGGAAGCCCGGACGGTGGGAAGGGGTAGAGTAGGACCAAGGAGTTGAGTGAGAACACCCGCTGAGTTCTACAGAAAGGGCAAGGGACGAGTGGTCGGAGGAGAAAATATCGCTTCCGGGGGAAATGCTTACTTGCACAGACGAGAGAACATAATCAAGGGTTGCCAAATTTCTAGTTTTGAGCATGCAATACTGCCTGAGTCCAAGTCCACTAATGAAGTGATGAATGAAAAAATCATCTTGTCTATTGGAGCCTATACCATCGGATGGAGATGACCAGTCAATGCTCAAATGAAGTTAACAGTGCATATTTCCAGCAGGCCACTGCATTTCCCCAATCTCACACCTCCTGACTTTTTCCTACAAGGCACAATAAAAACAGTGTTTGCAAAGATAACCCCAACACCCTTCAAGAGCAGGAAGAAATATCACTCAGGCGGACTTCATTCATGTCTTCACGAATATGCAAAAACGTGTGGATGTATTTGCATGCACATGAGCACCATACTGAACACCTTCTGTAAACTGTGCTTTTTCTATGTAAGTTTCCGACATTATTGCTAGTATCTTTCTCAGGTATTACATTTTACATGGACATTACAGAGGTGCACAGGGACTTTACAGATACCCTATAATATCAAAATAAATATTTCCGTTAAAAGTTAATGGTTTTACTACATTATACTCAACAATCCTCTATCTACTTTAAATAATTTCTCTTACCTTTCTTTAAATAAAGAAAAAATAACGTTGATGTAATAAATGCTGGTATATAAAATAAAACTGAAAATCTTCTAATATTTTTGGTAGAGGTGCTTAGGTAGGAAATAAAAATCGCAGCAGCACCAAATAGACCAGAAGCTAGCACTGCAGAGAACCTAAATGCCTCTGACACACTAGCTTCTCTACAAGTTATGGCGACAATGAGCGTGGGAAGTAAAAATGCAATCCATAGGCCGCTGCTTGCACCAGGTCTGTAATAGAGACAATGGTATTAGTTGTGCGACAATTAGTTCTTTCGTTATAATAAATAAATATAAACTTGCCAAACGGAAGGTTTCATCCCAAGTACCTGAACTAGTAAAATTGAATAGAAATTCTGTAAACACGCATTAAAATATATAACCTTAACTTCTTCAATGAAAATAAATTGTGATCCGGCAAACGTTAGTTATATCGAACAAGTTTTTTTCTACCACAAATTCCCTCATATTTCAAAACAAATACATTACCCTAGACTGAAAGCAATATCATTCAATAGATTCGTCGATTAACAAACTCATACCTTGTTATAAGTCCGCTCTTTTTCAACGATTCTTCCACATATCCATTAACTTTACTTAAAGTTAAATCCATGTTTCCAACAAAAATAACCCGATTATTAAATCAACAACAACGCGGCGGTAATCTTCAATAATCTTATGGACTTTGAAACCATTTTCACACTTCAAAAACCACATTGGAAAATCAAGTGCGACATATCGAAATAGGATTGATGCTGCCAACGTTACAAAAAAACTTGGAAATATCGAATTATTACCTTATTATGAATATTCAGCAACTCCTATATTGTACTTGTGATTGCTAACTCTATACATAACCAATAAATAAAATGACTAGACGTGCCATATCAGGTTGGAGAATCCGGGATTTAGACTTGGCAATTCTTACCGAAATAGCCGTACATACATAAAACTCGCTTTTTATTCTTTCCATTCATTTAGTTGTTACATTGATCATTTTTGTTTTTCCCACACGGACACCAGGAAAATCTCGTGAACTTAACAAAATTCATGGCACATTCAGAATATTTCATTTAAGTGAAAATAAGAATGCTACAATTCGTTAATTTTTTCTCTTTTCAATCTATTTTTCAGGTTCGATCCAGAGAATGTCCAACTAATTTCTTTATATGTATTCGATGTTTCATTAAGCCCTCTGCAGACGAGACCAGTTTTTGGCTACGGACTAAAGCGTCTGTTACCTAAATTACACCCTGGACTTGGTCATCATGTTGGAAATATAAACGAGTAGGTAGTACGTATGTACTGGGTCGATTTACACCCAATATATACAAATCTCTCTCCTCACAGATTGTTTCCGTCTCTGTAAACTTAAAAAAATAATATTTTCCCCCAAGTACGGCAATGGCTGGTCTGATTAAAAAAGTGCCAGAAAAATGGCTAAAGTTTATAGACTCCTTGGCCTTGCAAAATATAATAAATTCGTGGATGGTGTTAAAAATGGGATCAGAACCTAATGAATAATCAGGTCAGAATAACATTTTCTTGAAAATTCGAATTATATAAAATCTTTCTTGATTTATTTTTAGTTATATGAACTAATGTAGAAAGACAGTGCCACTCATGGAATACTACCATCAAAACTGGAGATACCAGACATTTGATTTGGCCGTATAGGATTAATAAAGTGAACACATTTCAATAAGTTCAAAACAAGTGTATTTGATATTTCATTTGGTCCCAAACATGCCAGTTTGGGGAGTAATCATCTCTTATTTCTTGAGGATTCATGTGCATCGTTATGTTTTCATTTTTGCCCAACAAACTGTCAACTTCAGGGATTTTATTGAGAGCTAAAATTATCTGAGAGGGCTAAGTTTGAGCATATTGCATTAAGCTTTACTACTAATTATCTCCAGTACCATCCTCTACTTACCATTCATAAGGCTTTAGTTCCTTGGTTGAAAAATAAATTAACTAATTTATTCATTGGTTAATCTATGGAGATTTTTTTTATACATCTTCCTCACCAGAAAAAAATTGATAAGCTTATTTAAGTTTGTTTGTATGGAATTTATAGCTAATCAACCTCTTGAATTATTATAGCCATTACTCCTTCCATATAGAACACACACAAGGGAGGAGGGATACTCGGTGCCGGCACTAGCCTACTCTTTATGAAGAGCACCAACTGCTTAATATCCCTTCCGAAGGACAGAGCGCTGACTCCTCAAATCACACAAGTAGTCGCTGGATTCGAATTTGGGACTGCTGCATGTAAGGCCAACGCTCGAACCTCTCTGCCACCACGCAGATTTGTCTTGTAATTGGAAACCTTTGGTAATTAATCCAAGTAAGATAATTCCTCATTCTAAAAATTTACTAGATAATATCTCTGCTGCAATGAAGTTATATAGATATTCTGATACATGATCTTTAACTGATCATTTTTATACCCACTCACAATTTATATAAAGCAATAGTATGCCTTTCTCCAATATTCCGCAACTCATCAGGATCTTTGCTAAGCCAATAATTCAGACTTGTCTTCTCATTTTGTATAATTGATACTTGGTTTTTTAATGACAGCTTCAATTTATTTCATTCTGTCTTTTGATTTTTCAGTTGCGTATTTCATTTTGCCAAAATTTACACACAGCAACAGTTGGTTTACTTCCGAGATCTGAGCTTGAACATCAGACATTAAAATGTAAACCTATGCTGACTTATAAGGATACTTATGCATAGTAATGTAGGTTTGTATCTTTATTATTAATAACTTTTATATTAACTTCACTTTTATGTATAGAGGTGTATATATTTTTATTCAAGCCCTTCGACATCAGAAAAATTTCTTACCTTCAGCAGGATTCAAACCACCTCAGGCTTGTACTGCTCTCCATGAGACATAGATTAAAACAACTATTCATGGTGAACATGATGAACAATAAAGAAATCTATCTATATATTCGTTAGTAATGACATACAAAATCGATAAAGCATCTGAATAGAAAATCTAAATTTTGCAATGCATTATTCACATATTAGTAGTGATTTGACGAAAATATAATTGGAAAAACGATCCGGGTTTGACTCCAGGGAATTATTTTTATTTCTCATATGGTAACACTTTTCTACATGCAGGCTTTTATTGTTGTGTGGCGGCCATTATGGAAGCCAATGCTCATTGCATACGAAGTTCCACCGGATGCCACCAAGCGGCGCGACAGCCACAGCGTTGAGGCCAGAGAGGCTGGCAAGGAAGTGAAGAGGGTTTCCGAGGGACTTCACCTGGCCACCTAGCGCTATAGCCACGCGAGCATAAAGCGTGCGTCACGCCACGGTTTTGTATCGGCATACATCCTTGTATCTCTCGCTAATAAATTGCTATCTGGCGTCAAAATAGTATTTATTATTTGTGGCACCCTAACACACCTCCATAGTTGGATATTAAAATTAGAAAAAACAGACCTACGATTATCCGATTTGAACTATTTTAAAGAAAAATTAATAGTTTCTTATTCTATTCATCTTTTTCCACCTACAGCTCGAAATTGCTCACATTAAACGTTTAAATCACATATTTTGGGGAAATTTAGCCATTTTAACAACAACTGCCTTGGTGACAATGTAATTGTCAGAACACAAGTTCATATTGTTGTTCCAAGGCTAAATGCCCTCTTCCCCTCCCCTACCTCAAAATTTTTCTTGACAACCGACTGCTGTGAGAAATAAAATCAATATAAATGGCAAGTTTAACCTTTAAACGCCAAATGTGCCCGTATGGGCACATAAAATGCAATATCTCACGGATGTGTTTGTTTCTTTTCCCTAACAAACAGAAATATGCAATTCATTATTTTTGCAATAAAATGCTTTTATTTGAACATTTTAGTAACAATAATTCAAGAGATAGGCGATTTTTCCATAAAATGAACAAAAATATCCCAAAATAAATCTGACGTTTAAAGGTTAAATAATTTAACATTGGTTAAAAAATAAAATTCCATATTTATACAAATTATTAGTAAATAAAGTTAATTTTTGAAGAATATAAAATCATACTCGTATATTTCACATTGACTAAAAATAAAGAAAAATAAAATTTTTAAGTTATACTTTTATAAAGCATGCAAAAAGCGAAAAAATAAAAATGTAATAATTTTTTAAATTAATAACTTATATAAAACAGTGAAATGACACAGAGTACATACATAACATACGCTAGTCAAAAAAATTGTCGTAATTTTACAATTGACAAGAATGAATTGAAAATATTTTTGGGAATTCTTCTGTTCAGTGGCTATCACAAGCTTCCTCAGCAGAACATGTATTGGGAACAATTGCCAGATGCAGAAGTTCCTCTTGTGTACAACGCTATGTCTAGACAAAGATTCAAAGAAATCAAAAGGTTTCTGCACTTGAATGACAATGCTTCACTTGATAAAAATGACAGAATGTATAAATTGAAACCTTACTTAGATGCCCTTAGAAATAATTTTCAAAAATTTGGCGTTTTTGACTCTCATCTTTCAATTGATGAAATGATAAGGCACCATGAAATGCGTTCTGCTAAAATGTTTATGAGAGGAAAGCCAATAAAATTTGGCAACAAGTTTTGGTGTCTCTGTAGTTCTAATAGCTATTTGTACAATTTTTCACCTTACTTAGGAAAAGAACATGAGGGTAATGAAGGCCCCTTAGGGATTAGAGTAATAAACAATCTCAGGCATGCGATTCCTGTGAGTGAATCTAAAAATTATGAGCTATTCTTTGATAACTTTTTTACAAATGTTGATACTCTGAAGACTTGGAAAGACAGGAAACTGAAAGCCACTGGAACAATTCGTGAAAACCGTACAAAGAAATGTCTCCTGATAGCCTCCAAAGTTATGCGAAAAACTACTGAGCGAGGTTTTATCGACTACAGATTTGATTCAAACAATGAAATTTTGATCACTAAATGGCATGATAACACTGCAGTGTCTGTCACTACAAACTACAGTCAGGTTTATCCTAATGTTAGTGCTAAATGCTATTCCCACAAGGACATAGTAATCCCAATGCCTGAAGTCATTTCAGAGTATAACAACTTTATGGGAGGAGTAGATCTACTCGAAAAACAAATATCACTGTATAGGATAAGAATACAAGGAAAGAAATGGTGGTTTCCTATTTTTTACACAATTGCTTAATATACCGTAAATAATGCGCTTTTTTTTCTCAAAATATTTGAGTTAAAAATTAGGATGTGTTATGCGCGGGTCTTCCTATTTTCATTTGACCCCATATTTCCACAATTTCGGCACATTAATTACTGCCCAGGTATCCTCATAATTTTATCGGTGATTTTTACGAAAAGTAAGATAGATAATAGTTAAAATTTATTAACTAATTCTATAAACAACTTTATTAGGAATGCCATCTCACGCCCAGCTACTCTGGCGCCTATGGAAGATTCCGTGAGGGCTGAAATGAATACGATGATGCAGGCCATAACAACAACTCCATCGAGAAGTTCTCTGGCATCGCCGAGATGATGAATGGCTTCCAGAACACCTTGGAGGTGCAAACTCTCACTTCCCGAGTGCCTCCCACATCGTAACCCACTACTCCCATGCGCAGTACGTGCAACACGGGAGTAAATATGAAAAATTTTGGGGATCATTTTTCTGAAAATAAAAGTGCTTCTTATATGCCGGAAAATACAATAATTTCACCGAATCTTGCATATTACGGACTTAGGTTATAATGGATTTTTGCCGCCCTCTCCTGGCAATCTGTTATAACTGAAGTTGACTGTATATGATACTGGCATATGACCTGAAGATATTTTAGATGTTGTTATGGTACCACTGGAGAAAAAGAGCAATGCAAAAATTTGTAAGGATTACAGAAATATTAGTTTAATTTCTCATACAGCTAAAGTTCTAGCCAGAATAATAACCAAAAGAATTGAAGGTAAAATAGAAAAGGAGCTGCAAGATAAACGGTTTGGTTTCAGAAGAGGACGAAGGACAAGAGATCCTATAGGATGTACGAGGATTTCTAATAAATGGAATGCATATGTAATAATGATACGCATGCTCAACTTGTCCTTTTTCTTCTGCAACTCTTTTCGCCTTGCACATAATAATTCTGATCGATGCAGCACTACCTAAATTCCTCTATTCTACTATCTATTCCTTAACTTCCTCCACTAGTTTTGGGGATTTAGGACCAAGCTTTCCTGTCTCCTTCAGTTTTAAGGCATTCTTTACCAGCAAAGCAGTAGTAGTGGAACACCTTATGGGCACGTCTTCTCCGACTGTTTAATCTCTGAAACTACTGAACAGGTTTGAATTAAATTAGGTATTAGCGTTCCTTATTAAAATTCATAAATGAATTGTGGTTTTGAACTGCATCCATTGATTAGAACTTACACTTTATATGAGCATTTAAATATACTTATATTTGTATCTCGTTAAATGGCATCTGTTAAGCAACAATTACATACCATATTTTTCTCTCCCCAGCTCTGTAAGGTATTGATTAAAACATTTATTCAGATAGATAACAACATTTACCACCAAAAATGTCCACGATCTCACATAATTACTATTTTTAGTTTCAGAGATAAAAATTCGAGAAAATCCCAAGTATAACATCACATATTTTGTGTTCATGGGTCAATACGACAATTCTTTCAGTATACAACAATTAAAAATCCAGATTTTTCTCTCCCTTGCTATTATATGATCTGCGAGGTATAAATTTTAAAAAATATTCGAATGGAGGACAACATTTACCACAAAAAAGTCCGCTAGACCATATAATTATGACCTAGTTTTGAAGATAAAAATTCAAGAACAACCCAATTCTTTGATATCGTTTGATATGCATTTCCCATAAAGAATGCCTAAGAAAACTATGAATTTTATTTATGGAGTATATTTTTTCCTCTTGTTCCTCCTGTTTTCTGCAGTCATGAATCATTTTTTCTGATGGACGTGGGCCAAAATGATGGTCTGCTGCTCGACATGCATTTATGCGTATTGAATCACCTGAAGCTTATAGTGTATGTATATCCTTTCACTCTTGTAGCCATTTCTATTTCAATACATATAATGTATTTAGTCCTAGATACAGGCAACTCTTGTTCAACAAATGCTCAATGAACGAATGTTCTCTTTAACGAATGAATTGAATTTTATAGCTTTACTTTTCTCTGAAAATTCTGTTCACTTTAACAAACTAAATAACACGTATCCAACTCAGATCAAAGAAACTCGAATGTTTACGAATGCTCTTGGGGTCACAAAGACCGTCTTGTTTACCCATGGATTCTTTGTGTGTCCACTATATCACGCATTTTTCCTATCGCCCACATTTTTTGAGACTTATTATGACGTCACCGAACGTGCTCTTTGTTACTCAAATATATTTACAAATATCCACTTAGACTTGAAGGACCTCTTGCGTACCGATAAGGAGGAAGTGCACCACACAGTCTTTCCCACAGCAATTCTATACTTCAGTCTGTGACTTGGATTGACTATGTTCGGTCGCATTCATTTTCTCGCGGTCCATACATAATCATTACATCACGAGGATTTGTTTTCAAGCCATTGCCGTGGCCACATTTATCATACTTGCTCGTACTTTTCTCATAATTGTTCAACTTTTTGTTAATTATTGTCCTGGAGATGTTTAAATCATAAGGAATTTTTAATTCTTTATTGATGGTTTTGGGAGGTTCTGTTATTCATTCAAAAGTTGAATTTTCTCGTATCATACAACAGATGGCACTGTACATACTTCTATGTTCGATTGTTGTTGCTTCGGTTTCCTAGTTGATCCATTGTAGTTGCTTTGACAGACATTTTAATAGCTAAGAATTATAAATTCAAGAATAAAAAATCTTTTGTTTGGAACGCATCTGGAGTTTTAACAGGGAAGACAATGGAAAAATCACGATCACTCAATGAATTTCAGTTTTATGAATGCTTTTCAGGAACGCATGTTGTTCGTAGAATGAGAGTTGCCTGTATATATAAAATTTTTATGAGATCTATCAGGATTCTTACGTTCCATGGCATTCATCGTGGTAGTCAATGGGCTTATAAGGAACTAAGACATCGCAACTAACATCACAAATGCACTGAAACTGTAATCACTGTGAGCAGACATGTAATAAAGAGCAATAATGAAAATGCGTCATCAGACTTCACGTTGCCTAAGGATTTACTGTATATATCAGGGGTGGCCAAACTTAATTACCCTCAGAGCCACATTTGATAATCTTCAGAAGTTTGAGAGCCGCATGGCACATTCTGTGCTCATAAATTTATGAACAGTAAAACATAACCCGTATCTGAAGCAATTAAAATATAATGCATGTCCCTTAAGCATCCCTGACACGCCTAAAGTCACACTACGCCATTGTGTTCTGTAGTGAAGAGCATTGACATTCTTCTGAATGGAAATTTAAAAGAGCTGCATACTAAGTTAAAAGAGCCACATGTGGTGGTTTGGTTACCCCTAGTATATATTAACAATTTTTCTATTTATTATTAATAATGTATATTTTAATGATTTGTGAGGAAAGACTGCCAATTACTCCATTTTGGGGATGAGTGGGTTTGTGAATGTGACTACTAAATAGAGTAATAATCTTACCTTCAGTCTATAAGATGCAGGTTGATTTTTGGAGTCATTTTTCTGGAAAAAAGTATGTCTTATAGCCCAAAAAATATGGTATTCCACTATTGTAGCATATCTTACAGATAAATAAAATTGAGCGACTGCATCACTGAAATTCATTCACTTTAAAAAAATTTATCAATGATCACAATAACACCAGCAGGAACAAGCATTACTGCCAATATTTCACATGGATTTACATTCAGAGACAACCTTTAAATCAGTCCATGATCAAAAATGTTCTTAGGCATTCAATCGTAGGACATTTCTCATTCAACTGTACACTTTCATGGAATATAAAATAATCACAGTCTATGAGGACCGAGCAATTTTCACAGAGTGCTTATAACATGAGGCACAACAAATGCAATATGATTTTTCTAACAATAGCAATCTTCAAAAAATAAGCCTCTTGGAATAAAGAGCTGCAAAAGAAAAAGACAATATTTTATACTTTATTTACATATAACAAATAATGGAAAAATTATATTTTGAGTATAAATAATTCATACCTCCTTCTGCAGCCTCAAATATTTTCCTTTTCAAGTTTGGTTTTTCTTCAGCTCTCGGTTTGATAGATGATGGGAGAGGTAACTGCGGCCCCGGTGTGGGATAAGGCTTATTTCTAAAAAATTGAGGAATAGAATGGTGCAATTTAAAGAAGTTTTACCTAGTTTAATCTAACTTTATACTTTTTGTCATGTATCCTTAAAAGAAAAAAAATGTGCTAATGTGACCACTCTGTCCTTATGCCTGTGAACAACCACCATTTCTGTTTTAAGAGATATCTATATATAATTTGTTGAATGTCCATCTGAGGTAAGATCCTTTGAATGACACACTATTTGAATAGCAATTTGTATCAACCTAAATGAGGAGTGCAGAGGGCATACTGAATAATGCATCGGCTGGCGAATATAAAGTCCCGGGCTCAATCCTGATCGGGTCACTTTTATTTATTCCATTTTATATTTAATTTTTTATTTAATATGATTTATGATTTTTGAGTTGATTATGGCCATCAAGTCAACTTTTTTAACTAAAATTTTAAATAAATTTAAATTCATACATTTTCTGTTATCCTGAAATATATGAATTATAAAAGCAAAGTGTATTATTCTATTTTTTAAGTTGCGTAGCAACAGGCAAGCCACTAATTCGGAAAATTCTATGAATTTCCCACTGATTGGATTTTCCAAGTAGCTCATAAATTTTCTGCTAGGTGGTTTCAAATTCAAAACGTATAGCCAAACTACTGAAGCTGTAGGAGAGAAGTTTTAATGTATGGAAAGGTCTACAGAGGCTCTACATTCCATCAGTGCACGTTGTCCCCTCCCCAAACCAGAACCCTGAAAAATGTTAAGAAAACATGCTTCTACCTATTGCTTTAGCAAATGTATCTTACTTTTTCTCACATATTTCAATCAACCCTGTGGTATTTGCATGGGGTGCTGTGGACACCCCAGGCATATGTTTTATGACAGGGTTCCTTTCCTTTGGCCTTTTATGACCCTGACCCATCAGTAGTTGGAATGACATGTGTTTGGAACCTTTTCTGCTTAAAATTTTCAGTTTTCTGTGATAGTCCTTTGAGTTCGGATGTTTTTTCCAAGAGAGGGCTGCATTGTACATTACAGAAATCAGCGCTTTTTTCTTTGTGCGGACGTAGTTCACATTTTATTCTAAAATTTCTGTTACTATCTACAGAATTTTTTGTTATTTCACATAATTTGAGATCACATCTCAACAGTTTCTTCACTTACTCTGATCCTACAAGGTTTATAAATTGTTATTATTTCAGTGTTAGGTTTTTGTTTTGAAGCTCCCAGTACTGTTTCCGACTGATACTTGACAGAACCATAATAAATATTATAGTGAATTGCACGAATATTCAAATTGAAAAGTAAAGAAAATACAGTTTTCAATATCATGATGCAGAAAATTGTTTTCCTCTCTTGCACAATTCTTATTTGTGTTCTATTGTGGGATTTTTTATTTCTTTAATTGGACTGACGATATTATAAGTATATTACTAAAAACTTTCAACTGACTCATACACTGAGATCTGAAAATATTCATTCATTTTCTTTTCAAAATAGATTTATAATGAAAAAATCATCCGGAACTTCTAAAAATTCACTTATAAATGATTATAAATAGAACAAAATAAAGAATTGAATAATAGTGGTATTTTTTAAAACAAAAAATCTGTGGGGTGTTAGGAGCACCCCACGTGAATACTGGCAGTCAAAAAATTAACACGAGTACTGCAGGGTTAATCTTAATGTCAGAAACGTACTCAGGATCTTTTGAAGGAGAGAGGTCATGATCAGCATTAAGGGAGTCTGAGGATGAGTTTGAAACCTTGACTTCAACCTAATTTTATTTTTTAACAGTCTCAACAGTGCATGTTATATGTGTTTGAATCTCTTTTTGAAGAATTTGAGCCACAAGCAGTACATCATTTTCCCTGAAGTAGCCTTTTCAAGTAATGAGCAAATGCTTAGAAGTTTTTAAATTTAAATTTAATATTTTAATCACCCTAGTCATCTTATACTACATTAATATAAAAAAGCCCAGGTTCTGTTGGTATGTTTGTCTGGAATGCTCTATACAAATCTCCATAAGAGAACACTTCAAAATCCTTTTTTTCACTTCCAGGCTTTTTTCTTTTGCAAAATTAAATTAGAAGTAAAGGGCCTACTATCTTCGGACAGGGACCATTTTAAAGAAAAATAAACATAGATTCTTATTCTTATCATCAATTTTTGCCTACGGATCAAAATCACTCAAGTTATATGTTTAAATCATATTTACTGGAAAAATTTAAGCTTTTTAACAATATGTTGCCTTGCCGACAATGTCATTGTAAAACCTTAAGATTTTATTGACATCTCAATCCTGGGGTGGTGGTGGCAGAGTGGTTAGAGCACTGGCCTTGGGTGCTTTGAGGCCGTGCAAGTCAGCGCTCTGTCCTTTGGAATGAACGTTGAACGTTATGTAGTTGGCCCCCTTGGTGCTCTTTGTTAAGAGTAGGCTAATGCCGGCACTGGGTTTCCCTCCTCCCTTGTGAGTGTTGATTAGCCAGAAATACAAACAAAAAAACAAGCAGAGAGATACATCGACACATCCGGCTTATATCAAAATCCTTATACTATATACATAAGGACAGCATGCTTTGAATGCTTTAACAACTCAATCTGGTTATTTAATTTTTCGAAACCGGTAGTGGGCGAATGGGGTGGTGGAGGGAGAATGGGAGGAAGGAGCATTGGAGAGAAGAAGAGAGAAAAGGAAGAAGAATGGGAAGTGCCTTAAATTTAATACTTAATCCATGCATACTTGTCATGTATGAATGGACAATTACACTAATCTAGTATAATTGCCCATCAAAAATGATGGGTGGACATGAATGAAATATCAAATTAAAAGAGATCAAGATGTACACATTAGCGAAGCACCGAGTCAAAATAAATTAACAAATCCATGGCACAATGTCATTATGTGATGTAATGCAACTTACCAGTTATATCGTAACTAGTATAAAAGCCTGTCAATATGATGGCAAGGAATATATTTACGTGTACATATAGAACACGTATGAGAATTGAGACAACAATGGGGTCTCAGTTCTGACAAAGGCATGGTTGTCAAGTCAAATCCTCATGAAATTGCAAAATTTTGCAAAAATAAGTTATTTAAACGTAAAATTCGAGTTTGCCAACTGACAATGAGAGAGATAATCAATGATAAGAATAAGAACTTTGTTCATTTTCCTTTAAAACAGTCCCAGTTTGAAGGTCGAGGGTCAATTTTTCTAATTTTCATGAGCAATAGAATGAAAGCTTGCACGTCGCTAAATTGATTTTTCGTGCTATCTTATGGGAAATAGAAATTATCTTCTGGAGTCGAACACGGGTCATTTTAGGGATTTTATTTCGTAAATGGTTTTTACTATAAGAATCAAACATTCCTACCAAATTTCAATTTTCTACTGACTTGGAAAGTTTGTTAAAATTAGCATTCCACTCAGCCATAAATAGTTCTTGATTCTCCCGCTCTTTTAAAATGGCTCTTTAAGAATGATACCACAGCCGAGAATTACACTTGACACATAATCAAGCAAATTATATAGGGGGGTTATTGTACTTTGAAGATTTGAAACATAGATTGAAGTAACTTATATAATTTTCCATACTGTTTCGTTAGGACAATTAAATGCAACATGAAAATAGGATTGAAAAAAAATCGACAACTTATTTGTTGCCATTGAAATGGAACTAAATTGCACGCAGTGAATTAAAAACGGAATCGCAATATTCACAGTAGAAACAAAATACTAAGTTTGCCATAGAATAAAATTTAAAAATTCTAATGAAGTTTGAAAACATTTAAAAAAATACAATGCAAAAATGACAAGACATCAAATTTAATGTATTTATCTGTTCTTTGCTTGATTGTCTCCTCCAACTTTCCCCACCTCTTTTCCCTCCTCTCTACTTGAGATGGAAGAAGTGACTGCCTAGTCTCAATCTCGGCCAAATATCTATCTATCCTCTTTCTCATGCTCTTTCTTCCCCTCTTTCCTCCATTTCTCATACCCTAGCTTTAAAAGTTGAATGTTCTTTTTTTTTAAATTAAGACATTTTTCTCATTTTCCATTTAATCTAACTTAATTTGCATAATTTTGTGAAATCAGCAGCAATGTGGTTTATCTTGACGATGAAAGATTTTCATCTCAAAAAACAAATTTTCTAGTTCAAAAAAGATTTGCGAATTTATTCGATATGTATTTGAAAATCAATGGTAAGAAAATGAATTTTCACACCTTTAGATGTTCGTTGGCTCAAGTTCCGAATTTGTATGATGATCACTATTTTAGGGTGCAATTCAAAAATACGTTGCACACATTCTTCAATTTTATTCAAATGGAGGAATGAAACACTCCTGGTGAACTATGGCTGTACATTGAACACATTTATTATCCAAATCTTCTTTAAGTGTCAGGCCAACAATACACTGAAAGGATGGTCAAAATCAAATGAGTCATTCATGTTCGTATTTCAAATGTGACTGGGTAACAAATAGCTTATTATTCATATATAATTATATTATACTAGAGAGGACTATTTCATTTTCTTCATTACTTAGTTAAAAAATTTTTATATACAATACTAGCAAATATACCCGGCGTTGCTCGGGTTTTTAAATCAAGACAAAATAATTCGAAGAAGATCTGAGAATAAATAAAGTATTTAAACCAAGTTAATTTTTATTGTAATGCTTGTGTGTATATAATATTTCTTGTCTTCCCATCTTTTTCTCAAATAAATAATTTTTTCCCGCATCCTTCTCTAGACGTAGCTATATATAATTGTCCATGAGCTAAGCAGTCATTTGACAATTAAACACCTGCAACTTTAAAATACTGCCCTTGTCTAAGGCGTTGTGATCGAAGTTGAATTTGTCTTTGTTCAGAAGACTATGCTGCTCTTGCTGTGGTTATTCTCTTATATTTTAATGTCAAGATTTGAGAATGATCTCTGGGGTCATTTTGGCATTATGCTTGTTTTAATTTCTTTGAAAATTATTTCTTAAAATAAATCTATAAAAGTAAAAGTAAAAATGGAAATTTTAAACCAATATATAAGGTGACCAGACGTCCCCCTTTTGGAAGGACAGTCCTCCTTTTTCAGTCGCTGTCCTCCCTAAACCTTTTGTTCTTCCATGTCCTCCTTTTTGAACATTTCTCTGCCTTTGTCCTTCCTTTTACTCAAGCCATGCCTTCTTTTAATTTGTGTATTCATGGAGCATTTATATCTACTCTGGGTATAAATTTATGAGTTCCTAAGATAAACAGACCTTTGTTAACCAATATTATGTAATTTTTGTGGATTGGCTGTCTTTCCTCTTACCAGTTACATTGCTATATGCACAGGGAGTTGGAGTCTTTCTCCCAAGATGCCATACTCAGTGTACGCTAAGCTTACAATGTACAGTGTTACTTACAATGTAACTATGTATCCCATATATCATGTACAGTGCACAATGTATCTCATCCTATTTCTCACATGATTTATTTCGTAAAACAAGTCGATTCACTATCCCGGTTCACTCAGTTGCTATCGGGAATGCAGTGGAGTTGAGTGACTTTAGTAGATTTTAGTCTCTGTATCTGCTAGTTAAGATCTTACAGCTTCTTACTGCTTAGTTTGTTTTTTCTCTATCAGTGGTGTGAAAAAAAGGGTCACTTAATGTTTCCTGCCCGAATGAAAGCTTAAAAGCGGCAATCACTTCATTATTAAGGTAAATATAATTTTCTCCTTTTAATTTAAAATATAATCCTCCACTTTTTTATACCTACTGATTTTTTAAATCTTTGTAGTAATACCCAATGAAATGTCTTCAACCAAGAAAAGAAAATGCCACTTCAATGGAATGTTGTGTGTGTTCCGCAGTATTTAGTATCATGGTCGGTGGGCGTTCAAGTATAATGAAGCACAATCTTTCCCAAAAGCACCAAAGTGTTCTTAATATAGCATCCTTCTCACATAAAGTTTTCGATTTTTTAAAAAGTGCAGATGTGACTGAAAGTGAAAAGAAATTGGCTACCGCTAAGGGAACTTGAGCTTATCACACAGTGATTCACAATCACAGTTTTAGAAGTATGGGTTGCACTTCAAAACTAGTCCAGAAATTATTCGAAAGGAAATTCAGTTGTGGCAGAACTAAATGCGATGCAATTGTCAATAATGTACTTAAGATTTATGCAATGGAAATTTTGGAAAACAATCTAAAAGAAGTTAATTTTTTAACCTTGTTATCTGATGCTTCTAATCACAGTGAAATTAAATTGTATCCTATTTTAGTTTGTTATTTCAATTGCAAAACTGGGATGGGTGTAAAAATGTTAAATTTAAGTTTTATAAAAGGGGCCTGCCTGCCTGGCAGTAGGCAGCAGTACTGTCAGTATGGTATAGAGCCGAAAACAAATGATGTTGGTTGGGTCTATATCCAATACAGCTGTAGGCGAGATCAGGACGATTTGAACGGCTACAGTACTGCGATGTGGAAAGCAAGAGGGAAACTACCACATTACAATCCCTAGTAATGATTGTATGGTTGGACAATATGAGTTCTCTCGAGGTAAAACAATCCGGAGGTAAATTAGTCCCCCAATCGGATCTCCGGGCGGGGACTGCCTTGAGGAAAACATTTGTCGAAAGTAATTTACAAATAGGGACTTGGAATGTAAGAACTATGAGAAAAGCAGGAAAGCTAGAGAACTTGAAAGAAGAAATGAGAAGAAATAGAGTTGACATTATAGGACTAAGCGAAACTAGATGGGAGGGAGAAGGACAGTTTGACTCAGAAGAATTCATGGTAGTTTATTCTGGAGGAAATAGTGGGGAAAGGGGAGTAGCTCTGGTACTTAGGAAAGATATGATGAAAAGGGTGACAAAAATAATAGCAGCGAATGATAGACTGATGGCAATAAAGCTAAAAGCAGTCCCAGTGGACATGCTGATAATCCAGGTATATATGCCAAAGTCAGCTCATGAAGATGAAGAAATTGATGAGATTTATGAGCAAATTAACAAAATTTATGAAGAAGGCGGAAGAGGAAAGGTAAACTGCATAATAATGGGAGATTGGAACAGCATAGTCGGAGAAGGACAGGAAGAAAATGTTGTCGGGCAATACGGACTTGGGAAGAGAAATCGAGGAGGGGAGAAACTCGTAGAATTCTGCATCAATAATGACCTTGTAGTGACTAATACATGGTTCAAAAACCATAAACGAAGGTTATACACATGGAAAAGCCCAGGAGATAGAATGAGATGCCAAATAGATTACATCCTTGTAAAACAAAGATTAAGGAACAGCATAAAGAATGCCAAGGCATTTCAAGGAGTGGACACATTGATTCAGATCACAGCCTTCTAATACTTGACGTGAGTACAAAGCTCAAACAAATAAGAAAAACGAGAAGAGAAAGACAGACCTGGGACCTAGAAAAACTGAAAGAAAGGCAGGATGTAGTCAGTATGAAGTTGGAAGATAACCTAAGAAAGTTGGAAAACAAACCGAAGACCGTTGATATTGAATGGAATGAAATTAAAACCAGTATCAAGGATAACTTGGATAAAGAGATTGGAAAACAAGAGAAGAAAATCAGAAAACCATGGATTACGAAGGAAATGCTGGAGAAAATGAATGAGAGAAGAAAATGGAAAAACGGTAACACTGAAGAAGGTAGAGCCAACTATAGACGTATAAACAATGAGTTGAGAAGGGTAACAGATAAAGCTAGAGAAAATTGGATAAAAGGAAAATTTGATGAAATAGAACAAATGGAGAAGTTAGGACGGTATGATATTATGTACACTAGGGCACTGGAATTAGAAGTAGTCTAATGGAATTTGTGGTAAAGGAATTATAAATACGGATGGGAAGATAGTCTCAGAAACAAAGGATGTAGCACAGTTATGGGAAGAATACATTAAGGAATTATACAGCAAACAGGCAGGAGCGGCAAAAATAGAACTGGAAGATGAGGAAAACATTGAAGAAGACAACTTAGGACCAAGTATTATGGAGAGCGAAGTAGAAAAAGTGATAGTGGAACTAAAGAAAGGGAAAGCCACATGCAGCGATGGAATACCGGCTGAGGTACTTAAAGTCATGGGATCAGAAGGACTAAAAGCGATCACGAAATTAATTAATAAGATTTACGACACGGGAGAGTGGCCTCGAGATTTCCTAGAAGTAACAATGATCCCTCTAAAGAAGAAGCCAAAGGCAAGGCAGTGTAAAGATTACAGAACGATAAGCCTTCTGTCACGCACATCGAAGATCATCACGAGGATTCTTAATAAAAGGCTGGAGAAAAAGGCAGTAGAAATAATAGGGGAAGATCAATTCGGTTTCAGAAAAGGACGAGGAACTAGATATGCTATAGGAGTAGTTAGAATCATATCAGAAAGGGCAATAGAGTACAGTCAAGATATCTGTGCATGTTTCGTAGACTGGCAGAAGGCCTTTGATAGAGTAAATTGGATAAAGTTGATGAAGATATTAAAGGATATAGGTGTAGACTGGAAAGACAGGAGACTGATTAGGAATCTATATGTGAATCAAATTGTAAAGGTCAGGTTTAAGAAAGTGGACACCTGTGGAATAAATATCGGTAGAGGAGTAAGACAAGGCTGCTGCCTATCCCCAACCCTATTTAATATATATGGAGAAAGTCTAATGCAAGAAGCTTTAGAAGGCACAGGAGATTTCAAAATTGGAGGAAGGATTATAAGAACAGTAAAATACGCAGATGAACAAGTACTTCTAGCAAGAAAGGAAGAGGAGCTACAAAAAATGATAAATAGACTAGTGATAACAGGTAGAAAATATGGTATGGAAATAAATACAGAAAAATCCAAGGTCATTCGAATATCGGGTAAAGAAGAGAATCTGAACATAAGCATTGGGGGAAAGCCTTTAGAACAAGTTTCAGAATATAAATACCTTGGAACCATCATAACACAAGAAGCAAAATGTACGGATGAGATCAGAACTAGAATAGGAAAAGCAAAAGCGGCTTTCAGGAGAAAGAAACAACTACTTACAGGGAATATAAGGGAAGATATCCGCAAGAAGTTGATAAAATGCTACGTATGGAGTATAGCATTGTATGGGGCAGAAACATGGACGCTAAGGAAAAATGACATCAAATACTTGGAAACCTTTGAAATGTGGACTTGGAGGAGAATGTTGAAGATAAAATGGACAGATAGGATGAAAAACGATTAAGTGCTACGAAGAATAGGAGAGAAGTGAATGATTATACAGACTACCAGAAAGAGGAAGGCTAACTGGGTTGGACATTACCTGAGGAGAGAGAGTATGATTAAAGATGTGTTAGAAGGAAAACTAGATGGGAAAAGGGAAAGAGGTAGGAAAATGTTTCAGCTCATAGACGATTTGAAAGGGAAAGAGAGGTATCAAGATATGAAGAGGACAGCGGAAAATAGGAATATATGGAGAACCAGGTTTAACCAAGAATAATCACGGACCTGTCTACGGACAGACTACCTATGATGATGAAAAGGGGAAACGTCAGATTTGCTTTCAAATCACATAAAGAAAGTAATTGATGGGAATAAATTAGGTCCCAAGTTTTTGCAATGTTGGCAGACAACACAAATGTCAATTTTGGAGGCTTAAATCAAAGAAGTGAGAACAACATACATAAAAATTATTATGAAATTGCTTGAAAAGGAAATCATTAGAATAGGGTGCAATGGCCATGTAATATCAAATGCAATCAATACCGCCTCAAGTCAAATGGCTATAGATGTAGAAGTAATCATTCCACAAATATACTTACATTTTCATCATTTCACTGTGAGAGTAGAGAGTCGAGCTAAATTTTGTGAGGTCGCTTCAGTCGAGTATAAGAAATTATTAGGTTACTCAAAAACCAGGTGGTTGGCTTTAACCCCTGCCATTGAACGTGTTACTCAACTATTTGAAGCATTAAGGTTATATTTTTTAAGTTGAGATAAATGTCCCAAAGTTTTAAAAGATTTTTTTTTTTAAATCCTCTAGCTGAAATTACTCTGCATTTCATGCATAGTCAGGCAACATTGTTTCAGTCAAATATAGTGTAGATTGAAATGAACAAAATATGTGCAGCTGAAGTAATGTCAATTCTTCACAGTTTTAATGATCAACTGGAATCCAGATTAAATATGAAATTTCTACTAGTAAATGCAGATAATTTATTGAAGAAACTAGAAGAGAATAATCCAACAGAGGGGCATTCACAGACAAGGTTCAACTATTTTATAGAAATTGCCTTGATTATTTGATCAAATGGACAAAATTTCTGGATGGAATGTTTTTCAGTGGACTTGATTACGAAAACAAATAGAGGGGGAAAAAGTAGTAGAATCAATGAAATTTGTGAATAAAGTGTCTCTCATAAAGATTGATAACAATACACTGTTTGATGAGGTTTGGAGACTAAATGACTACTGCTCAGCTAAGAGGTTTTCTGAATGGTCTGAAAATAAAATAGAAGTCGACTAAAGATGGGTGGAAGTATTTCAGTTTTTTAAAACCGAATATCTTCCTTGTATTAATTTATAGGTATTGGTTGAAATGGCTTTATGTTTACCTGGGACAAATGTTAGTGTAGAGTGTGTATTCTCATTAATTAATGATGTGTGGGACAGTGTAAAGAGTCTTTCTTTGGAAACATTGACCTCGATCATAATAATAAAAGTTAACATAGATTATAGCTGCATTCAGTTCTCAGAAATGTTAAATAAAAATGACGATCTTTTGAAAAAGTTCCACAGAAATGACAAATCTTTCAATACAAAACCATCCTAAGTCATTATTAGATTAAAAATAAAAATACTTCATTTTTAAAAACATACTACATATTTCAGCCTCTTGAGAAAAGATTGTTTCAATAAATATATATTTGGAATAAATATTGGCTCATAAAATAATTTTCTAGCAATCAGGACATAATTTAGAATAAAAAGCAATTTGTAAGATTGAATCTATTATTTTCAATTTTAATTGCCTTTGAACTTTATTTAAACTTTTCCGTGTAGGGGTTTATTTTTTTCGAATGTGTAGCACACATGTGTTTTCGTAAGTTTTCTTACATCATAGTATTTTTATATCAAAGTAGATTATCTCTGCCAAATTCCAAGTTTATATATGTATATTTGATCAAGTTATTCATGTTTAAAGTATATTTCAGGAACCCAGGAATTGGACATTTATATATATAGATTATTTGTAACATTTGGTCCTTGCTTACGACCTGCCATGCACATGCCCAGAAATTCACTTCGGGGAGGGGTCTGAGGCTGAAAACCAAACAAATGTTTTCTTTGAACTAATTCAAATCTTAGTAGCTCTTTTGTATACATCGATATTTGCTCCATAAAAGTTTAAAAACTACCGTACCAATAACGTCATGGGCATTACTCGTGTATAAGTCAACTCTCAATTTTTTTGATAAAAATTTGGTCTTAAAAACTTAATCTATACACGAGCATATATGGTAGACACCAAGATACATGCTTCAAATAATAATGAGTCAAGAAGGGACCAGTCTAAAACTCGAATAATTGAGATCATGTAAAGATTTCCAAATTAGTAATCATTATCAATGGTAAAATACTATTTCTAATAAAGTGTTTATGCTTAAGGGAACATTTCTATGGATCCTTAGTTTTCAGTATTTACCCTTACAAAAACAACATTTTCAATGATAACTTCTGGTGATATCAATTTATATTTAGCTTTCAGATATTTACCGTAAATACCCACATATAATGCACAATTTTTTTCTGAAATATTTGAATTAAAAATTAGGATGTGTGTTATGCGAGGGTACATAATCTTCCTATTTTCATTTGACCCCATATTTCCACAATATCGGGTTCGATTCCCAGTCATAGCAGACTTTTTTTCATTTCAAAATTATTCCCAGCTTCTTTAATATGATAATAATGTGGGATTGGAAGAGCATAGTCAGAAAAGGACAGGAAGAAAATGTTGTCTGGCAATACGGACTTGGAAAGAGAAATCGAGGACGGGAGAAACTCTTAGAATTCTGCATCAATAATGACCTTGTAGTGACCAATACATGGTTCAAAAACCATAAACGAAGGTTATACACATGGAAAAGCCCAGGAGATAGAATGAGATGCCACATAGATTACATCCTTGTAAAACAAAGATTCAGGAACAGCATAAAGAATGCCAAGGCATTTCAAGGAGCGGACATTGATTCAGATCACAGCCTTCTAATACTTGACGTGAGTACAAAGCTCAAACAAATAAGAAAAACGAGAAGAGAAAGACAGACCTGGGACCTAGAAAAACTGAAAGAAAGGCAGGATGTAGTCAGTATGAAGTTGGAAGATAACCTAAGAAATTTGGAAAACAAACCCAAGACCATGGATATAAAATGAGAATGAATTAAAACCAGTATCAAGGATACCTTGGATAAAGAGATTGGAAAACAAGAGAAGAAAATCAGAAAACCATGGATCACTAAGGAAATGCTGGAGAAAACGGATGAGACAAAAATGGAAAAACGTTAACAGTGAAGAATGGAGAGCCAACTATAGACGTATAAACAAAGAGTTGAGAAAGGCAACAGATAAAACTAGAGAAAATTGGATAAAAGAAAAATGTGATGAAATACAACAAATGAAGAAGTTAGGATGGTATGATATGATGTACACTAGGGCACTAGAATTAGAAGAAGTCTAATGGAATTTGTGGTAAAGGAATTATGAATACGAATGGGAAGATAGTCTCAGAAACAAAGGATGTAGCACAGGTATGGGAAGAATACATTAAGGAACTATACAGCAAGCAGGCAGGATTGGCAAAAATAGAACTGGAGGATGAGGAAAACATTGAAGAAGACAACTTAGGACCAAGTATTATGGAGAGCGAAGTAGAAAAAGTGATAGTGGAACTAAAGAAAGGGAAAGCCACATGCAGCGATGGAATACCGGCTGAGGTACTTAAAGTCATGGGATCAGAAGAACTAAAAGCGATCACGAAATTAATTAATAAAATTAACGACACGGGAGAGTGGTCTCGGGATTTCCTAGAAGTAACAATGATCCCTCTAAAGAAGAAGCTAAAAGCAATGCAGTGTAAAGACTACAGAATGATAAGCCTTCTGTCACATACTTTGAAGATCATCACGAGGATTCTTAATAAATGGCTGGAGAAAAAAGCAGAAGAAATGCTAAGGGAAGATCAATTCGGTTTCAGAAAAGGACGAGGAACTAGAGATGCTATAGGGGTAGTTAGAATCATATCAGAAAGGGCAATAGAATACAGTCAAGATATCTGCATGTTTCATAGACTGGCAGAAGGCCTTTGATAGAGTAAATTGGGTAAAGTTGATGAAGACATTAAAGGATATAGGTGTAGACTGGAAAAACAGGGGACTGATCAGGAATCTATATGTGAATCAAGTTGTAAAGGTCAGGTTGGAGAATGCAGACATCTGCAGAATAAATATCGGTAGAGGAGTAAGACAGGGCTGTTACCTATTGCCTATTTATGGAGAAAGTCTAATGAAAGAAGTGTTAGAAGGCACAGGAGATTTCAAAATTGGAGGAAGGATTATAAGAACAGTTAATGATCAAGTACTTTTAGCAAGAAAGGAAGAGGAACTCAAGAAAATGATAAATAGACTAGTAACAGCCGGTAGAAAATATGGTATGGAAATAAATACAGAAGAATCCAAGGTCATTCGAATATTGGGCAAAGAAGAGAATCTGAACACAAGTAGGATTGTGCACGGATATCCTGTGGTAGATAAGTGCTTTTCATCAAATTCACCATAGTGTAATCATATATTAATGTATTTGCTTTGAAATCAGAAAATTATTTTTCCTTATATGGAGGTAGCCTTCCTTTATAGATAAGCTCGAAACATGTTCATTTCATTTTGCCATTCTATACTCACCCTACAAGTGAAATTTCTTTTTGAAATCTGTTAAAATTCATGCTGTCAGTTCTCTATAAATACGTGTAAAAATAACATTTTACTTTTTATTGTGGTAGCCCTGCTCTTTATCTTCACCTTAAACATCTTGATTTCATTATGGTATGTTGTACAAATCTTATATACAGAATTTAGTTGAAATCTCTTTAGGCAATTCCTTCCAAATCCGTAATTACTGAAAGAATTTAAATTGCAAGTGTGTGGCACCCCTGTTTGTTTGATCCAAATATGCTATTATTCAGCAAATTCTTCCCTGATATATGCATACGGATGTACATCACTAAGATAATAGTGCTTTTCTGCAATGACGAAAAGCACTAACAAGTAGGGGTGTACATGGGTTTCCCGTGGTACAGAAGTGCTTTTCCTCAAATTTGGCCTAATATATTCGTATAATGATGTACCGTAAATACCCGCGTATAATGCACACTTTTTTGTTTCAATATTTGAGTTAAAAATTAGGATGCGTGTTATGCGAGGGTACATAATCTAGTTAAAATTTATTAACTAATTCTACAAACATAATTTAATTAGATATGAAAAGAATGAATTCAGTATTTATTCATTTTAAAAGCCAAGAAATACTTTGTCACTGGACAATTCTTCTTCGATGTTGTTATTGGAATCGGCATCTTATGCATGATGTCACCCTACACCGGCCCCTGGCCTGGTGGTGAGGTACTGGTACTACTTGCAATTAGAAACAATGGCAGCTGATACCTTTGAGTACGTTCGGAGTTGATGCTTCTTGTAGAACTATCATCAAGTTATCATTCCCTACTTTTCTCTCAGCATTCATAAGTGATTTATTCTTGATTCTTAGGGTCTGTAGTTAATTATGGTTATTTGCTATCGTTTTTACATGCTCCAGAATGTTCTAATAAGGGTAAAACTGAAGGTTGGGTGAACCCGTCCACCTCAGGCGTGACTAAAACGTATATAAAAAAACTTCGACATAGGATTATCGTCATTCCTTCATTTTATTAGCTCAAACAATGTCATATGCCATACTATGAAATTAATATAATTGGATTTGTGTATATCCTAATATCACCTTGCAAGTAAACAGAGTATGTACTGATTGAGTTAGCTGACGTTCTTTTGGAACATTATTCGAAAATTTCATTTCGCACTTTCATTATGTTACCAATACATAATACCAATAATTCGATCATTGCTAGACCACGTTACACCATCTACTTGATTCTGGAATGGTAACGCTAAAAAAAATCTGTTTGTGCAATATGCGGGTATATCGAAAAATCATAGATTACGAGGCTGAAAACCCCCCTGCGCATTATACGAGGGTGCGCATTATACGCGGGTATTTACGGTACCATTGCCTATAAAAAAGATTGACCTACCTAAAGTAAGGCATTTGAAGGGCAGATTCACAAGTGCATCTTTTACTGGGATTCATGGAAAGGAGTTTTTCCAGCAGATCCAACAGATCATCACTTGCAGCGGAAAATATATGTTTTAGTGGAGTGCCAATAAAAGTTTTAAATTGCACATAAGCTGGAAGTTCAGTCACTCCCTGTAAAAAAAAACAAAATAGAATTGTTATTTTCCGTTAAAAAAAATGAACAATATCACATGGACTTAATACTAATTGACATACTGCCCACATTTCCTCTGTCGGAGTTCCTAAAGTCTGAAAAATACGAGTCAGCTGATCCAAATCAGACTCCCCAGGCAAAAACGGAAGTCTTAGAAGTAGTTCTGCCAATATGCAACCAGTTGCCCACATGTCTACACCAGTGGCGTAGATCCTAGCACCAAATAGAAGTTCGGGAGACCTGCAAGAAAGAAGGATATATTTCTCAGAATCTGAGTACCACAGTCTTATTCATCAGCAACTAGTTCTCTACCCAAGAGAGCCATAGTGCTGATCGACCAGCAACCTGTTCATTTCTGCCATATTTTATTATCCTTTTACTTGAATTAGGCTGCTGACACTACAACAGAGTGATATATTTCATAGCTGGTATCCAATATTTGATGCCAACAACTGTCCACATGAAGTACACCATCACAGTAGCTTCATTTTACATAGTGTAACAATCCTACAGAAAACTTGTGCAACCCATCTACCACACATTGAACATCCACACTGCCAAGTAAGTTTCCACTGGCTCCCTCTTTTCCCTTTCAACCGCTAGGTTTGAGCTTATGCACATACACACTGTATTTACTTGCATATGAACAGAGCATGGACACCACAGTTTTTGATCCTGCACTCACAGGTCACCTTGCTATCACATAGAAATCTGCTGGCATTGATGAAATCCCTGGTTTTCTCCTCAGGGACTGTGGAAATCAAATCCTGATTCCACTTCTATTTTTATATCAATTAGTATATATATATATATATATATATATATATATATATATTATATTAATCAGTCTCTTTCTCAGGGTATATTCCCAGATGCCCTCAAAATGTCCAAGGTTTTGCCAATCTATAAGAATAAAGGTGACGGGTGACCCTCAAAACTACAGACCTATTTCCCTACTACCCCAACTTTCGAAAATCTTTGAGTACGTATTCTGTAAAAGACTCCTTGATTTTCTTGATTCTCAGAAGTTTTTCTCAAATGACCAGTTTGGTTTTAGGAAGACAAAATCTACTGAACAAGCACTTTTTAAGGCCATCAACTTCATAATAAATGAAATCAACTCTACAAACAAGACTATGGGAATCTTCTTTGATAAATAAATGAAAACAGGTTTCTAATGGTAATGGTGTTTTAATCTTGGGTGACTAATAACAGACCTGTTCCTCGATTAGTTCTACGAATTTCTTTCAAGACTTTTTCGTTATAAGTTATATTGTACAAGATATAAAAAAAAGATTTTTTGTCACCTGTAAAATGGCACTCCTGATTGGGTCATGTAAACTATTTATATAATTTTCTTAGTTTCTTTAACCCTTTGCCCTAAATACCAAATTTCATCAAAATCCACCCAGTAGTTTCTGCGTAGTTTCGCAAATAAAATTCACCCATCTTAATTCGGCGTCAACAATGTCACTGTTTTCTTTAATCACAAAATTCGTAATTAGAGAACTATTTTCAAACGTCTGGTTCCTCTTGTGACATTCTGTTGTCTCGTGGCCTTTGGGATCTTTTAGGCCTCCTTTTGATATTTTGAAATCAAAATTACAGACAGAGCATGTTGCAGAGAAATCAGTTTTTCCTTTTATTAACCACTTTAGTTTCTTTTCCCACGCAACCTTGTACTTCTGTCTATACAAAGACCTATCAATCGAAGAATTGTATTTTTTATTCAAATTTTTATTTATTTGAGGGATAGAATAGCTCGGTAAAAGTATTCGTTTAGAAATATTAGTGAAATACGATATGAATTTATGCCAGACAATACTACTGGAGAACTTTTTTCTGCATTTGGGTCATTATCTTTTAATACCTTAAAAGCATCATCGATTTTCTTTAACAAATTGCTGAGGACTTTTGCAGACAAAATTTTTGTGGGAGGACAAGGAGTGTTGTCACCATTGCTGTCATCTTTCTGTTCTTTGACTTCCTTCTGCATTACTATCAGCTCATCATTTGTAAGTTCAATCGAATGAGAGTCCACTAACTCATCCACATCTAAGGCATTCATTTCTAAATTTATACTTTTTCCCATTTCTACA
Source organism: Tanypteryx hageni (assembly GCA_028673005.1). Lineage (NCBI taxonomy): Eukaryota > Metazoa > Arthropoda > Insecta > Odonata > Petaluridae > Tanypteryx > Tanypteryx hageni. The sequence continues at coordinate 153,330,987 of CM054114.1, forward strand.
ACTTCATGGGTGATTTGCTCTTCGGTTTGTTCAGAATCCTGTGAATCATAAACAAACTGTGGGCACAGCTTGCTCCAACAGCGATTCATCATCGTTTGTTTGATTTCCTTCCAACAATGACCAATGTTTTTAACTGCATCAAGGATACTGTACCCTTTCCAAAAGTCTTTCAGGGTTAAAGAATCTTCTGTGCCGGTAGCCACAATAGCTTGAGCGATAGTTTGTCACAAGTAAAACCTTTTGAAGGTCATGATTACTGTCTGGTCCATCAGTTGCAGTAAGGAAGTGGTGTTGGGAGGAAAGAAGACAGCTTGGACATTTGAGTCCAAGGTAGCTAATGTTACAGGATGACCTGGGGCATTATCAATGACCAATAAAATTTTACAGGCCAAATGACTCTCCCTACAATAATTTTTGACAGCTGGAATGAAATGATCAAGAAACCACTGCTGAAATAGCAAGGATGTCACCCATGCTTTCTTATTTGAAGTCCAAATCACGGGAAATGTTGCCTTGACTATGCCCTTGGATTTTCAGTGATAAACAAGAAGTGGCTTCAATTAAAAATCTCCTGTGGCATTTCCACCCAGAAGGAGGGTTAGACGATTTTTAGAAATTTTTAATCCAGGAACTTTCTTCTCTTCAGTTGCAATGAAGGTCCTTGAAGGCATCTTTTTCCAGAAAAGACCTGTATCATCAACATTAAAAACTTGTCGAGAACAGTAACCCCCATCTTTAATAATTGTTGCCAATGCCTCAAGAAATGTTTTTGCTGCCTCGAGATCGGCACATGCAGATTCACCAGATGATGAAAGGTTTTTCATATTTATCCTACGCTTGAATTTTGCAACCCATCCAGCACTGGCCATAAATTCAGCGGGATCCTTTGCCATTTTCCACACATGCGATTTAATATCCTGAAAATGGCTTCTAGCCTTATCTTGAATCAATTCAGTCCTCAATCATTGGTTTTTTCTATTTTGATTCTGAATCCAAATTGTTAAACACTGTTCCATTTCTTTAACGATCACACTTCATTTTTTACTGACAATCACAGACTGAAGTGAGCCTGTGTTGCGAATTTAATCAACAATTTTTTGTTTGTCTTTTAAAATGGTTCCAATTGTCGAACGATTGACATCATAAACACGTCCAATGGAAGCAAATGACTCACCTCTTTTTGATCGCTTTATTATGTCCATCTTTGTTTCCATCGATAGCACTCAATGTTTTTTACTACTCATACATGAAGCACCATCAGTATAACTACCTTTACGCTTGCTTACAATATTTTTAAGGGTATTATAAAATAGAAAGGAATATATAATGTCACCGCACACCAGTACAGATTCAAATGCACAGGGAAACTCAAGAGGTATAAGCAGGAGCGTAACTATGTATCTAAGGGTTGTAGGATGACCTAGAAAGAAGGCCTCTGAGCATACATGCCGCTCAGTAAAACTCATCTTGCAGTGGAAAACAGGCCTAACATATGACTTATTTTTTAACTTTAATTTTTGTAACTTTAGAAACCTTAAGTCTATCAATAATAGTTAACTTTTACATTAAAAGATACCATCACCAACACAATAACCCTTGAAGCTCTATTGATTATATGAAGCAAATTTCAGATGATAAAGGAAACATTACAAATAGAGTTTAGGTTAGTGAAGGTATTATTAAAATGTAGAAGCATTATTGCGCGGTCTTATCTTAATTTTTAAAAGATATTTAAGTGAATTTTTCGTATTGAAAATAATGTCAATAATATCCAACAATGTGTTTCAATAAACAATAGTGCTCCATGGTTTTCTCGTGTTGTCGAAGAAATGTTCTTATAGGTCGACTGGACTCAAAAGAACCTGCGCCGTAGCTTACCCCTCCAGTTGGCGCAGCCCCTCTTTTTTCCCCTTTCCACACTAGAGCGGCAGCTTCAGTCAGTTTCAGCACGCATATTTGAACGTTTCGATCTCCCCGGTATCTTCCTCTTTGAAGTTTTTGTTGATTGTTGATAGTATTTGTTATTTTTATTGCTTCTATTGTTACTCGGAATTTCGTTGTTTCTTTAGTTTTTCTTTATTCGTTATTTTTGTGGTTATTGTTGTTTTTGAATGAAATGGCATCTTCATTAAGAAGTACGCCCGTTTCCGGGAGACCATTGATAGGTCAAGCACGGGAGATTGTGTACAAAGTGGCTACTTTCTTACAGGAAAGCAAATATATCGGTCTCAAATACAACGTAGTGGAGAGCACAAGTACGGCTACTGGAGTCTCTAGTTCCATGAATTTACTTGTGAATTTTCCTCACGTATTTTCATTTGATCCCTTCAGCTGAGGCTTCCTTTTATTCTCATATAAAAGAGATTCAGTCCCTTCAACTGAGCCACCTTATAATCTTAAAAAAAGTACCGATTCTGAAAGGTTCTAAATATGAGAACATTCACGCACAGCACAATTAACCTCTCGCTAATGGCAAATATTTTTCATTATTTTAACTCATCATGGCTCCTGTGCCTACACTTTACGCCAGGATTTCTTTCGTTTATTTGTTTATGGCCCCTCCTTTTCAATAGCTAGAATGGCACGTGTTTCAGCCTTTTAGAATTCGCAGTTTATTGGTTTTTCTTTTTGGGTTCAGAGGACATCTGGGACGCAGCGTCGGAACGTGTTTCGGAAAGTCTTTTTCATTTTATACATATTTCTCCTGGTAATGGTGAATGAATTCTTTATTAATTGTGGCATTAATTTTATTGCTAATGTAATTAAAAAATACTTAACCGATATTTCATGGAATAATATCTGCGTACATTCGCAAAATTACACTCGTCTGCTTGAACTTAAGAAATTAAAATATGCATATTTATTATAATAAATGATTTGATACTTGTTACAGTCCATCATTCAGCAACCAAAAATACTTTATAAACACAACAGATAAATAATTTATCAGAAATCATGAAATATTAAACAGAAAATTCATCGATTATCCCGCGTGAGAATTTCGTCAGGCATGAGCATCCGTAAGGTGTGAAGTTATCCGAAGCCGAAAGAGTGGGGGTACCCAGTGAGCTCCCGGCATCCTCCTTTGCTCCGCCCACTTTTGCTAGAAGGGTCTTTTGAGTTCGGTCGACCTATAGTCGAGGATTGTGAACAGAACTAAAACCGAGAACCGGGATCAGATTAATATAACCGGAACTGAGAACTGGAAACAGGAAAAGGTGGAACCATCCCATACCTAGAATTAAGTAATTTATTCTTAACAATAATGCATTTAAAATAAGTAGAAACATATGCCTGTCAAAATTCCATTAAACAAAACAATTAGCTTTACTCATTTTGCACCAGAAATGTTTTCATAGCAAAGTGAATATAATTAAAAACAAAAGTTTAAATGAGTCATCTAAATTTTGAAGACTATGTCATAGCATTTTTCACATACTACAACCAAAACATATAAAAAATTATATGAAATGCAAAACCAAACAAAACAGATGAACTTCCATCACATATTATGCCAAATTCAGTACTTACATATTACATAACGGGACTATTGAAACACAGTGCCCTCAAGAGGTGAGATATGGAACTACATGGAGGTAACATATATTGCTTACATCCGAACTTCTACTCAAAAGATGAAACAGTATACGTGACTTCGCGCACCCAAACTCCGTTGGCATGGGGAGGGTGACATTGGGTTAGTCCAGGCACCACAGGCGTCCAACACTAGTTCAATCTCCATTTACGTACTAACGGGACTACCAAAATGCATCTCCCTCAAGCGCTGGAGATTGAACTAGTGTTGGATGCCTGGACTAACCCAATGTTACCCTCCCCATGCCAGCAGAGATTGGGTGCACGAACAGCCACGTATACTGTTTCTCCATTTTAGTAGAAGTTTGGATGTGACAAATAGTTGGAATATACGTTAGCTCCACATAATTCCATATCTCGCCACTTGCAGTGCTGCTTAGTTCCATATCTTGTCACTTGATAGCACTGCATTTCGGTAGTCCACAATACAAAGATATGAAATGTATAGATTTCCTCATGACTTTGTAAAATTTCATCCCTTCACATTTAAATGAGAAGATTTTTCTGCATTGCTTCATGAAATAACTGACAAGTCATGACCTCAATGCTCTTGCATTCATGCCAGATAGCAACAGAATTATTGGAAAAAGAGATTAAGAGTCCACAATAGATATACAAAAGGAGATCCACTCCTTAAGCTTCTTCAAAAAATTAACTCATAAAGCAAATATAGTTGCATCTCAGTATCATTTAATTTAAATTTATACCTTTCTTGCTTTGATCACCAAAATTTAGATACACTATTTCTTTGTGACAAATATAATTAATGGCGACACTTAATGCTTTCTTAATTTAAACTGAAAGGTCTTTTATTTAAATGGATGCAAATCTAAAATTATAACTCACCTATACCATCTTGTTACAACTTGATGGGTATAAACTCGATTTGGAGAGCCATAAAATTTTGCTAACCCAAAATCTCCAATTTTTAATACCCCTTTAGAGTTGACTAGTAAGTTATTTGGCTTCAAGTCCTGAAAATAAAAGTATAAAGTTGTAAAATATATTTTTCAAGATTTAAAAAATGGAGCAAGAATTAATAAAACCAAAAGTTTAAGTTTTTAGAAATGTTTGTATTTTTATAAACTATGCCAAAAGAATTGACTCTTAAGGCGATTTTGAATAATAATGGAATAGTTTGCATTAACCTAAGCACCTAAGGTCATTCCTAATGTAGGGCAAATCCAGACAACCATACTGGGTTCCACAATTTGGTGGGGCTTATGCTTCAATATCACCATCAGGAAATTCTAAATTTAAATTAATGGTTAATGGGGCCCTGCATAGGTTGATTTGCCCTGGGCCCCACACCTCGATCGGAGCAGCCCTGCAAGCACTAATAAAATTTTATTTTTACCCTGTGCAATATCCAATTCAAATGAAGATACTCCAGCCCCTGAAGAGTCATTAATATATATGCCTTAACATTTGCAGGAGTCAAAACAATGCTGTTATCTTTTATGATCACTTCTAGGTCTGTGTCCATGAAATCAAAAACCAATGATACATTGGATTTGTGACCAAATACATCTGAAAAGGTAAAAGTATATAATTCTATCAGTAGAATTCATATACCTACTCATGGGGGGAAAAATATTTTTATAACAGGATATTTAAATGGATTAATATGACTATTCTACAAATGCAATTCAAAATGTGTAAACCCTACGACAATACGAATAAAACTAGCATTAAATGTTCATTGCAATGTACGAAACTATTTTCTTTAGAAATTTACCTCTAAGGCCAATTATGTTGGGATGTTTCAACTCTTGAAGAAGTTTAATTTCTCTTAAAGCTGTTCGATTAATACCATCTTTTGCTTCGGCTCGGCTTCCCACTTTAATCTACAAAAGTTAAAATTGTTACAAATGCATATCTTGAAACAGAATGCATAAAGAGGGTTAGATTTTCATTGTGAATTGATTATTTTATGATACCTTTTTCACAGCGACTATAGCATCTGTTTCAGTGTCTTTCGCTTTGTATACAGTAGCAAACTGAAATACATGGAGAGAATAATAAATATCACAATAAAATATAATACTATAAATACACCACCGAAGAGAAAAAGTTTTCGTCAAGTTCGTCAGACTTTCCGACAACTCAAATGCATGTAATAACATACCTGACCTTCTCCGAGAAATTCTATTTTCTCGTACCTCTTTAGTTTAGCATCCATCACAATGAACCAAAACGTCCATAAATTAAATAAAAATAATAAATAAACTAAATCCTACGTAACAGTGAAATTTAAACTTTCACAGACCATCCCGCTGTGCGTGAACGGGACTTCGGGAATAGACCGTATGGAATAGCTGAAAAACAAAGCAATTCCGAAAATATGTTCAATTCAAATAATTCTATCTTAAGATCGACAAAGATGTGTGTGAAGTATATACGATATATATCGTATTTGAGCGATATATATCGTATATATCTTCACTCACATGTTCGTAAGACTAGTGTAGTCACTATTTGCAATGGTTATAATCGAAACTCGATTCCAAATTTAAACCTTGTAATAAGTTACGTACCCTTCTCGATAAATCCCTGTAAGAAATCTTTTTACTTCAGTATAAAATGTGGCTCAACCACAAAAAGGGCGAGGAAAAATTTTACATTAAGACTTTATTTTTCTAGGTTTTTTAGCCAAACCAACAATTTTTAATGATGGACTTGTTTTAGGGTGGAATTTTACATTTTAAAATTGAAATTGCTAAAAAATAAAGATGTGAACTAAAAACTTTCGATTGAAAAATGTTTTAAAATTTATAAAAATGTTAGTATGCTGTGGCATGTTGTGTGACTACTCTAATGTTACCAGAAATAAAATATGAATATTAGTTTTATTGAAAAAAGTAAGGAGATTGTTTTTCAATTTTAATTTTCACCCGACCTTCAGTAAGTGCGTTTGCAAATGTTAACGATTCCGACCGTGAAGAATCTTTTGATAATAATTCTATTTCCCAAGATCAGTGTCCCAATGCAGGAGATAAGACAAAGGTTCTGATCTTGTCGGACTACATACCATAGTAATTAAAATCTCAAGTTAAGTTCTTCCCTTATTATCTGAACTAAGTGACCCACCCTCACCATTGTGTGTCCCCTGTCAGAATACAGCAAGTGCTCATTATGATTCTTCAGCCAGTGCTATTGATTGTGATAGCAACCCAAGTGAAAGTGCCGATAAAAATCCTCTTCCAATTTTGCCACCTAATCCCAGCCACAATCCCACCTGTAATCAGGCTCCTAAAACGATTACTCGAGGCCAAGCTGGTGTATTGATCCCAGCCCAACCCTCAACAGGAATCACAACAAGAAGCATGGATGGGATTTCCAAAGCCAAATCAAAGTGACTAAATGTAATACATCAAAACATCCAAGGTATGGGCAATAAAATTGACCAGCTCGAGGTTTTTATTGAAGAAGAAACCCCTGATATTTTGGTACTCAGTGAACATGGGTTAAAACTAGAACAAACACATCGTAACATATTGTCCAAAATGAAATTAGGTGCAGTCAGCTGCAGAAAAGGAAAAAAAGGTGGAGGTGTTATAATACTTGTCAATAGTAAATTGCAAATTCATATAGACAACTTAGAACTGGATAGATTTTCAGACCAGGAAAACATTGAAATTACAGGCATAAAACTCACCCCAAGAAATAATAATACAATGTATATCCTAGGAATATATCGCCCCCCTAGTGGTAATATTGATCTCTGCCTGAACCAACTAACACAAATAATCGAAAACATGCAGCCAAAATTAAAGAGTAAATTGATTATTATTGGTGACTTTAATGTGAATATATTGGAAAATACAAGAAACAGTAAAAAATTTATCTCATTTATTGAACTATTTGGCTTAAAACATACCATATCTTCACCTACAAGGATAACAAATATCACAGCTACCTGTATAGATAATATTTTAACTGATCTAAATCCTTCTGCATTCACCTCTCTAGTAATTCATTCCTCACTATCTGATCATTTAGCTATAAAAATTAGCATAAACTTATATCAAAATTTAGTAAGCCCACCGCATTACGTACCATTTAAAGTGCATAACTGTAAGAAAGAAAACCTAATGCGCCTTCAAAATTTAACAATGAATGAAGAATGGTCTGGTGTGACACTCAATAATACAGCAGATGACAAATATAATAATCTCATTGAAACCTTCTCCTACTGGTTCAACCTCAGTTGCCCTATCACAACTGTAAAAAAATGGAATAAAATAACAAAAAAAAGTAACTGGATTGATGCTTCAATCAGAAAAGCCAGGGCAGAGCTTTGCCATCTTGAACAAATATATTTATCAAATAGAGACATTAATAGTAAACATGAATTTTCAAATTACAAAAAGTTTTATGATAATTTAGTGTTAACAACTAAAAAGAAATACAATGATGCCTATATCCTAAACTCGAATAATATTAGTAAAAGTACATGGAATATTATTAATCAGGCCAGAGGAAAGGAAACACCAACTTCCTCCCCCACTGAAATATGTATCAATAAAGTCACCATCAACGATCCAATGGAAATTGCAAATTATTTCAATAGTTTTTTCAACACAATGGCTGCAAAAATATCCAAAAAACTACCTAACACTTCAAGGGATAAACATTTCTTGAATAATAGAGTTGCTCAAAGTATCTACCTCTTTCCAACTAATGACACAGAGGTCAAAAGCATAATTAAAAACATGAAAGCAAAAAATTCTGCAGGATATGATGGTATTCCTATTACTGCCATAAAAGCATGTGCATCATCCATTGCCTCTCCTTTATCTAACACCATTAACAAAGCCTTTGAAGAAGGAATCTTTCCAAATGCTCTCAAAATATCTGTAATTCATCCAATTTATAAAAAGGGTGACAAAAGGGATGTAGCGAACTACAGGCCCATATCTCTGATATCATGTTTTTCCAAAATATTTGAAAAAATACTGCTGAATAGACTCACACCTTTCCTCAAACGGCATAACATAATCTGTAACACCCAACATGGATTCATAAAGGGCAAATCTACCACTACTGCGGCAATCACCTTTCTGGAAAAAATTATCAGCAATATTGATCAAGGAAATAACTCCACTGGTATCTTCTTGGATCTATCAAAAGCTTTTGACTGCGTAAATTTTGACATACTACTTGAAAAACTAGAAAATTTTGGAATAAGAGGTCAAGCCCATAGTCTCATCAAATCTTACTTAACAAACCGAATGCAGGTAACAAAACTACAGACATGCCAGGGGCATATTATGTCATCTAATCTCACTGCTACCAATGGAGTTCCCCAAGGCTCAATTCTTGGGCCCTTGCTCTTCTTATTATATATAAATGACATCCAATCTGTTATTAATGATGGGACTATAATTTTGTATGCGGATGATACTTCTATCACAATAGCTGATAAGCTGTACTCTCAACTGGAAATAAAGGGAAATGTTGTCTTAAACAGCATTGCACAATATTATAATGAAAACCTTCTCACAATAAACACTGAAAAATCATGCTTTATAGAATTCTCCCCACGCTTATATGACTTAGAAAATAGCTACTTTGTAGGAGATATCATGATAATGAAAAACCACTGCACAAAATTTCTTGGTTTAATTATTGATGAAAAACTAAGCTGGAATTACCATATAGATGAAATATCGCATAAAATTAGCAGAAATCTTTACGTCTTAAGGAACCTAAAATATCGCTGTACACAAGGAGTTATGAAAACTGCTTATTTTGGACTGATTTACCCATACCTTGTCTATGGAATTGAATTATGGGGGCACACTAGTAAAACAAATTTACAGAATCTTTTCATTTTACAAAAGAAAGCAATACGCTATATAGCAAACTTACCCCTGAAACAAACATGTAGGCAGGCTTTTGTTGACCTTAAACTACTGACACTCCCCTCCATTGTAATATATAGGACATTGCTATATTTAACTACTTTGGATGATATAATATCTAATAAAGATGTCCATGAACACTTCACTAGAGGCAATTCCTCTTACCGTCTTATCCAACATAGACTAAAATTGTATGAAAGCCTACCCAAATATAAAGGTATTCAATGGTTTAATATTTTATCTCCCAACCTTAAGTCTAGCAGATCAGAAAAAGACTTTAAGAACAAAATGTACAAATTTCTACTGGAGAATGCTTTTTACTCAGTGGAAGAATTTATTGATGTATGCTACTCCAAAAACATGTAACAGGAAGAAACTCTAACATGTAATTTATTTGTTTTATATTTAAATATTGCTGTATTTTGAGATTGTAGTTTTAATATGTTTTCTTACTTTCAAATATATATGATGATTTTTGATGAAGGCTAGTTGCACAATTATAAAATATGAAACATAGAACATATAAGAAAATGTAGCATATGTATTATGTACTCACTCTGTACTTTTTGTATGTTTGTTTTGATATGTAACTCCCATAGTATATATATATGTTGTGAATGTCCTCTATGACGGCTCCTGACAATTGTAATGCTTTGTGTATGCAATTTTTATGGAATTAAAAATAAATAATAATAATAATCAATGAACAATTGCTCCCCCATAGTAGTAATGGTTTGATGGAATTAAGATGACGTAAAATCATAAAATGCTTTGCTGTGTCATCTCTACAAAGGCTCATGTAAAGTCTAATCTTAGGCCTGGACGAAAAGATAATTTTAATTGAATTTTTTGGAAAATAGTTATATTTTTTAACGCTTGTTTAGTTGTCAAAAACTTATTTCATAGTTATTTAACATTTCATCAACCGTCAATAACATTCGAATAATTAATATTAACATCTCCTAATTGTTTATGAAAAGTGTCTGATTAAGTGAGTACTTATTAACAAATATTAATAAAGTAGGGGCGTAGTTTTTGTTAAAGAATCATATTAAATAAATATTGTATATTGGCAGCATTGAGCTCGATATATCGAATGCATGTTACCAATTCAGGTAATGGCATAAAGCCCATAAAGCGGAATAAACTGTGAGCTGTGTTGTAACAGCGCAACAGCATTATGAGAATGGATGAAACATTTGCTGTGGATAAAGTGTGGGCGGACTTGTCTGGAATTTCAGCAGATCCGCCCGAAATGCGAAACATTTGCAATAGATGCAAGTAAGTTGTGATACAAAATGTGTTCGATCATCGTTCACGTTTGTAAAGATTAGTTGGTTGGGAAATCTTGTTATAAGATATATTTTGATTTTCGTCTGAATTTAATTCCTAAGTGTTTGTGTGAAATAGCTAAACTATTTATCCATTTATATTCATTATGGAGCCGCCCGTCGGTAGTTTGTTGGTGTCCGTATTTACCTACAACTCCGCTAAAAACGCAATGCCGGCTGATAGTGCTGCAGCATCCAGCTGAAGAGAGGCGGTGCCTTCGTACTGTTCCAATGTTAATGCAAAGTCTTGAACCAGGTTGTTGCCTGATCTACAAAGGGAAAAAGTTTCCAAACAATAAGTAGGAATCTAATAGGTAGAACATGTAATTAGCAATCAAGTAAAAATTAAGTCTATTTTATTGTCGTTTATTAAATCATGTTTTCATTTAATTATACAGACATGGGAATCTTTTGGAAATATTAGAGTCGGAAGACTCTTTGCTCTTGTACCCTTCAAAGGAAGCAAAAGATATTTCAGAAGTTGTGGTTGATGGGGCCCAACGCCCACGCAATCTAATAGTCATCGATGGAACATGGGATCAAGCTAGATCCATTTACTTCAACAGTCCAATGCTGAAAGATCTCAAGCAGGTGGGTAAATGATATTGAATCAGTTTTCAAAGCCTGGAAAACCATGTAGTGGAGTGCTTTTAACTATTCTTATTATTTACTTTTTCCGTCATTTAATGATATAAATATAATGAAATTAAATAAATGACATTAACTGGTTTTTTATTTATCCCTGTTTAATCATGGTATTAGTTACTGGCGATTTTACTTAAGGATTGTTGAATTTCTGTTGCTTATTAATAACGTAGGGTACCATCATTTTTTAAGAAAATTGAATAAATTAATTTCCTTATAAATATCGTCCTACTGCTTTAAAAATATGTTTATCTTTGAAAAATAAAAGGATAATTCAGGTTATACAAGCTAGTGTAACTGGTGTAATAATCAGAATGAGAGTTTTAATCAATAGACTTCTTAATGTACTTGAAATTTTATTGTTAAATTAATTAAAAAGTGAGTCAATGGCTTGATCGCAGCTATAATGTTGAAATATTCCTTATACATATATGGTTCCTAATATTGTTCATATTTAACAATTGTTATTTTTTGTCAATGACTTTCTTAAAATTTGTCATTAGATAATAATGTTACTTTAACTTAAGGAAATGTTTTCATTAAATTTATTCATGTGTTTATGCATTTATTGGTAATAATCGGGCAAGTTATTAAGTTTATTTTTTAATTAATTATGACTTATATAAGAAAAAAGATATAACCTATGGTCTAACAAATTCCAAGAGGTTATGGTAGAAAATGGTGATATTATTTTGTGGTGTTTGATTTAAAAATTGTATAAATAGGTTATCAATATTTGTGTTATGTTTTCTTTTAAATTTAGGTGAGACTATCGCTAGATGCAGTAAGTGAATATGTGATTCGGACTCAGCCAAATGAGGGATGTCTCTCTACTCTGGAAGCTGCTACCTGGGCTCTCTCTATTATAGAAAAGCATCCTGCCATGAGAACAGAACTCCTCAGACCTTTGCACGCACTCTGTTCCTTTCAACTTTTACATGGGGCAGTGTCCCATCAGAGCAAGCAGTTTCTTGTGCAGTTAGATGCATACACTAAACCTGTGGGGAAGCGTACTAGGAAACTTCTAAGGCAGTCCACACCACTCCAATCTGGAGCCAGCTAACACTTGTACTATACTATGCTTTTTATAGTAAAATATCAAAATTATTTATCCAATACCTGATGCTCTTTGTTAAGAGTAGGCTAATGCCGGCACTGTGTTTCCCAACTCCCTTCTGTGTGAGCCAAGTTGATGACAGTGCAGAATGACCATGGCCATCAATGCACTTAAAAAATCAATTACTACTGCTTATCCAATATCTGTGTTAAGCTGAAAAAGAAGCAATTCATCCATAATTTTCCCTTCTCATCTGCATCAATATTTTAAATTAATATTTAGATTACGCAACTCTGGCATCGAGATTTTTTTCAAGTATCTGTTTGAAAAATGTTTCTTATTTTAAGAAACAATGCTGCTCTATATTAACAATAATTTTTTGTATATCTCATGCTATGCTAGTTGATTTGTGATTCATTATTTTTATTTGAGTTGTGATTGACTCATCAATGTAAAAAAGTGAACTTTTTGTAATAAATGTTTCAAAAGTAATAGGGTGTCTGCTTTCCAGTATTTATTATTGATTTTTATTAATAAAGTTAAACTTATAAAGTTTATATCATAGCCGTCTTAATCAGTATATATAAATTCTCAATTGTCCGTCTGTCTGTCATGGTACTTTTGGACATTTTATGATGGAATTAAGAGCTGAAACCATTAAATACCCATGATGTGGTGCCTAGAAAAATCAAACAACCTGGCAGGACCAGCTCAAGCTGTGTTGGTGGCCCGAGCACCAAAATTGTTGGAGCACCCCTCGCCAACATTTTTCATTGCTATTACAAAATTCATTATATCATCTAATATAATTGTTATTAATTTTTTAACATCACATTCACTACAATGAGATATATTACGATAAATATTAAAGTTGAAATGATACAATGAGCCACTTCCGAGAGGTTGGAGAAAAAATTGCGAGTAGAATCATTGTATGAATTTGTATATAAATTCTTGATGACAAAGTCATCAAGTCATTTTAGACGCACTTTCCAGTATTATGTGACCGCTCAACACTATTACTTGCAAGAGCTGCAAGTTTTTAGGACACCTGAACAAACCTCGGCGAGCGCCACAGCGAAACTTGACGGGCGTCATGACGCCCACGTCTTGGGCTCGAGGTTCTCGGGTACAACAAAAGTTAGTTAGGTTGCCTCTGATTTGATCATACCCGGTTACTGAGTTCGCTAACAAATTGCGATCTTCTGTTTTCCCATCAAGGCTGTCCGCCGAATTATCCAGCGCATTGTCACATGCGATATATTACTTTCTTTATCAACATATACCCACCCAATCACTGCACACATGGTGAGGAATACTCGGTCGAAATTACAACAAGCTGAAGGCATGCTAATTATCGTCTCAAAACTTGAATTTTTAATAATTTTTATTTAAATTTTTGCACATTATTATATTGAAACAGAAATTACAACAAGCTGAAGGCTTGCCAATTATCGTCTCAAAACTTGAATTTTTAATAATTTTTGTACATTATTACCGTATTGTCACAAATAAAACGCGGTTTTTTGTCCAAAAAATGAAAATTTTAAAGTAGCCCACGCGTTATATTCGAGTACTAGTGATTTTAAAAGATCGTAATATCGTGTTTTGAAAAATCACCGTACATTCTGCACGTTTACGAGATACAAGATACAGACACATTAGGCGTACGTTACATTGTACTTGAAAAGCCACCGAGGCGAGAATAGATCGAGTTCAATCGCCGGCTGAACCCTTCTATAGTCATTGCATTGAAGCTATAAGTGCGTCGGTGTATTCTTTGTATCTACCTTAGCGAGTTTTAGCAGTGACGTCGCGTGCCCATTTAGGTTGGGTGTGCTTTTATTGGGGGGGGGGGGGGGGGGGTTATGCATTCCGCGCTACAAAATTCACGTGTTAATTTGAACGTACGATTGCATTTTTATTGACGTGTGAAAGTTTTAAGAGAGCATAGCAGCAGCGCTCTTCTTAATGGGTCTAATGCAATTAATCGTAGAATAATTTTGAACACTTTAATTTACTAACTGATGTAATTTTAACAATATAATCCATAATTATGGACAACACAAAGGTTCCCCGTCAAATAGACTATAGCTATTCTGAATAGCCTATTCATCACGCGCGCCGTTTATGTGAGAAGCACAGAGGGTTAACGCTTCGTTGTGAGAAGATTAGAATATCATTGGCAAATTCTAGAGTGAGGCACGAATTATCTGTATTTTGTTACGATTTTTAAATACAACCGTATAATACGCACAGAAATCTGAAAAAGTAATCACTTGGGAAAATATTATTTTTCGGATTGAATCAAAGAAAGGCTTAAAAAACTCATTTTACTTATTTATACACCAATTTCAATCTCCTGTTTTGCCTTAGGAATTGTGTTAGCACATCATCAAAAATGAAGGTCTTTTCTTCAGTTCCACCAGCAATGTCTTTTCAATGGCGAGTGAACTGAGGCCGCATAACCTTTCCTGTGTTTGCGTTCCTGTATAACACGTATGTATTCTCTTCATAGCCGAAAAAGAACGCTCGACTGTAGCAGTAGAACTCGGAATCGTCATGATAAGTTCCGCTGATTTATAAATCTTGAATGCAACCTGAAGCTGGTTTTCTTGCATGAATTTTAATAGGTGATGCACTGGTTTCCTCGCAAATTCATCAGAAGAAAAGAACACTTAGTTCATTTTTTAGGCGAACGTAGTCAAAAACTGGTCCGTAGAAATCCTTTAATTTTTCTAGAATACCACCAGGAAAAGTTTTCGCATACTGATCATATCTTTCGCTACAAAGGAGTTGAAAAAACTCAATTTTCGAAAGTGAAGAGTATCTTTCTTCCATCTCCAGGCGCATTGTCGACTGGAATTAATTCATGTATTCCCTTCAGATTTATTGGGGCCGCATATCTGAAAGCGCCAGGGTCCTCAGGATGTCTTAAAACGGCCCTGCCTAGACAGCAAGACCAGTCGTGAGACTGACGGTACGGTCGGTACTGATTATCACATAGGTACCTACACTAGTGAAATAAAATCATCTACTGAGAGGTGTTAGATTTCAGTATAAAAAAATAAGAGAATGAAGCAAGTACATCAAATTGAAAGCAACATTTTTTGTTTTTTATTTGATTCATAGTTTGAAGAAAGAAATTTGGTGCTTATTAAAATAAATGGTTGACGGAGTGTACTAATATGTCTGAAATTTATAAAAATTGTATTTTGTCTGTCAATGGTACTCATTTAGAATACAAAGAAACTATTTTATTTCGCCTGTGGTTATGACTGCAGTAAAATTTTAGTTGATAACTTTGTTAAGATGGTGCAGCTAATAGTCAGATGAAATAATTTATTCCTTTTTAGCTACAAAATTCGACTCGTACGAAATTTGGATAAAAAATATGGACTTAAGAATCAATAATTGAAAAAATAAGTACTTATTTCAGGTATCTTCAATAGCCAAAGATATATACTTATTCTACCAATTTCTGACTCGATGAGTTTATTTTTGTTTTTTTTTTCAGCCAAAGGACCAGCTCGATTATTCCTCTTTAAATGTTGGTAGTAAATGAAGATCGTCTAGCGTAATATAGAGGACGCTGAACTCGGTAACAGCTGATTGTTTTCAATGTCTATCATTGCAACGATTCCTGTAAGCGATTGTCTATAAAATTTGAATGAATATTTGAATCAATTTGTCATCTATGGAAGTATTTAAATATGATTCGAAAAATATTATTTGAAAATGTGTGTCGATTGTGTGGACAAGAGAAACAGAACGGAGTGAATGTTCTAAATGGACCTAGGGGCAATGAGCTGCTGTCAAAGATTAATACACGTTTATCTAAAGAGGTGAATACATGACATGCTTCGTTCTGCTTCATACCGTATCCAGGTTTAGTTTTCAGAATTTTCTTTGCAACTCAACCAAATTTGTCGCACTTTATTCGTAGATAGTCCATTTCTACCCGGAAGACGGGCTGCCTAAGTTCGTTTGTTCCGACTGTGAAGTAGTGGTTAATAGCTTCTCAGAATTTTGCAACATGGTGCAGTCAGTGCAGCAGAAACTCGAAGTAATATCGAGCAGTTGCGGAGAGGTATTTTTGATAAATACTGTGACTTAGTAGTAATAATGTCGGCGGATAATTCTTGCATAATTACCTCTATTAAATCGATTTTATTTTCAAGTAATTGATTTCTCAACATATCTATTTTAAATGCTAGAAGAATCTGCCTTCATTTAATGTGTAGTGGTAATCTTTCCTGCCTACACGTCGTCCTTAAGTTGTTTCATGGTTAACCATTTTCATACTCGTATATGATCTTGAATTTGTTCGTACTGAAGCAGATTTAATTTTTTCTCTGAGCTAATTCGAAGCTTTCGTTTAAGTCTTCCCAGTGTTTGGAGCAACGCACTTTAGGATGTGCTGCCTCTGTGAGCATCTCAGCAGGAGGTTGTATAACTTGTCTCTTGTGCGGTACCAGTCTTGGAAACAACATAGAATGTGCTACTCTCCACTTAGTCAGTCATGGAATTGCGTCACCATACTTTATTTGTCGAATATGTGGCTCTTCCGGGGAAGGTTTGGGGAATTTGGTCGCAGTCGTTGGCGATGGAAGCTGGAACCGATGCAGAGCGTGCAATTCTCACATGGAATCAAACCAGAGAAATGGACCGGATGGATTGAAGGCTGTGTCTCAGATACAGAATAGTATCCAAAATGATGTCAATCTAGCAACGCAAGGTCTCGAGGAATGTCAGAGAGCAGGATTGCAGCGGATCACTAAGGAAGGAGAGAATCGGAATAAGAAGAAACCGAGATCTTCTGCCAAAGGGAAAGAAGGAAGTGGCCGTTCTCAAGGTAAAATATAATCACCTCAAACTTGTCAATTTTAATTGATAGTTTTGCCAAAAAAGTAGTCGTTTTTGTGAATAGATTTCAAGATTTGGGATTAGCATAATTAGGGGACCTCTTTTAAATTGTTAGGAACCTCCCAAGCCTTTTTAAATGTAAAAATTAAATTTCGAGTAAATTTAATGAGAATAATAAGCACAGTAGATCTATTTAACTGGCATCATTGGCTGTGCAGCTAACATAAGACAATGCAAGCCATTAATGTAAGGATAGATGTGAATTTCACTTCTGTGTTGATTTATTTAGAATGCTATTAGGGGATGAATTTAAAAGAATTGAAAATAAGTATGTGATAAGTTCATTATAGGTCATTGAATCCATCATTTTGATTAATTATGATGGATTGCTGGTTCTTGAAGCTAATCAAAAAGTTAAGTTAGATAGAAATGAATTTTATTAAATTGGAAAGAAGTCTTCTTTAGCTATAATTTACTAACAAATTACAGCTGAGGAGGAATTAATTCCAAATTTACAAAGTCAATTTTTCTTACTTAAGATTTTGAAGATGCTTAAATTCACATTGAATGCAAATCAAGTATTGTAGAAATGAATCTAGTTTTCCGGTATATATTATGACAAACTCTATATTGCCAGCCTCACCAATTATTTCAATATGTTATACAGAAGGTTGTGACATCCCCAAGAACTTGACCTGTGAAGTTTGTGCTCGCACCTTTGCATCGAGGGCCCATTTAAGTCGTCACCGGCTGGTTCACAGCGGAGCAAGGCCCTTCCGTTGCGACTCCTGTCCTGCTGCATTCTCTCAGAGGGGAAGTCTGCAGGTTCACTCCTTGCAACATTCTGGCACAGCACCATATCCATGTCCACACTGCCCTCGTGCCTTCAGATTTAAGGTTTGCTTACAGATTGTGTAATGTGTCATTTTCACATCTAAAAAATTGATCTAGTTGGCATTTTTTAGCTGTTTATGGGAATTCCATACATAAATTTTGTGCAGATAAGCATTTGTATGAACAATTTTGCTGGTGAATAATACAAAAATTGTGGATGATTTGAACTAAATGCTTTAGAAAACCAAAATACCTTTCTCCTGAAAATTCTTCTAAAAATTGGGGTTCATCTTACATCCCCCAAAAGATACAGTAAGTTATTGAAATATCCTGTGGAAATTAAATGAACTATTCTTTGTTTTACATTTTAATACCTATCTTTTTCATTCTACCCTAAAAGAGCAAGTAAATCATTATGCAAAATTAACTTGGTCTTATATTTTTAAGCAGGGCAAGGAGGTCAAATTTAAGACGGCTAAAGAACAAATTTATCATGATGTTAGATATTGTCTCTGCAGAGATACTTGGAGATGATACGATTGTTGCTCACAGAATATCTTAGTTTAAGTGCTCTATCGATGCTACAAACTCGGAATTTGTGGTTTGGGTATGGGGTTCATTCAAAACTCTTAAACTGCCACATTCTGGTAATGGACCTCCTCTGTAAGCAACAAACCTAGCCCAGGACTTCTCCAAGTCTCATTGCATTGGTAGAGCTCTGATTGGCACAATACCAATTTGATCCCTTTGCCACTTTAAAAAAAATATATCACAAATTGATTTAATATTACGTTATACTTGTTCTTTTGATACTAAAAATTTGATTTACTTTCCATTTTGCAAAAATATAAAACGTAAATTCATTATAAATTATAATGCACTTGCACTTTTGTGATAAAACATTTTTATCGTAAATATTAAAGTGACATTTTCCTTGTGCCAAGAAAATGACATCTGCAATTTAAAAACATTTGTAAAAGTATAAAATAAAGGACTATTATAATATTGCAATTCCCTAGAAACTTACATTTAGTATTTACTTGCATTGCCCAGAAAATTCCAGCAGCTTAGCTTGATTAGTTACAAAAAGATACGCATGTTCAATCTGCAAAGCTGGACATTAACAGAAATATTAAATATGGTTGCAGACAGGCTATTAAGAGAATTCAAAGGAGTAACTTACTTTAATTGTGGATTAAAAAGTATTGTAATTAGAAATGTATTTTTATGAAGTTTCATCATAACCAAAATTCAGGTGTCCCTACGTTCGCACATTCTGAACATCCATCCTGGAGAGAGCACAGGGACTTTAGTTGAGAGGGAAAGCCCCAACTTCCATTCGAGAGATGTGGTCATGGGCAATGGCGCGATGGCAGTGGGTGGGCAGGGACACAAGGTCACCACTGAGGAGTCTTCATCTCCAGGAAGGGGCATCCGTCCATCTTCTGACCACAGGTGCGACCGATGTGGCAAGAAATTTGCCACTGCGTACAAGTTGGGGCGCCACTATCGTAGCCACACAGGCGAGAGACCATTTGAGTGCAGGGACTGCGGTCGGCGCTTCTCGCAGACGGGCAACCTCAACCTACACCGGAAGATGCACCACTCGCATCAGCAGCACACAAGGGAAGAGGGTGAATTAGTGGGAGATGATGCAGGAGGGCATGTGGTTGAGGGCATGGAAGGGGAGCAAGTAGCGAGGACATGCACGGAAGCTGGCATAGAGGCAGCTTATGGAGATGGTGGCCGCCAAGTCAGTGACATCCAAAGCTTCGAGGAGATGGAGGGTTCGTTGGGATTTGGTAACATAGCAGTGGAGAAGAGTGTGCTCGGAGATGGGAGAGAGGCTACCAACAATTGCATCTTATCTGTGGGGGAGTTTGAAGAGGGAATTGCTCAGTCGCTGCTTGGAGAACCTGGCACCAACGTGGTTAGGCATCATCCTGACTTATCCCTCATGCCTAGCCCTCTCTCATGTGCCACACCCACAATCTCTGCCATGGACAAGGTGCTCTCGGGACAGACATTGTCCCAGATAATGGAGGGGGAGGGGCTGGTTGACAAGGTGTTCTCCAAACTGGGGACGGATGGGGAGGGAGGCGTGGTGTACCATTCCGAGGGACTTTTAGGGGAGGAAGAAGGTTTCCCAGGGATGGGTACGCTTGAAGGAAGGCAGTTTGGGGAGTATGTGGGGGGCAGTGAGGAAGGTGGAGGCCTTCTCTTTTTGGTGGAGGAGGAAGAAGAAGAGGGCCTGGGTACCCCATTGTCTGCCTTCCCCAGTCTGCAGACTCCTCCTCCTATGCCACACACGTGAAGCATGGCTAGGTTAACTTTCAATTGTATCCAAGAGAGCAGGCAGAAAAATGAAATTTCTTAATTGTTATAAAATGAAACTTGATAAAAATGAAGTGATGTATTTATCATGAAAGAGTGAAAATTAATTTCAAAATGGTATATATTTAGAAATAGACATTTTATTATGAGTAATACCATTAAAAGAATTGGAATTTTAAATAAATAAGTTATTCTCCCCTACAAAGCCTGCATCAAAGCATTTAGTTCTTTGATATGTATTATAAGAGAAACCAAAGAAATTTTTGTTATAAATGTTTTTCAGATTCGACCCTTATTAGTAATGGTAGTAATATTTCAATCATTGTTGCAATAACATCAAATAATACCTAGTTTTTAAAGGTAGTATTTTCTCTTAAAATAATTGAAATGTGTTATTAACATTTAGGATTTTGTAATTTATCTACAAATAATTTTTCTAAACTCCAAGAATTTTATAAAGTAATTGGATAAAGACAGGTGGGGAGAAATCCAGTGCTTACTTATTCTGTAACCAGTGGTGAAAGGTTCCAGATGAGTTGAGAAAAGCTTTTGGACTAGGTTGTTCTTCAGCAGAGGAGTAATATGAACTGACCAAATTAACTAGGTGCAAATGTGTTTCATTTTGGATTGAAATCGACAAATTGCATCTTAAACTGCTTGCCCATATAAGATCTAATCTTAATTTTCCCAAGTTTATGAAATAAAGAACCTTCAAGATGCCCTATTCTGCTAATACTCTTTTAAAAAAATTGACAAAATAATGATGAAAAAGGTAACAATTTAGGAAAGTAGCATTGTAGGTGTACATTTCATTTGACCAAGTCGGTGTAAATGTACTGCTGTATATAGACAGAAATAATAAGGAAATAAATTGCAATGACTGCAACAGCAGCCAGCTACAGCTGGTTGTTTTGTTTCAAAGTCAAAGGAAAATCTCGTGAAGATTTTCATCATGTTGTGGAATGATGTAAAGAGGATGAGAAGACAAAAATTGTCCTTTTACGCTCCTTATTATCACAGAAAATCACACCGCTCTTCAAGACACCAAGTTGATGTGCACCATTAAATCTTGGAGAATAATAACTAAACTTAAAATAGTTTAAATGGATACATCCAAGTATTTATGGAGGGTAAACACACTTCATTCGATAACTTAAAAGTAAAGATCTTACTTTCAAATTAAAATATTATGCCACCCATTTATGAATATGATACCGTGGGCTAAAAGTACTACATAGTTTTTATTATAAAGGGTATCTCAAAAATGCTTGGTGGGGAAAATTTTAACATCTGTGATAATGAACAGTGTGATATTAAACTACATATGCAACACACATTTTCCATTTATTAAATTTGATGTTTTTGAGACCATTTATTTTTAACAATTTTGTCAGTAACACTTGTTATAAAATGTCTCGTGGCGATGTAAAACAATTTGCTGGACATTGGTAAAAATATAATACATAAGTCATTACTTATTAAACTTGAATTGCTGTCAGGTATAAAAAAGTTAGTTACAATGGTTTGATTTTAAAATGAAACATTGTAGGAATCCACGTTTGCTTGGGTTCAATGCATTTAATAAAAACTAGGGTGTTCAAAAGGGCAATTTCTTTCCAGCCCAATCATTTTCTCAGAAATGTCCAAGTTTTGTGCAGTGATTAACTTACAGAATTCTTCACAAGTAAATGCTGTAACATATTATTTTTTTATTCTCTTCGACTTGTAAAACAATTTACTCTAAAGTTTCATGTATAGGTTTCCCTCTCTTTATGTGGGTTCGCTTTATGTGAGTTTGCAATTATGCAACAAACTTATTGTTACCGGAATTTCTTTTTGTATTTCATTCACTCTTATGCAGTTACGTGGCCAGTGCAGTACAAATGAAAGCAAGTTCTCTGCTACATCACAAGGTTATCATTCTCTCATCGTCTCTTATGATTTGAATATTATTACTACAGTAAAAGATATGAGAGTGGAGAGGATATGTAACGTGGAGATGAGATGGAGATTTCGTGTGATACTGTTTGAATACACTTAAGAAGTTTTGTCTCCTTGCCCGCAGAACTTACGTTGGGCCAAGACAACCCTCCATCACTTTAAACCTCCACTATTATGTCACTTACAACAGCCGCCACTTGTGCTCATCTGCTTCCCTTTATTGGCGAGTATAATTTGGTGTTAATTGTTTTAAGTTTGTATTTAGCACATAAGAAGTTGTTATGGAATGAAAGAAGAGTCTCTATCTTTTACATGTAAATATGGGTTCTGTTTATGCAAATTTGCTTTATGCGTCACTTTCCTGGAATGCAACCCTCGCATAAAGAGAGGGAAACCTGTATAACGTGCACTCATAACGTGTGACATCAACTGAGTGATTCCATGAAATTATTTCCTTTAAAGCAGTGATGGACAATCTATGGGCCAGATCTGGCCCTCAAGGACATTTTGTCCTGCCTGCGAAACTAGACGGAGAGGACAATATTCATCGTGCAACGGAAGCAAAAAATTCTTTCTGAAAGAGAGTTATTGGATTCATTTGTTGATGCCCTCAATAATGTTGATTTTAATTGTGAAACTGAATGTGAGGGATTTGACGGATTTTAGGTATAATTTTCTTTCATTAATAAAATATTTAAACAGCCTTTTAATTAAACTCACTATTTCTGTGTGTTTTTAAAATTTAATAACCTTACAATCCGAGTTCTATAGTAACTATCATAATAAAATTTGATATGTAAACTCATTCGGATAAACTTATATTTAACCATCTGCAGTTGAATTCAGGACTGAGTTTTTCTTCCATTTGAAAATTAATAATATGTACTAATCATAATGATCAGAAACTTGAACTTAAAAAGTAAAAGAATGAAAATTAATTTTCCTGCCATTGATGTAATGCAGGAATTAATTTTTTTAATTAATTTTTTTTTTAACTGAAAATCTTTTGCTGACAAAGTAAACCATTTGTTTGTTGGTGATGTAGTGAAATTGCATATTGCAATGCATTTGGAACATACAATTGGATTGTGGCAAAAAGAGATTTTTGGGTAATCTTCATATAATATAACAGCCCAGGTTTTGCAGAATTGTTTTAAAGTTGTGGAAGTGCATTAAACAGAAGTCACAAAATTCATTTCAACTAAGAAGTCATTTAAAAAAATATAAATTGTTTTGAGTAAAAATTTTCTCTCTTAAAAATGTCTACCTTATTGATAATGCGCACTAACAAATTACATCAAAGTTCCTAAAAAAACCTTGTATAATGGATGCATTATACACGTGACTTTAGGGCAGGTATGTCACACTCAAAGAGGCATCTGGGCTGCATTAAAGCATTGAATGTTATAGAAGGGCCGCAGTTGTTTAATTAGGGTCCAAGCTAGAAGATTAACGCCTGTTTTACAATTAAAAACAATAAATTAGAAAATGCATTCTATTGTAATTTGGTAACTAAGAAAAAATATCGTCTCCTTTTCACTGAAACAAAAAATATGAAATCCCACACGATTCGTTTGACACAAGAATTAGCTATTGGGCCGCAGCAAGACATAGAAAGGGCCACATGCAGGCTGCCCAGTTTGATGTGCCTGCTTTAGGGTATAGAATGTCTTTCAAAATTAAATAACTTGCTAACATTATTACGAGAGGTATTTTCCTCATCAAAATCTATTATTTAAGGCAGCAGTTTCCAACTTTTATGCATGTGTGACCCACTATTAAGTAAGCCGACCTCATTGCCACCCCCTCCTCCCCATCTATATACATTTAAAATGTTACATTAATTTCAAAATATTATGTTTGCACAAAAATGGATGTTTGTTCTGAATATATCCATATATTTAATGAATCTAATTTAGCTTAAATCTCAAGTCCTAGTCATAAATTGGAAAGTTAAGTGTAGCTTGGTTATACTGTAATCCTGAATGATTTGTACAGTACATTTTGTAAGAATTTAATTAATAACTCCATGAAAACACTTGATCAAACATTGTAAAAGATGTGATTTAAAAAATCCGAATTATTACAAAAGTATTCCGTCTTCAGTACATCATATCATATAATAATCGATATGGAAGGGGTACATTCTTGAAAAGTTGGCTGTAACACAAAATTCTGTAATGTGAACCTATTTTTTCCCATTAACTTATTTTATCAGAGAAAAAAAAAGAAAAATTTCACCTTGGAACGTAATAAAATCACAACAATGAAATTAGCTTTAAAGAACAAATTTAATGGATTATTTTGATGAAATATTAATAATACGGTAATATGCTATGCTAGCAACTTATCAGAAAGGATGGTGACCAGCATATGATGTGGCTGTGCATACGGTGTGATGAAAAGGGGTTCTTCAGGCAAAAAAGGTATTTTTGTATTTGATCTTCATACAGCAAGGAAAATTGCTAGACAGGCAATTTGAGTTTCATCCTCTGCTTCTTATCATGCAAATGAAAAAATATATTTAGGAGGGAGGCTATGCCTCGACCAACATAATTGTGAATTTGTGTTGACATAGTGAAAACACATCGGGGCTCTTACTCCAAGAGTGGAAGGGCCGAGTGTTCCCTCAGCAGCGTCATTTTCATCATCCCTTCAAAAGCCATCTCATTGCTGTGTGTAGTGGATTTTTAGTTTCCACACAAATTGTCTAATTTTGATGAGAATTTGTTATAACAAATTTGTCCTGTATTGTGAATTATGTGGTCACAATTTATAAATTGAGTTATAATGAATTCACAAAAAAGTAAAACAACTTTGTAAGACAATTTTACTGAATAGAATAACTTTAATTGTTCGGCAAGCCATGTTAGAAGAGAACGACCCACAACTCATAACCCCGACCAGGGCTGGCCGAGTGGGAGGGGCAGCGGATGCAAGGCATACAGGCCCCCAATTTTTAGGAGCTCCCAAATGTTGAGTTTAAATAATATATTTACATCTTTAAACAAATTTTTGCTTTTTTGTTAAATTAATTATCATTATAGTTACTTTATAATTATAAGTACTTGTTCTCTCTAAGCTGTAACATTTATGTGTACGAAATAGCAGGTTTTTCTTTTGACATAGGGGGGCCACAAAAACTTGCTTGCATCCGGGCCCCCGAAAGTACTTGACCGGCCCTGACCCCGACCATTGTACAAGATGAAAAGAAAGGTCCAAGACTTGGTGTACTTGAGCAACTAAAGGTATCCTACATTGTACTACCATAGGATGCTGTAATATTACTGGTGTCCTTTTTCCTTCCAACTCCTCCCTAGTGGACATTGCTAACCTAACGCAAACCCTTTCCCCATTTCCCCTCCTCCTGGGAGCAGATGGAAAGACCTTCCCCTCCCCCTTATATCACGTGTGCTATGTATTCTAAACCTTGCCCACTCCATGCTTCCCTCTCCCACTGCATTATCCCCTTTCCACACTCCAGACGTACAGCAAGCCACTGCTATATGTTGGAGATGCAGTCTAGAAAACTGTGATGTACATACAATGAGATGATATATAGTAAAAGTTAATTCTCCCGAATTCATTAAGGTAAAAGTATGGGTTACATTTTATAAAATCAGAAAATTTGTATATTTCCATTTTAAAAGATTTTTATTTTGACCATGGTTTCCATGCGTTAAAACGTCATTTTCAGGGTAAAGACTGGGGAGAGTAGTGCTGTATATATACAGAGGGAAAGTGAAAAGAAAAAAAGGGGTAGTGGATGAGGAGTAGGGGGAGGGTGTGTATATATATTTTGGCTAATCAACCTCTTGGATTATTATAGCCATAACTCCTTCAACACCGAACACACAAGGGTGGAGGGAAACCCAGTGCAGGCGTTAGCCTACTCTTTAACGAAGAGCACCGAGGGGGTTAACAGTTTAACATCCCTTCCGAAGGACAGAATGCTGAATTTGTGCTGTCTCCTCAAACCACACAAACGGGGCCGGATGATGGAAAAATTCCTATTTTTGCAGGATTTGTGCCTGCTGTGCTGTGCCATATCACATGATGGGTCTAACTTTGCCTAAAGTTCTTTATGTTTAACAGAATGGTGCAAAATTGGATTCTTTAGAACAATTTGAAATTATTCCTATGATGGGGTACTTTCATTAAATGAATATGTTTTCCTGACTTATTCCCTTTTCCTCTCCATTCACTTACTCCACCATTGACACACTAGCTCATACTTTGTATTTCTTTGTAATAGCACGTTTCTATCCCATCTCCTACTCCCCGACCCATTGTGTGATATTCTATTGTCCCTAATTATCCAACCATCATTACTACAAACCTCCCTTCCCCATACTCCTCATTTCCCACCCCCTTCTTCTCCCTCTCCCACTCTTTCCTTCTGTATATATAAAGTGCTCCTCTCCCCAGTCTTTACCCTGAAGATGACATTTAAACACATCAAAACCAAGGTCGAAATAAAAATCTTTTAAAGTGAAACTATACAAATTTTCTGATTTTATAACATGGAAAGAATCCACAAGTTAACGCCTGCAACAGTACACTTTGTTGAGTTACAGTCCTGGTTGACTTTTTCTGACAAAAATATATTACTTTTTAACCCAAATAAAACCTAATAATACAGTCTATTATGAAATACCGTATTTCCCTGGTGGAAAAGATGCACTTTTTTCTCAAAAAATGTCACCTAAAATCAACCTGCGTCTTATGCGCCGAGGGTAAACATTTGATATAACACATATATTTTCCAATATTTTGTAGTTCTTTGAATGAGAGAAATCAAAAGATTTCCTAAGCCAATATCAAATATCATTTATGAAACAAACAATACATATTTTAGGTACATAATAGATGTCATAATTAAAAAAAGATGATTACTTTGTGACAACTCTGTATCAGTATTAGTAAAATGATTTTGTCGTTGGCCTGCCAGCTATAAATGTTACTTAGTATGCATTTTTTCATATTCATCTCAATCATAAACATAATTTCCTAGGAGATGCCATGCTTTGCCTACCCATTTATGCACCCTGCTGGGAGTATGTATTACAATATGTATTGGTGTGTTGCACTGTTAATGAAGCATTGTCTATTTGCATTTATATTTAATGTGTAACTGAAGTATTAAAATATAGATTGCAAATTCCAATGTCCCATGGGATCAAAAGAGAAAAGGTTTTTATACAGAATCGAGTTTAAACTGAAAGTCGTGAAGTATGCCATAAAGCAGGGGAATTGAGCAGCTGAAATGCATTTCGGTCCTCCTCCAACAGGAAAATGATACAGAGTGGAGGAAGCAAATGCAGACAAGAGAAAGAAAACTTTTTGTCGGTGAACTGCAAAATGGTTTCAACTTGAAGATGTTAAAAACTGGGTGATAGGCTTAAGGACGAAATGAATTTCTGTTAATGAAAATGATATTAATTGAAGCAAGAAGAACTGCAATTATATATTTTGCTTTATATTCTATGAAATATTATAGTAAAAATGGGCAAAATACTTCACTACTCAAGATCCATTAACCCTTAAAGAGGTTGCATGCGGTCGATCTGACTGGATAGGAAAATCAGACAAAATATCCA
The DNA here is from genome assembly GCA_028673005.1 of Tanypteryx hageni. Lineage (NCBI taxonomy): Eukaryota > Metazoa > Arthropoda > Insecta > Odonata > Petaluridae > Tanypteryx > Tanypteryx hageni. Next base: position 153,359,056 of record CM054114.1, read on the forward strand.
GATTAGCAATAGTCATTTAATTTTAAACAAATTGTGTTCATACCATAATGTTTTATTATTATTATAGCTGCATTACTCTGTGGGCAAATGGAAGCAAAGCTTTGCAAGGAACGGAACACTGTGTGGCACGTTAAATGAAAATAAGCCATAAATAAACATTAAACATCAAATATAAAAACTGGGAAGTAAAAACATCTTTTAAATTTTATTGGGTTTAGTCTGCATTATCTTCTGAATTCTCATCTTGGATTTTGGAAAAGTCGACGCATGAAGTAACTGAATGCTCCCTGCAATCATATTTTGATCACAATATACAGCAGGTTCTGGTCTTCCTGTTGTTATCTTTTCAGAAACAAAAACTGCATCTTGCTGGTGCATCATTTTCCCTCAGAAATTTGTGCGAATCGCCTAATTGAATGATCACACTTGAAAAGGACAGCGTTGTAGACCTTTTCCAACCTGGCACACAGGTCTACCGTCACTCACACAAAAAACACAGTCGATGGTTTCTTTGTGGAATGTTCTAGTTTTTAGTAATGGGAGTGGTAAGTAAATACTTATCCACAAATTCTGTAGTGGGAATAACAGCTGATGTCATAAGGAGGGATAAACAAAGGCATTCGGTCATTTATAGTGTGCATGTCTGGTGGAAAGAAAGCAATGCCGAGTAGGGAAAAACTCTGCAAAAACAATAAACGCTGACACAAAGTCTCCCAGACTTAATAGTAAATAGAAAATGAACTTGATGAAAAGTGCTGAAAAGGCCTGGGATGAGTTAAATATGATGTTATAAAATTAAGAAAATGAAAAGCGTGTGGTCTAAAAGACTGTGCAACCCATTAAGAGTTAATGTTTATATGTATTTAATAAAGAATTATATTTATGAAACAAGATGATCCAAATGGAACTTATGGTGCCTACTTTCCATTTTTACTTTTCCATACATAGTATAGGGGAAAGTATTGTATTCATGAAAAAAATCAACTTCGAGACATGTTTTGACCATTTTCTCGATGATGTCTGTGTGTTAGTGTGTATGTGATAGCTTTTTGTGGGTGCTCTAACTCAAAAACTATTAATCACGTCATTGCGAAATTTTATATTTAACATTTTTATAAAAGTCACAAGAACTGATTAGTTTTTGGTAAAAATCGGTCAACCGGAAGTGGGTGTTTACTCTTGTCACATCCGTTATTTTGAAATATTTGCTTTAATATTTGATAAATATAAAAACGTATCGGAATAAAAGTTGTAGGAAATTTAAGTTTCTACAATCTTTGTTTGAAACTTTTTTCCATATAATTTATTGTTTAAGAGATATCTTATATTCTTAGCTGCCACCACCACGCCACTTGCGATGACTATTGTTAACAAATGTCGCTTAGTTACGCCTTGGTAACGCTCCTTTTTCTTTTCTTAATTGTTGAAGCTTTGTGGCTATATCCAATATCAGAAGGCTATGGTTTGAGTTTATTTCTGTTCTATGTCAAGTCTAAAATTTTCTCGCAGTTTCTTAAAATATTATTATGTAACCTATTTGGAATTTTTAGAAATATTACAGATATGGAGCAAGTCATGTGGTGGCCACATCAGATTTTTTAATACTTATATAGCCTTAAAATCACTGTGGATGAGTTGCTTTTTGTGTTCCCAAATTTCATAATTTAGCATTATAAAATATTACAGATACATTCCAATGGAATATTAAATGGTTCATGCGTATTTCTGCAGCAAAAATAATGTATGTATTAGACTATACTGAATCCGAGTCCAACAATAGTTGTTGCTATGGCAACACTTGTAATGATTGATAAAAACTGCAAAAATGCCAATATTTATGCAAATTCTAAGAAATACAAACGATAAGCAAATTTCTATGATAAAAATTAAAATCTTCATTCCTTTTCTCAGAGAATAGTATAAATCCCCCTCTGATATTACAATTCTATGATATTTTAATGTGCAAGAGAAAATTACTCGGCACGATGGATTTCAGATTTCCCATGTAAATCAAATGGGAAGGATAATTCCTGTCATCGAACCTGGGACAATCTTCGCAACAAAAACTATCCTCGGGAGCTCCGCCCCAGTAGCGAGAGAATTTCGCATAATTTCATGAAAATCAGTCTATTGGTTCAAAAGTTAATAGGGAGGATGGACAGACCGACAAACACAACGACGAAACTATAAGCCTATTTCCATTCTGGAAAGTAGCTTAAAAATGACACTTAACTTAAACTACATGGCCAAACAAAAGCATAGCTAAGACAATCTTTTTTGCATCAGCTGTCTTAATCATCAACTGACAGTTCACAAATTATCACAAAGAAATACTAACATGGATATCAAATTTACAGCACTTAGATTATCCTGAATTTAACCTTCTACTCTTTACAAACGATATGCACTCAAAGCAATGCTACTTATAACAAAATTTATTCCTCAATTTACTGATGATGTATAAGCAAAATGAGGCAGGATGGGGTGATGTTATGCGGGTAATTATTGTGTACTGGATTTATAATGTATTCCTAATCAAATGATGTTGCACTGCAAAAAACCAAGGCAGTTTGAATTAAAGTTATTCTACTAAGTGAAATTTTTCACAAAATTTTCTTTTCTTTTTGAATTCAGTAGCTTTTGACCAGAAGAATATGTTGGGAAGTGTAAAGGAGGTGAATGGAGAATGGCATGATTACCACATGAAAATAGCAGATCTCATAGAACATGTCTGAGAGGGCTATGGAAAATAAGCATAATAGGTATGCAACAAAATAGTGTTTCCTGTCAGGCAGCCAAATACTGAAGAGAAAAAATTCCAAGCCACAAGAATTCATGGTAAGGTATTAACATCAGACATGACTAAATCAGAGAGTTTAATTTGAAGAAATCAAATTTCAAGGTACTTGAATTTATTATTAAAATTGTAGATGTAGATAATAAAGAGTAATTTGAGTATTAAGGAGACAATCTAAGACATTAAGAATTATTTGGATGATAATGTCTGATTCTATAAGTATATAAGTCCTAGAATCTAAAATCCATTGATCCAACTTTTCATAAAAAGAAAATTTACTCATAAAATTAGCAATGACTTTTACCCCAGAAACTTTGCTGAAGACATCCTTTTTTGAGAAAGTTTAAATTTGTAAATATTTTTCTTCAAAAACAAAAAGTTTCATTTTTTGCTATATATATTTTGTATAATATTCCACTGTTTCCAAGTAATGGTAACATAAGTGACTTCTTAAAGCATTAGAATAAGTTTTACAATATTTGAATATAAGGTCAACAAATGAAACGGAGGCAGGAGATCATATACGCTCTAAATAAAGTTAGTTAATTAATGCAAATACCACACCAAAAGTCACACTCCCCAACTCTAGTTGAAATAAGTCGATAAATTTTAAAGCTGAAAGGCTATTGAACAATGAAATGATACACATATGATGCTCAATTTAAAGTTTACTGGTGATTGGAAACAATATGTATATCAAAATAATACAAGGAAGCTCTTACTAAATGCTAACACCAGCTGTTGGACAACTGACAAAGACAAATGAAAAAACATTTAAGCACTTGAATAAGATTTACTTCATCACTTGGTAATGTGTATAAAAGATCATAAGATAGAAATGATAGAAACAAATTAACACTGTAATCATTCATGGAAAATAAAGATTGAAGTCCGATCCAAAAGTGACCTTAAGGAAAATTTTTTTATGGCTTTCTTTAAACCTCCTTTCTTAAGAGGTGAACTTACTTTATCTTATGAATAAAAAGATATCTAATTAAAATAACAAAACAAAGAAGCATTAAGAAATGTTGTCTGCCTTCTCTTCATAACCAATAATGCCCATTAAAAACTGACACATCATGGTCCATTGCGAATGATCGCCTACTTCTAATTTTCCTGAACAAAAACATTTTTTGTACGAATGAATACAAATCTAACATCATTAAGCAATTCAGAATAGTAATAAAATTCATTGACTAAATTTCATATATAAATAATATTACTTAGCTCTTAAGTGAAAAGTTTTAAAAGATTACTACAATTGGTTTCTGAAATAAATGTTACATTTAAGATAATGAATCACTCAACAATGCCAGAGCAGATGTTTCTTTGATCAAAGCATAAATAAAAAATCATAAAACTAAAAAGATAACAAGAAGATTAAATGGAAACTATAACGCAACAATATTACCAAAAATGATTTTTTCAACTATTCTAACCAAAACATTTCAACAACTAATAATTGTTTAATATCATACCTAAATGTTTCATCAGAATTTATATTACACCAGCAAACTTAAAAATGCAATACTAATTTATGCTTAGGAACTCAAAAGAACTACAAATAATATGAAAAATGAGGTTTGCATATTACTTTATCATGAAACATTGAACAATTATGACCAGATCTTATTAAGGTAATATGATGATCATTATGGTTATAAGCAGTGCTTTTCCTCAGGTATGCAATGGTACCTTTTTTTTTAAATCCACTCCAGCATTCTTGGAAAAAAGATTACGTTGACCATTGAATTGAATTTTTGTGGTATGGAACATATAAGACAATACAACTCATCCCACACTCTCCCTTTTAAAAATTTCCAGTTCCAGGTGATATATTCGATCAGCCCCCAGGGTTTAACCAAAATATTTTATTACAAAAAATTTTAAACAAAAAATGCTACAAATTAAGAAAATGAAAATACGATTCAAATTTGGAATCTCTCGTGAAATTTGCAGCTTTGGTATGTTTGTTTTTAATTTATTTTCCCCTATTGCTCTTTTCCTAAAAAATAACGAAAAAATCAGTAAATTTGATTCTAAAAAATTTTCACCCACCCCCAACGAGTCCATCAAAACTGAGAAAAAAAGCACTGGTTATAAATACTGTATTTACCCGAATCCAAGACAACCCCAAATCAAAGACGACCCCCCTCTTTTAGCAGACTGGCAAAACAGAAAAAAGGATTTCAATGACCTAATTTCTCACTGAATGTATTTGGTGTATATTTCAAACACAAGAAGTCAGTATGGGTATTCTAGTTCATTCATTAATTGAAATCGTTTGTTACAATTTTTGTTTGGGAAAAAACAAATTTTTAAATGTATTTTAAAAAATTAATACTGTATTAATTAAAATCCGAATTGTAAGTTTGCAATGAAAAATTTCAGTGGATAATTATTTTATTTTGTTTCATTTGTTTAAATGCATTACCATAATTCCAATGGTTCTAAGACAACTCATCATGGTCAGTTCATCATGTGACAAGTCGTCGCATGAAAAAACATCACGTATCAATACATCGCATGACAAACTAATCGCATGCCAATTCATCGCTCGACAAATTCGTGGTGAGACAAACTGGAAAGTTAGATACCATCACTGGTGTACAGTAGGGAGAGACACTCTTCCATAACAAAATTTTTCTTTATATTTCGATAATACCAGAATGAATTGCAATTCTCTTTGCGAATTACACAAGGCAAGACACTTTCGATGGTTTGTGGCAGGAGATGATTCCCAACCCAACAAGTGTATCCCCCTGCCATACACCAGTCATTGTCTCTCACCTTCTAATTTGTCTTGCTACGAATTTGTCTCGTGACGAATTTGTCAAGCGATGAATTGACACACGATGAGTTTGTTGTGCATGTACAGATGCGCGACGAGTTTTTCGTGTGACGAATTGAAGCACGACAAATTGGTCGCGATGTATTGATGGTATACTACTTTATACTCTAATTTAAAACGACCCTCGATTTTCGCAAGCTGAAATTTGGAAAAAACCTCATCTTGGATTCGGGTAAATACAATAATTTAAAAAAAATTAAAAAATGTATCACCAAGACTGACAGTCTTAATATTAGATTTTAACTAAAAAGCTTCATAACTCTTCTCCAGATAAATCTGTTTATAAACTAAAAATGCTAATCAAATGCAAACATTTGACCTTCCTCATAGGCAGTCTTTGCTGGCCTAACAATAGTCTAATTTGCTTTATCAATAATTACATTCTGGATTCAGATAAATGCCGAGGTTTGTTTATAAATGACCTTGAGTCATGATAGAAAAATATAAAGGCATGTCCGTATCATGTTTGAAATACTTCAATAGAGCAAATAAAGTTAATATTGCAAGTAGTTTGGATTACAGGAATTGTTAGCATAAATTATAAACTTGAAACAACTTTCAATTATCCCAATATATTCAATGCCAGATAATTAGCACTCAAACTGTGGTGCTAAAATTTTCATTGAAGCAAGAAATTTATAGAATGTAATTCCATCCAATGAAAATGCAATTCAGACAAAAACTTAAAAAAATACATTTGATCAATGCCACAGGTTCTGCACATAATACTTTTTGAAAAGTTACTATTAAATGATTACATGACTATGAGCATACACACACAAATATGGCAAAATTTTGAGTAATTTTTGCTAGATAAACTAACAAAATTGCAATACTTGGTAATTCCAGACACGACACAAAACTTTATTAAAATTAAATCGAATGTTAGCACAAAAATAAGGGTATGGATCCAAAATAATAATTTACAAATCTTGAATGTGGGGAGAGGTTCAAAATATAACTTGATGCGCCATCCAATACATTCAATATGCTAAATATAGATCATAATCTATGAATAAAGCCAAAGCAATCTCCCAGTAAATCATAACAAGATTTATATCAAGTCCACTGGAAGAAAAAGTAGAATAAATTTATTGTATTCTATTATTTATTACGAAAAGGAAGTATTTAAACTATGCGAATTACTCCAAATAACTCAAAATGCAATGCAATTCCAAATGTTATGAATCATTAAATAAGTATACATGTAAAACAAGAAAATAATGATTATCCAATCTCTCTCGGTGATTAAATTAGATAAATCAAGATATGTCACAAACAAAATTTGATAGGAATGTACATTTCCATCAAAAATTATGCACAATCAATCAGCATTTAAGTAATAAAAATTACATGGTTCTAAAAATTACACAGGTGATGTATAGTCCCTTTTAAACTTGTAGGTACAATAACACTAACACTCAAAATATCACAGGCACAGCAAACTTGAGGGATGTATATACAATAAAAATATTGATGAAAAAACTCATGAGAAAAGTAGAGTATAATGACGAAAGCAACAGCTGATAAAGCTGTATTTACAAGAATGAAGGTATGCTGTCTAAATCATTTACATTTTCAATGTTAAATAAGAAACAATTATAATGTAACCTTATGACAAAACATAAGTAACTGCACTTGTTCATCTTAAACAAAAAATTTTTAATCTTAAACTTAATCTGGAAATGTTAATACTTTTAAAAGCAAAAAAATTGATAATAGTATTTTTCCACAAAATATTGCATTACACATCATCTGCTTTGACAAACCCTTCCATACAAATCCTCCAACAATGCTTTTTTTAAAGGTGAAACTGTTAAATAACAACTCTTTTTAAAGATGGCAAAAGAAGTAAACATGGAATGATATTTTTTCCATTTACAGCTAACCTTATCTCCACAAGTTGAACACCAAAAGACCAGATAAATGTACTTCATTATAATGTGATTGTAGAAATTTGTGCTGATGCAATTAAATGAAGGCTTTAATGAAGATAGACCAGTTGATATGCAACGCATTGGACATTATATGAAAGGCAGAAGATGAAAGTTTTTCTTCTGATGACTCTAACAGAAACATTTTTTTCACCATGGTGAAACAGCTTTACTCAAGAAATATTTTCTTAAGTGATGTAGACACAAGAATCCTACAGCATATTTAATAGTCAAGGCATTAAAAATCAGTGGTTTTGTCTCTTCAATTGAGTTATGTAGCTACACACCTTGAGTGATAGCAGTCACTTTTTTGTTCACAAGTGTACAGAGATTCTGCAAGACAGCTTACCTTACCAAACATACAACAGCACTTAGTATATTAAAAACTGAAGAGAGACACTTCAATATGTCAAAAAGTGATAAATTACCAAAGAAAGCATGAGAAAAGTGAATTATTCATACAATATTTACATCGACAGAAGGCAGACCAACCCAAAAGAAAAATAAAAAAGCTGAATGAAAAAACTGACTCACTTTAATCTCTTTGGTTGTCCTTTGTAGATCATTCTTTTCATCGAAAAAATTAATATATAATTATATACACTATTATTTTCACACCAACAAAATTACTTAGTATTAACACCAAATGCAATATATGGTAATGATGGAAGACATGATGCAACACATTTAAACATTAAGAAAATTCCAGGAAAATGGTTCCAAAAATTTCCGACCAAGGACCTTGTCCAATATTTATGGGCAGTAAATTGAGATGCACACAATTCATTTGTGACACAGTTCAATTATTATACTATCCAAAAACATACCACATTAAGGGCCACACTTTGGGCCAAATTGTTCAACTATTTTACTAGTTATTAATGGTCGCATCATGGATCAGAAGAGTCATGTTCATGCTGAGCATCTGACAAAGCATCGAAAACTTTAGCATAACAGTTACCATAGTAGTCTACTATTGCCTCGAACAAGATTTTGAATCATCATGCTTTTTACATCTGATTTTCTGCAAACCACCCCTTGAAAATACAAGTTGCCATTTCAGATTAAAGTAACATGTGATTGCATTTGAAATGCCACAATTATATACAATATTTCACCAACCAAAACATAAGCAACCAATATTACTCAATAATTAATTACATTATACTATATTTATAGGTAGAAACTTCTGAAATTATTGTTTCCATTGAAATATTTTGAAAAATATTGATCCTAGAATTGCAAAATAGATAATAGCTCCTAAATAGCAAATAAAGACTTGATCAATGGAAAAATCAAATCTCTATGATGAAACTTTGAACCTAATCAAATCTCTCCGTTTTGTTAAGTCCCAAAGAGAGGAAATTTGGAAACTAAAATCATGGTTGTAAACATAACCTCTTATATGATATTTGTCTGTTACCAATAAACAACAAGTCTGTGAGTGATATGGCACAAAACCTACATAGGCGTCAGAAGAAATAAATGAAATTGCAACAGAAAACAATACAGTACCACTGAAACTAAGGAAATACCCATTTCTTGTTTCTCTCATTACTCTTACAAAACTTCACATGAAAAAATTCAAGATTACCATGACATAAGCTGAACTCTCTTCTACAAATCATTTCCTAATATTTTACAAGCCGTCCTGTGAACCCGTTTTACTGAGACAAGGAAGAGAATTCTCTCATGATAGGACACACCATAAACTGAAATAACGATTTTTGCTTGGCAATCTTCTTTCCGTACAGACTCACCACTTCATCGAAGAACCTTGAGTTGACCTGTGTTTGTCCCATAAACCAATCCTTGTCCAGCACCAGGCATCCACCTTATGCAGTTTAGACTAACGTATCCCTGCCCACGACCCTGATCAATGTCACGAACATGGTGGAGGTGTCCAATAACCTGGGAACTATTTGGAGTAGAACTGCTGGTATTACTGGCACCACGGCGCATGCCTTTACCAATGCCTTTGCCCTTGGAGGATGCAGACGGAGGGGGGGATGGGTATGGGGGAGCACTATCCAGTCGGAAAAGCTGAGCCATAGTATGACGGTCAGATGGGAGGAGTGCCACTCTGCGTGACGCAAGTCCGACAGCCAAGTGACGGCATGTAGGAGAGAGACTCACGGAAACTGCATTCTGAGCTAGAGACATGATAAAGAGGCATTCCCCAAGGTTTCCCCACTCAAGGCTATAGATGCCTGAAGAGACAAAAAAGAAACATTCATTGGTTAAGGTTGGCATTCACACACAAAAATTTAGAGTGAGATAATGGGGATTGGAAAACTTTGCTTGTTATATCCAGGAAAGGGTGAGGACAAATAAGAACACTGAAAGCATAACAACATTTATGATAGATTTTAAAATTTGCCATAAAATCCCTAGAAGTCCATTCAAAAAATACTTTAAACCATTAGAATAATCTTCCATTCAGTATATTTAATAGACATAAGTTTTCAATTGTTCATGCAATTGTTACCATTCCAAACATTCCGCACTTAAATTATCAATATATCCATTATCTCACTATATCTGTGCCTGTTATAACAAAATTTTACCACATTTCAGCCTGATTCTCATCATAAGGAACAATATTACTTATTGAACTAACAGATACACATGAAAGCATTAATAGGCCCACACGCTTCGGCTCAACTCACAAGACTGCCCATGACAGAGAAAAAAGTGGTTTGGACAGAAAGCTGAAAGGAAAAGACAGACAGAAATAGTAGCCTTTATTAAGAATCCTATCAAAAAAATTGTGCAAGGAATTCATAACTTATAGATACAACTATTTTATAATTAGAGAGAGAAATTTCTACAAATATTATTAAATATATTATCAATAACTTTCAAGGAGTCACATACCGTATCTGCCTGAATATAAGCCAATGTTTTTTGTCAAAATCTATCATGAAAAAATCACCTCTCGACTTAATTGCGAGTCCGAGAAAAAATTTGGGGTTAGGATTAAGTCTCGTAGTCACCCATAGATGGCAGCATGTTTCTCATTGCCGTCACGCTCAAATGATAGTACTATATTTTTCGTAAAGTAAATATTTGACCTACGATGAATATTAATGAAAAAATAATAAAGCTCTCACACCAATACTTTTATTACATCTTTCTCCATGTACCACCCATTGACAACTGCCTCTTTTCCGTTACCCTTTCCTCTCACTTCTCGCCATTCAGGAATGCTTAGTTGACTTCCCACGCTAATGTGCCGCCGGGTGGCTGTGCCACCCGAGCTGACACTTCCTCCTTGCTCTCTGGGGGAGGGGTTATGGAATGTCATGCTAAGCGGTCCTGAGTCTCGCATCCTGTGGGTCTAGAGGAGGCAGTTGGCCATCTTACACAGCAAAATTTTCATATTCTTTAGGTTGGTAGTCATTGTAAAAACAAACAAAACATAAAAATGTTCTACACCAAGCACACTTCACAAAAGCTTGTCGTTTGCCGCAGTCACACCTCTCTCTATGTATTCTTTCAGGAAAGCAAACTTCTTTAACGTTCATAAACCCACTGCGATTGTTTATTAGCCTGACTACATACCATGCATACTGTATCATCTCCTTGAATAATGGCGTGAACAACTGATTATGAATTAGAGAATGTATTTTAATAGCATCCTACCTGATATTGAGTTCCCTGCCTTCTTGGATTAAATACGTGCAGTTCAGTAGCCTACTAATATACAACTTCACTTGCCTATAAAAACAAACATCACAAGGCTGACAGAAGGGTGTGCACCCCGGAGGAATGACTTTCACCTGACACAGACGATCTCTGTCTGTGTTCGTGAATTTGCTGTGAATGATGCTCAAGTCCATCTGACCTCCCCAAGAATCTAAAATTAACAAAAACTAATTATTCCTGACATATTTCTTAAGGACATTATCAAGGTAGGAATAAAAATGTCCGCCTGTCATTTTCTCCGATTTTGAAGCTGTTAGAAATAAGTTCTTATACTCATTCATTCAGGTTTCCACTTGTGTTTGCACTCATGATCCAAAGGCAACCTTTGGTTCCTGCATGCACAAAAATACATAGGTAGCAACTTCCCCAACGCAGTGATGAAGTATTGCACGGTATAAGAATGCGTGATTTTATTTATATCTGCAATATCTACTTCTACTGCCTTTTCTCCCGTATGTTAAGGTATGATTTACATTCTCTTGTAATCACATCCAGTTTGATCTGTATTACTGTATATAATTGAATGTAAGCCGATACTGATTGTAAGCCGACCCCCACTTTTCACAAGGGCACACAAGAAAAATTTATTGTTGGCTGTACAGATGTTTTGGTTTTCACGGATCTTTTGTCTAAAAAATACTAAAAAGTATAAATGCTTCTCTTTTTCTCTCTTCCAGCATCTCACATTTGACTCGACAATCGCGTAGCACCATTGTGTAGCAAGAGTACATATATCTTCCACAAATGCTATCACTTCCTTCTTAAATTTCGCAGAATGTGTTCGTTTCATAATGGGATTATTGTAAAAAATGGGAAATCTCACTTCACAGAAGGACTGACATTAATGCTTGCAAAGGCAAGAGGAAGTGACAGTTGGCTCAATGAATCCCAATATGCGCATACTAGACTCATTGAATCAACATAGTAAACAATGTAAATTTAAAAAAGTAAAATGAAACACTGTGTACCTACATATCTAGAGTATACAGCTTCTTACGCATACAAGTGCTAGGTATCACCATGATTCTGACAACTTGGACGTGGAACATGCTTTTTACATAATTTAGTTTTCGTATTGTCATTATGATTCTTTTTTCATACATTTTAAGTAGATTGTTTACTTTCACATTAATACACTTATATCTTGAGTTATAATGTAATTATGGGCATTTTGCTGCCTTTCTGTGCATGGTAACCAAGATGTTTGCTGTGCAAAGAAGGAAAAAAATGAAAGAAGACATCCCAAAACGCATTGAACATTATCAGAACATAATATAATATATGTCGAAATTATTTTAAAAATTTTCTTCAAAGGCGCTCAATGCTCTTCCATATTCATTTGTTTCTCGCATGCATTCTTCTGCATTAGAACGGCATAGGGCTCTTGCGGCGCCAACTTTCCGCTCGTTCCACACTACCGTTCTTATGAAAATGCCCCTTAATGCATTGATTACTTTCTTTGTTGTGCAAAACACCGATTCTAAGCCAAATGACGATTTCTAAGAAGGTAAAAAGATAAAAAAGGTCGGCTTACAATTGATTATATACGGTAATTACCAAATTCTGAAAATTTTAAGCGATTTTTGATGTTTCCTCCAAAGATATTATACTTTTGTTTGCTACATACCTCGTAACTTTTCGTTGGCAAATTTTATGAACAATTTTAAATTTCCTCACCCAGGTTCGCTAAGCTTTAAATTGGAAATCTTCACATAAATGTTGTAATGAAGCTGCCGATGCCCATTCTTGTGGGTCGTTTCTCTCCCTACCTTCATTAACCCTATCAGAGATCCACCATTTGTCTATCATTTCCAACTTGTCGAGCCTCATTCCATCTCTTTCAGCATCTTTTTTACCATGATATTAATTGGTCCTTTCTCTTCAACATGCCAGATCTGTTATTCTGTAAGGTTCATTGGCTACAATTTGGATGTTTCCATGCCAAGTTTCTAATTTTAATTTTTATGTCCAATGCAGTGTTGCCATTTTATCAAATTTGTAGCTAGATCTAGCGACTTTTCTTTCAGATTAGCTCTTTAAAAAATGACCCTAGCTACTTGCTACAAATCTAGCATATTGATTAAAAAATATAGCTATTTCTAGCGACTATCTAAAAAATCCTAGATAGTTGAAGATATGGTACCCCCAATAAATTTAGTAAGTTCTAAGGGTTTAAATTGCCTGCATCTTTCCCTTTGCGCCGTTATAGACAACACTAAGAAAGCTTCCTTTTGTAATATAATGTACACATTCAAGTTGGAAGATAGATTAATGAATAAAAACGTATGTTTTCCACCCTAGAATAGTTATCACGATTTGTTTAATTTCCTCTAAAACTATATCATTGCATCGATCGAAAAATCATAATTATTTCAAGTTATTGAGTTGATATATTCATTCATATCCAGAATTATTGAGCATCCAGTCCAAATAATAACTGGCACGGCATCCAGACATGTGGAGAGCCCGCTTTTAATCAAATGATTCCTGTGAATATGAGTTACAATTCCTGTTATACGACCTTGCTATCGTTTATACATTGTATCCGCTTTTCTTATTTTATGGTTAGCTACAACTTTTAAGAAGACAATGTATCTCGCAAGACCCTTCTGAGGATGATCTGAGACCGCTGCAAAGGAAATACTGGTAGCCAAGCACAGGCTGGTAGCCAAGCACTAACTGATGTCAGTCCACCCAGTGAAAGCCCGTCTTTAAGTAACCACATTTAAAATACTCAATGATTGAGTATTATTGAGGGATTATTGCCACAATACACGGGTACTCTTAATTACTCTGTTTAATGAAATAGATTGTAATGTGTGCACGTTTTCTTTAAATGTTTTTTTTGGGGAATATTATCGATTTATTTTATTCTTTTTCGAGCTGAAAAAAACTTCACTCATATGTAATATGTTAAATGAAAACCAAGCTTTGGAAAAAACAAAATGATTTAAATTGTCCTCAAGAATGGTCAATTAAAGCATTTTTTGTAAGTTATATAATTTTTTGGTATTCTACTGTTTCCTTATTTTTTACTTTAGAATGGGGTTAATTTTTATTATTAGCATATTTTCACTGAGAATTTCTAAAAACTTTTTACAGATACCCTCACATTATCATGGGCAAGAATAAGCCATACAAACAAAAGTTTAGGAAAGAGTGGTTACAGGATGAGTTATTTAAGAAATGGCTAATAGAAATTCATACTGATACAAGTAAGGCACATTGTAATTACTGTAAGTGTGATATAAATACCAAACATTCTGACTTACTAAAACACAAATTCAAAGAAGCATAAGACTGCTGTGCCTATTGTAACTTCCAATGTTGATTTAAGAACACTTAAAACCTACAATGTGTGATAAAACTTTGGCATGTGAAGCAAGCATCACATTGTTCTTAAGTTCACATTGTGTGATCCGTAATTGTGATCATTTTGTTGATCTGTGTAAGACTCATTTTTCAAATAGTGATGTAGCATTCAAGTTGAAGATGCGAAGAATAAAATGTACAGAAATAATAAACAATGTGATCAGTCCTTATTTTCAAGATGATTTAATTAGAGATATAGGTAATAGTAAGTTTAGTTTGTTGTTAGATGAGACAAATGATATTACCATAAATAAAATATTAGGGATAGCTATAATATATTAGTCAAGCCACAGGTAAAATTGTTTCCACATTTCTAACTCTGATAGTTATTAACAGATGTGATTCTGATGCAATAGTTAAGGATACCCTGATAGAAAAAAGACTAAACATTAAGAATCTTTTAGCAATAGGGACGGATAATGCCAGTGTTATGGTAGGGGTCAATAATGGTGTTTTTAAGAAATTTAAAGTTGATGTACCTTCCTTGATTTTGATAAGGTGTGTTTGCCATTCATTACAGTTAGCAGTTTCTCAAGCCTCGTCACTTACTTTGCCAAAAAATGTAGAATTCCTTGTTTCTGAAACTTATAAATGGTTTTCCAATTCTTCAATGCGTCAAATTTCTTATAAATGTCTATATCAGAAACTAAATGATGGAAGAGAACCTTTGAAGATAGTTAAAAACTGTCGAACTAGATGGATATCCATAGAACCAGCAGTTGGTAGATTGATAGACCAATGGGAAATGTTAAAAACTCACTTTGAAATAGTGAAGACTAGTGAAAATTGTAATACTTCTGAAATTTTGAATGAACTATACAACAATGAAATGAATCTAGCATATTTATCATTTGTTCATCCTGTTTTAGTTGAGGTTCAACAAGTAAACAAATTGTTTGAATCAAGTACAACTGACCAAACAAAACTTTTAAATGATTTGACTCTGCTTATCCAATCTATTGCTGGAAAAGTAGTGGTCCCAAGCTGTGAAATAGATCCTTTACTTTCCAATATAGAGAAGTACCTTGATCCTAACCCATATCAGGGGTATAAATTTGAAAAAATATAGAGAAATTGAAAATGAAAAAAGAAATTACAGCTGATAAGGAAAAGATGATAAGATCCACGCGCATAAGTTTCCTTGTTCAATTATTCAAGCAATTGCAGTAAAGACTTCCAGAAAATCTAAGCATTTTAAAGGACATATCTGTGTTGTCAGTGGAAAACGTTTTGAAGCACAATAAAAATCCAATAACAAAACTGATGGAGTATATGGGCCAAAATGAAGAAACAATATCTGCAGCAGAAAATCAGTTTTAAAAAATTCATCTTTTGGATTGGTCAAATAAGACAAATACAGAAAATTCTTGGAATGAAGTTTATAGGTACAGAGATGCATGTGACTGTAACCCATTTAGAGAATTATCACAATTTGCCATGTCAGTTTTAATAATACCTCATTCAAATGCTGATATTGAAAGAATATTCAGCCATTTAAATATAATTAAATCAAAACAAAGAAACAGAATCAAGGTAACAACAGTTAATTCTCTTTTATGCATTAAGTATAGTTTAAAAAGACATCAAAAGTGTTGTACAGATTATAATTTTCCATTTGAAATATTGAAAAAGATAGGGATTCAGGAATCACACAAAAAGCACCTCCCACCATCAGCTATCCCTTCTACAGCAAACGATGACATTTCCTATCAATCTGATGAGGATGATGACATTTTAAATTTAGAGGAAACAAGTGACTCTGAATGAAACTTGTGGCATATTGAGTTTTAAATTTTATTAAAAGCTTCCATTTTGGTTTAAGTTTATATTTTGTTTTAATTTTATCATTAATTTGTCAAACCAATTTTACAATGAGTGGAAAATATTACATCAACCTTAAGTAATTCATGTTTAACCCAAAGAGTATTCTCAAATGTAAAAGAGTTTATGTAAAATTTAATGATTCAAGTGTATTCATTTGTGATTATATTATTGTATCCTTAAATGTATTTGTCATATTTTTCAAGAAAGATTTTATGTTAAAATAGTTTACTAATTAAACTCCTTTAATTAAAAAAGTCTTCTTTCTAAAATGAAAGTATATTTTCTTAAGTTTTAACTTGAAAATTTTAGAATTGAAATTTAAAAAGTCAGAAACAGAAATGAATAATAAATACTTTTTGCAGCATTTTAATTCAGGGTTTAATTTTCTACATAGAAATGAAGTTACATACTTAGCTGGCAAGAATATATCAGATATTCATAGTATATAATTATTTGGAAACAAGAATAGGAAATCTTCTGTTAGTTTTATTCATTATATGGATTTTAATGTAACATATTTATTAAATACATTCTTAACCTATTAGGACAGATGAAACTACCAAAAAAGTCTGCAATGGCAGAATAATAACAACATAGTTTAACAAGTTAACAATTGGACTCTGCCTTGCTAGATACTTGTCATACAATTCCTATTACGAAAAAACACAGTGTTTGGAAAAGGGCTTTAAAAAGGCTCTTCAAATGTCCAAAGAAATTTGTTCAGGGGAAGATTCCATCTTTTTGTGTATTTATAAAAGACAGCAATAGCTTCAAAATAGTTGACACATTTGCTCTGCACACAGTTACGATACTCTAATAGTTTAAAGACATCTTATGGTAAGCTTTCAGTACACAACCATGAATATCATTGGTTTTTATATATTCTAACTACCAAGAAGATGAAATCTAGCTCCCAAATGCTAAAAAAAGTGACAACACTGGTCCAATGGGACAACTTTCTATTTTCTTTTTAATGGATGACTCCCCAGTGTCATGTCGTCATCAGGAGATGATTCTTCCAGTGTCTCTGGTTGGGTTTCATCCGAATGTAACAAGTCCTCTTCTTCCTCAAAAGTCATACTCTTCCAAAAGTTGTATTATTACATCTCTCACTGCATCTCCTCGATGCAATGCTTTAAGGGACACACTTTTACTGATAGTTTCTCTGATGATATTCACTGCACGCAAAGATTTCATACATTTGTGTAAACCATCTGTAACTTCCTGTTTGGAGAACACACAAATGTAAGGGAAAATTTGGGCTTCACTAGATCTGCAAGCTCTTGCTGAACAGGTTGACACTTGATCCATTATCATATATATATATATATATATAATATTGTTGATGGCTTCGGGCATCACTTGGTGGAATTTCTTCATAATGTAGAAATAAAGACACTTATTTGGTAATTCCACATAAATTTTATTGAACATATCAGAACATAATATAAATATGCATCTTTGTCGAAATTATTTCCAAAATTGTCTTCGGAGGCACTCTATGCTCATCCATATTCATTTGTTTCTCGCGTGCATTCTGCATTGGAACAGCTCTTGCGGCACCAACTTTCCGAACGTTCCGCGCTACCGTTCTTATGAAAACACTCCTTAATGCAGTGATTCCCAACCTTTTTCCCATGAAGAAACCCCTAAAACAATTTTTCATATCCCGAGAAACTCCTACCTATGAAAACGTTTACAGACCAGAAAAGAATGATAGGGGGGAGCACAATTCAATTACTGCTAAATTATTGTCAAGAAAATTTATTTATAAAGATCTGCTATGTAGTTTATATGTCAACTTATATTGTAAGAAAAAAATTGAAGCATTTTTCCTGTCTTTTTTTGTATTATCTAATCTTTTTTTTTCTAATATCAAAATAAAATTTACTTAAGCATCTTACTTTTGGGCCCTGCATGCTGGTGTTCAAGGTGTTTAAGTGCTGATAAATATCTGCTAAGTAGGCTAGTTTCAGCAGCCATTTTGTATCTTCAAGAAAGTCAGAAAAACTGGCTTTATTATTATCTTTGAAGAAAAGCAGTAGTTCCTCTCGCATCTCAAATACACTTTTTAAAACTTTCCCTCTTGAAAGCCATCTAACCTCGGTGTGTAGAAGGAGAGTCACATGGTCTTTTTGCAAATTTTCACACAGCTTTGCAAACATGCATGACTTAAGAGGGCGCTGCTTTATAAAATTGACCGTGTTCACAGCTACATCAAGGACTTGTTTTAAATCCTCCCCAATAGTTTTTGTAACAAGAACTTCCCGGTGGAGGAAGCAGTAGGTCGTTATGACATCAGGGTTTTCTTTGACGAGTGTAACAAAGCCTTTTATTGAGACGATCATTTGAGGGGGCACCATCAGTGCAAATTCAAACACACCGGCTCCATGACAAACCACAGGATTCCAAATAAGAAGACAAGATGTTGAAAATGTCTTGACCTTTTGTCGTATCTGGCAGCTCTTTACAACAAAAATTTACCATTATTTCACCTTAGTTTTCAAAATCGTATGAATGCCAACAGCTGAGCTTTACTTGTTACGTTTGTTGACTCGTCAAGTTGGAGAGAGTTAGTATTTTTTAGTATTTTAGACAAGATATCTTCAATGTCATGTGACATGTCATCCACATGCCTACTGATAGTATTATTAGAAACAGGAACTTTGTTAATTTCGCTTTCAGCCTCTTTGCCTATGATTGTTTTCACTATTATTTTACAAGCAGGCATTATTAGGCATTCAGCAATAGTATGACTTTTCATTTTTTGTGCAACTAGCTCAGCTACTAAATAGCTTGCTTCTTGAGCCTTTTCGCTGATAGTTACCTTCTTCTCAAAAACTTTACATTGTTTGCCTTGTGAATCCAAAAGTCGTTGAAAGTAATTAACAGATAAGTGGCCATGATTAGTAGTGAAGTGTCAATTTAACTAGGCCAGGGCCATAGCTATGCACAATGGAACTGGGCAATTTTTGTCTCCAGTCCATGTAAAACCCATGGCCAAGTAACTGTCATTGTAAAGGCAATTTTTTAAAATATCAGTCACTTCTCTGCTTTACTCGTACTTGGCTCTGATAATTTTGATTAATTTTCACTGCACTCTCGTTCACTGATGCCGTATGAAAATACTGTTACGGGGTGGGATTTTAGATACACAAAAAAACCCCAGTTTCGGTAAAAATGCTAATTACAAAACTATGCAAAGACTACAAATCTACAAAATAGCAAACGACTGTAATGCGCACTAAACACCACTCGCAAAATCATTTCCGAAAATAAATCACTCTGAGTATCTGTGGAAGCTTCTCAAGACTGACTCAGTTGCCCGATCATCACTCTTTAACTAAAGAAAAAGAACCTTCTCGAACAATCAGGTAGCAGACATAATACAACTAAATATAACCTTAAATATGAACTAACCAAAACAGAACAAAGAGGCAGTTGGTAGCACATGGAGATTACTCCAGTATTGCCAATTGCTGGACAAAAATACCTGCGATATTTTGAATTTTTCGCAGTATTTCAAGATTTTTATTTAGTTATTCTTCGATTTCTTGCAGAACCACTGACGATGGTCTGTGGAACCCTGGTTGGGAAACACTGCCTTAATGCATTGATTACTTTCTTTTTCATTCATTGATTTTTTAAGACACCGATTCTAAGCCGAATAGCAATTTCTAAGAAGGTAAAAAAGTAGAAAAAAGGTCGGCTTGCAATTAATTATATACTGTATCTGTCCTACTTAACGTAGAGCTAATCTTTAGGGTCTTTATTTAGATTGACTTTTCTGCAAATTTTAAACATTAAATTCTCGAAAATGGGACATAATGCCAAGACATGGGTCTATTTATTTTTGATATATTTTCATCTGTAAAACACACATTAATATTCATTTACCAATTTATGCGACTCCTCCTTGTTAGTAAAAGACTTTAGAATAATAAAAGATCTCTCTTTAGATAGAACTGCTACATTCTAAATTTGCAGTAAAAATAAGGAGAAAAAGATAATATTCACAGCTTACCAAGCATTGTGTTGATTTGAAGACGGCCAGGGGGCAGCAATGTGACAAGCATACGACCATCGCTTGAAACATCCACACTTGCATCATTATGGATTTTACACTCTGGAACCACAACATTCTGCTCCCCTGAAAAGAACAAGATGAATCTTAAATAATAAATTTTAAGCATTCATATTATTGGCTATTTCATATTTAAAAAATCTAAGGCAAATGTTATGGGAAATGTTGTATTGGTTTTTCTTGCAGTATAGGCAGAGTCAACTGTGTAATTTTCATATAGCTATATAAACGACAATGATGTAAACTCCCATAACCACCAGAGGTTTGGCAAAAAACAGATGAGCAATTTGGTTGTACTGAGATAGTATTAATTTAAGTCTTAATTCTTGCTAGAATTTATAACTCAAAAACACTTCACTGATCTGAGCAATAACTTGAAATACAACAAATTGCACACAATTTTAAAAACTTCATGCTATTTCCACAAATTAAATTAATCTTTCAGAAAATAGTAATACAAAGTTTACAATTCGTTTTCAAATTACACCCTTTCCTCCTTTTTGGAGTTCCACAAGTTATTGGCCTCTTAAGTGATTTGTATACATCTAGGATCAATGCATGAAAACCTTCAAGTGCTAGGAAAACCACCATTACATGACATTTTAGTAACTAACTAACACAGAAAGCATTGGTATTTTAAAAGGATGGCAATACAACCTCCCCCACCAAATACTTAAGAATTTCTCCTATAGATGTCAGTATCAAAGAGCTTTTATGTTCATAATTTTCAGTAAAAAACATCAAAGAAGATTTTTTCCACAAGGAGAATGAAAGAACAATTTTAGATGATCATATCAGAGTTCATAAGGAATATGTGAGGAAAAGCAGAAGACTTACCATCTCCTATTTCAGGTATCGTACAAGATGAGAAGTCCCATGCTTGTATCCTGTGGGTCAGCGACATGGAGGCATCTGCAAGAACCACTGAATCTTGAAGGAAAGTGCCTTGGGAAATATGAGTGAGAAATAAGTAAAGAAATAAAAACTTTTGTTAAATTACCAACTGCATATTAATTCCATTTTTAATAGCAATATACTTGAGAAAATTGCTTCGGGTCATGTTCTTCTTTTGCTTATAAATGCATCCCATGTGTAAATCTTAAGGGAATCATATAAATTCTAAGGACATTTAAAAATTAGTAAATAGTTTATAAAAGAATGTAAAATTTATTGGTTACTTATAAAAAGCTAGACTTCTCTAATACTAGAATTCAAATTTCAAGTCCTTCCTTCTCTAACCTCGAAGTATGTTTTCCATTGTCTCCTGCAATGGGTCTTCCCGATATTCATCGCCAAGTGGGTTTGGGCCCACATAGCGAGGGTGGAGGAACCTTCTGAAACGCCCGTCACCTGTGCCCCCTGACCCATTGCCACCCACTCCTGCTCCTACCGATCCACCAGAGCCACCCAACCTCCTCAGCTGGTGCAACTGCACAAACGGGTTTGGCCTTCCTCTCCGGGAGCTGGATGTCGTTGTTCCACTCATAGGCATGCTGCGAGGACTACCAACAGGGACAAATATGCCTCCTGGAGGAGGTGGTGAGCGTGCTCGAGCTCTCCCACCTGGCGGCTCTCCGAGGAGAGAGACGGCTTCAGGTGCCACTGGCACATCATTAACCTGGACTTCAGGAACAGTAAAAGATTGTCTGGGTCGAGAGCTTGGTGGTTCCTCAGAAGATACCCCAGCTACACTATCGACTGAGGGTTGCTGGGAACTCTCTGGCTCTGTTGTTCCTCGGGAGCGTGGGAAGGGACGAGGTAAGGCTCGGAAAAGTCTCGGCCCTTGCAGCTGGGAGGTTGATGGGGATCTGGTCTGGCAAGGTGCAGTCCTTCTGCTTGAGTCCTGAGCATTGTTCCCTTCTGAATTTGGTCCCCTAAGGGTGTTCACCCATTGCTCCTCCAATTCACGCCTAAAAGGAAAATGATGCAGTTTGAATGCTACATTCCTATAAATATTTTATTGCAGTAGAGCAGAATACAATATTATCCAATGACTATCCAGATCCAGGCAATTTTATTTTCAACTGTTCAAATAGCAAACTGTAGGTTTATGGTAATCAAATTAACAAATTCAACTTCTTTATGAAATTTAAAAAAACTACCAAGCAAACAGCATGTCAGTGTAAGTGGTTCTTCTTGCAAAATCCTTTTTTTGTTTATGGTCAGAGTCAACTCTTCAGGTCATAGCATGTCAGTATTTAATAACCAAAAGTCATTTAATTAATTTTCATCTTTCATTTGCTCTTAACCCCTTAACGTCGTCTTACATACAGGGCACCAACCCTATAAACGTCACATGCCATCGTCATACGTGCTCTGCACCGACCCTGTACATTTCACTTAATTTTGTTTTTGCCTCATCAAATATACACAGTATCTGTTTTTACTTTCTCCATATATGAAGTATAGAGAAAGTATTGTTTTCATGAAAAAAATCGAATTCGAGATTTGAATGAAAATACATGTTTTAAGGTCCCCTGAACACGTTTTGACTATTTTATCGATGATGTTTGTGTGTCTGTCTGTCTGCATGTGATAGGGCACTCTAACTCAAAAACTATTAATCAGGTCAATGCAAAATTTTATATTTAACATTTTTATAAAAGTTAGATCCGATTAGTTTTTGGTAAAAATCGGTCGACTGGAAGTGGGTGTTTACTCTTGTCACTTATCCGTTATTTTGAAATATTTGCTTTAATATTTGATAAATGTAAAAATCTACTGGAATAAAAGTTGTAGGAAATTTCATTTCCTACAACCTTTGTTTGATACATTTTTTCATATAATGCATTGTTTAAGAGATATCTTATATTTTTAGCTGCCATCACCACACCACCTACCGAAGACTATTGTTAACAATTGACGCCTAGTTACGTCTTGGTAACGCAGCTTTTTTTTTCTTAATTGTCATCCAGAAGTAAATATTGACAACGATCCCAGAGCTAACAACATGTACCGTATTAGCCCGAATATAATGCGGCCCCGAATATAAAGCGACCCCAAGTATTTTGAAAGGAATTTTAGAAAAAGACGAAAAAACATTTAATTTTCTCTATTTTACACATTTAAATTACCTGTAAACTCATGAATTATGTACTAAAGGGGGGTAATGTGATGCCACATTTAGACGGTCCTTGTTTTCTAACGTTGAGTGTCGCGACCCTATGTGAAGTTATGCCGGTGCTGACGAAAAAACATTAATTTTCCCTATTTTACACATTTAAATTACCTGTAAACTCATGAATTATGTACTAAAGGGGGGTAATGTGACGCCACGTTTAGACGGTCCTCGTTTTACCGTTGCACAATTTTGGTGCATTCAGATTTCTCAGCATTATGATAGGGGAACCGATTTTTAGCACCAAGTTATGTGGCGGTATCTCAGGTGGCTCTAGGGAGTTTAGAAACTCAGTTGGATATCGAACAGCCAACACTGTGTCGACCAACTGATAGCATCTCTCACCTCCAGGCAGCTATTCTTGAATTTTTGCTTTAATCAAATTTACTGTTTCATTTTTAGGAGCGAGAATGGCATGTTCACAAAGCCATTTGATATCCTGGTAGTGGTGTAAGATGTTAGGGAAAACAATGAATAAGATCTTCTGTCGACTCCACTACGTTACAAAGTTGTCAGGAAAATGGATAAGTTCGCTCGTATGGTCTACTGGAACTTTTCCATCACCAACTGTAATAAGCTGTTCTGCAAAGCGACCACCACAAAGGTCACCTAGCAGATGTTTGTTGACAGTCTCAGTATTTTAACATGTCTCCAAAGAAGGTAAGATATTTTCAGGCACGCTTTGAATTCATCCACTGATGTCCCGTTCGGGATGACAGGAAGAGTTTGACAAAAATCACCCACCAAAACTAAAACAGTTACACCTATTAGATCTTGGTTTCCTTTCAAGTCTTGAAGGGTCCAATCAAGTGCTTCAAATGCGTTCTTGTGGGCCATCGTGCACTCATCCCATACCATAAGTTCACATTCCTGTAAAACCTTGGCCTGCCCAGTATCTTTTTCGCTGTTACAAACTAGATTTTCAAACTGGGCTATTAACACTTAAGCTGCGGCGGACGTCAATTGACGTCTTTTCAAAACTTCCGAAGATTGTGAAGGACGTCATTTGACGTCCTCTTAGTTTACATTGTCTCTTATGCGGGAAGACGTCTTTTGACAGCTCCAGCATTGTTCCGTGGTGTTCGTTGATCTATTTAGTTAACAAAAAATCCACTATGTGGGGTATGCATGCATTATTTGACGGATGACAGTGAAACGCATTTTGTGTCGCTCTGACAGTTTGTAAACAAACAACCATGGCTTCACATCGATTGGCAGATGGCGATATTTTGGATGAATTACATTGTGATTGGGACGAAAGTGACAGTGATAATGAAAATGTTGACTCAGAAGGCAATCCAGATTATGTTGAAGAAGAAATTGACGCTGATTCAAGTAAGTGAACCTTTTCATTTTATCACTGAACTTCACTTTTCTTGTTGGTATTTTGAATTTCAGTTGTTTGTTTTTCAGAATTAGGTATTAATTGTTCAATTTTGTTTATTATTTTCCAATTCAACATGTTTTTAAAATTTTAAATGACGGAAGTGATAATGTAAGTGAAAACTCGGACTCAGAACAAGAAGAAACTGCTCAAGTTCAACTTCAAATTCCCCCTAGAGGAAGACCAAGAGGATAAGGTACTGGAGCTAGAAACCGTAGAAGTGACTCACAACTTGGCTGGACTTCAGTTGATCAAGTTCCAAATATTGATGTTTACACTGGTCAGTCAGGTATTTCAGATGTTATGGAGCTTGACAATAATAACTCATTGCTAGATTTTTTCGTATATTTTATTGACGATGATCTTATTTGGCACATGAAGGAGCAAACAAATTTGTATGCAAGACAGAAGATTCTGCAACTTAGAAGTTTGAATCAAATTTCCCCTAAAAGTAGAATAAACTTATGGAAACCAGTGACATTAGCAGACATAAAAAAATTTATAGCCATCATTCTGCATATGAGCATTAGTGAAAAGCCACAGATCAACGATCACTGGTCGAAAAATCCTGTTGTCTCTTGTAACTTCTGTCCAAATATAATGAGCTGTGATAGGTGTTTAGCCATAATGGTGAATTTTCATCTAAATGATAATACCTCGTATATAAAAAGGGGGAGCCAGACCATGACCCTTTGCATAAAATTCGACCTTTTATTGAATCAGTTCGTTCACGTTTTCAAAATGCCTATCAACCTGCGGAAGATATTACAATTGATGAGGGAATGCGTAAATTTCGAGGCAGATTGACATTCAAGCAATATATGCCTAAAAAGCCCAGCAAATTTGGCATAAAAGTATACATGCTGTCAGAATCTGATTCTGGGTACATCTGGAATTTTGATGTTTACTATGGCCAAGAAAATGTTATTGTGAATGTTGTGAAAAATCTCCTCAGTAACTTAGCTGGAAAAGGGCACACATTGTACACAGACTGATCTAGAGAAAGAAAAAACAGGTTTAGTCAGCACTACACAAAATAATAGAAAAGGTATGCCCATTGCTCTGAAAAATCCCAGATTGCAACGAGGAAAACAAATATTTCGGAGAAATGGTAATATTTTAGCACTATGTTGGCAAGAAAAATGTGATGTTTATATGATAAGTACATGACATAGGGCAGAAAGCTTTTAGATTTTATTGAGAGCCTTGGTGAAAATGTAATTATGGTAGGTTATAATATTTTAAAATTCGATTGCTATTTTCTTTTTCGGGATATTGATGAGTGTAATTTAAAATATCGTTTCATCCTGAATGTTTATGGGTTTTTAGATACACTTCCTTTATTAAAGTCACTACTCCCAGGAAGGAAGTCATACAAACTGACAGAGTTGGCTCAGGACTTATTAAATGAAGATTTTTTTGGGGCTCATGATGTTTTATATGATGTTCAGATGTTGGAGAGAGTGATCCAGAAAGTTAACGTCAAGTGTGAAATTCTTTTTACAACTCAATCTCCTTAAATAATTATTTAAGTAGAAAACTATCAGAAGAAAACAAGAAAAAAAATCTGATGAGCTTGAAGACATGTAAACACATTCTGTCCTCTGGAATGCTAAATAAATTTGTAGCATGTGAATTAAATCTCTCCATATTATTCGAGACATACATAGTAAGTTGTGGAGAAGAAGGGATAAATATTCTAATATCTAAAGATGTGAATGGAAAACCCAGAATCACCAAGAATAGTTTTGGCTCTTTACTTTTTTAAAATCCTGGCACGATTTGATTTTATTTGTTATTTTTGTTAATTTTTGTCATATTCTTAATTTGAATGTATTTTTAATGTCTGAAAAATGCATTTTTTCATATAAAAAGTTTTGGAATAATATATCATGCATTTTATTTTACTAAGCCAAGTTAAATATCATGTATCTCCATAAGTGAAGGAAAATTTTGTTGTGACATATTAAAACTGAAAAATAACAGTAACTTTAATAATACATAGTAAGAAGTGATGACGTAGAGTGAGTTCTTCGCAAACTAGAATTGAGCAAATTTTCCTCACATTTTTTACTCAAACTTTCGAAATTGGTCTCCTATATGAAGTGTCCTGGAAATAATAATATGTTACTAAACGAGATAAATTTCTTATGTACAAATGTTATTGGAATAAATTTGCATTACCAGGTAAACTTGAAGTTCTTTTATATGAATATATATATGTATATATTTATATATATAAATTCGTATCTCGAACTGATGATAAGACTAGTAGTTTTCATGTGAATTAAAAGAATATATTCAGTAGATGACAAGTGCAACATTGCCAAGTTTTCAATTGTAAGTGGTGCTAGTGTGCTGCATTTCATAAAAAGTCATAGTTTTATACATATAAATTAATAAATTTCTCTAAAATAAGTTCTGTATGGTGCTATTTTGTTTACGTTGGCAGATAGCTTAAATATCATTTCATAATATATCATATTTCTGGAAATATTTTTATTATTTTTGTACATTTAAAAATTCTTTTCCCTGTCCTAATTGGTCTTTTCAGCTATTACTGGATAAGAGAACATATGAATCTTTCCGACTTTCAATTGCAATTTACAAAAAAACTAATTCGGAAGGACATTATTTTTTCTAGCTAAATTGATAAAAGAATAGTTTAAGGAAGAGATACAGAAGTTTTCAAGCAAATCTATGTCGACCCAATTTTGGGACAAACTCCTTAAGTAAATTATATTTGTTTGTCAACTCACTTTTGTTGCATAAAAATTGCATGTAAAATTTGTTACGGTAATTACTGAATCTACAGTAGTATACTTAAATTTTTTATGTACAAAACTTTCATAGTGTGGTCTGCCTAGGTCCAATCAAAGTTTATTTTGGTCGGCGTCACCTTTGAGTTGTGCACCTCTGATCTAGCAAGTACTTATCAGGTTAGTGATTTCATTCTTAAAATAAGAAGCGTAAGACCAATAGTGTTCTATTAGCTCTATATTTCCTGTCAATATATTGTCTTGGTCTTCCATTAATGACAGGGTTTAGAAGAGAAATACAACTACAAATAGATACATGATTAAAATCCCGTCATTATTTTGACAGGTAATTACGTTAATTCAGGGATGGACAAGCTTCTCTACATAGCAGGTCAAATTGGTGGCAGTGAATCCTTCAGTGGGCTGCATTGGAAATCGCTAATGCTACAGCAGACTGGATTAAAGTTAATCGAAAGTTACCTATAGATTACTAATGATAGGATTTCAGCAAAAAATGGCAGAGATAACATATATAAAATGTTACAAGTTTATGATTAGGAACAAACAACTCACCTTGTCGACATAAGCTGGATAAGAAGAAGATCAGTAAGTTCCAAAGCAAGTTGAAGAAGAACATACAAATCTGCAAAATATTAAACATAAGACTGTAAATTAAGAAGATGAAAAATAAATATTGGCTACAACTAGCAACATTACTGACCAAACTATACAATTGAAAAGAAAAAGGTTAACTTAATTATTTGCATGCAATTTGAAATTTCTTCAAATACCTATACTATAATTACTAACATTCACAGTACAGCAACAAATATTGTGTCTAACTTGAAAGCTCCGAGTATTCAAATCTTACATACAACAAGAAAATTTGAGAATTCCTCTCACAGAGAAATAGTTTTTAAGATACACCTCCATGCAGTCCCTTAAACCCTGTAATGAATTTGTTCTACCTGCCTGAGGGTTTCAAATCCATTCCTTCCTAGAATCAATAATAAGTAAGCCATTGGGAAAAATTGGACACCACTAAATGGAACATGGCAGAGCATTTGACAACATAACACCACATACTGAACATAAGACAATGTAACAAAAACTAGTTACAAATAACAAAAATGCGACACCACCATTAAATTACCACAGAGATCTGTTAGATCATTATTATATTTTACTGAGTTAATTTTATAATTTCATTTTCAAATATAAATTTAAATTATATTTAATATTCTAACTGTTTGTATTCTTTATTTTTTTGGAGTATGCTGCTAATTGGATCAAATTAAAATGTGAAAGTAAGAGGTTGAGCTCTTATTGAGTGAAAACAATGTTAGAGGCTGTTTTTTCCTTAAGCCAACAGATGAGGTGAAGTAGTATTTCCCTGCCAACAAATGGTCACAAATGAAGTGATGGTAACAATGATGATGAAGCAAAAGCCCAACAATGGCGATGAAAGAGACCAACAATGTCGATGGAAAAGTTGTGCGGTGGACTAACAAACTGAGGTAGGTCATCGACACCATTATGATATTTGGGAGCCCTATGCGCAAGTTTAAGTTGAGGCTCCTTTTTTACAGGGTTATCGGCTTTTATAAACACAGTATCGAAATTTATAGACACATTATCGATAGTTATAAACACAGTATCGGAAGTTATAAACACATTATTGATAGTTATAAACAAAGTATCAGTAGTTATAAACAAACTATCAGTAGTTATAAACACATTATCGTGAATTATAGACAGAGTATCGATAATTATAAACAAAACCTGGCCATAATGCTAAAATTTAGGGAATATGTAAAAAATTGTTTTAGTGTTTTGGAAACGAAAATAATGTAGTCAACTCAAAAATCAAGACAAAATATTGATTCTGTTGAGAAGACAAATATGGAAAACACAAATGCTAATGAAAATGAAAATATTTTTTCAGCCACTCTTTCTCGCTTACTAATTTTTGTGAGTTGTTATCGATAAATGAACTCAACTCCTTTTCGGTACATAAAAATTCATAAAGGAAAATTAAATAGAATAAATTACTGATTTCCATTAATTTTGTGTTTATTTAATGTTGCAATGTACAATTCTATGATTAAAGGCGGCACGAGAAATGATGCGTAGGTACATAATAGTGAATGCATTGTATAATATGTACAGTGAAAAAGAATTCATATCTGTAGAGAATTATACATAGTAGGTACATACATATTTAGTCAGTACACAATCAAGTAATTATAAATATAATAAGGTAACATTCATTTTCCTTTAAAATGTTTGTTAAATACATACAATTAATTAACTTTTGTAGTATACATATAAGATATGATACATACATACTGCAATGAACAAAAAGGAGAATTGAAAAGGGAAAAATATAATGTACATATGCAATTATTTAAAATGAAAGACCTTGAAAAGCCAAATCGCGATATCTCAACATGTTGCCATAAAAAGCCTCAAAACGTAATGTACTATCATTATTCATCCTGTCAATGCATCTAGCGACATATTCTTGGAGCTGTAACAACGTTTCAGGAGTAGGACGAATAGCATGGTATCTACTTTTAAGCACACTAAAAACCTCTTCAATTGGGTTCAATTGCGGACTGTAAGGGGGAAGAAATTTGTAGCAAACATTATTTGCGGCAAGCCAAGTAATCACTTCAGAGCTGTGGTGAAACTTCACATTGTCCATAATAACGATATCACCTTCCTTAAAAACATTCTTTGATTTGCAGTCTTGAAGAAAGTCAACGAAATATTCTGTGTTATAAGCACCAACTTTTATTTTATAATTCTTAATTCCATTTATAGCGAGCACAGCTATCAAACTTATGTTTCTCCCACGGTTCGTAGGAACCTTTTTGATAGCATCTATATTTTTAGGAGAATATCCGTAATTGTTGGTACTATGTAGATTAAAACCAGTTTCATCTAGAAATAACATTCTTCCTGATGGAATCCTCATGATTTCACGAGAATATATTTTCCTTTTTGATAAAACTTCAGGTGTTGTGGATTTTGAAACTCTTCTTTTCAATCTTTTTCTTGTAATGCCAATATTTTTTAGATTTGTCGATATAGTAGACTGTGTGCAGATGAAGTCATATTCTCTCAACTTTTCTTGAATGCCTTTTTGTGTCAATGAGCAGTCAGTCGGCTTGAATAATTTCACATATTTTGTCCGATAATCTAGAAACTTGTTGCAGTTTGGGTCCAGGCTTCTTCCGTGTTAAATCAACTTCTTCCATATTTTCCTCAGCTTCGTGTATTTTCCTCATTAGTTTGTACACAACAGACACAGATACGCCCAAGTTTTTTGCCATTTTAACCGCTGACTCATCTTGTTCTCTCATATTTTTAAATACTTCAATTTTTTCGTCGGTTATTGAGGTTCTTTTCTTTCTTGTTCTAGCAACTGAATCATTTAGTTCACTCTGTATTCCATTTTCATTTACTACTTCCTGAGAGTTTTCTTCCATTATAGGGTAGGGTTAGTATTGTTTATAATTATCAATACTTGTCTATAATTCATGATAATGTGTTTATAACTACTGATAGTTTGTTTATAACTACTGATACTTTGTTTATAACTACCAATAATGTGTTTATAACTACCGATACTTTGTTTATAACTAACAATAACATGTCTATAACTTCCGATAATGTGTTTATAATAGCCAATAACCCTGTATACAAATCCTTATATAATAATTCTCAAGTGTAAATCTGTCTGTCATGGTATTTTTGGACATTTTATGATGGAATTAAGAGCTGAAAATTTCACAATCGTTAAACCTCCATGAGGTGGTCCCTAGAAAAATCAAACATCCCAGAAAAAAATCCCGAATTCGACTCCGGGAGATTGTTATATTTTCCCATATGTTTACTAGGGATATTCGATTTTCAAGGTGCAAGATTTTTTCTTTCATTTATCATAATACGTAAATATGGACCAATTTTCTCCATTTTTGCTTTATTTGATGGCTAAAACTATAAAATATCTTATTCTTGCGATGTTTTGACATCACACGGAAGAATTTGTCAGAAATATGCATTTCCTTTCGACATTTTATGGCTTTTTCGTACTCTTTCCGGGTATTGCCAGGGCGACCTGCATTGTTGCCTCCAATTCAATCAGCATCTACTAAGCCTTCAAATAGACGAAAACATTGGGTTATTTGCTTCAAGCTCTTATGAAGCATCGAAATTATTGTTGTAGCAACGTCAAAAGTAATAGATTGCAATGTAAATAATTGCAAATAATTATTATTCAGCAAGCTGTGTGGACCGAGGGCATTTTAAACAATTTACTAAAAGAAAAAAATCTTCTTTCATTATTTAAATACTAAAATATAACCTTTTTTGTAAGTAAAATTATTATACTCTACATATTTAATGTTTATTAATGCAAATAGTCCTACGCATCAGTTTGCAATTTGATAAGGAGAATATGGGCTATTATTAATAAATGAAAAATAACACATTTTGAAGTATAAAAAATTTGTTGGTAACAATTCATGAATAAAAAATGAAATAAATGGTTGAATTATACATGAAAAACATTGCATAACAATTTTAAAGCATAAGTAACATAAAACTTTGAAAATCATTATTGTATATCATTATTTTCCATACTTATGGAGAGCTGATGAAATACAACAATGTAGATATTTTATCTACAACAATAACAGATATTTGTAATCAGTATCTGTAGTAGGCCCTGTAATAAGTTAATAGCAGTTGTTGTCCGGTACTTGAGGAAACATGATTGTTTGCACATTCATATTTAATGAAGTGTGTAGTGATAATCATTGGAAATAATGTAAGGTAGAATTTTAAATTTTTATTGGCTTACGAATGGTCTTGCTCGACTCCCAAAAGTCGTTTGCGGCGGAGATGTAGCACGATGGACCAGTGCCTGCCCATTCACAGTATCAATACAATTACAAACACATGTCAGTGCAAAGTATGTTACCATATATTGTGTATTTGTGGTTGCAGCGCTGTTATCTTTCGACTCCTATACACCAAATGTAACTTATGTATTCATGAAAAAAATAACTTCAAGGTATATTTTTTTTAACTGTTAAAGTAAAATGTGAAGTTTGAAAATCTGGGGCCCCTAATATTCGGGGGCCCCAGGCGGGTGCCTGAAGTGCCTAATGGATAATGGATAATACACCACTGTCCACTACACAACTTTTCTATCGACATTGTTGGTATTTTTCATTACCATTGTTGGACTATATCATCGTTGTTACCACCACTTCGTTTGTGGCCATTTGTTTATGGGAAAATACTACCTTACCTCATCTGCTGGCTTAAGGAAAACAGAGCCTCTAAGTTAAAATGTGTTAAGCCATTAAAAATTCGTGAAATCTAGCAGAAATGCAGGTCACATCATAAAAGATTGACCAACAACACACTAAATAATAATGTAAAATTGCATAAATTATCAAGTCCATCACCACGCTAAATTTAACAGAAAACTCTCATGATGTAGGCTTAGGAGAACATGAAGAACACCTTCACTACAGACGAAGGTGCTGATATTTAAAAAAAATCTATCATTAGATACTTAACGGGAGATAAATTAAAAAAGTATTCATAAAAATTACATAAACATTAGCATGCAATTCATATATACAGTCAGTCCTCAACTTACGTCGATCCACACTTATGGCAGTCGTAAATTACCGTCCATATTATTACTTACAGCGGTCAGACCTGTAGTTAGTCATGACAGTGACACAGTACCTACATAAGTGACATCGCGCGATTTCATACACCATAACAGAAACCAGTGACAGTATTAAATGTTGAGAAATTTATTTATTTTCATGGAAAAACTTTTATTCGATATCAAAGCAGAAATACGTGTTTTAAAGCCACCCCAATATTTTTGGAAGTGTTTACAATGGCGCTTGCTTGTGTCTCTGTTCGATGGGAATTTTGTGGACATTCTGACTCAAAAGCCCTTCCTCTTTCGTGGCGCTGCAGTTCACGGTGAATTCAAGCTCCCTTTATCGTCTGCCTTTTAATCGCTGCTCTTCTCCAATTCCTAACCGCCAACAGCTCCTTTGGCACATTTACAATGAGAAGAAGAAGGGGGCGGCTAAACAAATTTCCCTCGATGCATTCTTCAAAAAGCCATCAACTTGGCCTAAGTCTCTCCAAAAGTAATCTCTACCTATTTAACGGCAAATACAGTGGAATCCTGATTTAAGGTTTCTCCATTTAAGGTTTTCCTGCATTTAAGGTTGTTTTTTTGTGGCCCCAACCAAAGCTCCATATAAATAATGTATTATATTACCCGATTTAGTGTTTCTCGATTTTGTGAATTGCCCATATTTAAGGGACAAAATTGTCATCTCTAGACGGACATCGCCTCGATTTAAGGTGCGTTTACACTATGCGACACAACAATACATTATTTTGTAGCGATGTAATAATTCACACTATCCATCAATGACACAACACATACTGGCATTGTTACGTTAAGTAAACTCAAATAATTAATATTTTGTCGTGCAGTTATTTTTCAATCCACTTTTAGTCCTTAAGTCATCTTTTACATACATTACAAAAGTTGAGGTGACGTCATTATGTGAACATGGATTTTTTTCACTTCGGTTCCAAACTGCTCGCTCGCTAATGTGACGTGTTAGCTAGTTGTGCCACTCGTGTGTACTATGGCCATATTTACCATGTTAACCCAAAAGGAAAACAATCCTCCAAAAAGGGAAGGTTTATTCAATGCTTTTGTTACATCAAGGTTATGTTATTTAAACTTCGGGTGTACCTACTCGTCCGTCGCTAGAGCATTCCTTAAACTGCACAAGATAAGCAATTATATTTGTGTATTTCGCATAAAGCGCCGAAATGTAACAAATGTCCTTAAAATCTAATGACAACAAGAACGTGGGAAATTCCAACATCTGCTAATGTTGTCATTTTATGTGCAGCGTTGTGCATGCTCAGCCGATTACATGTGCTAACATGTCTGCCGATGCTCACCGTACTACTTCATTGCTGGATCAATTATTCAAAGCTCTTTTAAATTACACTAATCTCTCCATATTCATGAGGTTAAGATCCTAAAAAACGGCATGAATATAGATACTAAAAGTATATGGGAAAATTGGGGTTAGGGGAAAAACTACCCCGTTCATATAGTACTAACATATTTTTAAAACTCTTTGGTAATTGTATGCATATCATTTCTTTTAAGATAAAATATTCCTTATTTGCTCAAATAATTCATGCACCCTTGCTTCTCGACGTGGAATTAACAAAATATAATTAGAGAAAAGTGAAAAATATTTTTTTCCCATCATCTCACACTTTTCTCAGCACTCTTTTCACTTCATTTGTTTTGGGGGCCATAATCAAAATACGATTGCAGCTAAGTACAAAAATATTGTAGAAATTACAGTTAAGCACACATGTGTAAACCAGGGGTGTAAGAGGGATGCTATAACATATTCTCACAAAAGATATCTTTCGACTGACAGCTGGCCAATAATACTACACATTAGACAATGCAGCGCATTCTAAAGAACTCCACATTTAATTAAGGGTAACATGAAATACATTTCATCCATTGATGCAAGAAAGATATAATGAAAAAAAACTCAAAATGACGATCTTACAGACCAAGGCAAAATACTGAAAAAAAATTGAAAATGTTTTTATCAGGCAGAGTTGGCATAGACTTTAAGCTCAAATAACTAGAAGCTTATAATTTTGCCATCTAAATGCAACAAATTAAAAAATTATACATTTTTGAAACTTTTCTGTATAACGTTTTTAATTATATATTACCAAAAGTATTTTTTCTAATCGAAGCTATTTCATTTGCTCTCTCTCTTAATTGGCAAATTGGACATCTGTTTACCATACAAATAATATAAAATGAAGATCAATACCTTTTGTCTTCTAATATAATTAATTATTCATGATTTTTTCTGAATTGAAACATTTTACCTCTGCTATTATGTCAGTCGCTTGTTTGTCAATGCCTCAATCTAAAGATTCATCTTTCTATACAATGAGCTTACGATTTGTAATGAAAGGTCTCATAAAAATGCTACATATAAAAAGCTGGTCCGTGGTTTCTCTTCTAATCATCGTTCAAGTTATACTCTAAACAAAATAGTTTTATTATACCAAGATGATATAGTTGTCGAGAGAATTCACACCGTGTTTTATATGTTTTAGCAAACGAGCAGTGTACTGTGGTCGGTAAGTGCAAATAAGTGAATTTACCTTCCACAAACATTGAAATTTGCTACAATAGTTTCTGCGCTAATATGGAGGGATTACTGTACCTCCGATAATCCATATGAACTCAATTATATCATGCATTCATCATTGTATACAAACTTCAAAAATTGAAACGATCTACATACTCGGTTGATTCCTGCTATAGCTAAGTACGTCTCTAGTATGTTTATTTACATAAAAGTTTTAGAAAGTTTGCTGCGGAAAAATTAAAGACCGTAAATGCACTGCTCGGAGGTGCAATGAGAGTCATAACCATGAAGTGACAACTAATTTCACCTCCAAATCGTAAGCTTGACAAATTATCTTCGCCAGAGAACTTGCAGTATGATTCTCAGCCATCCTCATTCTGTGAAATCTTACGAATGAAAAAATTGACCGTAATCGCTTCAGGAATCAATCAAAACTAAAAGTGGCAAGGTTTCTGAGCAGCCTAGATGGAGCACCCAAAGGTCATAATACAAATTAAGTAACTTCGTATTTTTTTGCTAACTGCGCATTTCTTCTCCCGGGGTTATTCATCCACTAGGATGAGCGTATGTTTACAATCCCTGCCAGCTCCAACATCATCTACCTCTTTACGCATTTCCCATCTCTTGCAAGTCATTCACTATTTAATGTAGAGCATAGTTTTTAATAAATGGCCCATTCTTCATTTTTGGATTTGCCAACTGGAACCTACAATGTGTATCTGAAATTTCCATTTTTTTATTCCATATAAAAAGCCTGCAACTTGACAGGAAGCTTACCTTTCAATTAGTCTGTACTCTTAATATTTGTTTCAATTAATAATAATTTTATATTAATCAACTGCTGTTTAATCTTCCAATTTCAGACTATCCCTATTTAAGGTATTACTCGATTTAAGGTACAGAAAACTTATTCCCCCAGGCAAACATTAAATGGGGATTCTACTGTAAATATGTGTTACAAAGAACCTTCTACTTTATTGTATGTTCTTAATATGTGATTGGTAGCTGAATAAACACACTCCTTTTGTTCATATCTGAAAAATTTGCATTTCTTTATCCTTCTTCAGGAATGTAACCTCCTGTTATATCATTGTTTATAATATCACTTTCGACTTATGGCACCTTTTCTAGGAATGCAACCTGACACAAGTCTGAGGACTGCTTGTACATATTATTAATTAACAGAATTGGCCCAGGTCTCGAGAAAAGGCAGATGCACTTGGCAAAACACCTTTACTTTTATGCAGATAACCAAAAACACATGCAATGAAGACATATGTTGAAAGCTGCCAATCTGATTGGACAGCTTTTTAAAATGTGTTCGCATGACAATTACAACAAAATATGCTAGCCCTGATACACTTACTATAAATCTGCTCATCAAGAATGGCATGAGGTGTGTCCTGGGAAAGGCCATGCTGTTCAAAGAACTGCGTGAGACTCTCCACCATCATGCTGAGAACCTGCCTACAAAAGAAAAACACCACATCCTTCCTTTATAAAAATGAAACTGTCAACAAAAGTAAAAGCTGGATAGCAATAGCAAAATCTAAGTCCTTCTTAAAACTTTGAGTATTAATGAACACACAAGATAAGAATCTTTAAACTAAAGAGTAAACTTTTTTATAATGGTAGCAAAGAAAGAACAATTAATTGTTAAAAATAACTTCTTGATAAACACTGCACTATTTACTGAAGAAAAAATACCTAAATTACCCTTTTCATAGTTGTTTTTGCAGCTTTATACAAATATAATTATATCAAATATAAGAGAAATAAAATTTCATGAAATCAATATCTTAAGCTCTATTGTCTTTATGATTGTTTATCATATGAAATTCTTTACGCACAATCTCTAATACATAAAATTAGTGAATGGCTCAAAATTTTCATATCACGAACATTACCATCCAAATTAGATTGATCAATGATGCATATATCATTTTTTCAAACCTGAATAAAGAGCCAAGACTTCAAAGGTAATTAAAAGAGGAAAAATAAAATGGAACGTCATATGTTGAATTATTGTGTTTGTGGCACCTACACATTTAGCTGCTTTAACATAAACCTCACCTAATACCATATTGGCCCGAATATAGTGCGATATTTTTTCCTCGATACATACCTTTAAAAGTTGCATTCACACTATATTCGAGTACTTGTAGCTTTAAAAAAATAACTGTGTATTGGGGCGTTTCACGACTCGTTTTTCAGTGTGTCTGTTTATAATTGCTACAGTGTAAGTGAATTCATGTCACGATGCTACATTGTACAAATATACTTGGTAGGGGTCTGTGGAGACTTAAAAATATATCAAGGTCAAATTGCAGCAACCACAGTACCGGCACAACTCCACGCAGGGTCACTCAACGTTAGAAAACGAGGACCGCCTAAACATGACGTCACATTCAAGATAATTTAAATGTGTAAAATAGAGAAAATTAAATGTTTTTTTGTCTTTTTCTAAAATTCCTTTCAAAATACTTGGGGTCGCACTATATTCAGGGTCGCATTATATTCGGGCTAATACGGTACTTTCAATAAAAATTTGAAAATGTATATAAATTCGGAAAATGCCCATTACAATTCATAATATTTCACAGGACAGAATAGTGCCAAAATGTGGAATGCTGCAATATGGTGGCATGTGGCAACAGGATCATATTTTTTCCAAATTGCCGCCTCTCCATTTTTGGTTTAAAAAATTTTTTATGGAAAGTGCACAAATCAAGTAAAATGAGCAACTACTCCCTAGCATGCCAATTCTACCACGAGGGAATGCTGTGGATTCACTTATTAGTATAAAATCGCTATTTGGACAAAGATGAAAACACATGCATGGACTTCTCTAGCTATAATCAATAAGTTGTAGCTAATTAACCACTTATCTGGGTATTTAATTTTTGGAAGCCGCATCGGTGGTGGGTATTTAAATTGGAACATAGATGATTTTTTAGCTTTTGCAAATTAATAAAAATATAAATTAAATATTCAGTAATTTAACTGTTTATTTTTTTAATTTTTGTAATGGACCCTTTTTATCAACAAAACATGAATTATTATATATACATATTTATTTTTACAATAAAAAGTAATTTTATAATAATACGTAATGAATACAAAATGCTAAAATATGGTAAAAAAGTTCAAAATATATACAAGTTCTCAAAGTTTATATCATAATAAAATTAATAATAATATAAATGAAAACAAAAACGTTATTAATAATAAAAAATACAATATTTTGTAACAAACGTTTAAATTTATATTACGTAAAAATACAAAATGCTCTAGATTATAATGTAATAATATTTAGAATATATACTAAAATGTGAAATATTACAGTATAAATACAATATTACTAATACAAAACTAAAATCTTTTAAAATAACAATAAATTAAAAAATGTGTATAATAAAAAATAATATTTTACAAAAATTATAAATCTGGTTTCGTGTGATAAATTTTGAAACAGGGAGAGGGGCACAAACCAATAGCACAATCAGGACACCAATATTTTGTTTCCCTCCGTTTCCCTCCGTTTTCCTGCTTTGTAGCAAACTACACATCTTTTAGCAGGAGACTTTTTTGTTGTGCGAGGGAGAGTATCTGGAAAATGGCCTCCTGTAAGACGGGATGGCCGTGGAGATTTGGACGGCCTTCCTGGACCTGCTTTGAAGTTTTTCCCATATTTTCCAATTAAATTTTCTGCAAGATTTATTAAAATTTCTTTCCTGTTCACCTTCCCCCCATTTTTCTTGTAAATCGCTAAAGAATTTAGCATTGCCATGTCCACCAAGTGCCTAAACATTTTATGATAATATTTTTTTGGCCTATTTCGCGCAATCTTATACATATTCATTAATCCATCGCTTCTATCGACACCGCCCATGTTCTTATTGTAATCTTGAACTACACTGGGTTTTATCACTGTTTTCCCTCTTTTCTCCACAGTACACATTTCAGTGCCGTGGAAAGTGCCGACCATAATCACATCCCTTTTTCTTTCCAATTTATCACTATCTGCTTGCCTCTAAATGCTGCTGATACCTCTCCTTTCTTTAGTTTTGCAGATTTCACTGTTTGAGGAAACTTTCCTATTCACTTGCATTGTTCCTACTACATCTGTTTCTCTTTCAATTAATGTGTCCACTAGCTTAGGGCTTGTATACCAATTATCTAAATATAACCTATGTCCCTTACCTAATAGGTCATCAGCTAAGTCAAGCACAATTCGAGCAGAAATATTTTCTTCTTTGTATTTCTCACTGTACAAAGTATCTTTACCAGTATAAACCATAAAATTCCATATATATCCTGACTAACTTTCGCAGAGCACAAAGATTTTTATCCCAAATTTGCTCCGCTTAGAAGTTATTATACTGCTTCCATGAGAGCCAACTTTTCCACATGAGCAGAGATTCATCTACTACAATTGCTTGATCTGTGATATATATTGATGAAAATTTATTTTTCAGGTATTGGAGCACTGGCTCAATTTTAAAAAGTTTCACATTACAGCCTGCATTATACATAGTATTGTCCACAAAATGGGGGAATTTTAGGAGGAGGTGGAATCTCTTTTCACTAAACACTTTAGAAAAAAAGGAGTGACAATACTCTCCCATTTAGTAAAATACAGGGAATAATCGGGTTTCAGTACAATTCCCTGAAGAATGAACACACCTAACAAAGTTTTTATTTCATCCACATCTGTATCCACCCAATCGCATACTCTAGATCGTGGTTTCAGGTTAGGATTTTCGTCTAAAAACTGTTTTGCATAAATATTCGTCTGCTCAACAATCATTGTACACAATTCATCATCCACAATTTGCTCAAAATAGTTCAAGACACTATCTCTATCCTCAATGTGTATATTTAATCCACATTCACCAGTGAATGCAAATTTTTGTCGCACTTCCTCATGTGTACTCCAAACGTAAGGGTATCCAGGAATGTTTGTCACTTCCTCCTCTTCAGTGATGTCCTTTTCTCCTTCTGATTTGCTGTCACTTACGTCGGTGTTGATGTAGACATCCTCCAAATACTCGCTGGAAACACTTTCATTGACACTTTCTTCTATAATATCAATAAATTCCTCTTCAGTCATCTTGGAAAGTTTTCTTTTGCTGGATGAAGCCATTTCAGAAGGGTGAAACTCAAATTATTTCCAAGTACATACATAAAACAATGAAATGATTTACAGTTGCTGCAGATAGAATGCAAATAAACTTTTTGAGAGTTATTCGTACTACTGAAGGCACCGAAAAAGGAATGTTACATCAACTCAAAACCGTCTGCTCTGATATTCAATGGCCAACTGAACCTTTTTCTATTCATATGTGTTTCTCTATATATACTGTTACCTTTCCTTTAAGGAGTAGGATTTGTAAACAACAGGGTCTCCCATGAGGAAAATGCAAGTGGTGCTAAGGGCAAAATTTCACATGGAGGTGTGAAAAAGACCCATATGTCATAGCCCAACTTTCACCAAATTAGGGGTGAGGGAATGGCAACCCGCATAGTAAAGGCAGGGTTTAGTTACGAAAAGGATATCTTCCCAAAATAAGAAAGCAATGTCCATCTATCGCTATGAATGCAAACTAGGAGCGAGAGAAGTTGCATCACGGAATAACACAGCATACCCACAGTAAATGGACTAAGAAAAGGCATGACCGATTCTCACTGCATATGCACCAGCATTACGGCCAGCCATGATGGATTTAGACAGCATACCCAGTTAAGTGGTTAAATATAAGATAAGATTTTTCATCTGAAAACCTTGTAGTCCTCTTGTATTCACATAGAAGGAATTTAGTGCAGCATTTTTTGTGAGTAAATAAGATCTGTGGATGGAATACGCAATATCTCAAAAGGTAGCTTATAAATCAGTACTTGCCCTTTAACTACCCACAAATTTTCCCATAGATAGTGGTGCCATAGGTGATGAGAAATGGAGTTTACTGTTTATTCAAAATTCTTTTGTTTAGCGTTAGAGATTAAGTTGTGCTGGAGATTGAAGTCGTGTGGGGTGCCTGCGGTACCCTGCCTGCACCAATATCACCTTCTCCATGCCAGCAGAGATTGGGTACATGAAGCAGAGCAAATAGTATAAAATTAAAGGTCTATGAGATACACATATGTACTCTATGAAGTTTAATTTCTCGTCCATTACATAGTTCTCTTTCTTGTCACCTATGGCGCCACTACCTATGAGAAAATTTGTGGGTAGTTAAAGGACAAATACCATGAATTTTGGGATATATTTCTATCTAACTTGTTGCCTTTTGTTGAAGGGGTTTTCCAAAACTGACCTAAAAATCACAGATTGTGTTAGTTTTACCTTAAAAACTGCCTAAATTTTCAAAATATGAAAGAGACTTCTCTAATAAAACAAATATTTAAACTCAATCCTTTAGAATAAAAAATTTAAGCATAAAAGAAATACAGACATTTCAGAGGTGGAGAAGATTCTCTGTAATTTACAAGATGATCATCAGCAGTTTTAAGTCATCTGACTTTTCTTCCAAACCATATTTGTAAGTTTAGAACTTTTATGAACCTAAAATAAATAAAGTTTCCATGTGTATGGTTTTCAACTGAACATTCAACAACAAATACTCTCCAGAAATCTGGA
Organism: Tanypteryx hageni; assembly: GCA_028673005.1. Classification (NCBI taxonomy): domain Eukaryota; kingdom Metazoa; phylum Arthropoda; class Insecta; order Odonata; family Petaluridae; genus Tanypteryx; species Tanypteryx hageni. The sequence goes on from CM054114.1 coordinate 153,401,797, forward strand.
TCAAGGGATTTTACTATTATTTTAATTTTAAACAATACATACATGACTCGGTTTAACACAATTTGAAAGTTTTAAAGTAATATTTAAAAAAAGTCTGGCTCATTCATTTAACAGGTAAATGGATAATTTTCAAATAAAAAAAATGTTTCACAGAACATATAGGAGGATTCAGAGATATCTAAAAATGTACCTTGCCCTGAGGCGAGTTGATTCCCTTGTCCATTGCCACTCTGCATCAGATGGAGCTCCTGAGCTAGTACTGGGCTCATCTCTTAAGCTGGATGATGTAGAAGGGGGTAACTGGGAGGAAGTGGACGGGGGCGGAGAGGAAGAAGGTGGCTCTGAGGTAGTGGGGGCAACAGACGAAGGCAACCTCCCTTCATTTTCAGCCATTTCCCTCCTCCACGCTCTCCTCTGTCGCTCCCTCAGGTAACTGAAAACAAGTTCAATCACAGGTAAGTATCAGTTCCATGAACTACTATAGTTGAGAGCATGAAAAAGGCATATGGCAACTGTATGCACAAAGGCAAGGAGTGTCACGTGATTTCTCTCGCTCCTTTACTTGGCCAATCAGCATCAGTCAGTTCCAGTGGCTCTTGGCTTGCGGTACATATGTACATTTGCAGCATGATTTCTGTACTTATTTGCATATTTTACAATTGAGATTTAAATACAGTGCAAACTCTATAATCCGAACTCCCAGTAATCCGAACTGTTTCTCAATATCAGGTGTGAAATGTCGGTTAAGCGAAGTGAGCATCGGAAAGTTAAATTTGAAGCTTTTATTTTGTAACAAAGTCAGGCATAGATGTCCACTACTAATGTCTCTTGCGGCTGAATAGATGATTCTTTGAAACTTTGTTTTAAAATGAATGAGCAATATATCGGTATGGCCAGCCGTGCCAATATCGCTCATTCCTACTGCCGTGGCCCAGTGTAGAGTACACCATCCATCCATCCCATCCATCAATGCAGATCTCTTACAGTCATATTAGTAAACTGTAAGTACATTAATTGGTGTTTTATTTACAGAAATTTAATACAAAATAGATTTTTTCCTCATTATTTTATATGACTCCAGTAACCCGAACACCTCAATAGTCCAAACACGCTCTTGCATTAATTAGTTCAGATTATAGAGATTGCATTGTGGTACCATCTTGTGGTGTTCGAAAATTGAGGGCAAACAAGCAAGAGAAATAATATATAAAGTGTACCAATACTTCAAAAACGAGTTGGCGCATGCAGATGAAGCAACAAGTAATGCTGGTTACAGCTGTCAAGAGTGAATAGCGAGCGCTTATGGCATAGGACTTTGTGTGTCATGCGTTGTTTTCAGAGCATAAGCTTATGCAGGCTGATGGTTTGGCAGCAATATAACATGTATTTCTCTCTCTCTGCGCAGTGATCTCAACTAATGGCCTTCGTTTGTGCTCTTAACTATAGCAAGTGCAAATTGTGCCTGTAAACCAAATTATCAGCTAACAATGTCCAAAAATAAATTTAAGAATTTAACAAGAATAACTTTCAATATGTAAATAAAATGATAGTTTTTAATTACTTTTATATTTACTTTTCATCAATGGTGTACCCCACACCTGAAACTCCTACTGTTAGAAAATTTGTAAACCCCAAAATTGAAGTGCCTCCTATTGAACTTTTTTTATTTTTCCCTTTTGCTGCATTTACACGAATCCAAGACAAGGTTTTTTCCAAATTTTACCTTGCGAAAATCAGAGGTCATCTTAAATTCAAGTACGAAGTCATATGCCATCAATAAATCGTGGTCAATTGACCGCGTTTCAATTCGTGGCACATCAATTCGTCACATGATAAACTCGTTGCACATCAATACATCGCTTGACAAACTCATCGCGTGTCAATTCATTGCTAGAAAAATTCATCGTGTAACAATTTCGTTGTGAGATGAATTCATTGCGAGACATTCGTTGCAAGACAAACTGGAAGGCGAGACACCAGTACGTTACTCATTTAATTGATCTTTTTTAAAAAATGAAAGATAAGATAAAATAATTGTATTTTTCATTGCAAACTTACGATCCGGAATTCAATAAATAAAGACAATTTAAAAAAATACATTTTAAAATTTCTTTTTTTTTTTTCAAAAAAATTTGTAACAAACCATTTCAATTAATGAATGAACTAGTATAACAATACAGACACTACCTTACTTATGGACATAATTGGTTACAGAGGTCTTTTTGTAAGTCGATTTGTTCGTAAGTCCTACTTTACATGATGGGGGTTGATAATGTTCGTGAAAAGCACAGAGAACATCGTAGTGAACCGCACAGCGACACCATAACAACAGACAAGGGCAGCAGCACAGGCAGAAATGCTGGGTAATGACTCCAAACAACCTCCGCTTCTATTGTGCGGCGGTTGAACTTATGACTCTCGGTCCAAACAGGCAATTGGACATACAGACACATCTGTTCGAACTCTGAAAGTTCCTAAGTCGAATGTTCGTAAGTAGAGGGGCGCTTGTACTGAATACGTGTGTTCAAAATATACACCAATTAGAGTTTGTGAGAAATTAGGTCATAAAATCTTTTTTCAGTTTTGACAGTCTGCTAAAAGGGGGGAGGGGGGGGTCGTCTTAGATTCGTGATCGTCTTAAATTTGGGTATATATGTTTCTTTAATATTTTGTATTTAAATTAGGAGAATGAGTGAAAATTACTTACTGCTGCTTTAGAAGCTGAATCCTTCTTGCTAAGGGTGAGGCGACATTGCTGCTGTCTGCAATGACAAATATAATCTTTTTCAGTATTGCTGGAAAAAATTATCATGAATGAAATGTTAAAACATTTACAGGTTTCCCTCTTTATGCGAGTGCAATACAAATAAAAGCAAGTTTTCCACCACACCACAAGGCGACCAATTCAGTCTCTCATTGTCTCTTATGCTGTGCGTATTAGTACTACTATAAAGGAGATGAGAGTGGACAGGATATTGAAGAGGGGAGATGAGACGGAGATTTCATGTGATACTGTTTGAGCAGACTTGAGAAGTTTCTATCCTTCCCCGAGGAACTTGCGTTGGGCCAAGATAACCCTCTAGCACTTTAAACCTTCACTCAGGGGCAGATACAGGGCTAGGCGACTGCCTAGGCCCCGTGCCTGGCTTCTAAAGGCAAACTAGGAAAGAAATGCATTGATGGTGATGCGTGAGCAATCACACTTGAAACATCCATCGAGAAAGCTTTCGCGTATGTTTATTTGGAGAATAGTGATTAAAAGAAACAGCTCTGGAGAGGGGAAGAAAGAAACACTGAGCATGTGCAGTCATGCACGGAATACCGTCATGAAGAGGATAAAGGTTAAAAGGTTTTACAGATGTGTTTGAGATTGAACGATGAAGAGAAATAGACCTCAAATAGCTCCACCTCTCACTTGGAAATCTACATCAGATGATGTTGAGTTAATAAGTCAGCGTCTTAATATTATAAGTGCAAGAAATTTTTAGAGTTTGAAAAGTTTCAACATATAGAACTAGTCATGCATTTTAGATGATGAAGATGATTGCTGTAAAAGAAAACTGGTGTGTTCAAGGACTTGATCAGTTGGACTTCGCTGGTCCTCATAGTTGGTTCATAGATTCCGTGAATTGCCAATAGCTAAGTGGTGTTATCGCAGGGCATTTTATTGTATTCATGAATCATTATCATAATTAACATCGTTATTTTAATGACTAAAATAATTAGTTTAGTGATATTACATTAAGAAGAATAATTAACCCCATTTAATTACTAAAACGCCAGGGAGAGATCGGGATAAAGATAGAAAATTTGAATCAAGAGCATTTAAAAGGAAAAAGTGTGCTTTTTTGGAAGAATCACAACAAAAGTGGAAAGGATCTTTGAAGAAATTTTTCAAGAAGAAGTGCAGTGAAAAAACTGACTACTTGCAGTGTTAATTATAAAATTGAACATCTTATTGATGTTAACTGTGAAAGTAGCCATGAAAATCTTGAAGATCCCAGCATAACTGTGTAAACTGGAGCTGAAACAGGTCTAATTATTCAAAATAGCCCAAAATTGTGTGATGACTATGATAGTAGTGCTCCGTCAACTTTTACATCAGCAGAATTGGTTGCTGTTGGGGAATATTCTAGTGTACTTGCCAATTTTAGTGATCCTGATAAATAGATTTCCCCTTTGACTCGTAAGAAATTGAGTAATATTGTTCGGGAAGGTCCGATTCGCATCTTAAGAGAAAATGATTAGATGATAAAAACCGAGATTTTAGTTCAATTTACTACAATTGTGTATTAAGCAATGGTAAAAAGCATCTCCCACCACACAAGAGTAGAAAACCACTGTTGTAAAACAAGTGAAGATTTTCTAGATGGATTTGATGTGAAATTGCCAGTTGTAGAATTAAGAACCATGGCCCAATGTTGTTACTACAGTGAACCAACTGCCGCTAATCTATTTCAAGACTGGTTCATGATTGACATCAGAAGCTCTAAGTGTATATATATATATTTATATATATTAACTTAAGGAAAAGAAAAGGTAGTGATGAGGGTGGCAACAAGGTGTTGAAGGAAGTCCAGTGGACACTTACCAAGTTGGGGACCAAGTTGGTAGGCTGCTGGGGGCATCGAAGAGACATGTACAACACACGAACGCAAGCTTATCTGGCCTATGCCCTCCTTCAGCGATAGAGTAACTGAATAAGTCTGACTCTGCCTCCACTATTATGTCACTCACAACCCCACTTATGCTTGTCTGCTTCCTTTTATTGGCGAGTTTAATTTACAGTGTTAATTGCTTTAAGTTTGTATTTAGTGCATTTAGTGTATTTATGCGCTACTTTCCTGAAACGCAACCCTCGCATAAAGAGAGGGAAACCTGTGTAATACCAACCCTTTAGGTTCAAGAATAAGCACTTAATAATTTAAACAAGTTAGGAAATCGTACAGTGTATCAAATACAGGTGCATTTCATGCGATGGAGTATTTGAAGCATAACGATGTACGTTAAACGAACGCACACCATAAAACAGCAAACACCATGAGCCCTTTATGTCTCTATCTCTATAAAAATTCCTTGTCTCCCCGAAGTTGGTGCATTAAAAACATATTTATGTAATTTTAGTACAAATAATAAATAGTAGTGCAAAACAATACATCAGAAATGACGCCAGGGAAAAATTAAATTTTCACTTACTGATATATTTTCTAATCAGTTGTAATTAATAAAAAAATTGAAAATTATTTAAAACATACCTCACTCGAGTTAAGTAATTGTAATATTTATGTTCTTTTCTTTGTCATAGATAATCCATTTCCTTCGGCTTGCTGCATGAACACGTAATGGTAATAACCATATTTTCATGATTATAGCAGATCTTATTTACCTAACTTACTGCGAAAATTGTTTACATTGACAACATATCCACGCATAGGGTGACCATATTCCAACAAGATGAAAACGGGACATTTCCCATCATTTATAATTAAAAAACGGGACAAATTTTTTGCGCGATTTTTATTAAAAGGGTGGTTTTTATCACTTTAATAAATGCATCATTTCAAAGAGTTGGAACAACTCTATAGATAGGAAAATTATGTGTATCTGGTTATCTATATAAAAAAGCAATGAACAACACTTTATTCGTGTATATAAGCTCGGCAGAGGTGTTCTTTATGAATTTTGTAATAATGTCAAGAACAATTGAATATCTACCTTTTTAATGCTAAAAAGTTCTTTTTTTGAAGGAAAAATCGTTCCCCGTTAACTCTCATTGTTGCATTTTCACAAAAAAATTAATCTTAATGGGAATAGAATTTAGCATGGATTTTTTAAATTATGTTTATAGCTCTCGATTTTAATACAGCAATAAACTAGGCATGAGATGTCAGTGATAATTGCTGCAGAATATTTTTATTTAATATATTGTACAGGTAAATATTATTACGAAGTGCTTACAATATGTAGCAAATAATGGCAATCTTATTTTTTTCACATTTCAATTTTATTGAGAAGTTGAGCGGTAAGTTTAAAGGAACTGGATAGGTTTACCATTAAGCATACATAACATATGTTTACGAGACATGAGCATAGAACAGAAGAAGATTGAAAATTGCATGGGGTAAACTGCGCGGGGGAATAAACTGTACAAGTGCCCCGAATTAATTCTTAATTTTCTGTAACTATCACGATATATATCACATACTTCCTTTACTTAGTGAATGCCATATCAGAGGGCAATACGATTGGAAAAAAGTCAAGCAAAATATTACCATCGACACAAAGCAACGATACAGACATTTCTTTGCTTGAGACAAGATAAAATGCACCTTTAACTTAGTAACCAAGTTGTTGCCTCGGCCTTGCTTTGCTTGACTAGTTCGATTAATTCCGCAACAAAGATACAATTACAGAGACCAAGCTCATTCAGTGCAAACAATGAAAACACATGGAGATCGCAAAAACGTAATGCTGGTGAGTAAATTTGTTTTCTGCTCAATGGAGTTGTAACCATGGTCTTATTCCAACTTTCCTAGACTGAAAAATGATGAATTAAGATTTAGTAAGATCAATATTTCCAAGAATCATACATGTATCATAGTAATTTTAGCTGTACAATCAGAAAATCTGAATTTTTATTGTGATAGGTTTTAAAACAGGATAAAATGGCTTTTTTGTCCAAAATGATGGGACGGTCTGGAAAAGGTCCAAAAACAGGACTGTCCTGGCAAAAACGGGACATATGGTCACCCTATTCATGCCTGAATTTCTCCAGTTCTAAGCAAATTATGACATTGTTTAATTTTCTTGATAATGGCTACTCCTACCATAAAAATGTATGGGAAAAGAGATATTCTACTTTACTAGTTTTACAAGTTTTATTTGAAAACTATTTTGATATGACAAATACTTTACGAGATATGACAGAAAGTTAATTTTTCCGTCACCAGTCAAGTGGTACCCCTGATTGGCTTACGTGATTCATTTATGTGATTTTCTTATCGTCTTTTATTGTAAGTCCTTAATATCAAATTTTATGAAAATCCGTATGGTAGAAGCAGAGAACAAACATGAGGATGGGCGGACGGACCGAAGCTAATAGGCACTCATGCTTGAAGCGAAACGTGCCTAAAAAATGAAACGGTGCTTATCTCATGTAACTCCAATAGCCACAAGGTTACGAAAAACCAGCTCTGTATTTCAGCAATAATGCAGTCATCTTCAGTAATTCATCAAAAGTAGATTCTTAAAAAATTGTAGCTGAAATTCATTATTTCATTATTGGAGATACCTGAGATAAGCACTTTTTTCAATTTTTTTATTTTTAAGTGCTTATTCTTAAATTTTTTTCAGCAACAGGATGAGCTCAATGATTTAGTGAACTAACCATTTAGGTGCCATGCAATGATATCTCACTGCATGCTTCTCGAGTGAGAAATTTCAACAATGATAGCAATCTCATATTGAATCACAATTAAACTGAAATAATTCCAAAAATACTGACTGATAGCAAATGAGTAAGTCCATTTTGAAAGATAAATTAATAGAGCATTTATAACTGTGTAGACATTTAATTCTATTTCACACTGAAAATAATATTTTTTTTATATGAACGGCACATGACAGTTGAAGAAATGACCGACATCCATTGCCTTAAAAAACAAATGGAAATGAATAAGACTATGTAAGAAATCAATTTAAAAAACTAAAAGCACAATTTTAAAATAGAAAAACCATAGAAAATTTTTCTAAGGGACATGCAAATGCATATGAACTTGAACAAATATGAGTAAAAGTTAAGATTTGAAAATTCTAGAATTTCATTAAGAAATGAAGTATTAAATAGATGATTTTTTCATTGCACTACTGACAAAAACAGCTAAGAACTACTTCTCTCTCTTTCTCAGTATTATAAGTTTTGTAGTAATTTTTGATATTCACCACTTTCATCACTACTCGAATCTGATAGTGTGAAAATGGGGCAGTCGGAAGGACCCCTGTTTGCCTCGGAAGATCCCCTCCCACCTCCTTCTGGACGTCCAGCCTCTCTTCTTGTCCAAAGGGCGTTCCTCCTAGCCCTCCAGTAAGCTTCTCGATTCTCCCGTTGCTGTCGGACTAGGACCTCCAATCTTGATATCATTGAGCAGAACTGGATGTAGAAGGAAGCAAAAAAGATAAACAAATGCACTGGGACCAGTGAAGTACACAATGAATCGATTTAAGGTAAAAACAAAGCAATGTTGGAGAGAAGTTGAGCCGGCTGAAAAAATAACATTTCCGGAAGATGCAAATACAAATCAAAACCCTAAGCTAACAAAGAAAAACTCCAAGGTTATATGAACATGAAGTTACCATAAATGTCAAGCATAGTGACTACAGTAAAACCTCGCAAATCCCACATTCAAACGTCTAGAATTCTCGAAAATCCGGCACTTTTTGCCCTGCTCTTCTCATAGCTTCAAAAATTTGCGCACGGACAGATGAACCAAGTGAAAACATAAGTGATTAAAAAGCACTAAAAATACAATTTCTCTAATTAACGTTCATTATTTGTGTTTTAATGAACCCTCTATCACAATTCTTCATTTCAAGTTTGTATGCATGTTAGAACTCCATTCATAGAATCTATTAAAATTGCATACATTGACTACGCAGACGATTATGCAAAATGCGATGATGGCTTTGGATGCTCAACTGTTTGAATTTCGGTAAGGAAAGAGACATCTGCTCCAAAGGTATGAGCAACAGCATGAACTGCAAAACTCTGCTGATAATGAACAGTAAAACTTTTCGTGGAACGTGTATAATTATAAAAATGCAATTTCTTAAGGCGATGTAAATGCTAATTTCATTGGAAATAGACTTGGATGAAAAAGTAACTTGTCAAGGTAACTATTGCTTTATTTCACCTTCTGTGAAAATGAAGATGAATGAAATTATTGTCACTGAATGTGGAACAGCACAAAATTATTAATTGGAGTAATATTTCAAAATGTCAACAAGTAAACCATTTCCCACTCTTTTCTTCGACCTTGAATAATGTATTCTAAGCTGTCTGACACGCTTCAGCATAAAATCTACAAAATCAATTTTTTGCCAAAAAATGGTGGAAATTTTTGGGGGGTCATCTTCTATTCGGACAGATACGGTACATAAAGTAATGGAAGAAATAGGGTATGGTTCCTACACCCACAAAAGTGGACCATGTCATGAAATTTTTCCCTGTAATGGAACTGTAGGGATTTTCCTTCCTTGGAAAGCAAATGCAAGAAATTGCTCTTGAGAGAGATTAATGATCGCAAGGCTCTTATATATTTCTCACTGTGAAAGTAGTATTTTGGAATAAGTTTATTGACGCAGCATTAACAGTAGCTAAGGTCTGTAAGCAAAATACACGAGGGACATGCCAAAAAAGATAAGTATCCAAAAATCACAGGAGTTACATGATAGTTTTTGAAATACCTAGAACTGTTAGGAACACAACCTGGTTTACAGAAATGTTGAATAGCCAATAATTTTTTTAAAAATTAAACTCAAAATACATTAATAAATAGTATTACCTAAAATAGAAATTAATCACATCTTCTAGAATAATTATTTGTTTAAATCATTAAAATTATGGTTAAATCTGGCAATGCAGCAGGAGAAGAAAATAGAGGTTCCCTGAAATCATGTGGGATTTCTATTGAACCCAGTATAGGTTTGCCACTTGTATTCTCACCAATTACCGAACATTCCAACTCAAAATAATGTAGTATTTCAGGGACCATGTGCCTGGATGACGGAGATTTCTTTAGCTACCATTCCATATACAGGGTACTGCACAAAGAAATCTCTGTTTTTCAGGAATCTCAGTTTTTCTTCCACCTATATCTTATTAATTATTATCTCCTACCGTTTTTAAAGCCATTGTTAAGTAAAAAGGTTGTATGGAGGTAGTATAAGCTACTGTGATTGAATATTTTCCTATGAACTTTTACATATTCAAGTTCTTCATTTATGCTGAGAAGCAGGATTGATGCAAATGATCAGTCTGAATATTTTACTTGAATAGAGAATGAGAAACCTTGCTTAGAATGCAAAAGGAAATGCAAATAATCGAAAAAAAGAATTAATGGATTAGATTGCCTTCAGCAGGGGTCGGCAACCAGTCGGTCGCGATCGACCTCGAAGCATATAGTGGTCGATCGCGCAGAACTTAAGAAAAATCGAGAAATTAAAAAATACACGTCTATCATTGTGAACTTACAAACGTTTCAAATGTTTATGCCGACAAAAACAATAACATATGATTTTAGCTCATCACTTTGTAATGTATCACATGAAAATATCGTAATAATAAATAACGTCATCGGAAAAATCGAAAAATCTTGAGATCTCAATTTTTTTTCCAAGTAGCTCATATGATGTTAAAGGTTGCCGACCCCTGGTCTACAGTATTAGTTCTCAAACAGTTGGTTCAGTGTTTGGTTGTTACATATGGATTGCTGTATTGTCTCGAATATAAAGCAACCTCGAATATAACGTGACCCTAACATTTTTGAAAAGTTTTTCAAGAAAAAACTAAACCTCGAATATAACGCGACCCCAAACAACCTTAGTCAATCTAACACAAGTTCCTTGTTCATTCAACCCTTCTCCTGCACACGAAAGATTACACCTGAAGGTAACTTTACCTTTGGAATCCTTTTACGATTTAAAATTACAAAGGTAGTCAGTTTTCGCCCGTCGGCCATGACTGCAAGCATAACAGTTATCCTTGATTTCTCATTTCCGGTGTATTTTAACAACACCGATTTAGCTATGACTATTTTAAAATTCATGTGATAACTTTGTCGGATTCCTCTGTTAACCTGGGATTTGGAAGAACCTTTTTTCTCAACATGATCAACACCCTTTTTGTCACCCATTGTTAAAATAACGGAGGGGTAAAAACTCGCTATGGTAGTTACAAAGAATATGCCGATGCACTTATAGCTTCAATCCAATTACTATTGAGGTGTTCAGTTGTCAATTGAACTTGATCTATTCTCGCCTTAGATGCTTTTCATGTACAATGTAATATACACCTTATGTGTCTACAATTTAACAAGTATCTTGTATCTCATAAACAGACATGCAGAATGTAGTGATTTTTTGAAACACGATTTTAATATCATTTAAAATCACTAGTACTCAAATATAATGTGGGGGCTACTTTTAAAATTTCATTTTTTGGAAAAAAACATCGTGTTATATTTGGGACAATACAGTATTTGCTTGCCCAACAGATTCTCTCTGTTTTGCAATACTGTATTTACTAGTGTGAAACCCGCACTTTTTTCTCCTAATGTTTCCATAAAAAAAAGGGGGTATGGGCATTACACGAGATTTGCCCATTCATCTTCCGAGGGTAGGCTACCTGTGAAACGCCTACTCAATATTGTGTGCCTAGCATGAGAATGCATTTTTTTCTGTAGACGCAATATGCCGTGCATTTTATTTCCTCGATTTATAACCAAGGTATTTTTTTTAAATGCGTAGAATAATATAATAACCACGATATATATCATGTATCTATTTTTTAAAATTCCTTGCCAGCTGTCAGTAGTAAACCTAAATCACGTAAATTTCTATGTAAATAGAAATGTCATTGATTCACATAGAAAAGGTGATGCAAGAGAAATAAACAACTGAATCGCATATATTTCAAAATAACGGATAAGTGACAAGAGTAAACACCCACTTCCAGTCGACCGATTTTTACCAAAAACTAATCAGATCATCTTACTTTTATAAAAATGTTAAATATAAAATTTTGCATTGACCCGATTGATAGTTTTTGAGTTAGAGCGCCCACAAAAATCTATCACATATAGACAGACTGACAGACAGACATCATCGAGAAAATAAAATAAATTGCGCCTTTCTTTAGTTATTCAATGTTTTTTGGGAGTACACCGTCCCATGTAGCATTCACTTTTAGTTCATTTATCCTTTATACATTGAGTTCCTTTCGTAAATAACAGACGTCCCTAAGCTCCTTCCTTTACAAATAGTTCCTCTCTCACTCCACTTTTAGGATATTTTTTACCGAGGTGCTTCTTCCCAATTGAAGACCATTGCGCCAACATGGAGGATGCTTGATGGCTTAGAGGTGATAAATAAAACTGAAAATGAAGGTAGTGAGGATAAAAGTGTTCTTTCTCTTGCGAGTAATACTTCTGAAGGATATATACTAAAAGTGAATTAGAAGATAAGGAAGGTATTATTGAGATATTAGGAGATTGAGTGCTCTGGTACTTAAAATTAAGTGCCAGAACAATTTCTAAGAACTATGATATTAACCTCAAATTAATGGGAGACCGCAGAGGTACACCTTAGCTTCTAGTAAGTGAGAGGTGGCAGATGTAAGGCTTATTCTTTACAACGCCATTTGAGGCTAAACCCCTTGAGGCCTCTAAACCCTGATAAGTACCGCACGTACACGACCATGAAAATCTTCCCCGGCCTGCCTGAAGGAGTTGATCTGAGAACTCGTTGGACTTGATGAGGGACCTGGAACTGGAGCTGAGTCTGTATTACTGGGCTCTGCAGCAGCAGCTGATGATGATGATGTATCAGGGACTCTGGGTGCAGATTCTTCTTCTTGAGTCTCACCAATGGGATCTACTGCTACTGCCACATCCTAAAGGCAGAAAAGTAAAGGGTTCTTAAGTTTGTGTTACTTATCTTCATCATTTTTTAGCAAGGTGGAAAATTTATTCATAAAACATCATTTTCTAATAAATCAGAATAACCAAGAGTTTCATAGCTGCTATATCATTTTGTGAACGATTTAGAATAGATGTTTCTAAGGAAAACAGATTCATAAGGAAAAGTCAGCCATAAATTTTTACAATGTGATGCCAAGGAAAGGAGTTTATTCAAGGGGGATACTTAAGTTGGAGGAATTATAGATAATAAATAAAAAGCTTAATCTGTGTACATGTCGGAATACTGTAAGGGGTTAAATGGGAGAATGACAAAAACTGCTTATAACTCGGAAACTTTTCATTCTCTTATTATCAAACTTTCAAGAATTACTCAGTAAACACTTTCAAATTTTAGGCTGCTCGCCATCTACATTGAAGTCATTGGGTCAACTCCAGAAGCCTATCTTTTCTCCATTTGAATAACATGGGAAGAGCTGATACATAGCATGCAAGCATTTCTTTGTTAACATTTTAAAATTACTTAAGAAGCATAGTAGGAGTCCAGGACTTGAACGAAAGAATGCCTAAAGAACAAAATTTCATTTTCCTGCCATCAATTTTAGAGTACATGCCCAATCGGTCCACAAATCAGTTTTTAACATGAAAACTGGATATATTTTCACGTGAAAATCTTGTTGTCAGGCGATTTGCACTGTTGTCATTTTCATCTTATTGCAAATGATTGACTGGGATTATTGATTCGCGTCGCATCTGTTCACATATTCATGATATTTCGACGTTATTCTGAAGTTTTAACAATATTTTGGGAATGATAAACAATATGGCGGCAACAAAAATAAATAAATATCCCATTATTTATTGACATTGTGCTTATATGTGTTTTTAAGTCAGATACAGAGATTTAATTTGCTGAATTTAAAAAAAAAAGATTTTGAGTATATTTCCTGGAAAAGTGGAACAAGTTTTGGCAAAGGTTAACTTCTTTAATATATGTATTTTCTGTTATATTCTTGTTGCTTACAAATGAAATTTGTTTTCCAATCAAAATTTATGAAAATACCCGAGCCTAAATTTAAAAAGATGGGAAAAAACCAATGCAAACAAATTTGGACTATGATTTGATACAAAATCAGCACCTAAATTTCAACTGATAACAATATATTTGAGTCTCATTAATGATAGATATAGAACAAAATCCTATACAGGGAGTCCTCATTTTACGATGGTTCAACTTCTGACTAACTAACCTTAAAGGCTTGAAATTTCACTTTCTGACACTTGTTAACTGACATCTGATGCCATAACATTGTAACTGGATTGAGTTGAATGAAAGCTTATCTAGTAGAAATGGATACTAAGTAATTTCTTTCTCCTAATGAGACAAATTTCCACGAAGTAACAGCACTGCCTATTCACTTCGGATAATCGAGAACTCCTTGTACTCTGAATGTTTTGTTGTGTTTGTTGTTTATATATTAAACTGTGGACTCAGCCACTACCGTTCCCAAACAATTGGTTGTTTGTTGTTTATATATTAAACTGTGGACTCAGCCACTACCATTCCCAAACAATTGGTTGCAAACGAATTTTTCAATAGATGAATGAGGAAAGAAGACATTCGGCATGAATGGACAGCAAGTTTGGTGTTCCTGAGGAAGAAGTAGCTTCTGTATTTTAACACATTCACTGTGGGCTACGAACTCAATGCTTTTATTAAGAAGCGAATATAAGATCAAAGATTGTTGTCTATAACAAAGATAAAAGTAGGTGCCATCTGAATCTGCAAACAAAATTTTAGAACATTAAATCTAATGCACAACATGTAAAAGGAATATAAAGGAGATTAATAATACTACCGAGAGAATTTTTAACAACAAATACTTATACTATGTCGATAAAATTCTTTCTTGGACAAAGAACAGTACCGGTAAGGTAACTTCGAAAAATAATAGATAATAAATAATAATAATAATAGATAATAAAAGATAATTTATATTATTAAAAACAGAAATGATAAAATAAAACCTTAAACACTGGTTTTCGGAAGGTTGGGAGGAAAAATACTCGGCAGAAATGGAAATGATGCTATTCACTACGAAGCTAGTCATACTGAAAGGCAAGATACCATTACAAAAGCATAAACCGCATGCGGGTGTTTGTTCCACCACTTTGAAAAGAAAGACTGTGGCTCATACCGTGAATCGCCCGCCGCTCCGTAAAATACCAGGTGACTCACACATGTGAGACGTCCTCACTGAATGTGTTAAAGGTCGTTTTAATTAGATAGATAGATTCTTCCATGTAATGATCTCAATTGTGGCACGTGTTACTGCTAAACTATGTCATAGCATATAAATAGTTGAAATGTCTATTTTAAATTCAGTATATACTGTATTAACCCAAAACAAAGACGAAATTTTTTCCAAAAATTTCGACAAAAAAATTAGGGAGTCTTAAAATTGAGTATAAAGTTTTAAACACAGCACGGAACAGTCCAACACTGATTCTATGTCCATGAAAATGCATTTATTTATACATACACAATATACAGTAAAACCCCTTACTTACACTTTACTAGGGACCTGGGAAAAAAGTGTAAATTGCGGGAAAGTGCCAATTGAGGAAAAAGGAAAAATAGCTAAACTGATTATACTTTTAAACTCACTCATTTGTTACAGTAAGACTAACAATAGCACTGATAGCTTCTATTCAATGTCTAATGAGGAGTTCAGCCACCGACTGAACTATCTATTCTCGCCTCAGACACTTTTCAAGTACATTGTAACATGTATGCCTAATGTGTCTACAATGTAACAAGTATCTTGTATCACTTAACAGAATGAATGGTGATTTTTTGAAACACGATTTTACGATTTTTAAAAATCACTAGTACTCTAATATAATGCGGTGGCTACTTTTAAAATTTCATTTTTTGAAAAAAAAAACCGCGTTATATTCAGGACAATACGGTAATTTAAATTACAACAAATTACAAATTTACTTAACTTTAATTACAAACTGTGGGAGCCAAGGGGCAGAATTTGAATGGAAAGGTTTAAAACATGATAGCGCCAAACTTTAACATCTTTTCAATAGCATTCATACTTGGTTCAAAGAATAAATAGCGTAAATAGTATTTCCGTATCTAGGTGCACTGTTTATGTAGTAGTAGTATAGTAGTATGATTTACGTATGAGGTTTTGAAGTTTTCACCTAAAAGAGTTCATGCATATGTATTTCCATCTCTAAATACGCTGTCCCTGAGTAGCATCTGTTAAAGCGAGTGCTGTTTTGAAAAGAAAGAATTCATATTTCTATCTCTAGGGGTGCTGCTCCTCCTCTGTCACTGTTTTTGAAATCTTCACCCAAAAGAGTGGATTTTTTGGCCAAGCTAAGATGAAAAAAGTTCAAAACTCTTGGGAATCGCATGCTCAAGTGTTTTTAAAAATTGGAAATTCTAACATAAAATAACACGAATAGCGGGAAAACTTAAAATGAAATAATGTAAATACAGGGTTTTACTTACATTGGAATCATAGAAAAATTGATGGAACCCATATAAAATCTTGTAAATAGCAGGAAAATGTGCATTCCGATAATGTAAATACGGGGTTACTGTATTACATATAATTTATTAATACAATACATTTATTCATATTCTTGAAGTTCACAATGTGCAAATGAGTGAATTTCCACCTCATAGATACTGGTCGAACGGGAGTATTGACAAACCTATGTCAGAACCTGTAAGAAAAGGTGGTGTGTGTAGCTTTTCTGTAGAACTATAAGTGTAATTTTTATTTACAAAGACATTAGAAATGGATTAGATCCTAGCGGCAGGCTTGAAACTTGTAGATGTGGAAAAATGTTACAAACGGAGAATGTTAGAAGCAGCAAAAAATAATAGATAGACTTCTGATAGGGACATTTAAATTTAGACTTAAGATGCGAATAAACATTACATGTGAAAATATTAGATCGAGAGTTTACAGTTTGTAAGATTAGTTTTCCATTCAAAATTTATAACATTAATAGGATTGAATTTGGCTGTTAGATTTTTTCACCTTGTCTTTTTTATTAATTTTGGCACACTTATTGTAATATGTTTGGGGAAAAATTGATTTCATAAATAAAAAACAACAAATACAACGAAAAATTCAGAGTATAATAATGAATTTGTTCCGAAAAATAAAAATACAATTTGTATTAAAAAGAATGAAACGACCCTTTATGTGCACTAAAATGTAAAAAAAATTAGTATAAAATTCACACAACAAATGTTGCAGAAAGTAAAAAGAGGTTTGGTTGTACAGTAGTCCTGTAATTCAATCTTTAACAAATAAATCATCGGTAATATTTCCTTGCCACACAAATGTTATACGGTAAAACCTCATTATTTCAATCCCGGATAATTTGAAATAGCGTGAAATTCGAAGGTAAGAGCAGTCCCCGGCCAACAACAGGATTTTTAATACGTTTTAGTATGGATTATTTTATATAAGTCTACAATGAAATTCAAAGTCATGATCTGGTCCGGTGACTCGCGAACATTTCGTTTAATTTGAAACCTTTACCCATATTGTGTATTTAAGTGGAAAGTATGAGCACGCACATTACAAAGGCATCATGTTTATGTTTTCCATTTCTCGCAAACGAAATATACATTGCCTTCCAAACAGGTAACTTCTATTTTACTTATTTAATATTCAACATGAAATAAAATCATCGATGATACAAATAGAGGAATCATCTTATCCTTGCATCACTAGACCTTCTTTATTCCAGGTTCTCGGATTACTTCACGTATACTGCTTTATCGTAGACATTTACCTCTTTCTTGTAAGTTTTTCAGAAAAAAAACTCCAAATAAGCTAGAAGCATGCAGGGACAGGAGAGATGAGGTTTCATATTTGCCCTCTCAACAAAAAAATGCCAAAAATATAGGTTTTTACCTTAGTAATTTGAGCACGACCTTCAATGTTATTCTCACTAATACTCTCTGAACTGACACTTTCTTCCGAATAACTTTAAAGTAAGATTTCGTCTACTTTTCATCACCAGGTATTGCTTGCGTTTTTCTATTGGTTGACGCCATGATAAGTTCGACTCTTTTAATCTCTTAGAAATTAAACAAAAGTAACAATGGAAAAATAATGAACAATAGCTGCTTCCATACAGCGTAAATGTTTCTCTCAGAGCAGCAAGGGAATATTTTTTGTGCGATCCAAGCACTTCCCATGCACTCTGATCAGCTTTTGGTAAATATCTTTGAATGGGCTTGTTTGTGCATTGATGTCAGAGAAGTGTTTCTCTCTCTCACTCTCATTATATTGTTCCCAAGAAATGCCGAACCAAGCACTAGCCCAGATCCAAAGACCATTCCTCCTCCCTTTCCATATAGCTCTCAAGTGTTGACGCATAAGAAAAAATATTCATCTCAAGAGTGAGAGACATCACAAAGCAGATAAACAGTGCCTGCATCCCCTTCCACCACACAGTAGCTTCCGTGCAGAGGTTCCGTTAGTCTCAGCATTGAATAGGGGTTTTTAGAACCTACAATTCGCATAACTATGCGAAAATTCAATCACAAAATTTGACGTATAATATAGGTAAAAAGAAAATGGTAAAAATCGCAGAATTAAGTATAATAGGAAGATCCAAGGTTACTGTTTAGAAATATATCAAGGTTTTTCAGATTTAAGAAAATTTATTACTTCAAAAAAATAGAGAAATTAGCGATTTCCGCTGCATACCCAGTATGACTGCATATGAACTTTTCGTCCTGTGTACCCAGTACGCAGGGCAACATGGAGGGGTTAAGAGCATTTCTTACAATTCTAAGTGA
The DNA here is from genome assembly GCA_028673005.1 of Tanypteryx hageni. Lineage (NCBI taxonomy): Eukaryota > Metazoa > Arthropoda > Insecta > Odonata > Petaluridae > Tanypteryx > Tanypteryx hageni. The sequence continues at coordinate 153,420,337 of CM054114.1, forward strand.
TTGTCCATAAAATACGTCATGCTTATGTTTCCCTTTCTTTAAACTCGGCGCACTACGCTAAGCTTGACCTGTACCCTTGCCACCTGTCTGCATGATGCAATTCATGGATTAAAATCCCAGCAGTCCCGAAGGGAGAATGTTGTTGAGTAGGCATTGCAGAAAAGAATTCGTTAAGTACATAATTGTAAAATCATCACGTCATAACAAATACGATCACGTTATTTTGAGAGCACGTATATTTTATTACAGCTGTGCAATGCAGATGGAAATAAAATTACAATGCAATGTATGAAATTGCCTATAGCTAATAATGAATTAATTAATTATTTTTGACCATACCGATGGCATGGAAAGTTTGAACGAAATTGAAGAGAATTACTGTGATGGTTCCTATATATTATCTATACAATGTTTCACACAAGTGTTTTCCCAATCTTTCAGCATGCATTTTCATAATCTTTTGGCTGAGTATGCACAGTTGAAAGTCTTTCCTCCAAAACGTGGCATAAAAGAGTAACTTGAAATACGCACTGGGAAAATTGGTATGTTCACTCGATCCTATTTTTCACACATGGTGATGTTCATGAATCATGAATTAAGTGGTCACTTCAGCTCTGTTCACAAATTCGCCATGTGTACAAACTTGTAACGTCCATATGTTTTGTAGCAGAATGGATAGATAAGGCTATATTGCGATTTTACTGTCCAAGTAGCAGATCGTAAGAAATTTTGATTTTTTTAAGTTCGTTTATTTTGAACCTGGATAATTCGAAGTCGTATTTTTGTGGTCCCTTGAACTTCAAAATAATGAGATTTTACTGTATACCCAAAACAATTTTCACTTCCTGGAACATTCAAGTAGGTGAATTTTGTATTTATTTTTCACTTTTTAACGCATCTATAAGGTGGATTCATTAATTTTTCTATGTAAACTTTTTAATTTAAAAGTTAATTCAAGCATATTCATCATATCTGATGGGCAATTACACTAGTATTATCATAAACATCCAAAGGAATTAATATTACATTCATTTGAATCTTAATTTGTCATTTGTTTCTATTTTTAGACGACACTAACCTGGTTGCTAGAATTATCTGGTGAAGGATCTCCAGGATTCCGCTCTTGTGACACATTATTGGCATTTATATCTCTCTCAACATCATTTGACATTCCTGTTTCTGGCTGCCAGTCTGACCTAGATGATTTAATAGAAAATGATAATCAATTAAGAATAACTAGAAGTGAAATTTAAGGGGTTTTTATGGGCATTATAATAATAATTATTATTAGCACTAATTATATATTTTTAAGGGAGCAAAGTTCTAGAGAGGGGGATTGTCTTATAACTGGGTAAATATTGTACATCAGAGGGTTATTTTGACTGACATCATGCTGGAAAGATATATTTACTAAATGCCCTACTCAAACAAAGTGTTCTTTCGATAAAAATGCTAATACGAATTCAAATGCTCTGCAACTCTTTGTTGGTCTATTCTATTTACCTCTCGAGATCTGACCTCAGTTGCCCTGCAGCAACTGCAGCAGACACCACACCTTCTGGCAGTCGTTGAAGACAAACATATGGAGGGCCACACCTCCCCACTCTCAAACTGGGCAATCTTCGCTGTGGTCTAGCTATTAGCCTACCAAGCAAAGATGAATAACCAGCTGGCCTACCACGGTTGGCAGGTCTAGTCCCAGTTGATATCCGTGCAAACAACCTGAGTGGTCTATTTGGCCCAGGCTCAGGAAACCGCACAGGAATTCTTGCCCTCTTCCTCGAGGTCTGATTACCAGGGCGATCCCTGAATGGAGCCCCTGCCATCCCAGACGACACACCGCCAGAGTCTCCTCCTACTTCCCTTGCCCCTTCTTCGCTACCCCCTCCCCTGCCCCCGGAACTGTCAGGCTCTTCCCCTCCACTTATTCGTGCCAACTCCATCAGCTCCCTCACACGCAAGCCCTCCTCTTCATCCTCGGCCCTGCTTGCGCCCCCAGAGGGTTCTCCTCCATCGTCCTCTCCAGAGGAGGGTGAGGAAAGGGGTGGAGGAGGAAGAGGGGGAGGAGAGGGTGGGAGGGGTGGACGTGATGGCCGAGGGGGAGGGGAAGATGGTGGAGAAGTGGTGGCTGCAGGGGGAGAGTTGGGAAAGAGTGAGGAAGCTGTGGGAGATGCAGGTATCGCAGAGCTGTTTCCATCACGTACTGCAGCATGGAGGGATCCTATCTGACGCTGTAAATCTTCCCACATTCTCCGGATCTGCTGTAACTGTAGTATTTCTAGGCGTGCCCTACCGATACAAATTCAGCGACTGATTGTTTATCGATAAGGTTAGGAAACAATTCAGAAAATACAACCGTTATGTAAAAAGACACAATGAATTCTGTGATTAGATAAAAGTATTCTAGTATTCTTTTTCATTATAATAAAAATTGAACAAATGAAAGAAGCAATAATTATTTTACAAATTTCAATTAAAAAATGTTTTAGGTAAAAAAGCATGAAAAAGAGAGTGCAGCACAAACATACTACAAATTGTTTAATTAGAGAAACATTTGAAAAAAAAAATAAATATACTCAAAATAACAAAAATTAAAAATAGGACACCATATGAGAGATCCTGTTCAGAACCAGAAAAAGATAGTAAAATTTTGTGTTAATTTGCTCTCGAGTCCCTTTCTTATCTAGTTTATCATTCAATCTATAATGGTAAGGACTTGAACTGTCAATCTGGGCCTTCCAAAGCTCAGGAGCCCAAGGAGCAAGCCCATATAATCCCTTCATCTAACTATACCAAAATAATTATAACAGGAAATTTTCATGGAAACGAACAAAGCATGTTTACTGGTAAATAAAAGTAATCCATATAATATTTACGGATATTATAATGGTTACAAATTGCTGACCCATGTGACAACACCTTTAAGTAGAAAGTTATGAATGTATGCAGCACTACAGACTTGTACATAATTTCACAATTTTACCATTCCAATACATGCTAATAACTGCTAAATAAGCCTTAATAATTCACCACTAAGCATCAAATGCAGCCATTTATTATAGAGGTTGTTATACACAAGGACTACACATAAAATTTCAATTCCACAGCAATTAAAAAAGCTTAAGAATCTCAAAATGGTATCAGAAATAAAAAAAGAAAATATGACACAAAGCAAGAGATATAGCAAAGATATTTGCCTGCATAAACGTTGCATGTTGTCTATGTGCCTGCTGAGAAGTTGAATTCCAAAGCGAACGCTCACATCAGCTGGAGGCGAAGAGAACCTGCACCCCTGTGGCCAATACAATGTTGACATTATTCACTATAAATTTTAATGGTGAATATGAAGTGGGCATTAAAAAATTGATACTGGTATTGTAATTGCACTTACAACTATGAGCTTTGAACATTTTCACTACAAATAATTCATCCCAGTTAACAAAAAACCATAATCATGTTTATAAATCCACCTTTTCTTATTTGAAATTAAATTTCTAAAAAAATTCCTATACCTTTGCATAAATATTAAAATAGTAACTATTGTTTTTATACTATTTCTGACAATGTAATTTATCAGCTATGCTTGATCTCACAAAAAACATTCATTGCCCTAATTAGTATTTAACTATTGATACAATCATCTTGATTGACCAATTGATCTTTGACTAAAGCAATGAAACAAAATAAGAGTACAATCTCATTTGTTCAAATTGGATAATTCAAAGTACAGAGCACTTGGACGATATAATCATTTACCAGTCAAAACAACTGAATTTTATACACTTCTCAATTCAGTCTGAGGTTATCAAGGTGATCGGACGTGTCCAAGTAGAGCTCCCAACTGAAAGGTGTGTGAGATTGCTGGTAATAAGGTGAACACTGTGATACTTAAGTGCAAGGTGTGTAGCAAGAAATCGAGGAATAGTGTTCAATATTGGCTTTGTAATCATCGGTACTACTTCAAATGTACACACAGCAAGTTGGAGAGGAATGTGTACAGGAGGATTGGAGATGTTCAGGGTGTGCGAGTTTTTGCGACTGCTAAGCCACTCTGGCCATAGAGGACGAGACCACAGAAAATCTAGGTAAAGGACTTGAATTTGTTAAAGGTGAAATGCACGTTCTTCAAGAGGAAAAAGAGGGCTAAGAAAGGAATTATATGTGAAGGATAACAAGATAACAAGTGGAAAAAGATGGTGAAGAAAAGCAGAAAATGGAAGACAGTCACAATCTTTAAAACAGTAACGAGAAGGGCAAAGTCAGTTTGCAGTTAAGAATAATGGAAAACTCTATATTACAACAGTGGCAAGTCATGCAGGAAAGGGTATAAGAGTGGAACAACTGGAAAAGAAGACTGAGAAACAGAGCGACAACATGAAGGATGTAGCATTACTACATGTTCAGACCAACGAAATTGAGGAGGCAAAGAAAGAAGATCATGTTGTTGTTTTGGTTCAGGATCTGTAAGATGCTGCAAAGAAGAAATTCAAAAGAGCAGTCCTGATGTAGTCATAGGTATAGAGTCATGGTTAAAAGGTAATGTACACCCACTTCCAAAAAAAATTACTACCCGAGAGCGCTCAGAATCTAAGTGCGGATCAAAACAATGATTTGACAATTCTGTAATCCTCACGTGGTCTGACCCTTCACAGAAAAGATCTTTTGTTTTGAGGGTAAACATTAAAGGATCGGGTTTCTCCTCCCATCATTTCCAAGTTTTCTAAATAGAAACGAAAGCTACAGCCACACCTATTGGTTCTTCTCCTTCTCAGGTAAATGAACTTGAGCCTTCGGAATACAATTCAGTTCTATTTGGGAAGTGCAAGCAATCATTCAAGAGTATATTTTCATTTGTGTGCGAGTTAATTTTCGTTATGCCTCAATTAACTCCAAGAAGAAGAAACCAAGTCAATGGTCTGCTGCAGAGCAATGTCTCTGCAGGAAATCACGAGAAAATTGAATGTGTCTCATGTTACTGTGCATAAAATCAAAATTAAATGGGAGACAGAGCTAGCTAATTATGCTAACTAACCAGGGGGAGGATGAACGTTAAATTAAATAAAATGATTTAATGTACAATATATCTGTAAATATTAATTTCTGACAATTGGAAGTATCATATTCATTAACAGGATCTCCAAATATACCAAACTAGCCGAGACCCGTGCCATTATTCCATGGAGTTTTTTCGATAAATGTATGAACAAGCGATTATATAAAATTGAATTTTTATAACCACTTCTACATAGTAAATATTTTTATATGCAGGAAATTATACCTAATACTAAACTTTTGCGATATAATTTATACGACAAAAATTTAACAATTTCTTATATAACACCAAGTCTCAAAGTCTAAGCTAAATCTCAGAAGGTGAAACTTTTATGTTAATTTTCAATCAATCATTGTTCTTCATGTGTGTTTTCAGTTTAATCCAAGTGTAAATGCACCGAAAATACCAAGGAAAGCAATGCTTGGTAACCTCCTTTTGAAATGTGAAAAAATCTGGAATAATTCTTTTACAATCTTACAATTCGAGCAAATCAGATAAGTGAATAGAATGATAAGAATTACATAAAGAATAACATTCTTTTCTGTGTAAAATAGTGCAAATTCTGCAATTATATGTCCATTTTGAGATATTTAAAAATGTTTATGACTATAGGTCTACGTTACATGTTAATCAAATACAAAAATGGAACACGTCTGGACTCGAAGCAACGAACTTGAGAAAAAAATGAACACTCGTTGCACCCTGAGAGAAGTCCGTGCTTTCCCACCATACCAAATTTAAAGGGATTTTTTCTTTTGTTCTCACAAAACTATGTGCATTTGAAAATATTACTCATTCCTAGTTACCGCTAACAGTTAGCGGTGACTAATAATTAGAACTAATCAAACACAGGGGGCAGCAAACATTATCTTTCTGGAGGTCCTAGAGGCCCGCCACCCTTTCATGAAAGGCAAGCCCTGCACCCGCCTCACACGGGGCCCTAGGGAACGGCCTACTTGGCCTATGCCTTAATCCGACCCTGGGGATGCTGCTCTGTAGCAAACCAACGACTTGATTCTATTTTTTTTCCAAGAAGATATATAAACTGTATATAAACTGTTCAGAAATGTATATAGTTTCTCCTTATAACCTTTTTCTGAATGCTAAGTAAAATAAAGAATTTATTTGTTCGAGTTATTTTAAACAAATTAAAGAATATTTTCTTTCTTGATATATTAGGTTACCTTGGTCAATTTTTTGGGTGATTGCATTATTAGTATTATTATTCAAATTTTCTCTGTTTTCGAGGTAGCATTCATTCTTTGACATAAACGGACTACCACCTAGTAAATAGGTAAATGCGTTTCATATATTCTAGAAGAATTGTGGGATATTGCAAAATTTTACATTTTACTAGCATATGATCCAGCAGAAATTGAGAGTTTAATAAAGTATAAAATATTAATAAGTTCTATGTCAAAGTAGTAAAATTTGTGAAGTTGAGAAGCGGAAAATGGTTAACAAATCCAGAAATCAAACCCGGGTCTTGCATTTACTAGTCAAGTGATCTAGCGCAGAGCAAATTATGCAACATGGTTATAATATTTCTTGGTGGATATTTCAGTGACGTCACAGAAAAAGGCACAAGAAGGTTCAAGGATTAAAGCTCAGGCTTCCGTGTGTTTGGAGGTTTGCTATGTCATTTTTACTTTCTACATTATACAAGTACTGTATTCGTGCAAAAAATCGATTTCAAGATTTCAACAGGAATATGCGTTTAAACCCTTTGAGTGCCATGCCAATTTTGGTGGGTATGCCCAAAAGTGCCATTGCTATTTCAGCAAATTTGCATCAATCTCTAAGAAAATCACATATGGGCCATTACATGGCATTTTGGATAGTGAGTTACCTTTTTTTTTAAATTATGAAATTTTGCCCTTGTTAACACCCTTGAGAAACGAAAATCTTTGAAGTTACAGCCTCCCAACTATTTTTGTTTTAGAGTTATTAATTATTAAAATTTTAACAGTTTCGTGAAAATCGGCCTACACGCGAGTCTTTGAAGGATCATAACATTTGAACGAAACAAGATAGAAAGGTTGGCGACCATGTATTTTAAAGTGAATGAAGCGTACTTTGCAATGATGTACAACAAAGACTACCTTTTGTTAAAAAAGCTAATAAATTTGCAGTTAAATGTTTAACTTGAAATTTGACTCTCCTCCCCACAGTTGACCGAAATTTAATACACACCACGAGTTTCTATACACTTTCTACTGTAGGAAACCATTTTTAGATAAATGGGACTGCAACTGGAACATAATAAAATAATACAAAATTCAGTGTCCTATGCCACTCTCAATGCGAGACTGTGACTAATGTGTTACGTGGCCATTCTTTCATGGCATTTTGGACAGTGATTGACCTCCTATTTTTTTAAAATTCTGAAATTTGGCGCACTTGTTAACACGCTTGAGAAACAAAAATCTGTGAAGTTACAGCCTCCCAACTATTTTTGTTTTTGAGTTATTAATTTTGAAAGTTTTAACAGTTTCGTGAAAATCGGCCTACATGTGACTCTTTGAAATATCATAACTTTTGAACGAAACAAGATAGAAAGGTCGGTGACCACGCGTTTTAAAGTGAATGAAGCATACTTTGCAATGATGTACAACAAAGACTGCCTTTTGTAAAAAAAGTTAAGAAATTTGCAGTTAAATGTTTAACTATAATTTGAATCTCTTCCCACCAATTGACTGAAATTTAATACATACCACAAGTTTCTGTGCACTTTCTACTGTAGGAAAAAGTTTTCAGATATATGGGACTGCATTGGGTGAGGAAATCTATCATGACAATATACAATATATGTATGCAAAGTTCAATGGCATATTTAAGGGTTGTCCTGTCCACGAAAACCCACTGTTTGTACAATACAGTATTGACGATAGCATTGTCGAAGACATTTTGCAATTGACATCATACTTCAGATGCCTCAGGACACGTGCTACACATGTCAAATTAACATGACAGCATTGGATGGTTGCATATAACTCCGGCAACACATTCTTGGTACATTTCTACAGGTAGTGGATCTTCTGCTGTTAATACTGGTATTCTGGTACAGTCAATCATTAATTTAACATTTTGATGAGTTGTACAAACACAAACACTATGAGTGCCTGAAGAATCTGGTAATACACAATTTACTGGTCTGAGATGTGCGAACTTAGAAGAGCCTACTTTAATATCAGGATATTGGTCTTTGAAATGTATATACAATTCTTCGAGATTGCTTAGATAATATTAATTTCTTTTGCCTGTGCTCCTTACGACCATTTTGCCTTACTGTTACAAAATCTTTATCTCCAGGCATAGTGCGAGAGACATCATCCCTTTCATAAAATATTTTCACAAGATTCAATTTGTCCTGCGAAAAAGACTGATATTTCTTCTTGTCCGGTCACGATAATATATATCCTTCTCTTGCGAATTCTTTACCTGTAGTAATTATATGCTTCGTAGCATTAAAATGTTCTTTGATTTTCATATAGGACCACTTACTAGGAAGCACCGTCAAAATTTTAATTTTCTTATCTCTGTTTCACTCAACACCTTTTTTAAATTGTCTAATAATGTACTTTCACTTTCTTCATTACTCTGACAATGTGCGAGCATTAAAAAATATACGTTTTCCACTTTTCTCTACTTTTATCATTTTTTCTTTAGCATACTTCCGTTGATTTAGATTCCTTTTTACTCTCCGACTTTCACCAATATGTGATGTTTCATTAAAGTGTGAATGCGATGTTTCTTGAAGAGTCACAATATCGGTCTCATTTACTTTCATATTCAGCAATAGAAGAGCTTCCTGGCTGTACATTTTCTTCGTTGATGCTACTATTTGAAGCCACGCTTGGTGAATGTTCATTCTTCTGCCACAGTCACAAATTCGCATATCCTTCTGGTATTCAATCTGCAGGCCCTACTGTTGCAGCATTCTAGGTGACACTTTCCTTAACTGCATTACTGATATCTTCTTATGAGGACGTAGTAGCTGGTTGAAACAGCAATCAGTTTTAAACTTCGGTACCATCTCTAATTATACGATCAATAGAAAATAATTTTCATGAAATTATAATATGAAGTGAATCAACTTAGAACTTCAACACAATATAACTCCAGAACACGATATAACTTCGACACGCCATATGATGACGATATATTGTCGCATGGCACTGAAAGGGTTAAGGTCCCTAGAACACATTTTGACCGTTTTCTCAAAGATGTCTGTGTATGTGTAGTGTCGTAAAATATTTGCCCTATCACAACTAAATTTTATGAAAAATATTTTTATCACAATGTCAGGAGTTGATTAGTTTTTGGGTAAAAATCGGCTCACCGATTTTTCGTCTTTCCAGAATATCTCGAAAATGGCTCATCCTAATGGAAAAATAACCACTAAATAACACTCTTGATTATCCGGCCTAATGAATGTAAGAGAAAGCATGCATAAACAAAAAACACGGATAACGCAAAAATGATTTTAAAAATACGTGCTTCAATTCTCGCGAACAAAAAGGTTATAAAACAAGTGACTGCACTGCTGGCCGCGAAGTAAAAGTGACTGAGCTGTCGGCCACGAAGAAACAACTGATTGATGAAAATCGCATGCTGCTTCCCATGATATTGTCATAAAAGTCACTAACATTGAAAAAGCAATATATTTACATACTTTGGAGGACGCACAAATAAGTGAAAAACATGGATAATGCAAAAATGATTTATTTCAAAATATATGCTTAAATTCTCATTGCAATGGTAACAAAAAGGTTAGAAAACTTTTATAATTGTCCTTTCAAAAAGTTTGTAATTTAAGTTTGTTTTGAGTACTTCTTTACACTTTCTTTTATGATTGTTCGTATTTTCCTGGCTGCTATGACATTGCAGTAATCAAAATCATTTTGTCCCATATAATCTAACCAAGTTTCGACACAATGAAGAGCCGTACTATTTTTAATGCGTTCAATTTCAGTCCCTTCACTATAATCACTGCATCCTTTGTCTCCGCCATCCTCTTCTTTTTCTTTCTCTTGCGTTAATGCATTGACAATATCCTCGTCACTCATATGCTGGAATCCAGATTCAAACTTATTACAATCATACCATTCAATGAGATTCTCGCAGTCCACATCCTCAAAACCATTTATTCCCTGCAGTAGTTTAATCAAATTGGAGTTTGTAGTATTTACTTCCTCTTCAGAAAAACCATGAAAGTTCTCTTCAAAATCAGGAAGAAGTTTGTTCCAAGACTGAACTAGGGTCACAGGCTTCACAGGGGCCCATGCTTGAGAAATACCATGTACTGCATCTAGAAGCGACATTTTTTTCCAAAATTCCAATAACTTTTCATCCTCTTTAGCTAGAGTCTCTAGAAGACCAGCCCGATATTGTCGCTTCATTGATGCGATCACTACTTGATTCATGGGCTGTATTAATGCCGTGACATCTGGAGGCAAGAATTTTGTGCAGATAAGACCATCATCAGAAGTTAAAACGGCTGCATTCGGATGCGAGAGAACGTTATCTAATAACAACACTGCTTTTGGTGGTAGTCCTTCGTTGCTTAAAAAAGAACGAACGTCAGGCACAAAATTCTTGTGGAGCCAATCAGTGAATATATTTCTGTCCATTCATGCACCCTTCTGGTTGTAGTAATTGATAGGCAAAGTAATGCATTTGAATGAGCGAGGTTTTTTTGCCTTGCCTATCACAGTAAGTTTCAACTTGTGTTGCCACATTTCCACAGCATAACATTGTGATTCGCTCTTTGTGTAATTTATGGCCACTATCATGACTTTCTTTCCGAAACGCCAAGGTTTGTGTTAGGAGGCCTTTCCAATACAAACCTGTCTCATCAGCATTAAATATCTGGGCAGGTGTCAACATCTCTTCCTTCACAAATTTTTGAAATTCTAATTGAAAGGAATCAGTAGCTGACATGTTACCACTCAAGCGTTTTCCTTGAATGGTAATTTTGCATATACCGTATCGCTGTTTGAAACCACCCAAATGAAGCATTAAAGTTACCTTCTAGCCCTAGTGATTCATGGAAATGCCTCGCTTGCTGTGCACACATGGGACTGGAAACAGGAGTTCCATCAGCTCGCTTTTGATTAAACCACAGAAGTAAGGCTGCGTCTACTTTCTTGTAGGTTGATTTTTTCATACTCTTACGTTTTGAGGGACCAGCACCACTGTCAGAAACTGCAGCAAACTCCATCAATTTAGTTTTGTTTTTCTTTATATCACGAATGGTTTGTATGCCAATACCATATTCGTCTGCCAATTTATTCAGTCTCCTTTTTCAAGTCTCACAATTAATTAGTTTTTTATAATAGGAAGAACAATTTTCTTCCATTTCTCTGCCATTTTAACATGGGGTGGGATAAAAGTTTATCACTACAAAAACCACAATACAATGAGCTGCACACAAGGTGAAACAACAATAGGAGAATCTATAATCCGATCATCCTTACTGTGACATACTGGTAAAAGTGACTGCATCGCCCCGAAGAAACAACTGACTGACGGAAGTCGCATGCTGATTCCCAGGATATTATCATGAAGTTCACTAGCATTAAAAAAGCAATATAATCTATTATTATTTATTCTATGTGTTTACAAACCTATCATTTTTGCACATAATAAAATCTTTAGACATTAATATAATGGGATTACGAAAATGTTGTCTCACATTGATGAATTTCTTTGCAATCAGAGTATTAATAAAATTTCGACTCATAAGGAGAAAGACAGCATGGATAATCTGCAAACCGGAAAACCCGTGCATGGATAATCGAGAGTTTACTGTATAATCAAATGGCTGTAGCTCCCATTTGATAGACCCTTTTATGGTGGGAGGAGAAACCTGGTCCTTTCAACTTTAGCCTCAAAACAAAAGGTCTTTTCTGGGAAGGGTCATGTCGCGTGAGTATTACAGCATTATCAAATCATTGTTTTGATCCGGACTTAGATTCTGAACGCTCTCGGGTGGTAACTTTTTTGGAAGTGGGTATACATTCTAATGAAATTTTTATGGTGGGATTTACAGAGTCGAGGAGAGACCAAGATATTAAAATTGGGATTTTTGTATGCATAAAAGAGTGTATTACAAGTAAACTTAAATGGATAAGAGAAGATTGAGAAATGATGTGTGAAAATAAATATTCAAAATGTAAAAATCACTGGACATTGTGGCTGCATACAGGAAACCAGGCAAGGGGTTTTACCTGTTAGAAGAAAATGTTTTTGAAAAAGCCAATCAGTCAGGAAATACTATTGCAGGAGAATTGAACAAGGAAAAGGGAGGGTAAATGAATCTAAAACATATTTTAGAAACAATAAAATACTAATGACTTCCACAAATACCTTAGGAGATGTTGGGACAATAACAAGAAAATTATGTTAAATAGAATTAACTCCTTAACCATAAAATCATAGCTATTAAAATTGAATAAAACTAATAGATGATGAAGAGAAAAAGAACAAATGAAATAACTGGTACAATAACTTGTACAAGAAAGCAGCTAATTATAATATGGCTGCAATGAATGATTTAGAATTGCATTCCCTACCAAGCATTATTGTGAGGGGCAAACAAGAGGCAACATACTAGAAGATTCAGGATGTTAATATTTTGAAAAAGGTGAAGAAGATAGGATATAAATGAAGAATTAGGAGGTCCAGACAATGTAGCAGTCAAAGCATTAAAGTCGGATGCAGAAGAAATAGTTCCATATCTCAGGATATTATTCAATACATTAAACAACTACTCCATTTCAGTGAACTGAAAAAAAGCCATCGTCATACCAATTTATGTGGGAGGAAACAAAACCAATGTAGAAAATTATAAACCAGCTAGTATAACAGTAGTATGCAAGCTCATTGGAAAATTAATTAGTGATAATTTTTGTTGCAAACTAGGACTACCAGGATATAGTAGAATTGATGGATGATGAACAAATAGATAGTATTGTTATTGATGTCTCAAAAGATTTTGATACTGTACCTCATGGTATATTAATAGCTAAGTTAGATAAGTTGAACACAGAGATGAGTAATCTTCTAGTTAAAAAATTTTCTTACTGGTTAGTAAATGCAGATAAAGAAATTGAGGTATATATCAGGTGCTCCTCATGGGAGCATTATCAGTTGATTACTTTTTCTTATCTATGTTAACAACCTACCTGAGTATGTAAATTCTAGAATTTGACTTTTTGTGGATGACCATATTATCTGCCAAAAAGCGAGGACCAAAAATATTGCGAGAGATATAAATAACATAAGAGGATTGGATAAGGTTTAACAAATGAGTTGAAATAAAAAAGAGCAAACACATTGCCTTCTCAAATAAAAGTTCCTCCAGTCAGTTTATAAACATGATCATCTTAATTGAGGACCTATACCAATGATTAACTATTGTAAATACTTGAGAGTTATAATAAATAAAAACATGGACTGGGTTATTCAAATCGACAATATCTTTGCCAGAGCATATAAAAAACTTGCATTACATGATTCAAAACCTAGAAGTACTAAAAAAAGCAAAGAAATTAGGGTACACATCAATAGTTAGGCCTAATCTCGAATACGTGACAAACACATGAAACCCATACGAGATAGACCAGATAAAGAAAGTATGAAAGGTTCAAAGGAGGTATGTTTTAGGAGGATACAATAAGAAAGAAAGCATCACAAAGATGATAAAAATTATTGGATAAAAAACATAAGAAATAGGAGGCGAAGAAATAGAATGAGTGGTATGCATTAGGCTCAAACTGATAATTAAGCATGGAAAGACTTATGCGTTAGAATTGAGAAACCCAACTTTCATGGAAAATAAAGTCATGAATATAAAAACAAATCGAGGTCTGAAAGAAACAACACTGAAACACTTTTTTTTAATATGGAAATTAGAGAAGAGAACAAGTTACCTGAGGTGTTCTTTGAGCTCTTGCCAAAAAACTCAAAAGGAATTCAAAAATAAATATTAGGTGATATTATCAAGCAATTGGAATATAGGGAACTAAAAGAAGAGATGGCCGAGTTTGAAGAAGGGTACGCTTGATAGAGCAGAGTATGGTGGGGACATAGTGAGCCCTGTATCTGCTATGGTAGCCATGAAAGCCTATCTTGAACCTTTAACTTCACGTATGAAATTATTATAATTGTGATTGATTTGTAAATATAGGCATCCCTCCCTCAGTGCTCTTAAATGGTTCATGAAGAAAAGAGCAATAACTGCAACTGCATTAAGTGAGAGAATTTTCCTCATAAAAACTAATGTAAATAGATTTAATTCATACTTCCAACCTACTATCAACGCTAATGAATTTCCAATGTAAGGTATATTTTTGTGCAAAATTTCATTGGTTTGAATTATATGGGTTTAAAATAACTGATATTTCATTTTGGCAGCAAAATTTGAAGTTTAAAGTCTTTGTTAGTCCACATAGGTATGAATAGCCTTGTTGTTACTAAACAGGTGTTAAATAACCACAAAACTCAACACAGGATATCAAGAAGATCACATATATTTAGTGGACAAACAAATATACGCTAACATGGAAATACGTTAACAAAAAAATGCAACTTTTGAAAATTAAATAAAATTGAGCCATCATTGCATTAATTCATATCCCTATTTTTGGAAAATATTAACTAATTTTATTTTGCTTTAAGGCTTATTTGTATTTCTCAGTTACCAATTCATTTTTAGGCATTCTTTACCAGTGAAGCTGTAATAGCAGAACGCCTTATGGGCACATCTGGTCCGTCTGTCCGTTGTAACTTTCATCTCCTAAACCACTTGACAGATTTTAATTTAATTAGGTATGAGTGATCTTTATTAAAATTTATCGCTCAATTGTGATTTTCAACTGAATCCGTCAATTAGAACTTCCACTTTACATAATTAATTTAATAAACTTATATTCGTATCTCGTTCAATGGCATCCATCAAGCAACGATGAAATATCAAACTTTTATCTCCCTAGCTCGTATATGATCTGCGAGTTATAGAAAAATTTATTCGGATAGAAAACAACACTTTCTACAAGAAAGTCTGCGAGGCCACATAAATATGAACTATGGTTTCAAAGATAAAAATTCGAGAAAATCCCTAGCAAAACATTGCATATTTTGTTTATATAGATTGCTAAGATGGTTCTCTCAGCAAACAAAAATTAAAAATCCATGTATTTCTCTCACATTCTCTTACATGATCTGTGAGGTATAGATTAAAAAATGTATTCAGATAGAGAACAACATTTACTACAAGATAGTCCCTGAGACTATAGTTTCGGGGATAAAAATTCGAGAATCGCCTAATCTTTCGATACTGTCTCATTCGTATTTCCCATAAAGAATGCCTTTGAAATCTGTGTATTCCATTTATGGAGTATGCTTTTCCATCTTGTTTGTCCAATGCTTGATGACACTGTTTACAACACAGTTCATTAATGTTTTGAGCACAGCAAGCACTGTGAATGCCTCTTAGCAGGTGGGACGTGTAGATTCAATGAGGCTTTTCTCTTTGTCCTTTTCTCTCTTGCTCCCTTAAGCTGCTGTGGGAGCAGTCACTTCTGTATTTTTGGCAAGAATATCCATTGAATCAATGCATTGTCTGGGAGTTGCTACCATCGTACCAACTGTTTTTGGTATGACCTTTTAAGGTAGTTTATCATTCCCAGGTATAGGAGCTGCTTGTATATCAGTGCATTAACAGGAAGAAAAATAGAACACAAATATACTTAAAAAATATGCCTGCTCAACTGTGGGCAGAACTCTGGTCCACTAGTAGAATAATGTTCCTGTTTTGCGAAACCATTTGTCTCCCCGGCTGCATAATCCACTCCCTGAAGAGTTTTCTCACCAATCAAGGCTCTTTGTTGGTCTTTTAGTTCAAAAGAAGATGTGTTATTCTTTTAGAGAATCAATGTTTTTTGAACTTGCCAAGAATGAGTAGCTTTAATTTTTCATTTCCATCAGTGTTGCTAGCTAAAACATGGTTCGTCTTTCTTTTGATTTTTCCAGCCATAGAAAACTTCACCTTTCAATGCATCTGATCTGATTGCAAATTGTTAAAATAACCCAATGTCATCTCAGTCATCGTAATATTCAAGAATTGGTCTGATATTTTCTCGCCAATTATCAGCAACTATGGTGTTAACGGATGATACTTCGCACTCATCAATCTTTATTACGAAAAAACGATGGTCTAAGTAGGTGGTGCCCAACCAATGGTGCATGCGCCACTTTTGGTGTACCTGCCTCTCAAATGCATCACACAGCACTTAAAACAATTTATAAAATAATTTTGTTTTTCAACAGTTGAAATATATCTGGGATTTAAAACAATGATCTTAGAATTTTATTGTATTTTATGTCGATATATCGGTTTAGTTTCGGAGTTTTAAAAGTGAAGAATTTATTGGGCGAGTGATTGTAAGGAAACCTTGTCATGTCTGATGACTTGGGTGCCTGAAAATTCCACCCGACACATACTAAGTGTCATATCCTCTTCCCACCACTGCTTACTTATCATGGATCGACTTTAAATTTAAATAAGCCATTTTGTTGCCGGAAGGCGTTTTCGGGAGAAGCAGTGTAGTGAGCATTTTGACTCAACATTTCGCACATGTTAGGAGTGAAGAAGCCCACTGTAATGTGGGCGTAATGTCAAGTCAAAATGCTCACTATGCAGTTTCTCCTGAGAATGCCTCCCAACAATGCTGCCCACTGTAGAAACCTCCAATCAAAGATTGGTCATTTTGTTGTCTCGTGAACAATATCCACGACTTTGAAAATTTGCTCAGTGTTACATCTGTTGATTCGCAAGCTCATAAGCAAGTGAACAAGTTTTCTCAACCGTGAAACTTATCAAAAATAAATGATGGCCATGACTCATTGACTCGAATATAAAAAATCTGCTGTTACTTGCAACAACAAATTTACAACCTGATACAGACAAGTTGGCAGAATTGAAATTACACCGTAGATCACATTATTGATAAGATTTATTTTTATCACATCCTTATATTTCGTGATAGGTAAAAGGTTGGGCATCACTGGTCTAAACAGTCCATGAGGCTGAAAATTGTACTCGAATTAAAAATTAACCGGATTTTGAAATAAACATACTAAAAACCATACAAAACCCTATTCTGTTAGTGAGGAAATGGTAACAACTTCGAATTATCAGATATTTTGAATTATCCAATATCGAATTAATGAGCTCTTCCTGAAGTGTTACTTTAATTATAAGTGATTTGTAAATACTGGGATTTTTCTTTTTGTTAAATGTATTGCATTACTTTTCTAGTTTGTACCATGACTGCTGTAACATTCAATAAAATTTAATCTTGAATGATGCCAATGAAGATAATCAGTGAGATGCAGTATATTAGAAATAAGGGTCAAATGTTGTCATGTTGTAATTGCATTGTATATTATCAAGATGTCACATAGCTTAATTATACATTTGCAGTCTGTGTAGCAGATCATAGGCAAAGTCAACATTATTTTTACAGCTCAGATAGACAAAAACATAGCAATATGTCATTACACATTCACAGTATAAATAATGGATCACAAACAAGGTTTACGTATTTTTGAGTTGGAATAGTTCAAACAAATACAGTTAGAAGTTTTTGTCTCTTCAACTACAAATTAACAAGGTTTTACTGCACTTGACACAACAAACCTTTGAAAATTTAAAATGCTGATACTAAAATTGGAGACACTAACCTGCCTTCCTGATGAGCTTCCTCGAGTAGCACTACTTCCACTGCGAGTAGTCGAAGTCCTCGGTTGAAAGGCTGATCGCAGAGAGGTAGAGAAGGTCGAGACAGTGCTGGTAGAACCTGCAGTAGACTGGCATGACCTCACTCGCAAGTCAAGAGCTGCCTGATCGGGTGCCCTCGAGGAGGCCAATCGTGGACGAAAGGCAGAGCGGACGGAGGCAAATGGCCGAGCATTGGTCGTAGGCGTGCTTGTGTTTGATGGGGCACTGGTGGTGGTGGTGGGAGATGTGGGTGTAGCCGAAGTGGAAGGAACAGTGACTGCTGCCATGGACCTCAACCGGACTGTTAACCTTAGGATGGAAATCAGAAAAGGAACTGGCAATTATCAATGTACGAAAGCACTGTAGCAAAAAAATAACAAAATGAATAAAATAGAGGTTTTCCATTCAGCTTTATACATATTCATATGATGGACGATTTGGCACTCAACATTAAACCATCCTTTTTAACTGAAGATGTATCAAGAATTATTACCTCTCTGGGCAAGGAGATGACACCATCCTAACCATCAACTCCCCTTGAGCAACAACCCTCCGGCTCTGACCTCCAGATATCTCATCATCGACTCTATCACTGACATCTTCAACTTGGTGAGTTAATCTGGAGGCAGCTGTTCTTAATATTCTCCTCTGAAATCCAGTCATGGATAAAAAACTTGGCTGTTGGAAGCGTCTAAGATTAGCTCTTAAAGAATCAAGTCGTGAAGATGCACTTGGGTTATCTGATGATAAGTTGGAGGATCTGTCATCATTATTGGATGTTGGAGGTGAAGCTGTTGAGGCAGATTCTGGTTCCATAGGATCTGTACCACGATCAGTCTGAAAAATTTTGATGGAATAAGAAAAAAAATTATGATATCCCAAATTCTAATATTTATAGCACCTACTTCAACTTCTCATATACAACATTCCACCCTAACTAGATCTTGTATAACCTCATGGAAACTACAATAAAACCTCTATATAGTAAGAATTTATAAAATTCATAAAATTTATTGTTCTAATGAGTAATCATAATATCTGAAAATTAAATTCTGTAAATGTAGCGTTAAGAAATTGATGGTGATGGAGTTTTCACTAGTTATAATGAAGTTCTGGTTATATGCCATACCCATTCTATGAAGGTCATGTTGAATTAATAACACATTTGTAATTAGATAAATTTACCCACATTATTTAATTAAAATTTATACTTTCAACAAACATCTACTTTTAAAATAGCCGAGAGACATGATATTTTCACTTTCTGATAAAACATTTTGTAAATGCAGAAGGTGAAGAATTTAAAAAGTTGACTAATTCCTTTTTATGCTTTACATATTAACTAACTTTGTCAAATTGAAACAATTCTGTATTAATTATTAGTTCTTTAACTGTGCCATAAAAAATGCAAGATTACCATCAAAATATTATAAATCAATTGTAAATATTACAGAAATATGCTGCTTACATATAGCACTATATGTAATGCTTGCAATTTTAGAAAAATAAAAGCCAACTCACAGTAGATGCAAAAGAAGCAGTCCCTGAAGTGCTAGGCATTCCGCCTCTTGCAGCCACTCGGGCTGCAGAGGCTGCTGCTTGAGCTCGTGATAAGTCGTAATAGCGCTGGACAAGTTGCTCATACTGCTCAACAAGAGAGCGGTAGCAAACAGTTATGCGACGCTCTTGGTCGGGTACATTAGAAGTAGATGAAGAAGCAGCAGCTGCTCTGCCTGCTTGAGGGGGAGGCGATGAGGAGGGTTGAGGGCGAGAAGTAGAGGATGAAGACGTTGAGGGAATGGAGGAAGATGAAGGATTGGTGGAAGAAATGGTGACGACCGGGGAGGAAGGTGTGCTAGACATGTTCACAGGGATACGGTCCCACTGAGACTGCACAAAGGTGCGATTGGCTATTCCTGTAATCAGCTTGTGTCCCAATGGATCGAATGTTACATACCTGGTAAATACAGGAAAAGGGATTTCAAAGGCTAATTTTTTGAGACAAACAACACGTGCTGCAAAATGCTTTTAATAATTCTTTATAAAAAATAGCAATCCCAGATCATCAACAACAACACAAATGATGCAAATAGTAACAATAAATTCACAATAAAACGCATATACCACACCCAAAACAAAAAACATGGAGATTTCCGCACAACTCTCTGTCGCACAGTCTAAGAAAAGTGTCCAAACTCAAAGAATAATACTAGTTTTTTAGGCGAAAATGGTTGAAGGCACATGCCACTCCAGCTACTGAAGGGTAAGAGACATAAAACCTAAAAGTAAAGGAACTCTGTAATATAACGTAGGGCTGGGATGCTATAGCACCCTGCACAGGTTAATGATACATAAAATAGTTTAAATTATTGTACAGTAAAACCTCTACCTTACGAACCCCTTTATAGCGAAGACCTCCGAATAACGAACAATTGACGGGGTCCCGCCAAACTTGTATACAAAATACCTAATTATAACCTCTTTACTACGAACTTCCGTACTACGAAAACTTCCGAACAACGAAGGAAAAAACTGGTCCCATCCGTTTTTATTTACCTCTTTAGAACGAAGTTTTGCTCGCTAAACATTTTTTTCAGTTACATAAGTACGGAAAACTATTGAAAACAGTCGCCAACACGCCAATTAGCGTTAAGCATACAACAAGCCAACCATAGCACGTTTTCTAGCATGATGACGTATTTCCTGTGTTTCCGGCATTCTCGCGCCATTGACCGGTGTGTCCTAGGTGAGAGAAGGTGTAAAAGTGCGACAAGTTATTGAGTGAGAAGAAATGCGTTAAATATCAATTCCTTTTGATATTTAGTGCTTAACGGTGGTTCACAACGCTAACTTTTAGCTTTTTGCTTGCTGCTCTTCATTTTCTGCTCTTAAAGGTAAGTTTGCAGTTTTTGAGCCATGTGGCCTTGCACCATGCTTTCATGAAAATTGATCACGTAAATATTGCATTGAAAACTTGTATTGTTACAATCCCCAACAATCTTGTGTTGAATTAATGTGCAAAAATCTCAACGCCCGAGTACATTTACAGGAAATTAATTCATTGGCTTTAATGCAATATATTCTTGGTTTAAGGAAACGCGTGTGCATGGTATATAATTCCTTCAACTTAAATTCAGCTCTTATGTTTTTTCTAAGAAGTAATATCGATTTTTAATTTGTAAAGGCAATGTATTCTGCTCTTGGGGCTAAACGGCGGCAGTTTTCTGTCGAGGAGAAGTTGAAAATATTGAAAGCTGTGGACCAGGGAATTAAGAAGTTGGAGGCGGCCCGACTATTTGATATTCCGCCATCTACGCTTTCAACCATCATCGGGCAATGTGCTGACATCCTTAAATGCAGCACAATTGGGTCCAGATAGGAATCGTGCCCGGACCTGCATTAATGAAGATCTCGATCGGGCGGTTTTCAACTGGCTCTCCCAGGCACGGGCCAAATTGATTCCCGTATCGGGGCCTATTTGCAGGAGCAGGCGAGAGAAGAGGCGCTAAGATTAGGGATGGACGATTTCTGGTCATCCAACGGATGGCTGGATAAGTTCAAGAAGAGGAGGAACTTGACTACACTTAAGATCATGGGAGAGGAGGCAAGTGTGAGTCCGGCTGTTGAGCAGAGTTGGAGAGAGAAGTTGCTGGCATTGATCGGAGAGAGCTACAGCCCCAAAGACATTTTTAATGCGGACGAGGCAGGATTTTTTTATAATCTTCTTCCTGATCGCACTCTTAGCGTGACGGGAGAGGTGTGTCATGGGGGCAAGATGTGCAGGGAGCGCTTCACGGTGCTTTTCTGCACCAACAGTGACGGGTCAGAAAAGTTACCTCCCCTTGTAATAGGGAAACTTGCAAAGCCGCGATGCTTTAAAGATGTGAGGCGATTGCCATGCACTTATGGCAACAGCAAAAATGCATGAATGACGGCATCGATATTCAGGAATTGGCTGGTAGGTGTGGATGCACGCATGGGAGGGCAGAACCGAAAAATTATGCAATTTCTCGATCGCTGCTCAGCGCATAATTTGGAGGGGATTCATTTAAGAAACATTAGGGTTGTTTTCTTCCCTCCAAATTGCACCAGTAGCCTCTTGACCAGGGGGTCATTTCGCAGGTTAAGCGATGTATCGGCAGACTCTGGTGCAGTATTTGCTGCGCAGGATGGCGGGAAATGCAACCCTCCTTAAATCGAACCTCTTGCAGGCAATGCAACGGCTTTGCATTTCATGGGAAGCTGTCTCACCGACAAACGTAAAAAACTGCTATGCAAGGGCTGGATTTTTTTGTGATTCCATTGCAAGTGAGGAGTGTGTGGAACCTGAGGGAAAAGGGTGGGCGGAATTAAGGGCAGGTTTAAATTTAAACTCGGCGTCTTTTCAAGATTTTGCCCATGTAGACGACAATTTGTTGACCTGCTCTGTGGAAAGTGAGGATCCCGAAGGGGTAGAAGTGTCCAATATGGAGGAAGACGGAGAATTGGAGTTGGTGCGGCCGAAGTCGAGCGACGTATGTGCAGCACTGGATGTAGTGGAAAGATATTTACTCTCATCCGAGAGTTGTAGTGCTGCAGTTATGGACGCTTTCAGGGAAGTGGAGACGGCCGTTTCCCGAGAATTTACGAAGAATTTAAAACAGAAAAAAATAGACTCGTTTTTTTTAAAATGTTGATTTATTAATAAATCTTTTTAAAAAAATGTTGTATTTGAAATCATTCCCGATTAAATTAATCCCCTAATCCTTTTAGAGAGAATTTCAACAAAAGATTTCAGCAATGAGGTATGTATCATGGTGAGGTGGTTCCTATGCACTTTTTTGTGATAGATAATTTATTCGTCAGAGACGGAGCTGGAGTGTTGTTAAGAATGTTAGTGAAAAATATTGGAGTCTTGATTTGGAGTGCTAACGACAGTTAGTGCTTTCTTATGGGGAAAATGCTGCTTTCTTTCATTTCGTTTTGAAATATTTGCAACCCGCTCCGTGGTGGTCAAATAGTAGTTTGTTAATTGGCATTAAGAAGTGGCGTTGCTGTCAATATTTTTTATAAACTTAGCGACTCAACAGATGCTTTAGGATAGGCTCAGCGAGTATCACGCATTGCAACCTCGAAAAAAGTCGCATAATAAAAAATTGCAGAG